>JADAXU010000134.1:0-610000 GCA_018340775.1 Taxus wallichiana var. yunnanensis
GGTTTCTTATAAGCTAACGCGGTGACTTTTCTTCGATCCTAAGAAGGAGAAGAAAGTGAACGTGGACATTTATAACTGATGTGATAAATGACCATGGGCTTGCCACAACCATTGATAGAAGAAATATGTGATGGATGAAATGGATATGGTCCAAGAATTGAAGAGGAGGGGATACCGGGAGGTGAGCTACTGATAGAAGATGATGAAGGAATTCCAGGATGTGGCCCAAGAATAGAAGAAGAAGGGCTACTAGACATGATCCATAGTGTGTAGAGGATGAAGGGATACTAGGATGTGGCCCAAGAATAGAAGAAGAATGGCTACTAGAACGTGGCCCATAGATGTAAGATAATGGGGTGCTAGGATGTGGCCCAAGAATAGAAGATGATGGACTACCCAGGGTGATCCATACCTAGAAGACAAGGGGGCTAGTTGGACGTGCCCCAAGAATAGAAGATAAGTGGGCTATTTAAAATGTCCCACAAATATCAGAGAGGAAGGGCTACTTTAGAAGGTGACCCACACCTAGACGAAGATTAAGGGCTACTTAGCATTGAACCCATAAGAGATTGCGATTGAGGACTTATGATAGATAAGGAGTGATTGGGTGATGAGAGAAAGATAGGCCATGGATCAATGTAAGACCGGTGGAGTTTCCTCACTTAATGAAGAATGTGAAGATGGAAGAATAAGAGGAGGATTGAAGTCAGTTGCATGATTTGAAGCTCTTCCTCTATTTCTTGATAAAAGGAATCAACATTTTTCTTAGAATATGCAGCGCATGAAGTCTAAAGAGAATCCTTTCTCGTAATCTTCTAAAGGAATATCTTCATGTGCCCTTATAAATGCCCTGATTGTTTCTTCATTCTGAAAGAGGTCAATTGGTATGATTTGTTGATCGACCACCAAGGGTTGATTGGAAGAAAGAGGTTCACTTGGTGTGGAAGACTTAGAAGACGTTTGATGATGATTGATAGAAGAAGATGAGATGAGAGACGAAGAATATGTGTAGCTAGATGTCTTAGGAATAGAAGAAGGTGGTGTGGACCTACCTATATGATGGTATATCATCTATAAACTAGTAGGATTAAGTCCAAAGTCTATAGATTACGTGACACATGGGTCGATTCAGACATTTGACTCAAAGGACTTTGAGTCACACGAATCTTCAAAGAAGGAAGATTTATTGGGGGTGATTGATGAAGAAGGTCCTACAAAGAAGGGGAGGACCATGATTCAAGAATCACACTGGATGAATAATAACAAGGGTCCTGTAAAGAAAGAGAGGACTACGATTCAAGAATTGTATTAGATGTTTGATTAGAGGGATTTGGAGTCGCATGTATCTTCAAAGGAAGAAGACATCGCTGAGGCAACCGATAAAAAGGGGGTCCTGCAAAGAAAGGAGGATTGTGATGTAGGAGTCATATTAGATGACTTTGGAGTTGAATTAGATGAATCTGAATAGTAGTTTAGATCCGAATAGTAGTTTGGAGCTGAATCATCAGAAGAGTTAGAGGAAATATTTGGATTGGAATCTTTAGAGGAAGAGGAAATGTTTGGATTATAATTAGAAGAAGAGTGGGGGGAACTCGAATAATAATTTAGATCAGAAGCATCCAAATCATACCACCGACTATGAGATGAAGGTGGGGAACAAGTTACCCGAATGGGACTTCTAGCGCGAAGAACCAAATGAGGTTTAGTCATGATGGACATCCTTTGATGTGAACACCAAAAATTGAATTCCTTATTGTCGTAAGAATGAGGAACTGTGTGATAATCAGTCATTTTTGGCATCGTTTTAATCTCAAATATCTAGGCCTAGATAGTGTGATAAAACTTCTTCAAAGTGAAGAAGGTGCTATGTCCATCTGGGAAGCATAACAACAACCAACTAGACATTTCAGTAAGTATGGAGATGCGTGTGTGATTTTCCAAAGGGGGTCTAAGGAAAATAAACATCGTGATGATGCAATCTCAATGAGATCAAAAGGGATTTCCCTAGAAAATGATTTATCTAGATGAATAATCACAAGGAACAATCATGCAAGTGTGAAACACAAATCCAATCAACAAGGAACTACTCCCTATGTAAAATGTGCATGCAAAATGATAATTCGATGCAAAGATGATCAACACAATGTAAATATTTACGTCAAGCTTGAAATGAACAAGGTGTAAATATTAACAAAGGGTAGATGTGACTCCCAATCAAAGGATACCATGACAAGTTCAATAACCAACAAGACCTAAATGTTAAAGGGTGGGGTTTACAAATTTAAGCTTGAGTAACCACACCAATTGGACACGTCTATCAAGCTTCAGCGGAGAAGTGAGATATTAGTGTCAAAGTGGTATCGAAACAATGCAAACAAAGTAAGCGACACCTTTCAAGATTTAGGACAATGTTTGAAATCAAATTAAGTCAAAGTATACTAAGGATGTGTTAAAACATGGGCAAGTGTAATGTCAGCAATTCAGAAACTTAGATCATGTTTACGAGAAACATGACATAAGTATCTTAATTATGTTGATATAATGCAAACAAGGTAACATGTCAAAGGGAGATAAAATGATGAATCAATCCTAACTATGATGACGATCCTGACATGGGTATCAAGATCACAAAGGCTACCAATGATATAAATATGCCTCTGCACACTTTAGATGTTTAACTTACCCAGCCGCAAACATGGATGGGCATAAATAGACAAAAAAGTGGTGAAGCAATCGATTGGTAACACAAAGGTAGTCACCCTTCCTTTGATCAACAAAGTGTCAAAAGAAGGTGAAGGAGGCAGATCAAAATGGGGGTGAAAAATGTTGGCTTTACTTTGGCAGAGTTTCACCTTACCTTAAGGTAAGTGAAGAACTAGGCCAGAGTAACGCGTCACACGTTTCATGATGAAAATGATGGCTCACAACTCAACACATTTTTTAGAATGGTCAAAGTGGGCTCCTGGCCAAAGTATATTTTCCTAGGTGGTTCTCTCTGCCTTAAAGGTCTTCTGAATATTATCCACGAGGAAGGATGATTTACGAAAAGTCACACTGAATACTCAAATTTTCCCCTTCAAGTACACAGTGATCATCAGATTCATCCAATTTTGTACTTAAAAGGGTCACATAGGGAAAACTTGTAACTCTATCTCACAAAGGAATTACTAGTCAGATAGGTAGTGAGCACTTCCCATTTCATCCACAAGGTTCCCTCTTGCGTGGACTACTTTGGGGTTCTTGAACCACCCCCATTGTTGTAGGTTAAGGTGTTATGCCAAAGGGGTTATGTTCTAGTTGAGTGTGAGAGGGATGCACCCTTTTCAAACTTTGTAATATAGTGTTTTGAATATGTTATTCATTTTATCATTTTTAATTAAATGTGGTTTGCTCGAATGTCGTTTGGCAACTCGTATAACAACTATATTAGTAGTTTTCTGAATTTTGTTTTGATTCTCTGTTCTTTGGCAATTAATGGCCTTTTGGTCATGTATGCGATATTTAGTAGTTTTCCATCAAAAGAGAAGGCATCATTTTCATTCTCCACTCGTCAAGGATGCAAGAGAAGAGCATACGTGATTTTCTTCAAAATCCAAAAAGATATCAAAATGGAAAAATACTTTT
Source organism: Taxus wallichiana var. yunnanensis (assembly GCA_018340775.1). Classification (NCBI taxonomy): domain Eukaryota; kingdom Viridiplantae; phylum Streptophyta; class Pinopsida; order Cupressales; family Taxaceae; genus Taxus; species Taxus wallichiana. The sequence goes on from JADAXU010000134.1 coordinate 3,625, forward strand.
AATTCGACTATGCCAAGTTTAGCCAATTTCCACTCAAATATTCCTAACAACCTCAAAGCATCAAAAGGAATTAAGAATCATTTTTGATTCCCAAGATCACTTAAAAGGTGTGAGAGAACAAAGCCATACATGACTTTAATCTCATGATTAAACATTTAAATTTTTATTAACCTTTTAACAAGTAAAATCACCATCAAACATGTAAAAACACCCTAGAAAACATGTGGTTAGATTCAAAATAAAATTTGCAAGGTGTTAGAACATTAAAGACCAAATTTTCCAAAGCATTTAGACATGTTAGAAATGAGTAGTTTAATAAAAATTAAAACCTTAAATTTTTTGTAATTTAAAACCCCAAATTTATGTTTCCATTTTTTATTTCACTTCAATACCTTTCCAACGCAACAAAAATGGAGTCATTTCGAGTTTGGGAGCAAAAGTTATGGCCTCCGGAAGATTGCTAATGATGCATGTACACTGTTAGTGTACTGTGCCCCTTTTTTGGTGCTTGCATGCCTCTGTGTAAAAAAACACATAGTGAGAGTTGTGCCTACACACAGAATGGCATGTGCCCCCTTTCCTGTAGGTGGCTAAAAAACACGTGATTTTTCAAAAATATCAAAATTTTATCGATTTGGTTCAATTTTTGGCAGCACTTCACCTCCTTTGATCCTGCAAAGAGAAAAAAATAAGACAAACCTAGCTAAACTAGTTAAGAAACATGATTTTTTCCATTTAGAACAAAAATATTAGTGAAACTAAAAACTTGAACTAATCTAAAAACTTTGAAACTAATCTAGAAAGCTTTGAAACTAATCTAGAAAGCTTTGAAACTAATATAGAAAGCTTTGAAACTATCCTAGAAAGATTAAAACTAAGAAATAGTTAGAAACTAAAACAAAAAGCTTCAAAGTGACTCCATTAATGGAGGATGGACATAAGTGTCCCACCGGGCGTGCCAAATGTGTGCAATGGAAAGTTGCAAAAGCTATGGAATGAGGCTAAAGAACCTCAAAGCTTTGCTAACTCATCCATGCACCATAGGATTAGAGCTAAACAAGAGAAACTAACATGAAAGCATTATAAATTTGACAAAAACTAACATGTATACTACTCTCTACTCTATGAAAGCTTAATGAAAGTGAACCTAGTTAGATTCTAAGAAATCAAATTGTGTGTTGTTTACTCCATTTGGGTTAATGCATCTCACTAAATGGCTACACGGTCAAGTTTATCTATTTTATTACTAACTTAACATGGGTGCAAGATGAAGCTATTTTAATGGTGGATGACCCAAGATCAAATGCCTTATTATCTTGGCTAATGCAAATGAGCTCTTAATCTTTCTTAGGCTTGTTTTGGCTTTAGCTTATGTAAAGTTGTGGTCTAAAGTGGTAAGTTGAATAGGTAGGCTTGACCTTGCATTTATAGTTTTCCAAATGGAAGAGTTTAAACTTTGGGTGCATGTAATAAAGGACTAAACCTCAAAAATCACTTTTAGGATTAGATTAGGATAAACATGATTTAGGCTTAGTTAAGCTAGTATTAGGCTATTTAAACTTGATTAGCAAGTGATTAAAGACTCATCGAGAGTTAGGAGGGTTTGGATAACAATTTTGATTGATAGATAGCCTACGAAGCCAATAGAAGTCATCTAGAGAGAACCAGGAGGTTCTCAATGGTCAAAAGGAGGAATGTTTAGCTAATAAGAGAGATATTAGCCATATAAGATGATTAGAGGAGGAATATGACCAAGAAGGTGTCGTAAATGGGCATCCAAGAGTGGAGCGAAGTATGGGGATTTAACGAAGTGTCATTAATTGATTGGATTTGATGAAATGCTAATGATTAATTGATTGGATTGATCAGATTCTCTCTCTCTATCTCTCTCTTTGAAAGAACTTGACATAGCTATCCTTTCGAGGAGCGGTCTATTTATGGTAGTGATTATAGAGAGAAAGACGTCCTTTTGAGGGAGTCATCTCTTTATTGGAAGTTTGACTCAAGGAGTTGGATCCCATGTGAGGGATTTTAAGTCATGGAAAAGAATAAGGTGAAGAATAGGATTCTTGTGCAAAAAGTAAGGTGAAACAACCATGGATCTCATCTAAAGGTAGGAAAAAAGTATCCATGAGAATCATGCTATGTATAATGCCGTGGTACACATAATTAAGAGAATGTAAAAAGTGACGGTTATGCACATGATTCTCATTTAATCATTGGTGATGGAATAGAAGTGGATAGCGCTCAAAGGGACGAGCATGGAAAGAGGAAGAAGGTGAGGTAGGACTAAAACTCAATAATAGGAATGGTCGAAGATGTAAGGTGTTAAGGGATTCGGGTTGAGGTTTACTATCAAGTGAAGATAAATTATAAGCACCTGATCCATAAGTATGATTCACGTTGTATGGTCCAAGCTAATTAGGAGAAAATTTTCCCGTTTACTTTTTTCTATTTTGGTTACATGTTGATTTTCTTTTCGAGAAAAAGGTCACCGACATGGAAGGTTCATTCATGGACATGTTTGTCATAGGCATGTTTGATACGTTTTGATAAAATTGTAAATGGTCAAGAGCATTAAGATGGCATTCATCTAAGTAACTCAAGTTGTGCTAAACGGTCATGACAAAAGTCATCATTAGGGGAGCATGTCATGGAGAGAAATGTGGAGTGAGGAATATAGAATTCGAGAGGTAGAACAACCTATGTACCGTAGACCGTAGAAAAGGGTGTGGTAGTAGTGGAAGTATGGATACTAGTGTGGTATGCCCATACGGTGAAAGGAATGTGCATATGCCCGATTCTTCCTAAAGTAACGTTAACCGATTTCATGAGAGTTTTGTTCTGTGGTTTTTTTGGTGGATTCATCTTTGCCAAGCAAGTCACATGGATAATAAGGTGATGAGAAACATAGCTAAATGTCGAAGGCATTGCAAAGTTTTGCAAGGTTTTATTTTTGAATTGTTTTCCATTATCAGTGACGAGGTGATGTGGGACACCAAAGTGACAGATGATGTGATGATTGATGAAATCACATATTTTCTTGATTTTTTGGAAATGAGAGGTATGGCTTCCACCCATTTTGTGTAGTATTCGGTAGCGGTGATGATCTATTGATGTCGTTAGGAAGAATGTGGATTGATCTCTCCGACAAGATCAAAACCCCATTGAGAGAAGGGACAAAGGTCACGTGCAACTGCGGGCATGGACTGGAGTGTATGATGAAGGTTGGCATGTTGTTGTCATTTTACACAATGTTTGGCGTAATCACAAATATCATGGTTGAGGTTGGCTAAGTAATATCCTAGGTGAATAATATGCTTAGTAACAACGAGGCCACTAAAGTGACCTCCACATATGCCATCATGAAATTCCTTAATGGTATAAGGAATTTTAGAAATCGACGGCACCATAAAAGAATTCCATTGAAGCTGAATTTGTAGAGGATGCCACCCATGATGACGTAATGAGAGACCTTTTTGAGAAAGGCCCGTTGTCCATTACGAGTGAGGTTGGGAGGCAAGATGGAATGGGAAAGGTAGTCTGAGTATTTTTTATACCAAAGGTCACTCGGAGTTGGCGCGTAGCGGCTCCAATGGAGAAAACTTCATAAGGTGAATAAGAGGGTGATTGGATTCTTTTCAGACGGTGACAAATATTTTAGAATCGGCAGGTGAAGTAGTGATTTGAGAAGCCAAGTAGGCCATGGTATCTGTAATTTTTTTGGTTAAACTTGGGATGGTTTGAAGGGTGTAGCGGTCGAAGGTGGTCAAAAGTATGTCTACGTGATGTTTATACTTTTGAAGTGTCTCATTACAACATTGGTATATACCATTGAGTTGGTTTATGACCAATTGCAAATCACCAAATATGTTGATGGATTTGACATCCAAGGCATAAGCAGCTTATAGACCTAATACGAGCACTTTGTATTCTGGAAATATTGTTTGTACAATCAAAATCTAGTTTGAAATACAAAGGAAAGGTTCACCTTCAAGTGGAATGAGGATAACTTCCTGCCCCTGACCCCACACCGACACTTGGGCGTTAAATAAGAGTGTGATTTGGTAAGCATGTTCGCCTAGGGGAAAGGGTGGCAATTGACTCATCTATAAAGTCAAAATTAGAGGGTTGATCCCTAGAAATAGGTGTGTTGGCCAATTGGTTGGTGATATCTTGGCCCTTGATGGATTTTTTATGGATGAATTCAAGGTGGAGGTCATCCGAATCATAAGCCAGCATGCAACATGTTGATTTTGGTAAGGTTTGGCATACATGAAGTGTAGGGGGTCGGTGTTGGTCACAACATAAGTTTTTTGATTAAGTAGGTAATGGCAGAGTTTCATGGCAATGAAAACTAAGGCTAAGAAATTTTTTTGGCATGGGTGTATCAAGTTTCATAGTCTAAAAGAGTACAACTTATGTAATAAACCACTTGCTCCCTGTTTTGTTCATCACGATGAGCGAGCATGGCCCCCAAGGAGTGATCGGTAGCTGAGATGTATAGGTAGAAGGGTTGATCATCTTTAGGTGGAATGAGTACGGGTGGTTGGAGAAGGTATTTTTTAAGGCCTTAAAATATTTTTGTAGTCATTATCCCATTTAAAGGTTGACATCGATCGCACAATTACGAGATGAAACGAAAAATAGGATGTGCAACTTACCTTATGTGCTACGAAGTTTCCTAAGAGTAGTTGCGAAGGCATTTCGAGAATGGCCTTGAATTTAGTAGGGTAAACTTCTATTCCATGTAAGGAAACAATAAATCCTGGAGATTTCCGAGAGAACCATGAAAAACACACTTCTTGAGTTGAAGGCAAACACAATATTTAATAAGGTGGTCAAAGATGGTTTTAGGACGGTGAGGTGCCTGAGCAGCATTTAGATTTGGCGAGAGATCATCCATGTAATCTTCCAATATACGATGCATGATGTTATAGAAGATATAAGTCATAACCCATTGATATGTGGTACTAGCATTTTAAGGCCAAAAGGTATGACTTAATAGTAGAAGGTCCCCTAAGAGGTGATGAATGCGGTTTGTGATGATCTTTTGGTAAAAGAAAGATTTGGTTATAACCCACGAAACCATCCATGAGTGATAACATCTCATGACCAATGGTAAGGTCAACCCGCTTAGTCAATACTAGGTAGAGGGAAGTCATATTTTTGGTAGGCTAGGTTGAGGTCATGGAAATCCATGCAAATAAGAAGTACCCTTATTGCCTTAGTGACAATGACAATGTTAGAAATCCAATAAGGATAATCAATTGGTAAGATGAAGAAAACGAAAGAACGTGTTGAAGCTCTTCCTTGATGATAAGGGTAATGTGAGGGTGCATTTTCCTCATCTTTTTTTTATGGGCTTAGAATTAGGAATGGTTACAATATTTTGGAACACTATGGTGGGGTCAATACCGGGCATATCTGCATAAGACCAAGTGAAAACGTGGTTATGGTTTCTAAGAAGAGAAGTGATGGCTTCCTATTCAGCAACATACAAAGATTGACCGATCTTTAGAATGTGAGGGTTATCTTGAGTATGAATGTTGATTTTGATAGTTGATTCATTCAACATGGTTTGCATCTCAAATGGTAACCAACAATGAATATATGAGTATGCTTTTGCACTCAAGGTAGGTGACTATAGATTCATCATCTTGGCATTGAATGACGTTAATCGAAGGTGTATGTTATCGATCATTTTAGGGTACAGGATGGGAATAGAAGAGGGAGCCTTACCCTCACGTTGATAAGTCAGAGGCCCTAAGAAAATGGTGTTTATGAATATTTTTTTAGGAGGAATGGATTCTGGATCCATTGACTCTGTCGGTGAAGGTGGTGATGGTGGTGAAGAAGGTAGAGAAGGTTTGATGTCTTCAATGAGTTCAATGCGTGCCTTCTTGGTAGGTGGTTCAGAAAAGCTGATACCACTATAGTCGTTATGCTTGTGAGTAGTACATGGAATAATAGTATGGTATCCTTTCTCGTAAAAGACAAAACCAAAACCCTTCCATGCACATCTAGTATAGGAAGGTGTGGGAAAAATGGTGATTGGTGAGTGACTAGAGGTCGGTGGAAAATGGGCGGGTTTGTGACGGTGGTTAAGGTGTGTAAGTTGTAGTATCAAGTCCCCCATAGGTGAGATTGGTACGAAGGTGGGGAGGACCATAAAGGAGGTGCTCTCCTATATGGTGATCATAGCAAGGGTCTTTAGTGAAGAATTCCATACTCTTGCGGGGTAAGGAATGTGTTGACACTATATAGGTGATACTCCCCCAGTGAGGCGGTGAAAATGCCTCCAAGGGTAGATGGTTGGTATGTGCGTAGATGGAATAGACAATGTGCCGAGAGGTTAGATCGGAGGTGGAGCTAATGAAATGGGAGGTGATGGTTCAGCTATGGAGGTTATGGCGAGTGGTAGGAATGGAGGATGTAGGTGTGGTTAAGGTAGTGGCTGCACCTTTGGTGAGAGGATGTGTAGGTGACATGGCAAGTGGTTATGGAGGTAGATGATTTGATGGGTATAAGCACGTCATTGGGTTGGTAAAGCATGTTACAAGTTTTGAAAGGTGATGGATTAGTCGAATGGTATAGGTGTGTCCTTCATGCTCAAACTTCACACAATGATGCAAATTGGAAGGAACACCTGACCCATGACACGAATCAAAGGTCTACCAAGCAACATGTTATATTGAGATTTCCCCTCAATACGTAAAATAACTATGGAATAGTATGGGGGCCCACACAAACATGGAGGATGATGATGCCAAGTGTAGAGGTGATAGTGTCATTGAATTAATGCAACATGAAGGGATGTTTATACATGTAATTTTCAGGTATGTGCATTTGAGAGAATACATGGGAGGAGATGATATTAATTCTAGCACCCCATCAATCATAACACGTTGTACACATATGTCATCGATGTGGACATAGATGAAGAGGGTTGGATGGGTCATCGGTTTGGTACAGTGTGATCTCTTCATCTGAGAAGCTAAGGGAGGCTACTTGATGAGTAGTTGGAGGTGTAGATGATGGGGGTAATTTGGTGAGAGAGGCTACATGATGGGGTGTGATAATGGAGGCCACGGGTGTAGGATCATTGGGTAAAACTTCAATAGATTGAAGAACCTCCATGAGAGCTTGACGATGGGATTTCAAGGTTTGGATGAGGTCATACAAGGACATTTTGAGGGGGATTGGTGTAGTTATTTGAGCATCACACAGTGTGTGACCCCATTAGAAATAGGATATGTGGGGCCGCAGATAGTGATTTTAGGTGTGGGTGTAGATGGTATGTTAGGTATAGGATTGGTTGGTGAGTCAATTGCCTTTTCCTTGCCTTTGTCCTTCTAAGCATGGGTAGCGATGTGGATCATATTTATTTGAGGTGGGGAAGTAGGTGGGGTCTGTGAGCCATTGAAAGCATAAGCGAAAAGATGGGAAAAATCCAAGTGGTGGGAAGAAACCTTGTGAAATGAGTTGGGCACACTAACATTTGGGTGTAGGTTTAACAAGGTTGTTGATGTGAACCATGTTAATTTCAAACCTTAGGGGTGGCTCTAGGAGTTGGGGAGGTCTTGGTCACTGAGTGGGCAATGAGGGAAAAACTGTGGGAATGGGTGTTGGTGAAATGGGGTCTTCATCAAGAAGGTCATCATCATCAAAGTTTTCTTTGGGAGGACACAACTAGATAAGAATAGTTTTCAAAGCCTTATAGTTCTCTACATCATGTCTTGGCACACAATGGTAGGCAAAAATTTTGGTGTCATCAAACCCCTTTGGTTTGGGTTTGAGAGGTGGTAATGTGATGATAGAAGTTTTAAAGAGGTTGGTTAAAATTTTGGTGTAGGATCCTGCTAGTGGATCACAATGGGAAGTGAAAGTGGGTTTGGGTGTAGGCATAGCTGATTGTAGAGGAATGGTCCTTGCATGAGGTAAAGTGGATCAAGCCATGGTTTTAGGTGCTGGTGTGATCTTGGGTGTTGGTCATGTTTTCTTGGGTAGGGGTATGGTAGATGAACTGGCAAGAGAGTATGTGGTTGGTTTGACTACCTTATTGGAGGGTAGAGGATTTTGACCTTAGGTTGTACCTTCTTGAGTAAAGGTGATATGGGCACACGAGATCTACGGGAAAGGTGGATGGTGGAAGAGGGTGCATTACCCATGGGGATAACGAGGTGCTATGAAGGTAGATGGTGCAGGTCGTGCCGAAGGTGTGAGGGAAAGAGACTGAAGTGTCATGGGTAGTGAAGGAGTGATCGATGGTATTAGAGGTATGGGTGGTAAATATGTTGTAGATGTGGGTGGAAGTTGTGGCGGGTGCTTGGGTATGTTTGAGGTTTGCGATGGAGGAATGGGCTATTTGTTTTTAGTTTACCGATGGGTGGAGGTTTCTTAACCGTGTTGGAAGGGAGAGGTCCTAAGATGGACAAAAAGGGTGAAGGTGATGAAGGTGTGATTGGTGAGGTTGGAGTATGAGATTTATGGGATTGGTTCTTCTGTTTGGGTTTGAGTAGGTTTGGTATTGGCCTTGGAGGATGTAGCTAAATCTAATTTGATGGGTGGATGAGTAAGGCTAGCGGTTGGGATGACCCCTAAGGTAGTGTTGGGTTTAGGTGAGGAAGATGATGTAGGTGTGGGCTTGGGTGTAGATGCGTGTTGGGTTATAGGTAGGGGTGTGGTTTGAGCCATGAGTGGTATCATGGTGGAATTTTTGATAGTTGTAGTTGTATTTGGTTCGATTGGCTGAAATATTTTTGGGTAGATAGTGGAAGTGTTAGCAAGTGACATATGCATTTGTGCTTTGAGATAGGAAGTAAAAGATGCCCCCAAAGTAAGGATCTATCCACATAATCTAGGTGATCGGCTAGGCATGAAAATTCCACTTTGTTGTAGGTGAGGTGATGAGGATCCAGCTGTCAAAATGTGTCTTAGAGACAGGAAATTTGCTAGCTTTGATTTCCATGAGTAAGAGATGCGAAAGTAAGTCCGTAGGATCTTGGGTAGCTGATGGAGAATGGTCACCTAGAGGCAAATGTATCTCTACTTTGGATCCTTGATAGGTGGAGGAGAGAATGGGTGATCCTATATGGGTGGAGGAGATAATGGGTGCTCCTTGGTGGGTGGAGGAGATGATGGGAGTTCCTCCGTGGGTGGAGGAGATGAACAAGTATCTTCCATGGAATGAAAAAGTACTATGGGTGATGGCTCTCTACCTGGAGGAGTCAAAGGTGAAATAGTTTTGATGTTAACAAGAGTCTCATTCATGGGTGAGAGAGGAGATGAAGGGTTTCCTATGTGGGTGGAGGAGAGTAGGTGAAGTGGGTTCAAGTGTAGGTGGAGGACTTGGGATAGGATTTCCTCGATGCAAGGAATATGAGGTAATTAGGAAGCACTTTGGGTGCATCACTAAAAATAACATGGACCTCATGGGTATGGCTATCATGAGTTGATGACTCTCTAGTTTGACTAGAAGAAGGGGCATAATTAGGAAAGGGTTTTGAAGATGTGTAGGTTTTTATTGGTAGGTGCATTAGGACTATCCAAGGTTAACTCACCTTTCTCAAGCATTTATTGGATAATGTTTTGAAAGTGATGTAATTTCCATCACTATGACCCTTTCCTTGATGATAGTTACAGGTGAAGTTGTGCTCTTTGTACCATGTGTGTGTGGGGTGAGCACGGTCAAAAATAATGTGTGGTTTTATGGGAGGAAGGGTGATGACCCCAGCATTTAATGAGATTTTCTAAGAAAGAAGAATACGGTTCCCCAATTGTGGTGTATTTCCGTTGTTCTGCCTCAATTGAAAAGTTTGGACAAGAGAAAGATTAGATGAGGGACTAGCCTTATTTGATGAATGATCCGGGCTGGTGGCATTAGTACCGCGTTAGTGGTTCCTTGGCTTTTGAATAATTGTTTTGTGGTTTCAAGCAAAAGAGGCATCATTTGATTTGAATTCTGAATTCTTATTGCATAGTTGGATTTTCTTCTCTTCGATGGCCCGAATATCTAGATTTCATGCCACGGTGAATGCCTCATCGAAGGTTCAGATTATGTCTGGACTGTAGGGTTAGAAAAATATGTCTAGCACAAGCCCGCGTGAAAAGATATATGAGTTTGGTTTGTGGTAGTTGGAATGTGAGTTCATTGATCGGGAAAGCTACGCCAATGAGAAACACAATATGCAATAGATTCATTGTCATCTATATCGACGTGTAGAGTAGAGGTGGATTATGGTAACTTTATTAACGACATTGATGGAGAAGTGATCCAAGAAGGCTTGGGTTACTCGATTAAATGAGAAGATAGTGCTCCAGGTAACCCACTATACCAATCTAATGCGAGCCCGATCAAAGACATGGGAAAGGTCCTTAGAAGAAAAGCATCATCATGGCGATCAAATAACACTCATGTTTAAAAGACTGCAAATGTTGTTGTGGGTCTTCGCTATTCAAGTGGTTAAATTTATGCATTTCCCCAATGCATGGGATATGGGTGGATAGGAATGGATGGGTGGATTGGCTTATTACAAATCTCATCATAAGTGAAAGTGTTGCGGGAGTGAAAATTTATGCTTCCAATGTCTGCATCTTTTCCATCATTAACTTGATTAGGTCATTGGTAGGTTGTGATGGTTAGGTGACTCTTGTAGTGTAAGAGGGTTGGTGTTGGGCATATGACGAGGGTGGTATTCCAAAGATATGGCATTGCCGCATACATGGCTGGTAGATTGGGAAGGAGGAATGAAATAGGGGGTACGTACTAGAGTGAATGATAGATGAAATGGGAGGATGCTAATAATACATATATGGAGGTGGAAGGGTTGTGGTGACCCTGGTGGTAATTATGTACACTAAAATTAGGTTACACTCCCCTTTGGTCCCTCGAAAAATAAGCACCCTTCATCACATTCACCTAGCCATGGCCCCCTTAATCTCACTAATATTAATTTAATTAATCTAATTAAATTAATTCATTATCCTCACCATATTTATTATTTAAATATCTTAATTTAGATAATATCCACACACACACCTCACCTAGACACCTCATCAGGCCAACTCACCCTAAGACCTATTCTTAGTAAGTTGCCATAACTAACTAAGACTTACCAAAACCCTAAAAATTAATGCCTACATTCTCTCTAACCACATTCCTGCATGCTTACAAGAATCTTCCGCCTAATCCACTGGTTAACAACATGAGATCTAAGAAAATCAGGAGGATCTCCCTAGTTTAGTCAACCTAGGAAATACCACCTTGGTGATGCCGATTAGCCCTAACCGTCACGGTTAAAGCTAAACTATGATCGGTTACTCTTTGAACCCCAAAAAACCTTATTCGAAGGTTGGCAAAAGATTAGAAAAGGTTGGAAAACATTAGCAAATCCCTGAGAGATATCACATCTTCTGAGATAAAATTTCAGTGAGAACATGCATGCAAGGAGGAGATCAAGCATTTTTCTCTTGCACAACCATCTATCGCTCACCCCAGTAATGATTTGATCTAATAAAGTAAAAGGAATGCCCATGCAGCCCATGCAGAAGCTCTCCTATGATTGGTGATCACCTGCAGCCTTCAAATTCTTACCAGCACCTCCATTCATCACTCACAGGCGTCCAAGACCAGAATCCAAGTAAGTGAAATGTTATACTTCTCTGGTTCATTTTATTTCGTTATTATACTATCACCTATTGTTTACCTTGCCACCCATTGACCCCTTCAACACCCCCCTTCATATACCCATTAAAACCTTTCTAAATCCCACCCAAGCTACCAAATACCTCATTCGACCAACCAAAATCCTTTGTGTAATCATAAAGGTGAGCCAAAACCTATTATGTGGCATTCCCGATTTTCCACAAGCACACCAAGTTACACCCAACCGTCATTAGTCACCCTTAACTTAAGCATCGGATTTCGTATTTTCCCATACAACCTATAATAGTAACCTATCCACCTAATTCTACATAACTATCATTCACCTATGATCTACCCAAGACCTCTGCGAGACCTGTAGAGACCTAGTGTAGTGCCCGTTAAACAACCACTTAAGACCAAAGAAACAACCCAGATTAGCTAGAAAAATTATGGGATAACTTTCTTTTATTAGAAGTATCTACAACCAAAGTTATAAGACATCACCGCACATTGGTAGGTTCTAGAACAAAACCTATTTACCAAAAAACAAATTTCATTTATTTACTTATATAAAGTTTATAAGGTTCAAATTTTAGGGTTATATGTTCTAGTTAGTTTCAGTGGAGAAATCTACCCCTATACCCTTTGTCTAATAGGCTCGAGTTTCAACTAATTTTTCTCATAATTAATAGTTCAAAAATTTCCCTAAACCATTCCCAATGGATATGAAATTTTCTCACATTTCCGGTGATATGAATAAGTCCTCCTAACTCCTTTGGGAACTCAAGATATGGTCTGGCGGAGTTTTGGGATGAAATTTTCCTCAATGGGGACACAAGTCAAGAGGAGGGGGAAACCCCTTTGGCGGGTTGGCGAGGGTCACGGGGAATTTTTGGAATTTTCGCCCATGCAGTAAAAAATTAAAATTTCTCCCGAACCTCCGCCGCCACCCCCAAGTGCCACGTGGCACTCTTTGATTGGCCACGGCCGTGGGCGGGAAAAATGGAAATTTTTTCCAAAATTTTCAAAAATCTCAAAGGGCAAAAGTTTCCGCGCCTCCGCTGTTGCCTCATGAGGACACATGGAAACCTATGATTGGGTCAGGTTGGCAGACTGAAATGGAAAATTTTTGTTGGGCCTAATTTTTGAAAATTTTCCTAAGGGCAATTCGACGGGAAATTTTTGGGTTGCAGGCCCGTTAGGAAAATTTTCCCAAATTTTCCCGCCAAGGCACAAAAACTTCAAAGCACTATAACTTGAGCTAGAAAGCTCAGTTTTGGGAAAACGAGGAATTTTTGGAAATCTCTCAATGCCCTATTTGTATAAAAATATAAAATTTACATTTTGATAAGTTTTTAAGGGTCAATTATGCGAAAAGGATTTGCAGGCTTAAATTTGTAAACTGGTATTTTTCCAACTTCTTGATTTGATTAAATTTGAAGTCCTCCTTCACTCCACATGTCAAAAGACATGGAGGATCAATTTAGAGAGGGTTTAGAGTGTTTTAGTGAAGTCAATTTGTCCAATTATTCAAGTTTGCATTTTTCCAAGCAATGGACAGAAAACGATTGTCGTAAGCTCGATTTGAAACTCATTGAGTTTTAGAGGTTCATTCTTTACTGTTTTAGTGAATTTGAGTTTCTTAAGTCTTCCTATATGTGAATTTAAAAGTTTCATAACTTATTATTGAGTGTAAGATCGAACCCGATCATTTTTAATAAAACATAAATTACCAAGTAATGAGTTTAATACGGTGGACTGCTTCTTTGAATTTTTTTATTATTTCTTTGTTTTTGGATGTGCATATGATTCCTAATTTATTCAAATACAATTTCTTATCAAATAACCATTCATTTCTACATTAAATGCAGTTCAGAATTCAATTCAAATATGCATTTTTCAAAAGAGAACAATATTGTCTTTCCTTCCCACGCATTCTTTCTTTCTTTTCTTCTTCAAACAACAATTAAATTTCAACAATAATTCAAATCAAATGTGCAATACACTTTGAGAAAGAAATGCATTCTTTCATTTTTCATCAAATACAACATTACAACTTTCCTTTTTCATTTGTTTTCAAATACAATACATACAATAACAACATTGTTTCTTATTCCTTTTCAAAATAGAGATATCATTCTTGGACAAAAAACAATTCTAGTATACAATCCAATTTTGAAACTACTTCAATATTTTATTCATAATTCAATGACACTTTTACAACTTAACACTCTTCCAATTTGATTACAAAATACAAATTACAATGCTTATAATATCCTTTACATTTCTTTCCAAAAACATAAAACAAGTGTAATTCTTCTTTACATTCCTCAATGTAACTACAACTTCCATTAACAATGCAATTCTTCACATTACAACATTTATACATTCATCCACTCGAAGTGGGAGAAGTTATATTGAATTACTCAAAGGGAAATGACTATCAAACTATGAAATTCTTTCTCCAAATAGTAGCATGCTTGTTTCTTCTTCTTTACAACTTTGATCACAACAAGGAAGGGGAAAGGCAATGCTCTCCACCCAACCAAGACATCTAATGAGAAATGAGAATCCATCCTTCCCCATTGGCCCCGAGCCCCAACCATATTGAAATGGAGCATGAATATCAACACATGGCAACAAAGGCTTCTATCACATACAAGTAACATTCACATTGCATACAATCAATAAAATGCACAGTTTAAAATAATACAACAGTTCCCAACTACATTTGAAACAATTCATACAACACATAGGCTTGATCAAGCAAGCCAACAAGAGCAAGAACTATGGGGAACTCCTTATGCCTCCCAATTTGGAATTGGGCATCCACCAAAATCATACCACCATAAACACATCAAATCCCATAAACCTTATATCTCCCAACCCCTCCTTATGCCCCCAAATTTTATCCCTTATGCCCCCAAAGTAAGAAATGCAAGCAGTTTCTTTTCCAAGGTGGATCCCAAACCAAAACTCCCTCCACAATAAAACAATGCCATTGGCAATCCCTTATGCCCCCATATGAAATCCCCATAGCCTTCTCCTACACCATGCCCTAAGCAATCTACCCAACCAGCCAAGAACACAAACACAAACACCATTTAAACATGCATGCAAGAGAAGGAAAACATTTAAAACATAGCTCAAGATGCCTACCTCTCCATAATGGAGTTTGTTCCAAGCTCACAAGCTTTCCACAATGTCAAAGTGTAGTCTAAAACCAGCAAGTATAAGCATGCAAAAGACTCCAAGCTTCCTCCTAAATAGAAACAAAAATTCACCCTAAGAGGAAAATAACAAAGTTTCAACAACCATAAAAGAGCAAGAAGCTTCACTTTTATAGGAGAGGGAAGGAGAGAGGATGATGTGGATCCATGTGGGATGCCACATCATTCTTCCTCATCCCCAAGAGGACATCAACATCAACCCACAAATCACAATAAATAAAAATGACAAAATGACTTACATACTCCAAAATGCCCATACTCCAAAAGGACCAAATTTAAAACATGTAAGGGAAGTGCAATTAAAAATTACAAATTGTCACTTCAAAATGCATTAAAATTGCCTAAATTTAACCTCCAAACCATAGGCATGGTTGGTGGATCATTTTAAGAGGTGTGGGACAAGTTTAACTTGTCCCACAAGCCTCCAAATTTGGCCTCCAAGGACAATTTCGAATTCCTAAGGAGATGAAGTGTTTAACATTCCAAAATCTGCCTTACATGCTCTTACAAATTTCTTACACATTCTTACATATTAACTTACACACTCTTCCAACATTATCATTTAAATTCAACAACTTTATTAATTACATCCCATGTCCCAATTAAATTTAATAAAAGTTTAACTATAGGATTTCACACATTAATCTTCCACATTAAAATTAACTAAAAGAAGGAACACATTACTAATAAAATACATACAACAATAATTAAAAAGGAACACATAAATAAAACACATATATCCCATGGTCACAATAATGGAAATCCCCATGGGAAATCCTAACATAACACAACACACAAACTCATAACATAGTTTCCATGGTGACCTTGTTGAATTCACCTGGAATTTCAATATGGTTAGTCTCTAGTCCCCCGACATTGTTGTGATTTTTAACCTGCAAAATGCAAATACCTCCTTCAGCCTTGTGGCCGTATCAAAACATCCAAAATGATATAAACAACATTTCAAAATCATCTAATCATATGAATCACTTAAAATATCAAGAATACAACATTATCATTTTTAATTAATTAAATCAACTATATCATCATCAATGATCTATCATACTAGGTCTACCCAAAATATCCAATGTCATAAGTCCAAATCAACATCCATATTATGTCCATGTCAAACAGTATATCATCAACCTCATATAAAAATGTCTCTAGTAACCATCATGCATAATAACTAAATCTAGATCAATAATAATCCATGATCTAACATCTAACCATCATACCAAAACAAAACATAATAGTGTCCATAATACGATCAATAGTATCAAAATCAGTATCAAAAAGTGTCAAAGGGAAGTGGGCACTACACCTAGAACTAGTTGACGACCTTTGGATCCTACTCTAACCTAGCCTCGTTAGATTAGATCTTTCTTATTGTGTTTTACGTGAGATACCTAAATAATTTTGAATTACAATAGATTTACTTCATTTCTTGCATTAAATTTTTAAAATAGTGGGTGATACCATCTAGGAAGTATCACACTTCTTAGATCTAGCACATGCTAGGTAGTTCCACTTTGCACACATTGTTTAAATTTTTCTAGTGGTCTTGCTTTTTCATTACAAGTAGTTCCTCCTAGCCAAAAGGAAGCTCCCATAATCATTTGTGGATTGAGAAGTCATACACACGCAACAAACAACCAACTTTGCATTTCAATGGTATTCCTCCTACACCCATTACCCTGTCTATTTCATCAATACTTCAAAGAAACATCTAAGAATTAGGTGAAACATTTTGGCATGCCCATTCCTTCCTCACAAACCTCTAATGCACCTAGGCACCTAACACGACTTACACCCACACCCACAACATCTTTACCACCCATACCTCTAATACCTTCAGCAATTCCTTCACTACCCACTACACTTCAATCTTTATCCCTTACACCTCCTGCACGACCCGCATCCTCTACCTTCATAGCACCTCCATTATCCCCGTGGGTAACTCGTCCTCTTCCCCCATCTGCCTTTCCTTCTAGACCTCATACACCCATATCACCTTTACCCAAGAAGGTGCAACCCAAAGAAAAATCTCCACTACCCCACAATAAGGTAGTCAGAACAACCACACACCCTCCTACCCATTCATCCACCATACCCCTACCCAAATAAATACGACCAATGCTCAAGACCATGCCAACACTCAAAGTCATGACTCAACCTACTCTCCCTCCTACAAAGAATGTTCCTCAAAATCAACCACACCTACACCCAAACCCACATTCAATTCCCATTGCAATCCACTAATCAGGGTCCTATGCCAAAATTTTAACCAACCTCCTTGAGACTTCGTAGTCACATTACCACCACTTAGACCTTACAACTCCCTCAAACCCAAGCCAAAAGGGTTGATGACACCAAAATTTATGCATACCATCGTGTGCTAGGGCATGATGTGGAGAATTGTAAGACTTTGAAAGCCATCCTTATCCAATTAGTGTCCTCATGAAGCCAACTTTGACGATGATGACCTTCTCGATGAGGAACCTTCTTTCACAACACCCATTCCACACCGCCCACTCAACAACCATGACCTCCACCATCACGGCTATTATATCCACCCCTATTATTTTAAATTAACATGGTTCACATAAGATAAATTTCCATGCTACCACCTAAATGTCATTGTGCCCATCTCACCTCATAGGATTTTTCTCCTCCGGTAGGTTTTTTCCCATCGTGTTGTTATACCACTCACCATACACCTTCTCCATTTTCCAACTCCCCTCGGATCAACATGATACATGTCCACTACACATGCTTAGAAGGATAAGGGAAAAGAAAAGGCAATTGACCCCAACTAATCCCATACCCAACATACCATTTACACCCATGCCTAAAATCACTATCCGCATGACCCCACATGTCCTATTTCCAAGTAGAGGTCACACATCGTACTATGCTCAAAAATACACCAATCCCCTCAAAATGTCCTTATATGACCTCACCTAGACCTTAGAATCCCATCTTCAAGCTCTCATGGAGGTTCTTCAATCTATTGAGGTGTTACCCAATGACCCTACATCCGTAGCCTCCATTATCACTCCCCATCATGTAGGCTCTCTCACTAAATTACCACCTTCATCTTCGCCCCACCCTATTCACCAAGTAGCCTCCTTAGCTTCTCAGAGGAAGAGATCATGCCACACCAACACGATGACCCGAACCAGCTCTCTTCATCTCTGTCCACATCGATGACATACAGGTACGTCATGTGATGATTGATGGGGGCACTAGCATTAACATCATTTCATCCCATGCATTCGCTCAAATGCGTATACCTGAAAATTGCATGCATAAACATCTTGTCATGTTGCATTCATTCAATGATGCTATCACCTCTACACTAGGCACCATTATCCTCCACATTAACATGGCCCCCACACTATTCCAAAACTATTCTACGTCTTGGATGGGGAATTCCAATATAACATGTTGCTTGGCAGACCCTAGATTCGTGTCATGGGTTGTGTTCCTTCCACTTTGCATTGTTATGTAAATTTTGAGCATGAAGGACACACCTATACCATTCCGATTGACCCATCACCTTTTAAAACATTCAACATGCTTTACTAACCCAATGATGTGCTCATACCTATTAAGTCATCTACCTCCGCAATCGCTACTTCTTCACCTACACCTCCACTTATCAGCATAGCCGTTGCTTCAACTACACATACCTCCTCCATTCCAACCACTGCCACAACCTCCATGGATGACCCATCATCTTCCCAATCAATTAGATTTACCTCCGTATCAACCTCTAACACTTCATCCATTATAGATACCTACATACCAACCACCGATCCCTTGGAAGGTATTTTTCAACGCCTCACTCTGGGGGAATACCGCCTATATAGTGTCAACACATTCCTTACTCCACAAGAGTATGGAAGCCTTCACCAACACCCATGTTATGATCACCGTATAGGAGAACATCTCCGTATGGTCCTCCTCACCTTCATACTAGTCTTACCTATGGGGGACTTGATACTATCACTTACACACCCAAACCACCATCACAAACCCGCCCATTTTTCCGTTGACTTCCAATCACTTACCAATCGCCATTTTTCCCACACCTTCCTACACCGATGTGTGTGGAAGGGTTTTGGTTTTGGATTTTATGAGAAATTCCGCCATACTACCATTCCATCTACCACCCACAAACGTAATGACCATAGTGGTATTGGCTTTCTGAACCACCTACCAAACTCGGCCCGCATTGAACTCATCAAGGACACCAGCCCTTCTCCACCTTCTTAACCCGTTCCACCTTTATCACCACCCTCACCGAAAGAGTCGATGGATCCGAATCTATCCCTCCTAACTTGTTTTTTCATAAACACCATTTTCTTACGGCCTCTAACTTATCAACGTGAGGGCGAGACCCCTTCCACTATTCCCTTCCAAAGTATCTTGAAATGATTGATTACGATACACCTTCAATTAACGTCGTTCAATGTCGGGATGATGAATCTCTACTCACCTACCTTGGTGTAGAAGAATCATCTATTCACCGGTTGTTACCTTTCGAGACATAAACCATGTTGAATGAATTGACTATCGAGATCAACATTCATACTTAGGATGACCGCACATCCTAAAGATTAGTCAATATTTAGATCTGTCTTGAATAGAAGCCATAACTTCTTTTCTCGTAGAGATCATAACCACGCTTTTTCTTGGTCTTACGCATACATGCTAGATATTGACCCCACCACAGTGGTCCACAATATTGTAGCTATTCCTAATGCCAAACCCATCAAACAAAAGTTGAGGAAAATGCACCCTCGCGCATTGCCCTTCTTGTCAAAGAAGAGCGTCAGTGCCTTCTTTCCATTTCTTTCATCTTACCCATTGATTATCCTTGTTGGATTTCTAACATTGTCCCTATCACTAAGGCAATAGGGGACTCAGTATTTCCACCGACTTCCATGACCTCAACCTAGCATGTCGAAAGATGACTTTCCCTTACGGGTATTGACGGTTGGTTGACCTTATGACTAGCCATGAGATGCTATCACTCATTGATGGCTTCTCGAGTTACAACCAAATCTTGCTTTCCGAGAGAATCAACATAAAACATCATTCATCACCCCTTGGGGGGACCTTCTTCTATCGAATCATGCCTTTTAGCCTTAAAAACATTAGTGTCACATATTAGTGGGCTATGACTTACATCTTCCATGACATCATGCATTTCATATTGGAAGATTACGTGGATGATATCTTGGCCAAATCTAAACATCGATTCAAGCACCTTACCATCCTCAAAACTATCTTTGACTGTCTCATTAAATATTACATTCAACTTCAGCCAAAGAAGTGTGTCTTTGCAGTTCTCTCAGGAAAGCTCCTGGGCTTTATCATTTCCCTACGTGGTATAGAAGTTGACCCTGCTAAAGTCAAGGCCATTCTCGAAATGCCTCTGTCACTAACCTTAGACAACTCCATAGCCTGCAAGGTAAGTTACAGTCTATTCACCATTTCATTTCACAATTATTTGATCGGTGTCAACCATTTCATCATTTACTCAAGAAGGATGTCTCCTTTAAATGGGATGATGACTGCCATAAATATTTTGAGGCCTTAAAAAAATACCTTCTCCAACCACCCGTACTCATTCCACCTAAAGACGATCAACCTTTCTACCTATACATCTCAGCTACTAATCATTCCCTGCAGGAGCCATGCTCACTCATCGTGATGAATAACACAGAGATCAGTGAGTTTATTACATAAGCCGTACTCTTTTGGACTATGAAACCCGATACACCCACCCCAAAAACTTTGCTTACCCTTATTTTTCATTGCCACAAAACTCGTCATTACCTACTCAACCACAAAACGTATATTATGACCAACACCGACCCCTTACACCTCATGTACGCCAAACCTTATCAAAATCGAGTGCCTCATGATGGCTTATGCTTTTAGTTGATGTTGACCTTGAATTCATTCATCAAAAGTCCATCAATGGTCAAGCTATCGCAAAACCAATTGTCGACAAACCTATTTCTAGGATAAACCCTCTAATTTTGACTTTCCAAATGAGTCGATTGCTACCCTTTCCTTGGACAAACCCCTTACCAAATGACACTCTTCTTTGATGGTTCAAAGTGTCAGCATGGGGGTGGGGCTGGTATTATCCTCATTCTACTTGATGGTGAGCCCATGCCTTTGTCTTTTAAACTCAATTTTGAATGCACAAACAATATCACCAAATACGAAGCACTCGTACTAGGTCTCTAAGCCACCTACGCCTAGATGTCAAATCCATCAACATCTTTGGTGATTCTCAATTGGTCATAAACCAAGTCAATGGTATATACCAATGTTGTAATGAGATACTTCAAAAGTATAAACATCATGTAGATGTACTTTTGACCACCTTTGACCATTACACCCTTCAAACCATCCCATGTTCAACTAACAAATTTGTAGATACCATGGCCTGCTTGGCTTCCCAAATACCTATTTTTCCTACCGATTTTTTGACACCATACAATGACTTCAATCACCTTCTTATTTACCATGCAAGGTTTCTTGTATCGGAACCACTACCCTAGATCCAAGTGACCTTTGGTACAAACAATACTCTGACTACCTTTCTCTCTCCATCTTCCCTCTTGATCTCACCCATAACGGATAATGAACTTCCTTAAAAATGTCTCTCATTACGTCATCCTGGGGACTCCTCTATAAGTTTGGATTTGATAGTATTCTCTTAAGATGCCTCACAAGTTATAAAATTCCTTATACCATTAAGGAAGTTCATGACAACATATGTGAAGGTCACTTGAGTGGCCTTACTTCTTGTTGCTAAGCGTATCCTTTGGTTGGGCTATTATGGTCGACCTTAACCATGATTGTTGTGACTACGTCAAACATTGTGTAAAATGACAACAACATTCCAATTTTCATCATACACCCAGTCATGCCTTATAGGTTGCCCGTGACCTTTGGCCCTTCTCTCAATGGGGTTTGGATCTTGTCGGAGAGATCAATCCCCATTCTTCCCAACACCATCAATGGATCATCACTGCTACCGAATACTATACAAAATGGGTGGAAGCCATACCACTCATCTCCATGAAAGCTAAGAAAATATGTGAGTTTATTAACCACCTCATCATTTTTCGCGCCGGTGTTCCTCATCGCCTCATCACCGACAATGAAAACAATTAAAAAAAACATCGCAAAAACACCTTTGGCATTCAGCTTAATTTCTCATCACATTATTACCCATAAACCAATGGTTAGGTGAATCCACCAACAAAACCCTATACAAAATTCTTATGAAATTGGTTAATGATACTAGGAAGGATTGGCATACGCACATTCCTTTTTCCCGTGGGAATAATGCACAAGTATTTGCACTTCCACCGCAGCCACACCCTTTTATATGGTTTGTGGTATGCAGGTTGTTCTACCTCTCAAAGTCAGATTCCCTCATTCTACATTTCTCTCCATGACATGCTCAATGATGATGACTTTTTCAAGACCGTTTAACATAGCTAGAGTTATTAGATGAACGTCATCTTAATGCTCTTGATCACCTTCAAGTTTACTAAAAATGTATCATACATGCTTACGAAAAATGTGTCCATGCACGGACCTTCCAAGTCAGTGACCTTGTCCCGAAAGAAAATCAACATGTAACTAAAGTAGAAAAATAAAACGGGGAAAATTTGTTCCTAATGGCTTGGACCATACATCGTGACTCATACTTATGGATCGTGTGCTTATCGTTTATCTTCACTCGATGGTAAACCCGAACCTGAGCCCATTAACGCCTTGTATCTTTGACCAATCTATTGTTGACTTGTAGTCCTACCTCACATTTTTGTCTTTCCATGCTTGTCCCTTAAGTGTTATCCACTTCATACACCTCACTAACGATTAAACAAGAGTCATGTGAGTACCTATCACTTGTTACCTTCTCTTGAATATGTGTACCACGGTGATACACATAGCATGATTCTCATGGATACTTTTCATCTACCTTTAGATGAGATCTTATGGTTGTTTCACCTTGCCTTTTGCATGAGATTCCTATCCTCACCTTGGTCTTTTCCATGACTTCAAATACCTCACATGGGATATAAATCCTTAAGTCAAACTTCTAACAAAAAGATGACTCCCTCAAAAGGACATATTCCTCTCATAAATTATGCGTTATAAATAGATGCTCCCTCGAAGGACAACTATGTAAAGCTAAAAAAAAAATCAAATCAAAAGCAACTGAAGCTTTCGCATCGATCACCTTCACGAATACCTCAAGGAGTTAAATTTTCTTCCTCCCATATAGACTTCCCACATCGATCATTCTATCTAAACTACAAGTCAAAATAATAAACTTTTTATTCATGGACTTACCCATTGTGACCTATGATCTCTTGCCTGAAGTGCATGCTACCTATACCATATAAAACTTTACCTACCTTTCACCCTTCTTACCATTCCCACTCCCATTTCCTACTACCTCAAGGGACTTCTTGGAACTTAGACATTTGGTGATCATGTGACTACTTTTCACCGTAGAACAATCACTCATGCAATGTCTTTAGGGTCTTACATTCATCACCTCTTCCAAGGTATGATCTACTCGGTATAATCCTAACCAATCAGGTGGCTTTATTGCCCCCTCTTATCTTTTAACCATCTTTATTATGTTTTGATTACCTTACACAGGACTTAGTCCTCAACGCTTACCTTTGGGGTCCTCTTCTTCTTTCACCACAATTGACATTACCTATATCACTTTACCTTTAACCTACCCACACCTAACAAACCTAAACCCACACCATGCCTAAAACCTACCAACTCATTTTCATACCTCCTCATATTCTTCCCTAGCTCATGGGAGAACTACATCGGCCTGAGGTCCCTTTTCACCGGGACTATGTAGGTAAGCACTCTAAGGGCATGGGGCCCTTGGAGGTTAGCTCGGCCATTCTCTACCCTAAACAATTCATCTTCCATGTTCCTCACATTACATCACACCTCACTTAGTTTCCCTTTTATACCCAAAATTGGAAATTAAACCACATACATAACAAGTTGCTTCATATTTTAATCCTTATCACAACATACATTTATTACACCTACCATTTCTTTATCATCACTATGCATAGATTATACCACATCTCACATATGACCCATATTATCATTCATTTCACAAAATAATGAATCACAACTTCACCAAATTTGAACTCAATCATGCCTAACAAACCTACCTCAACCATGCCTATGACTTGACTCGATCCATGCCTAACGAAACCTGACTCGATCCATGCCTAAACCAACCTGACTCTATCCATACCTAACAAACCAGACTCAATCCATGCCTATACCAACCTGACTCAATCCATGCCTAACAAACTTGAATCGATCCATGCCTAAACCAACCGACTCGATCCATACCTAATATACTTGACTCGATCCATGCCTATACCAACCTGGATCCATCGTGCCCAACTCGGCCTAATTTCCATCCATATCAAAACAACAAATCAAAATCTCATCGACACATCAACAAATCTAGAAATATCATGTATCTCATCATATAAATAAATGTGTATCTCAATACAATATACATGGCTATCTCCTCATGTCCATCATCTCAAAATTTTGGCACGCAGCCGATACACAATATAAAATGTCATCGGCATGTAGGACGGTCTCATATATACAATAAAATAATGAATCAATACAAAATCTCTTCAGCACACAAGCCAGTATATGCTCAAAATATACAAAAATATCTCATACATCCTCATTGTCTTTGGCACGCGGGCTGTATAAATCACAAAAAGACTATCATACATCAAAAACTAGGTAACCACATATCAGACATCTCTGGCGAATGTCCTCCATCTCTATATCACATGTACCCTCGGCCTCCTAGGTCCCTACTAACACCTCAACTAGAGCTGGTCTATGTGCGCCTGTAACCTCTACGATCTCGGCTCGAAGAGCTTACATCGACCCCCTGTGCTCTCCACACTATGAGTGTGGGATCTTATCCTCTCATTAGATGCCTATTGTGCCTGTACTCGGCATAGGATATAAAGTCTATCTCGGCCACCATCAGCTGGTCCTGGTAATATCTAGCCTCACCTAGGGCATCTCGTAACCTGGATACAGGCATAGTCTGTGGTGGTCCCATAGGTCTCGACCCCTGTACATGTCATGCGGGACCCTGCTCCGCTCCTCGCCTATGAATTAGGACCCATTCCTGGTGCCTATGGTGGTGCCCCTTGCCCCTTTTCCTATATCTGGGCCTATAAAACCCCAATCTATGCTTGGGATGTGGCCAACTGGCCCTATAAACATACCACCTAGGCCTATAAGGCCGCCACCTGATCATCACACTCCTCTCCATCTCCATCTCATCCATCAGCCATCTAGGCTGTAGATCGCCACATGTACACGTAGCTCTACTACCTTGCCTCGAAGGTCTCCAGATGTGTCTCGCAATATACCCAAATAGGTAATGAGAGTAGCCACTTTCCCCTATAGGGTGTCGCTCGCACCATGATGGTGGCTAAATCTGTTGCCTGGTTCTGGGTGGTATGGCTCATAAGTGAGCTGCCCACCACCTGCATCTGTACCTTTATGTGCACCTAACATCATCTATCTGTCATTCCACTACCTGCTCCTCTCTTGTTGTGGGCACTTTCTAGGCTGTGGTAGATGTAAGGGTCTCTCCATGTCGTCTCCAGGTACTTATGGGAAGGGTGGAGGTATGTCTTGTACTAGCTCAAACCGTTGTCGAATCTATCCACGGGATCATCTCGTACTCCCCTGGCATGGTGAATTTGTATCCATCTCTCTAGCTGGAGCTTAACTAGCTCCTCATGCATATGCCTATATGAGGGGAATCCCACATATGGCCTCCAGATAATGTCCACTCTAGAGAAAACCTCTAGTAATCGCTTAAATAGGCCACATCATGTGTGGGCCTATCGACCTCCACTCTCTAATAGCCGACACCCATCTCCTATACCCCACCCATACAAATCTCGTTTGGAATGCATCTGCCGAGGCATCCCTATAGGCGCACATAAACTATGTGCTCATTTGCCAAGAAGCAAAGGTAAAAAATGTACAAACACAGCTTTGAACCTACACACAATGCCATATGCCCACAACTCCTTGTATGAATGCACCAAAAATGTTGGTGCCCAAGAAAAATGGGTCTCCTCTATCATCATATCATGGAGTACCCCATTAGTGATCGGGGGGGGAAAACATCCACCTCTCGTATCTGGTAGTGCAAAGCAGCACACTACCTCCATCAATAGAACCACTAGCCTTGTCTCCTCCGGATGGGTTAGGTACATATCTCCATAGCTCAAGCTGGCACTATGAAATGTCATCTCAGCCATCCCCTCTCTAAACACAATCACAATCAGCTCCTTTGAGGCCTCGAAGGAGACAGAGTAGACCTATGCACCCAATATGGGTAACCATAGTATCCTGAACATGTCCTCTAGGGTGATAGTAATCTCACCCATCGGTAGGTGGAATGTTTTGGTCGCAGAATACCATCTATCGATGAGTGTGACCATCAAACTGGGCTTCCAGACTACAAGTTAATAACGATGAACCCCACTCAAGCTAACTACCTCCACATGTTGTAGCTCCTCTAGGGTCATTCACGCGTTTACTATCACAAGTAGAGGTAGACCCTGCCCCACATATGTAGCTACACTCGCCCTACATCCAATACAAACAAAACATTAATCTACATTTACCATACCCATACTCACCTACTATCATTTTCCCACACCCTATTTTCACCCTACCCATCTCAACCACCTAGCCCACATCACTTTTGGACCCTTGTCCCCAATAACCTAATCGGTACCGGTTCATCTTTATCGACCAAAGTCACCCTTAACTAACATTAGTCACTGTTTGGTGACTAATACCGGTTCACCCTTACCAATTCCAGCCAAACTTGATTGACACTAGTCACCGTCGTGGTAAAACCCGTGATTTCTCAAAACCCCCTCTTACTTAAAAACCTTCCCCTTACCCCTTTACCCACCTCCACAATGACCTAAAATACCCTTGGACCTCCACCCATCCCCCCTATCCCATTTATTACCCTCCCCATTCATATTTTTACCCACTATTCCCCCCATTCCCAAATTTAATCCATCCCCACCCACAAAAACAAAAAAAACAAAACAAAACAAACCACCACTACAATAAACAATTTCCTAATCCCCTACTCTATCTAATCAAATACACCTAGAGTAGGGCACTTACCTCATCTTCGTGCTGCCATCGTCTCGGTGGCACGTCTAGCCACTACACCGGTGGCTCTTTGATCCCTCTCCAGCCTCTGCCATCACCAAATCGCTACCCGCAACCTCTACCCAATCAAATCCCTCACACTGATCTTGTGGACCCGCTTCTCACCAATCAATCACCCATTATTCACACTACCAACTCAATGCTCTATTCCATCGAGAACTTTTCTCTCTTTTCTCTCTCTTTTTATTTTCTCAATTAGCTAAAAGACAAATGAATACAAAAATGGATTTTTTGTTTTTATAACAAACCCGACCTAACCGACATTGGTTACCCTTGACCGCATCAATCGTGTTCCATACCTCACCATCGTTAGTTGACCTATACCGACGTCGGTTATCCTTGACCGGCATCGGTCACCATCACCTACACATTGCCCTAAATTTTACCCTTTTACCCTACCCCTACCTTTTTTTTGCCTCACCCAACCTTCACCCTAATCATTTACCCCACCCCACCTTTACCCAAACCATTTACCTCACCTTCTTGACCTCATCATTTACTACCTCCCTTTTTCCTCCTTTGGGGACTCATTATTTTACCCCTACCTTGGCCTTACCCATGCCATGACCTAGATATTTGGACCTGGACCATCACTAGTGACCTTTGACCTCATGTGTTCGCTATACCTTGCAAAGCATTGTTACTTGTGTTGTTGACCTAATGACCTTACCTAGCCTATTGCCGTGACCATTTATCCTGACCCTACCTTTGGTGTATCGGAACATACCTAAACGTTCCTACACCTAACCTATGTTGTGCTTCCTGACCATATCCTATACCTTGGATACCAGAATCACTTCAACCTTGTTTAGATAAACCTATCAACCTTAGACAATGTAGAGTTTGACTGCTCTTCAACCCAGTAGTGTGCTACAG
The DNA here is from genome assembly GCA_018340775.1 of Taxus wallichiana var. yunnanensis. Taxonomy (NCBI): domain Eukaryota; kingdom Viridiplantae; phylum Streptophyta; class Pinopsida; order Cupressales; family Taxaceae; genus Taxus; species Taxus wallichiana. The sequence goes on from JADAXU010000134.1 coordinate 31,723, forward strand.
TTTATACGTGTGCGTACGTTTGACTATTACTACCTTTGACCCTGACCCATAACCTAGATTACCCGAGTAGACCTTTAACCCTTTTTCCCTCATTCCCCACCTTCCCCTTTATCACATTTACCTTTTATCAAACCACTCACCGATTCTACCTTCTACCTCGTCAGTTCCTGGTTTGAGGGGGATCACCTTCACCCACACATGGGGTAACCACATCTTATTTTTGTTAGCATCGCTTACCAATACAAGCTATGCAAAAAAAGGGAAAATGTAGACACTAAAATTAGGTTACACTCCCCTTTGGTCCCTCAACAAATAAGCACCCTTCATCACATTCACCTAGCCATGACCCCCTTCACCTCACTAATATTAATTTAATTAATCTAATTAAATTAATTCATTATCCTCACCATATTTATTATTTAAATATCTTAATTTAGATAATATCCACACATACACCTCACCTAGACACTTCATCAGGCCAACTCACCCTAAGACCTATTCTTAGTAAGTTGTCATAACTAACTAAGACTTACCAAAACCCTAAAAATCAATGCCTACATTCTCTCTAACCAAATTCCCGCATGCTTACAAGAAGCTTCCAACCTAATCCTCGGATTAATGACATGAGATCTGAGAAAATCAGGAGGATCTCCCTAGTTTAGTAAACCTAGGAAATCCTACCTTGACCGATGCCTGTTAGCCCTAACTATCACTTGTTAAGTTTGGAACCGCCATCATCGATTACCCTTTAACCCCAAAACAACCTTATTCTAAAGGTTGCCAAAATATTGGAAAAGGTTGGCGAACATTAGCAATCTTCCGAGAGATATCACATCTTCGATAGTGAATTTTAGTGAGAAAACACATGCAAGGAGGAGATCAAGAATTTTTCTCTGCCTGACAACCATCTAACGCTCACCCCAAAGAATGATCTGATCTAACCAAGAAAAAGGAATTCCCATGCAGCCCATGCAGAATCTCTCCTATGATTGGTGATCACCTGTAGCCTTCAACTTCTCACCAACACCTCCATTCATCACTCACAGTGTCCAGGACCAGTAATCCAAGTAAGTAAAATGTTATACTTCTCTGGTTCATTTCATTTTGTTATTATATTATCACCTATTGTTTACCTAGCCACCCATTGACCTCCTTCAACACTCCCCCTCCATATACCCATTAAAACCTCACTAAATCCCACCCAAGCTACCAAATACCTCATTCCAACCAACCAAAATCCTTTGTGTAATCATAAAGGTGACCCAAAACCCATTCTATGGCATTCCTAGTTTTCCATAGTAATCGGCACCAGTTACACCCAACCACCATCGGTCACCCTTAACTAGCATCGGTTTCTGTATTTGCCCATACAACCCAAAACAATGACCTATCCACCTAATTCTACATCACCCTCATTCACCTGTGATCTTCCTGAGACCTCTTTCGCACTCAGAGACCTAGAAGTAGTTAACCTTCGGATCCTACTCTAACCTAGCCTGTTAGATTAGATCTTTCTTATTGTGTTTTAAGTGAGATACCTAAATCATTTTGAATTACAATAGGATTTACTTCATTTCTCGCATTAAATTGTTTAAAATAGTGGACTGACAACCATCTAGGAAGTATCACACTTCTCGAATCTAGCACACGCTAGGCAGCTCACTGCACATATTGTTTAACTTTTCTAGTGGTCTTGCTTTCCATTACAGGTAGTTCCTCCTAGCCAAAAGGAAGCTCCCACAATCAGTTGTGGATTCAGAAGTCATACGCGTGCAACAACCAACCAACTAGAATTTCAATAGGTATTCCTCCTATGCCTGTTACCCTATCTATTTCATCAATTCTTCAAAGAAATGTCTAAGAATCAGGTGAAACAATAATGGGGACTAAGGACTGTGGGATAGAAAGGACAACATTTTGGAAAGGGGTAGTGGTCAACGACATTGGAGGTGGTTGTGTAGTTATGGGTATATATGAGATAATAGTGCGAGATGAAGTTATGTTCTTGGTGGTTGACAAAGGTATAGTGGATGTAACGGTGCAATAGATGTGGCAGATGTAGTGGTCATAGCAGGTATGGAGCCCATTTGTAAAATGACTGGGGTAAGGAAGATATAGGTAGCGCAGAGCTAGCAAGAGAGGTCAAAGCGAAGTTGGAACAAGTGTCGAGGGATAGATACGGGCATGACGTATGTCAACTAACCCAAGGCATCTCGAGTGTAGGGATAATTTTAGTATGGTGAATATTCCATTTTTGAAAAATTGGAAAAGGTGAATTTTCTAGCGCATTCGGTGACTGCTCGCCTAAAAATTATAGTTTAATTTTTTTAGGGTCAGCTTCACCTACCCATTTAAACTATCCCCTATATAATCCTAGATTATTCGCCAGGTAGAACACTACTAGATCACTCATACCACTTGGTGTATATGTATTATCAAGTACTGATAAACATGTGAAAGGAGGGAAAAGGCTACGGGCACAAGGCAAAGAGGTATTGCAAACATTATACAAGGAGGTATTGCAGACACGTGACAAGGAGGTATTGTAGATGTGTGATAAGGGGTTAAGCAGTTGATGCATGACAAGGGGTTAAGCAGTTGATGTGTGACAAGGGGTTAAGAAGTTGATGTGTGATAAGGGGTTAAGCAGTTGATGTGTGATAAGGGGTTAAGTAGTTGACATGTGACAAGGGGTTAAGAAGTTGATGCATGAAAAAGGCTAAAGTAGTTGATGTGTGACAAAGGGCTAAGCGCTTGACGAGTGTCAACAAGTTGTGTTGATGCGTGTCAAAAATCACATTGACATGCGTGCCATCAAGTCTTGTTGACACGCGTCAACAAGTCTTATTGACATGCGTCAACAATTTTATTGATGTGTGTCAACAAGTCTTGTTGATGCGTGTCAACAAGTCTTATTGATGTGCATCAACAAGTCTTATTGGCGCATGTCAACAAGTCTTGTTGACGCACGTCAATAAGACTTGTTGATGCACATCAATAAGACTCATTGATGCATGGATAGTGACTATGTAATTTAAGCAGCTTGCTGGGTTTTTTGAATAACAATTTTTAATGAATCTTGATATGGAAATAGTTGGATTTTCTCAAGGTGGGACTTCAATGGAGGGGTTAGGTACTAGAATGCAACATGCTTCCCTCCCCATTTCACAATTGAATGATAAAGAGATTTTTTTCAATGGCCAAAGATACGTCCTAATTGAAATGGCAAGGGACGAAGATAAAATGAAAATTGGTTGGAAGGAGGTGAGTTACAGGTTGATTATGGGTGCAGATTATAGCACTTTGGCTTCTTTTGAAAAAAGAGATGGGTTATTTGTGAACTGCATGGATGGCAGCGACATTATCCTTCCTCATAACACTGTTTGGAGTGGTGGCACCACATAAGATGCCACAATTCCTATTTGGTTTCACAATAATTTTGACTGGATTGAGTTACATGGCATTTGTTGCCATGAAATTTGCTTACAAGTAATTAATACTCATCGAGTCTGCTAAATAAAGTATCTTGATAGGGTTATGTGTGTTCATAACTTCATAGCCTTAGGTATTAGGAATACATGAAATGGAACAGAACGACACTCCTCGATATCCAAATTAATTCTGGGGTTATGCGAGTTGATTGGAATGCATGTTTCGTATTTATGTTTTTGATAGTTGTATGTTTGCTAACAGTTATATTCATGAATTTGCACCACAATTTATCATTTTTGTTTTACGTTCTAAATTTGTTAAAAATAAATTGTTGTGTATGAGTACATGGTTTTCAACAAGGATTTTTATGCACGTCAATAAGCCATCAGTGTTTACAAATATGCAGTCTCTCTAGCTCAAAAAAATGGGTGAAAATTCAGTTCTGAAAAATTGGTAAATTTACCTTTCACTAAAACCGGTTCCGGGATATTTTCCAGGTATTTTCCACCTCTAATTTTCTATGGGTGTCTTAAAATGAACCCCGCTCGAGTGGATGAGTGGGAAAGATAAAACTACAAGGCGGTAGGGTTACGGTTAAGGAGTCATGAAAACTCCTCGTCTCTGTCGTGATAGTGATAGGTTGGATAGGATCCATGGGTGATAAAATAGAAGGTGGTGAAGGACTAGGTGGGAGTGGTTGACGACATGGAATATGAGGGCATTTTCTTGGCTTCGGGTTAGCACCATGTGAACAAGCACTGATGTGGTAGGACTACTTTCTGTAAATGATGCAGAAATATAGTAGAGACAAGATAAATAGGTGGTGGTAGGTGAATTAGGGTTAAAATGTCAGCTGGAAAATTACACAAAGGCTAACCGATGCCGGTTAGGTTAAACTGATGTTGGTCTCTGGTAACAACATTCGGTCACTGTGGAAAGTGGATAGTTGGTCAAAACAAGGTAAAAGGCCAATAATTTTCCAAGTATGCAAGATGCTGATGGAATTACCAGGTAAGTGAATATGATAAGATTGGTGAAACTACGAATAGTTAAAGAAGGTGAATAGGTGTCCTTTTGGGTAGGTTAACCAAAACGGTGAATCGAAATCGGTTGAGTGAAACCAATTTTAGTCAAAAGGTAATCGACAATGGTCATTGGACCGACACGGTCACTATGAAATTGAAACTACAATGAAGAAAATGTTGTTATGAGTTAAAATTAAATGTGGAATCAAACCCGAAATTATGAGAATGATGAGAATATGGTCTGTAGGCATACTCAGATGAAGCTAGAATACACCAACTAGGATGAGGATCATTCAAAGGGAAATAAGAAAAATGAAGAACGTGACCTCTCACCTCAAAATGCAAGCCAAGCAGAAACACTAAGAAAAATACAATCCTAAGAGTGCTTTTTCTGTTATGTTTGTTTAGCGTATGCTATTTAAGGACTGACTCATGAACTTTAGAATATAATTTTTTTGGTGAGGATGGCTTCCTACAAAGAAGTAGATCCGGAAGGAGAGGTTTTAGGTATGTTATGACATGGCAGGCCATCCTCTAATGGGGTACTGGACAAAGATAAACACCAAGGTGCCCATTGTGTCGTGATTATGTGATCACCTAAAAATTCTTTCGGGTGAGATGTTGTTTAAGAATGTGTATATTTTTAATTTTGTGATGTTTGGGTAAGCCTAAGAGAGAAAAAATAAAGGAAGTTCTTTTCTAAGATTTTTTGTCAACCATCAGCTAGGCATGACTTCCAGCGTATAGGTTGCCCTCAATTAATGTGAGCTAATGTAGAGAATCAGAATGAAATGAAACGAGTTTTAAACCCAAATTGAAGTGTTGCATTTGATGACAAAAAAATGAATAGGATAAGGGATGCTCTTTCACTAATATGATACTAATGAAAGGGAAGAAGTGTTCTTTTTAAAGCACCAAAATACGATTTCTTTTAGACAATAGAAGAAGAGAAGGTTCCAGGAAGAAAATTTAATGTAAGAACTTTTAGAAAAGAAACAAACCTACAACCTTTTCACCTAGAAAATGAAAGAATGCAAAGAACCCTGAATGGGTCCCACTGGGCATGCCAAAATGTTTCACCTGATTCTAGAGCGTTTCTTTGAATGTTGATGAAATAGATAAGGGTAAAGGGCTAGGAGGAATACAGTTAAGATGCTAGTTGTAGGTTGTTGCACGCGTATGACTTATGAATCCATAGCTGATCGTGAGAGCTTCCTTTTTGCTTGGAGGAACTACCTAAAATGGAAAAAAAGACCACCAAATAATAGTTAAATAGTATATGTAGTGGACTGTCTAGCGTGTGCTAGATCCGAGAAGTGTGATACTTCCTAGATGGTTGTCAACCCACTATTTAAAATAACTTAATGCTAACAATAAAGGAAATCCTATTGTAGTTAAAATGATTTAGGTATCTCATTCATCTACAATAAGAAAATTCATTCACAATAGGCTAAGCTATGACTGAATCTAAAGGTCAAGGTCTTGGTCAGGGTACTGGTACTGGTTAGGGTGAGGTTTTGGGATGTTTTGGGTATTTGGTGGAGGTTTTAAACTATTTTCTTGGTTTCTGGTCAAAAACACAGAGACCGACGTCGGTCTGGTATGACCGATGTTGGTTTAGGTTAACTAGTGATGGTTGTGGGTAACCAGCATCGGTATAGTTGAGTATAGGAAACTCAGTAAAAATTTGGTGGGGTGACAGATCTAAGGCTAGATGGAAATGGGATGGCAATGACAAGGCTCATGTGGGTCTCAGGTATGCACATGAATGATTAAAATCTAGATATGGGCCGTTCAAGGGTGTGGGTAAAAGGATGATCAAGTTTTCATGGAGGTAAAATGGTGGTGGAATGAAATGGGAGCAAAAACTAATGACAGAAGTAAAAGAATCTACCAAATGATAAATGGACAGGTGTTGGTTAACAAAGCACTTACTATTTATACGAGCTTGATGTGTGGTTAGAAATGGTTGGTTATCAAACGGAAGGGACTTGGTCTGGTGTTGATGCTTCCTCAGATGCTCCCGTGAAGGTAAATGGCTCAGTGGTTGCTTCAAGTGTTGGCTATGGAAGCTCTGATGCGTGTACTAATGCTAGTTCTGCTTGCATGCATCTCTGGTTTTGTCACTTGTTCTTAGAATATGTCTCTAAGTTCTTAGAAATGTGTCACCCTTGAAAAAGGTTTTGTTTTGGGGTTAAATGGTAACCAACAGAAGATCTTGGTTGACCAGGCCGTAGTTTAGGGTGACCGGCATTGGTTAGGATGGGATTTCCTAAGTTTTCTAAAATGGGCAAATCCTTTTGATTTTCTCAGGATCTCATTCATTTTTACTCTTTAGATTAGAATGGAAGCTTCCTTCTAATGGATAGGAATGTGATTAGAGGGAATATATGCTTTGATTTTTAGGGTTTGGGTAGGTCTTAGTTAGTTATGGCAACATACTAAGAATAGGTCTTAGGGTGAGGTGGCTAAGTGAGGTGGATAGGTGAGGTGGATGTGTGGGTATTATCCAATTAGGATATTTAAATAACAAATATTGGGAGGATAATGAATTAATTTAATTAAATTAATATTAGAGTGGGGTGAAGGGGGCCATCGTTAGGTGAATGTGTTCAAGGTGCTTATTTGATGAGGGACCAAGGAGAGTGTGACCCAATTTTGGTGTCTACAGTTCTTTTTAAACCAATTTTGAAATGTTAATCCAATTAGGAAGCATAAAATAAGTGTTTTTGAAAGTGACGAGGAGGTTTTATGAGTGTTATTGATTCCCAAGATCACCTAGAAGGTGCGAGGGAAGAGCATACACACTTCGAAAATATCCTTTTAACTAAGAAAATGAAATACTTATACTAATTTAGTCAAATAAAACCAAAAAGAAACATGCAATCACTTGTTAGAACTTTAAAACAAGTTATAAAACAAAAAAAAATCAGAAAATTCTAGAAATCTATTTTTAGTAGTTTTTTAACAGTTTTTAATATTTTACATTTTTAGAGGTCTTAAGGGCAATTTGTGAGTTTTGGAAAGAAGAAATGGCACCAAAGTTACATTACTTTTGGAATGTCCTCGCAAATTTCAATTTTTTCTCTTTCTGATGCCTATTCAAGTTCTGAAAACGGGTCAACGGGCTAGGAGATATGACCAAAACTAGGAGCACAAAAATTATATGAATAAATCCAGATCAAACAAAGACACTTATGCACCCTTCAAGGTGTATGCACACCTATTTGGGCATGTGCATGTGGTTTATGGTTCCTATACTCCTTTATGTAAACCTAACAGGTCTATAGGGTGCTTGCGCTACCCGAGAGATGCTTGCGCTAGCATAAGTGTGCCTACGCTAAAGAATAGATGCCTACGATAGGAAGAAAAAAACAAGTACAAAAAAGTGATAGTGCATATGCATTGGCATAGGCTTGCTTTACACTAGAAAAATGGTGTATGAACCACCAATTGGTTATGTGTGTGTCTGGTAAAATTTTTGAGAGGGTCGAGAACACACAAGGTGCCTACGCTTCTACTAAAAATGATAGTCAACTAGGTGTTTGACCTTTGGAAGAAGGGTATATGCACCATGATTTGGGTGTGTGTGCCTACTTTTATACACCGACGCATGGATTTGGGTGCCTACATGCCTCGATAAAAATTTTAGTTAGCAGGAGTGCCTGTGTTGGCGGAAAAGTGTATGCATGTCTGCCTGAAAAACCACCAAAAACATGGAAAATGAAATTCTAAAAGTGTCAACATGTTAGAATTTAGCCATTAAATGCAATTTCTAACATAAACTTAACAAAGAGGCATGAAAATTAAGGTTAACTACATAAAACCTAGCTAAAAATCCCAAGGCAAAATATTTAACCCTACAAAAACATGTAAAAAGTTAGAAACTGAAATAAAAGCTTCAAAATGACTCCATTAATGGAGGATGGACTAAGTGTCCCACAGGCATGCCAAATGTGTTCAATGAAAAGTTACAAAATCTATGGAAATGGGGTAAGAAAACTTAAGAAACCCCAAAATATTTAAGCAAACTAGTCAATGGACAATCAAACAAGAAATAAGAAAGGATTCATCACTTTGCATGCATTAAACTTGAAACAAACAAGCAACCTAACATATCTAGTTATCCTTTATTCTTGAAATCTTTTACAAATGAACCTAGTAAGGATTCTAAGCAATGAGTTCATGATTATGAGAATGGGAGATCACCATTAATGGCTTAAATGCCAATGGTTCTTCCCATTTACTCAATGCTTGTGTGTGTAGTGCAATGGCAAAAGCAATAACTCAATAAAAGAAATAAAATGAGCTCTAAACCATAAGAAATATGTTATAGTTTATGTTATAGATGAGGAGAGTTCTTAGAAATGGTCTAGGGGTAGTGGGCTATTTATAGTTTTCCAATTTCAGAAATGGGAGACTTTTGGTGCATGTGGGACTAAAAAGGAGTCAAAAATTTGATTAGTGAGTCAAAGTAAGATTTGACTAGGCTTAGAAGAGGTTAATCATGGTTTAGGACTAGTTAAACTAGGTTAGGCTAGTTAATCCTGTTTAGAGAGGAATTAGGGTTTCAAGAGGGTTTTGAGAGGTCTAATCAATCCAATGAAATGGATTGATAGACTAGGAAGTTAGTAAAAGTGGTATAGAAGAGGATGAGAAGATGGTTTAGCTAATAAGGGACTATATTAACCCCATTAGTTGGTTTATAGGAGAAATATGACCAAAATAATGTCGTAAATGATGAGTTAGAGGAGTCTAATTGATGAGGTATCATCAATTTGTGAGAAGGAGAATAGTTAGTGCAATATTAGGAATAATAGTGCTTTGATCAAACTACAGGTGTCTACGAAACTATCCATTAACCTAGTTTTCCCATTGTGCCTCAACATTGATAGTAGGCTATGTTATTTCATTCCAATAGAAACTATCATGTGCAAATGAAAATTCAAATTTATTCCCTCTTATGTTGTGTATGTAGTACATGCATATGTGTCTCTTTCTTCCTTAGGTTACTAGATGGTAGACAAATAGGTGCTTACTAGATAATACATACTTACATTAGAATTACATATATATATATATATATATATATAAGTTCTTAAATAAAATGTAAACTTCGGTGGTTGGAAATGATGCCCTAGAACATAAGAAAGGTACCATAAAATAGTAATGAAACAGATCAAAACATAAATATCATAGAGAAATAAAGGGGTCTAGGATCGTATAGTTAGGGGCATGACCATATGTATGGTCTTGACCTTGTTGTGCATTATTAAACCGACATAGTGTCGACATATAACTAAAGAAGGACGTGACCAAGATCAATGTAATGTGACAAAAATCATAATAGAAGAGTAAAAATTGACACCGGACCGATCAAACCAAACAACAACAAATGAAAGATGAAGGGGTTATGCCACTAAGAACTAGCTTCAAGGTTCAAAAATCTTATATATTCATGTCTAATAAAATAATGATGTAATAATTAATGAATGGAATTTATGAGTGTAAAGGAGAAGAGAATTCATACCCGAGAAAGTGTTAAAGTAGAAATAATTGTAAGCATGTTGAGAGAAAATCACCATTCATGGTAAAAACAAGAGTCATTGGTTGGACCACATGGAGACATATGAGAAACATGTCATAGGTGTCAAGAGGAGATATCTTAGCTACAAGAAGAAATGTTTGAATACACAAGGATTTATGTTTGGAATTTTTGTAAAGTTTAAGGTGATCAATCCCTAAAAATATGTTTGATTTTTGAATAATGTAGGAATTGGGTGTCTCGACACCAAGGGAAGATTTTAGCGGTATTTCTAGTCACTTTCTATAACACTTCCAAATAATGGGACCACACCACCGTAGATGGAATAGTTATCATATATATAGCAATCTCATTAAGGTGAAAGGGGAAAGATGTCTCATTTCCTCCACCATGTTTTTATATGGGTGTAATGTTATAAATTTTAGTGTTGGCACTTTTATGAGTTTAAAATACTTGATTTTTTCCCATGTATTTGTATGAAATACAATGACATTCCATTTTCATTACCATGTGCACCCAATGTGTAGTGCAATTTTGTGTTCAAGAGTGACTTCTATGTGATATAATTTGATTGAACTATATGAAAATGACAAAGAAAAGTGGCCTTACATGACCAAACTTGCTTGATCCATTTGTAATATATGCAAAGGTGTATGGTCTCATATGACCAATGTGTTAGATTTTGATTGTTTGGTTTAGAGAATATGAGTAGACGACCATGTATTGTTGGTATATAGGGTTAAAGCTTTCAATAAAAATGGAAAGTGTGAAATAGTGTCACATAAGGTGAAAGTGAGAGGATGAAACTATGTTAGAGATTGTCTCACTCGGAATAGAGAGATCTATGTAGTTTTATTTGAGATATTAAACAGATTGATCAAAAGAAGACAATGAAGTAGTATGCGAGTAAGATAGGAAGATTCAAAATTATTTGAGAAAACTTGTGCACAACAATAAAGGGTATGCCACATAGTATAGTGATGTATTGATGCAAAATTTGTAAGAAACATGATCATGATGCCATAAATGACATGTAAATCCAGTGAGTAGGGCACAAGATATGGACTAGGAAGTCATGAGGATATGATTGCATCCTTACGGAGGTAGTAAGTTTGGTTATTTAATATCTCGGGTAATGTTTTCTATAAATAATAAAGTGGAAAAGTAAAAATTAATTTTCATTATTTGATTGTGATCGAGTGCGATAAGAGATACGAGATTGATAAGATGTTGTGAGTGAGAGATACCATACAATCATGTTTTGAGAGGGTTGGAGATGCCATTTAGGCATATATTACCCACGAGTTGGTAAGTGTAATTAATCCTAATTTGGTTATAAATATATTTCCATACACGTGAATTTCATGGAGGAGACATATGAGAACACTGTTTTCATTGGGCTTGAAAGATGTAGGCTGAGAAATTTTGGATAGTGAAAGATTACTGCATGTGGATATATTAGTGGTATTTCCCCCAAACATTAATTTTATCAGGAAATTGTGTGAGGATGGAGTTCAGAAACCTACATATTTTGGCTTATGATAAGAGAAATGACAATGATATTAGAAGATATATATCATATTTTGTGGTTCTTGATTATAGGTGAGAGGGTATAGGTGTTTCCCTTAGACATGTGTACCATATGAGATAGGCACATAAATTTTGGGTTGGGTGTCGGGAATTAGAGATCCCATGATTAGGTTGAGTGTGATGGTGAATTCTATTGTTCCACAATTGTCGAAGTATATTTGTATGGTATTGGCCTCTTTTATAGTAGTGTATGTGGTGGGTATCAATATCATATAAGATATGGTATATTTTTTTAGGTGATAGAGTAGTGTGGGAACCAATATGCATGACGTCATTGTGTGTTAGCTCATTTTTATAGGGACATCTATAGGTTCACATTAGAGAACCATGGTGGTGGTGTATCAATGGTTAATTTTTATATGAGTGAGACTATGATCACATTGTTTTGTGTAGTTGATAGGTGGGAGATGCCTAAATTGTGCCCACAAAAATATTGTGGTAGTGATATTGGTGATGCTAAGGTGGAGAGTGAAAGAGGGTGAGGAAACCTGAAACATGAGGATTAAGAGGGATGATGTGAACATCCACGGATGTGCGAACGACAACATGAAGACATCTCGGAGGAGAAAACATCAAGCGAAAGTGCATGTAAATATTTTACAAATAGGAAGAACCTCATTAATAAACAAAACTCTCTCTCTATATCATATATCCAATGGGGTGTACATATAGAAGGTCTTGAGTAACCCAGTGTTGTAATAATTCCAACTCAAGTGGAGGGGGAGTTACATTCGTAGAATGTAAAAGTAACTCCCAATGATATATATGATGCACTTCGACACATAAGATAATCCCATGATGACCCCTAAATGAAATAAAGACCTACGATATCATGTAAGTGAGATGAATTTCCTGATGATGTGGAATGGTGACTCACACTAACACCCCCTTCATCATAACTTAGGATGAGGTGAAAATTCAGAAACAAGAAATGGATCCCGACACAAAATCCTAATGAGGCACCCAACATAAAAAAGAATACCAAGTATTGAAGGAAACCCAAGTGAGAAAAAAATCCACCATAAGATAAAAAAAACTCTCTAATCTAAGAAATATCTCAAATATGGGTCCTAGCCATATACGAGACTCAAAAGGTACTTATACATAAGGGGTCAATCTCTCGAAAAGAAGAAAAAGAGAGAAGAAAAGGGAGACAAGAGGAATGCAAAATATGCCATGGACAAATCTGAACTCTCTAACTCTAGGAAGTCTCCTGAAGAGTGTCGATGACGTGGTCCTCTACTACGGGTGAAGAAGAGCCACTGCACCAAACTATGTTCCTAACCTTAGGAAGGAAAGAAATGACCTATTTGAAGTCCACCCACTCCACGAAGGAAACCGAATGGAGCATCACAAAGAACTACGAGTCTTGTCCAAAGAAGTGTGACATAGGTCTAGAAAAGGAGTACCAAGGAATAGAATGTGATCCCACATGCACAAAACTGTCAGAGTGTGAAGAGGGAACATCCACATAAAGGATGTCCAAGTGATGTGAAGGAAACAAAAAAACCCCCATAATAGAAAATGGATCCTCTCAGAGAGGGCGGATTAATGAAGTACTCTAAAAAGTGGAAGTGATAAGATTCCCAAAGGGCACTCCCAAAAATGGAGATGATGAAATCATTCAAAACACCTATAGAAGGATGAGGAACCTATAGTTCATCACAAGTGGACTCTGTGAAAAGAAGACCAAGGACGGGCATATAATCATCCCAATGAGGGGGCGCAACATACAAAGAGCGATGTTAGATAGGTATAAGTCATCCAATCAAGATAGAGGAGTGAAAGGGGCCTCACACATTGGAAGTGGAAAGGATGTGGGTGTAATGGAAGTATGAGGCTGAGAAGGAGACTAATCGATATTTAATGAGATGTGAGGGTGGAAACACACTCTAGAATAGTGAGAGAAGGAGGAGAGAAGTTCTCTGTAGTACTCTCAACATTAGAGCTAGGTGCAAAATCCTTGTCATCATAAGAAGAACCAAACATGTCTATGTCGGAGGAACTACCATCACATTAAAAAAATAGGAGACAACGGGATCAACATCAGCAACAATGGAAACAATATCCGAAGGGTTTCCAAAGAGTGATTGAAAAATTCTCTAGATGTGGTGAGGAGGATCTAAGTCGCCACAAGAAAGTGGAGAGGTCTAGAGATGTATATCATCAAGTGACCAAAAACATGGTGACAAGTTTCGTGAAAGTCCTCAAGATGATGATAATCGGTGGAGTACGAGATAATAGCTTAATCAAGAAGTGTGAAAGACCATCATTGGTGAAATAGCATTCTATATAATCACGCCAAGATGAATAAATTCTCTCTCCCAATAAGAACTTACGGAGAGGTTGTAAGGTAATCATATAATGCTTAAGTCTAGAAAGAAAATCCTCTATGATGCAGAAGAAAGAAGGGTACAATAATGTAAGATGTCGAATTAGCCGATAATGCATCTATAAGCAATACAACACCCAATAGAAAGCGGTGATAACCCCTATTTTCGGCCTAATGGATAGTGTGTTATTACAATAGGGTGCATTCATGCAACATTGGATAGTTGACCACTCACCTCACAGTAGGTGATAAGTTGCACAATAGTGGAGGCCACAATGGCTAATTCGGAAGAAGAGGAACACACACAATCAAGCACAAAAGCACGTAAGCGACAATAGGGTATAAAATTCTCAAAGTGAGAAAAAGGCATCTCGGAATGTAGAAATGAAGGCTCTCTTACCACAAGGATGTGGCGGATGCATCTAGTAGCCGCATGTGAAGAAGAGTGCTATAAGCATGGGCCGTAAAAGTGGCCTAGAAAACCTAGTAACCCTCAAGGAGAACCCGAAAATACTCCCCCATATAGGCACCTGAAAAAAAAGGTACCCCCCAGTACAAGTGATTTTTTTAATTTTATAATATCCCCCTTTACAATGTTTGCACAATGTCAAAAAAAAGGAAAAAAAAACACAAAGGGGGTTCGAAGGGGTGTGTAGGGATCTAAGGGGATAAAGAGGGGAGAAATCTTGGTGCAACTTAGTGAGTTATAGGGAGGACCAAATTTGGGATGTGCAGCCAAGGAAAATTTTACCATGTAGAGGAAAAACTAGAGTCCGAGTTGGAAGGGCTTTGTTGCTAGAGTTGAAACAATCGGTGGAGGTGAAGACTGGCTGAGCTAGAAAGTGAGGTATCGTAGGAGCCGGAGAGAATGCCATGTGGGCCAAGGATTGAGTTCAATACCGAGTTGACCATGTAATGGTAGGGGCCTCGAGATGAATAGAGAAGGTGGGAGTAAACCGTGGAGGGTGAGAAGGTGGGAAGATCCTAGACGGTTTGAGCTAAACATGAATGGAACAATGGAATTAAGTTCAGAACGACAATGAATAGGCAACACCAAAACCTGAGGATGTGAAACTAGTTGGAGCACGAACCAGATGATGAATGCTTGAAAATTCTAAACAGAGTGCAAACTAGAATGGTGAGTAGAGAGATGGAAGGGATGTCGAACAAGCTAAGGCCAAAACTCAGCGATGCAAGGTCAAAACCTAATACAGACGAGTAGAAATGCTAGCTGTGAGCTGCGAACCAAAACGAGAGCTATGCACGAGTTGTTGAAGAGTGCCAAGTAGATGAGTACATCCACGTGTTAAAATTTGGGGTGAAAAGTTGAAACAACATCGAATAACCAAGGAAAATAACTTTGGCTTGGTCACACTATAGAAAACACAAAGTGATTAGATGTAACAACATTAGAGAGTCCCAAAATGGTTTGAAGCACGAATAATTTTCAATGGTGAACCAACACACAACCAATGAAGAAGATGACCAAAAAATGGTAAAAAATGCACAACGAACAAGAGTGTGGAGTGATCTAGAGGAAAAATCACAACCCGCTAGATGAGCAATGCCAACCAACCAACACAAGGACCAAAAGCCAATGTAAACAAGTTTTATTCGAATACTCTCAAGTAGAAGACAGAGTCAACAATGGTTGTAGAAGGAGGTACGACTGGTCTAAGGCTCTATAAAATGATATAGAGAATAAAACATAGACCGAGTTACGCGAAGAGCATGTGGGAAATTATACAATGCACGAGTTAGAGAGATGAGCCAAGGGGTGAGCTATAGCCATCTTGGTTACCATCTCGAGAGAGATGGGGCTGAGCTAGGCCCAAAAAAAAAACTCGAATCTCAAAAAAAACCCTCGAAGCCAACACTTTCAAATAAGAATGCAAATTGGAAAACTCCAATACACCTCCAGAACATGCATGCAATCATAGAGAATTGAGCGGTTGAAGACACTAAACCTGAAAATCACTAGAAACTTGAACAACAAATCAGAACCCACAAACAACCTGAATAGAGGTATAAATGCCTAAAATCAGCCCAAGAAAACCATGATTGGAATATCCATTAGGACACATGCATGAGAATCATTTATCATTATTATAAGTTGGAAAATGCATGAAAAACACCGAGGAGTGCACAGATCCACAATATCCACTCGATACAATGAAAGAGGGTGTGAAACCCAAGCAGGAGGATCACAAGGATGACATGAACATCCACGGATGTACAAATGATAACATGAAGAGATCTTGAAAGGAGCGAGCATTAAGCGAAAGTACATGCAAATATTTGATAAACTGAAAGAACCTCGTTAATAAACAAAAATCTCTATATATATCATATATCTAATTAGGTGTACATTTAGGATGTGTTGAGTAACCCCTGAGTGTTGCAATCTTGAAAACTTGAGTGGTGAGGGGGAGTTACATTCCCAGAATAGAAAAGTAACTCCCAATGAATCATATGATGCACTTTCGACGCACTAATGTGTAAGATAATCCCATAATGACCCCTAAATGACACACAAACCTACAATCTCACCTAAGTGAGATGACTTGCTTGATGATGTGGAATGGTGACTCACACCAACATAAAGGATTTGATACAATCATAAATAGATCTATGCTAGATATGATGACACCAAAATATATCATTTGGAGGCCATTCATGTATATGAAAGGATATACGAAGGATGTCATGGAAATGTAGTGTATGAGATTCTCCATATAGTTAGTAGATTGATTTCCCCACCAAGGGAATTATTTTAGTATGGAAAAGTAAAGCAATATTTGAGGATTATGTAGAAGGTGCCTCCTACTCAATACCCATGAGGAGGTATACTAAAAATATTATAGAGAGGAGGTGTGTCTAGGGATAATTCTAACCAAGCTATTACCCCTATCAACAAAGGAAGTAAATCTAGTAGTTGTGGTGAGTGATCAAGATGGTGTGGGTTATACTTGTGGTGTATATAGAGTGGTGGGAAAAGACTTAGAGGGTGTTATTATTTCCTTTCATGGTTTTGGATCTAGGAGATGATGTAGTATGGAGGATTCAGAGGTGTAGGGATACCTCCACCCACATTTGTAGTATATAATAGAATTATAGATACCTTTGATGGAAATTTTGTGGAAACAATATTTGCATAATGTAAGTCTCATGTGACATTTTACATTTGATTAATTGATAGATAGTAATGAAATTGTTTCCTTGTTAGGTCTTGATATATTTGTGTTAGTAATTGTAGGTGATACTTATTGGACCACCATTTTTGATGCATTTTTGTGGACATTTCTCTAGAACATTTGAAGGGATGTAGTAACTAGAGGTATTCTTGGGTGAGTGGATGATAAAGCAGGTGAGAATGCATACTTGTTTGATCCATTCATAGTGGAGGTATGCACATATGTAGTATTGTAGTGTAAATGGAATAAGATCTGAGAAGAGTGTGTATAGTAGTTGGATGCCTATCTTGGGATTGAGTTGGTGTAGGAGTTTTTGACTAGATTGGTTGAATTCCAAGGTCAATATTCATAAGTTTTCATACGAAACCCAGTGATTGTGTGAGCAAGTAGACCACTATTAAGAGAATTCATGGTCAATAGGTCTTGGTGACACATGAGCAACCTAAATATTTCAAACTCCTATGATTGTTGAGAGCAATGATGAGAATGAGTGAATGCACGAAGGGAAATTCCTTTAACATATTACATGGATTTTTTTGTGTATAAACCCACACACCGGTTTTGGACTAACAACGAAATTGTGTTCGGCATAATAGTTATATACTTTTTCACATAGTTGATGAAATGAATAGATGCATGTGATGATTGTTATATGTGTTTGAATTACTTTTTATGTGGTTATTTATTAGTGTTGGAAGCACAATGATTTAGGTAGGGTGAATCATTCATACAATTTTTTAACTTAATTTACCAAACCATGCATTCATCATTTAATTTTTCCATTCATCATACATAACCATGTGATATTATTAAAATGTGCAACATTCAATCATAAGAGTGTGCAACAACATACACAACACATGAACAACATATATAAGTGGGAAACCTTCAAGAGGAATAAAATACACTAAAACAAAAATTTATTTATCCACGTTTCAAATTTAGTGAGACACCAAACCCTAGTTTAGTAGATCAATAACCCTATAAAGAGCACCAACCCCTGATTTAGTGAGGCACTAAACCCACAAGTACCACCGACCCTATTTTAGTAGAGCACCAACCCTACAAGGAGCACCAACCGCTAATTTAGTGAAGCACCAACTCCAAAAGGAGGATACAATCCCCTAAGATGACCAAACAAAAAATTAACCACCTTTTGATGAAGATATCTGAATTATTTATGTTTACAAAACTGATGGAGATCACAATTTAAGCTCACGTACCTTCAAAATCTCTTCAAACCCTCTTTCCTTCAACTCTCGCTTTCTTTCTTCTTCTTTCATTAACTTATTTGGATTCAAACCATTTCACACATCCTCATCTCTCTCTTTATGCCCTTGAAAAATTTCACTTCTTCATCTAGGTCACAGTTTCCCTCCATGATCAAGTAGTTCAAAATGAGCCAAAACACGGCTTTATGTGAGTTCCAACTCAAAAAAAAAAAAAAAGGTTGGTCCTCACCCAAGATATCAACCAACATAACTAAAAAAATAACAAAATACTCATATACATTCATAAAATGGATCCATATAGATATTTCATGCACTAAGACATCCAAACAACTCTAAAATGGCTTAACACCCCAACGCCTAACTCATCAAAGGCCTCCAAAATCATCACAATAATTTTTCAAGACCCAAAAGGCCTCACACACATAAAATATGAAATAAAAACATCAAACATGGTCACACATTAACTTACACCAATAAAATTATTCATAACTCTATCTAGAAGGCTCATATCCTTTTCAAAATAGTTGTTTCAGAACTCGTCTTCATATATGGCCCTCAAGATCACACCAAAAACATCAACTATGGCATGTAACCACTCATTGGAAATCCAATGATTCTTATATAAAATACATGCTTGTTAGATCTATTGAAACATACATCCATGTGTTGGTGCCCATTTTGAGCCCTCCCTAGTTGAGTTTTCCATAGAGTACTTTACTATTTAAAGACCAAAATTTGCATATGTCACCTTATCACTAATAGATTTTTGAATCTCCATGATCATCCCTTCCACTAAAATTAAAAAAATTAATGGATGGACATAACTATTCAACTCTAAGGAAGCCATAATGCATTAACTTGGTATTCCATGGAATGGAGAATTCAATGTCCCGTGGGTTGCAACACAAGATAAAAGCAAGAAGGGATGTTGCAAATTACTAGTCACAAGAGATAAGGAAGGAGGTAGTAAAAAAATCCACAAAACACCTGGAGTAGTTATCGATAGGTTTAACAAAGTAATTCAATACTTCGTAGGTTCCGAAAAATCATGGGACATGCAAAAATCTGCCAAAGGGTCATAAAACATCATAAAGTTATTGAAAGCCCATGAATGAAGAATAATTATAAGTAAAAGCCACATGAAAATTTTATAACAAAGGTTAGTACTCCATGGGTTCCAAAATAGTCATGGGAACTAAAAAAGAGAAACATCTTTACCACGAGATATTCAAATCATATAATATGAATTTAGAGATTATTGTTGTGCTATATAAGGATAGATTC
Source organism: Taxus wallichiana var. yunnanensis (assembly GCA_018340775.1). NCBI lineage: Eukaryota > Viridiplantae > Streptophyta > Pinopsida > Cupressales > Taxaceae > Taxus > Taxus wallichiana. The sequence goes on from JADAXU010000134.1 coordinate 51,357, forward strand.
AAGATTATGAATAGTAATTTTTGAACTAAACAATGCAATAAAAAGAATAATATCTATGTAATATGAACAAAATGGGGATTCTATAGGGTCACATCCCTTGAAATTCACATAACCTATTGTATGCATATACAAAAAGGAGAGGGTTTTAAAAAGAGGAATAATATCGGTTGATGGTTACACATTCCTCTATAAAACAAGAAATCTGATTCAACAACTTCTTCTTCCTAAACTCGAATTATTTGAGGTTCTTAAGCCATGTAAATGTATTAGATGTCCCCTGCAAGGTCACGAGACATGCTTAGTTCCATGAGATTTGAAATATTCATTTTGGTATCCTCCAAGATTTTGACTAAATGCGATTTCCTCCCATAGGAGGAGACCCATTCAATCAGGATAGATGCACCTTTGAGGTAGGCCTTGGTACCTCTTCAAGTTGTATATTTTGAAGATGAGGAATTCCCAAGAATATCAATTGGTGTTGTGGGGGAAAATTTAGGTTCATCCATTGAAATGGGATGAATTGCACAAGTTGGATTAGGTGCGCCTTCTACATCTCCTCATTTAAGGTAGTAGAACTTTAGGGGATTTCCTAGAATAATATTTCATAGGTGCTTTCTCAAGATGAAAAATTTTTTGCTCCATCTTTGTTATTTTGTAGGAAATCAAAGATATATCTTCTATAGGATCATCAACAAACACTTTATAGGAAGTATCAGAATTTCTTTCTCCATCTATTCTTCATTGAAGAATAAAGGATATATATTAATGATGTTTTTTTAATGATAGGTGGCGGTGGAGATAAAAAAATTCTACAATTCAAGATATTTCTGGTCCTCTCGCATGAAACAAATGACAATACACGACCTAAAAGACGAGAAAAGAAAGGAGTCATCTTGATGATCCTTGTTATCAATGTTACCCAAACCACAAGAGGTGTTAATGGTCCATCGGTCCCCACCTGATCCTCAACCTCAAAGAGCATTCTCACAAAATCCTCACCTGGGATAGAAAGGTCAAAGATTGAGCACAAAGCCTCTGAATTTTTTTCTTTCAAGCTAATTCCTAGCTCTATATCTACCATTGATTGAGAATAATGGAAACAAATTCTATTTTCACTCAAAATGTTTGAAGGGAGATATGATCTTATGAGAGAAAAATGGGAGTTTATAAAAGGATGAAATTTGGGAGTAATTATGTGAGGTATCATTTCAGAATTGAATGTGAAATCAATTCTTAAAACTCGCATGGGTCTGGAGCAGATTAATATCTTCCAAAAGGTAGTTTTTGGTTTGAAGTGGAAATTTGCATGAATCAAGCATAAAAATGAGGGATTATAAGTGATTATCCATTTCCCAAAACATATTCCCAAAAAGGGTAGGTGTCAAATCAGTTAAAAATAATGGCATGAGGGAATAGATGGTTTTTGATGGGGTGCATGAATGATGGTGACAACATGAATATGAAAAAAAAGGATTAAATAATAAAAGTAAAAAATCCCACATATATCCATGTTAGTATCTAGAAAAAGAATCATATTAAGAAATAAAAAGTTATCTTCACTGTTATAAGATATTTTCCAGAAATTGAGCTCATTTTCCGTGTCTTTCTGGAATGGTGTATTGATGTTTTTGGGGGAAAATTGGGTTTCAAGAAGACATTAGATTTTATAAGTATGAGGATTGTCCTCATAATTAGAATAGTTAATTTTTGGTATTCAGATCAAAGGGGATTAGTCTTTCAAATTCTGAAAAGGTTAGAGATGTAATTGTGAACACTGTATGTTTCCATCGTGAAATGCATATTGATCTTAGTTTCCTAAATTTTTGTGTCAAGTTGGTTGCAAGTGTATAGCCATTGATATGCTTTGAGAGCAGTAATTAATGTTCCCTTGTTAATAAATTCAAGAACTAAATAAAGTATGTTTTCTTTGAGTTTTAAATTTTTTCTTTTGGGTTTTATGTTTTAGAATTGTTCATTAATGAGTAATATTCTTCGGCTGCAGTCTTGTGTTTTTTTTTCTTTTCCATGCACTAAATCTGTCCTTGATGTTTATGTTTTGGTTATTAAGTTTGATATTGTTTTGTGATATTTCCCTCTACAATATTGGACTGGATTGTAAAATCCTTGTCACAAACATTTTGTGCTACCATGTTTTTATAAGCCTTTGAGTGTATTTTAGGAATGTAAGGGGTGAAACGGTAAACACTTATCTAAAATACTTGCATAGGCTCTTGTGTTAAGTATTTTAGAGATTGTATTGAATACCTTGCTTATGTTGAGCTTCAATAAATGCAAATATTTCTTAGTTGAAATTATCATTGATTGATACAATTTTTGCATTTTCCATTATTACATGATACTTATAGTATTAAATAATGTGTCATAATGAACTCCTCTACCTATGATTCCCCCTTTGTGAAGTCATAATTTCCATAATTGACCCCATCTCCTATTTTAAAGCATCCATTTGTTCCATTTTACTACCTAATTTCTCTAAACATCATTGAAGGTGTCTTTTAGCCTTAATTCCATTACTAAGAGAATGTAAGAGCAATTGAACTTAAATGTCTTTAATAACCTACTTCTAGTGTGATAAACATACACAATACTTTGTGTGACAACTTGTGAGAGTGAAATATTGTTTCCTTGGCCATTCTTGTCCCAGAGCAATCTACCATTTAAAAATAAACTAGAGGGAATAAAGGTTACATCTCCCCCTTTGCATTTTAGGTTACATTGTGGGTCCTCTCATCCTAGTTTGAGGTAGGAAAAAAAGTAGCAAGAAAAATCCATCTCCTTTGTATGTGCCCATCAATTATCCCTAGGTTTGATCCCAAAGGAAGTGATGGATCCATCCCTGGATAAAAAATGACACGTGACCCAGTATATCACTATTCCTAAACAATTTCCCCCCTCCCTTAGAGAGAATTTTTATTATCCCAACAGGGGAAGTAGATTTGAGGACCAACACATCTCTCTCAAACTGTTGCTAGGGACTATTTCCTAGATTTGATAAATATATAAGCCTTTGGCAACACTATTGGTTGTTATGTTTATAACCTAGTATGAGAATTCTTCCTTTATCAAATATTTTCCAAAATATAGTCCATCCCAAATGTGTATTTCCCAATAATCTCTCAAAGTGTAAGAAGGCTTTCCATTAAATCTAACTCCACTAGCAAAGGCATGGGGAAATTCATAAAGATCTACAAATATTTTTCTACTTGTTTATACAACTATATTTCTATAGAATTATTTGAGTTAATCTACATATTTATGGTACAAGACCTTAGTAGTAGCTCCATATTTTTCAACAAAATTTGGCATGTACCAGTGTAATTTATTTACTCCTTGTTGATTAAATTTTAAATTTTGTAAAGATGTAAAGAAAAATATCCTTTTTCAAGTCTTATTCCACTAGAAGGTTGATGTTCGAGCTAGAAAAAACCAAATTAAGAAAGAAGTGGATCTAGAAACCAATTGATGGTCAAATGTCAGAAGAAAAATTGTTCAAACTCCTAAATGTGATCAGCCCTTAGTGGAGGACTATTCTAGCACATTTGATAGCTCTTAATCAAATAACCCTCTAGCTAATTGGTACACTTTTCTAAGGTCCTAACCCCTATAATAAATAAAGGTATTCTTCATCTTCCTCCTTTGTTGATTCCTAAGAATAGAGTGTTTTGTGAAACTGGATCCTGAAGGATTCTTATTTTGTAGATCATACCCCTGTGCCTCAAAGACCTCTAGTTCCCCATCATTTCAATCCTTCTTTTGAAACACCTCCACTAAATAATATGGCACAACCTCCACCAAGGGATCCTTTTGTGGTTAATACCTATAGACCAATAAGATTCCAAGGGATGGTGGGTTATCCAAATGAAGTACCCCATGAAATTAGAAATAGATTGTCTAGATTTCAAGGGAATAATTCTATAAGTGGAGATCAACATCTTATATTTTTTTAGAATGTTATGGATGAATTTGAAGTAGAACATGAAGATGTGTATGTCAAGTTATTCATACATACTTTAGAGGAAGATGTTAGGGAATGGTATAATTTTCTTCAATAAAATTCTAGAAGAGGGATGAAAGCCTCATAAGTTTATTGATATGAAATCAAATAAGGTACAATAGAGATGGTTGCAATATTTATAGTTATTGTACAGCCGAGTACAAACAAATGAGAAGTTGCACAGCAACCAAAAACCATACGAAAATAATACGAGTAAAAATAAGATTTTGCAACTATACAATAATAAACCTACAACAACCTCATATATGCATTAAAATAATATAAATGGATATATAAACATAACCATATAACAATAGCATAAAACTACCTAGTTACCTAAGTAACCAACAGGTTACCACTAGTAACAACGTAAATACAATGCATAATTATAAAGTAAACTATGTTTACCTAACATTCCCCCATTAATTTTTCATTACCTCAAGGGATGAGGATAGGAACTCTATGGAAATATTGAACTTGTCACGTGCAAGTGACTTTATGAAGATATCTGCTTGTCTTTCAATTTTGTTGGGAAAAACTAAAGTTGTATGTTGTGTTTTAAGACATGCTCACATATGAAATGAACTTGTACTTCCATGTGCTTTATTTTCTCATGAAATACTAGATTGTGAACAAGTTTGAGAAATTTTTCATTGTCTATATACATGGTGGTAGGTTATTCATGTGGTACTCCAACTCCTTTCAAGTATGCGACATAGCCATATCTCTTCGTAGATAGCTCCTTTGTAACATGATATTTAGATTTTGTAGAAGAGCACGAAACAAAGTTTTGTTTCTTGATTCCCCATGATATTGGACCATATTCCAAAAAATAATACAAATCTAGAAGTGGATTTCCTATCATTAATGTTACCTGCATGATCTGAATTTGAATATCCAATCAAGAAGAAGTTATCATTCTTCTTGTACTCTAGAACAAGATCCATTGTACCCTTGAGATATCTCAAGATCCACCTTGCTGCTTTCCAATGAAAACTCTGGGTTCCTACATGAACCTTGAAAGATAGCTCACTACAAAGCTGATATTTGGTCTAGTATATGTTAGGTAAATGAGACTCCCAATCAACTATCAATAGAGAGTTATATTTACCACAGGAGATGGATTTGAACAAGATAACTACAATCTCATCTCCATGGGTGTAGAAATAGGTGTGTAATCCATCATCCTAAATTTCTCAAGTGTTGTCTTGGTATACTTCAACTAAGAAACAAATATGTGATTCCCTTTTTTGTCATACTTCCAATCCAAGATAGTAGTGCATGAGCCCGAGATCTATCATGTCAAATGATCAATTAAGATATTTCTTCGTAACATCAATCATCTTCACTATGCTACCAGTGATGACTATATTGTAGACATAAAAAACAACCATCACAATCTCTCCTCCTTTCCTTTTGAGGTAGAGATTAGGATCATATGGATTTCTGACGAATCTATGTTGAACAAGATGCTCATCAATTTTGACGTACCAAGCCTGAGGTTCTTGTTTAAGGCCATACAAATATTTCCTAAGTTTGCATACCTTTGTTTCTTCACCATGTATGAAAAATCCCATAGGTTGAGTCATGTATACTTCTTCCTATAGATCTTTGTTTAGAAATGCACTTTTTACATCCCTCTGATGGACTTTCCAACAAAACTTTGTGATCATTTTTATCTTAGTTGTGGGAGTAAATATCTCCTCATAATCTATGCATTCCTTTTGTGTAAACCCCTTTCCTACCAGTCTTTATTTATACTTTTCTATGGTCCCATATGCTTTGTACTTTGTTTTGAATATCCATATGCAACCAATGGTTTTCTTACCTGGTGCAAGACTGACAAGCTATCAAGTTTTGTTTTTCATCACTGAATGATATTCAACATCCATGGCATCTTTCCAAGATTTAAACTGTAGGGCTTCCTGGATAACAGAGGGCTCAACAGATTCAACAAATCTAATCATCAAAGAAAATTTTACCTTTTCTTATGCTTTACTATGATTATATGGTCAAGTGGTGGATGTATCTGGTGGAGCATCCAATTTTACATCTCGAATCATATTAGTATACCACTTGTACATATAAAGTACTATTCCTATGGGTCGTGGTCCTGTGTGATAATCACCATCATCCCCATCATCATTGTCATCATCAGTGGGAACATCAGATTATATTTTCACAACAGTGACATATCTACATCACATGAGTTTGGAGAGGAGTCTCATATTTCTTCTTCTCAAATAAATCAACATCTCTGTTGGTGTAGAATTTTTGATCTTCGATTCCATCGATTTTTACCCAAGATCCTCTTCCTCAGTAGCTAATGAAGATGAGTTTCTGTGACTTCATATCCAACTTATTTCTATTGTTCTTAGGTATGTGAATGCTATCTTTACACCCTAATACTCTGAGGTGTGCAACAGATGGCTTCCGCTTCAACCATGCTTCATGTGGTGTTACTCCATCAAGAGCAATTGTGGGAAATCTGTTTAGAAAATATACTACTATCACTTCTACTTCTTCCAATAATTTCCTCGCTAGTAAAAAATCATTAATCATGTAATGCACTATATCCATGATAGTATAGTTTCTTCTCTCAACAACACCATTATGCTACAAAGGTGTGTGGAGGAGGCATCTTTTGATGAATCACATGAGCTTGAAGGTAGGATTTAAACTCATTACTGGTGAATTCCCCTCGATTTGAAAGGAGAGATATGATATGATGACCAATATCATTCTCTATAGCCACTTTTAACTTTTTGAAGTTATCAAAAGCATAAATTTTCTTACGAAGACAAAATATCCACATTTTTCTTGAATAATCATCAAAACATAACATGAAATACTAACATCAAGAATGACTAGGTTGCATTCGACCAAAAGGATCGATATGAAACAAATCAAGTTTACTAGGATCTCAATAATTAATCTTCGGAATGAATTTCTGTGTTTTTTACTTGCTAGGCGGAAGACACTTATCTATATCCTTTTGGAGATATGGCAAGCCTCTCACCATGTTGTACCGGTGAAGTGTTTTGAGATATTTAAAACTGATGTGATCAAGTCTCTAATGCAAAAATATGATGAGGAAGAATTATTATCCACTAGTGCTTGATCATCCCTGTAGACAAAGTCAAGTTGGAACATACGTCCCACATTGGATGCTTTTACAACAATGTTCAAGCCTCTTGATTTGTCTCGAATCAAACATACTTTCTTACTGGAATAACTATCAAAATCAATCTTCAGATTATGATCTAGAAGTTGACTTAGTGATAACATATTATTTATTAAGCCGAGATCTATAATACATATGATAATCTACAATTTCATGAACCAATAGGTTGAGAAATGTTCCCAATTCCTTGTACAGTGTAGGAAGAATCATCACCTAAGAAAACATGGATTTTTGAAGGTTTTTCCCTCATGGTGATAAACTAGTCTCTGTGCCCGATCATGTGTCGAGTGGCTCCTAAATAAATTTACCAAACAACACTAGATGACGTGGATGGTTTAATGAAACAAGCAATGTACAAGAATTCCTCATTTTTTTAATGATCTTTTTGTTCAGCTATATTACCTTATTGATGGGGTTTTCTTCACCAATTCCCCTTATTCTTCCCTTGATTGTAGTGTGAGTGTCCCTTATGAGATTGCTTATTTTGAGTTCTAGGATTACTTAATGAACCTTTCTCATATTTATTATACCAACAATATTTCACATCATGTCCTCTTTTGTAGATAGGACATTTCTTCTTTTTCTTTTCCCCTTGTTGATGCTTTTTTTGGGACTTTTGAAAGGATTTTGGTTTTTCATTTTTCTTTCTGATGAAAATATAGTGATTTCTCCTCTTCTTCATATTTTTTTATAAATTGCTTCTTATTGTTACAATAGATTCACTAACTTTTCAAAAGTAACTGTTTGATCTGACAAGTTTAGCATTGTCACAAAAATGCGGTAAGGAGGAGGGAGCATTCTAAGAACAATGGGAACAAGATTTGTATTAGTGACCTCCTCTCCTAGGGCTAGAAGTGAAGTTCTCAATTTTGTAACTCTCCTCAAGAAATCTTCCACTTTCTCATTCTGTTTGAATTTTAGTGTATGTAACTAACTCTGTAAATTCAGAATTGTGTTTTTGGCCTTGTATATCGTGCTCAACTTATCCCAGACTTATTTAATTGTTTTGGAATCTTGAATGTGGGGTTTCACTTCATCGAGATACTAATTTATTTTTATGAATTTGGCCTTTGTATTGGCCTTGTCAAAGCTGTCTCTATTGTATTGCATCATCCGGTGATCTCGGTTGCGGAACCATTCACAACAAGCAATATCTCTTCAAAATCAAGTTGTGTTTTGATCTTAGTCTTGCATGGAACATAATTATATCCTTTTAGGAGCTATGATTATGGAAGAAAAACTTAGGGAATTGGAACCTATTTTTCGAATCAACTAAAAAGGTAAGGATCTTATCACTCCAAGAATAAGGTCTCCCAATCTATATACTATCAGGTCCTATATACCAAACCTTTTTATATACGTGCCCTTCTTATATACCCATCAAGTATGTGGAATAATATTTCCTTTTCAATATACTTGGTGGTACGTGAAAGATATGTTAACATACGTGAAAGAATTCAATATGTGGTACTAAGACAATACTGAAAGGGGTTTGTGTAATTATTGACATCGATTCAAAAAAATATCCTCATACATGCACGTAAATTTTCTATATAATTAGATATATTCAATGTCTAGATTTATGTCACATAGTTGTTCATAGATGGATGGGAGGGCTCAAAGTGTGTGTATTATGTCCTTATTTCTCGCTCGTCGATTTATAGGGACAATGCCCAGATGACGTTGTTGCATCTATATTAGGTGTTAAGTGTAGTATTAGTCATGACGACTTTACCCGTAAGTGCTTCCTAGAGGAAATGTATATATACCGAACACTCTGAAATAAATTTGAAGATATCGTGAGTGTTACAAAACCAAAATTTCACTATTTTTTATTTTCAAAACTCTACCATTTTTTATCAATTACAATGTTTGTAGTTGAATATGGAAACCTACAAATTAGTACAATCCACTAAAATATACATCGAAAATATAAGATGACATCCAATATGTAGAAAAATTGAATGGTAGGCACAAAAAAAAATTGTAAGGCCCTGGTGGCTTTCAAAGCTCTAAATGGCACATTGTGTGAAATTTTTTAAAAACAACTAAATAATGCAGTTTAAGATGCCCCTCCCTTTACCAAGGTTTCTTGGAATGAATGTTTAAGAAAAATGGGAGAATTTTTTTCCCACAAATGTAGGGTTTTCTCTGCTAATTTTAGATGTGGGTTTAGTGATGACTATTTATTTAGCAGGGGTTTTTAACATCTAGACCTTGGTGGTTGCTACTAAAGGTTTTGATGAAATAAAAACTTTTCAAAAAGCATTTAGGGGGTCTAACTAGCAACCTACCTCTCGCCAAATGCATCACATTATCCACTTAAGCTCTTAATGTGCTTAATATGTAAATTTAAGCATTTAATATTTAAATAAAATTTAAAAGGCCTAATCTTTTGATAGGTTGACGTGTTAAGAGGAGGTGGCTCCATGTGGTCACGCAAGAAAGGGTTCGAGATATAGGTTTATCTAAGAAACCAGATCTCACTTTTCATTTTACCTCCGCTTTGATATTATAAATTTATTTTCTTTGTGGCCACCTCTATTTATTGTCACAACCACTTTGTTTGTTGTAATTTACACCATTTTGCAAGTTTAGAGGGATCACCTTTAATGTTGGATGGGCTTGTCAATTCATAGAAATACAGGCTCACCAACGTAGCCTTGAAATCTCAACATGGAGGAGCTCATTGATTGGTTCGATTCAGCCTCCAATCATAACTTACCTCATTGATTTAATGAAGCCAATGTTTGCTCGCCGATCAATGCAAAGGTATGGTGTGGATGATACTTGGTCTTGATGTATGGGGCTCGACCAATTTTTAAATGGGCATGAATCAAAGAGTTTGATAAATGAATGACTCGTCTCGATAACATGAGACTTGTTAGAATTTGTAAACGGCTTGAAATTACACACTGCTAACCACTACATCAAGAAACTTGACTCAAATGTTTCACCCCACTCATCAAAAAACATAAAACAACCCAGATAGGATCTTGATGTATAACTTGATGGTCCAATGAAAATTTCCTGCTAAAATAACACAAACTCCTCTAGTTGTAGTAGAAATGCTAGCTTTAGCAATGATTAAGATGGATAACTAGATTTAGGTGAGAAACCCTTATTAAGGAAAAAATAATTTTTTAATATGATTTTATTTTTTAATCGAATTACTTCCAACAAGAAAATTTTCCAGTGCGGGAGGCACCGGTGTAAAAAAATCTTTCCAAACACCTAGAATTGAACAGGAGGTTGTGGGGATGCAGGATGGGGCTGGGAAGTTACAAGAGGCTACACAAGATCTCTTAATGCTGAAAATGCTTCTCTAAGCTCCTTTATCTCTTCCGAACTCTCTCTCTACATGTCTTCTCTGCTCATAGAGGCTCCAACTTGCTCGATACTAAATCTAGAAGAGGAATGAAATCCTTACAATTTTATTGATATGCAATCAAATCAAGTACAATAGAGATGATAGGAATATTTATAGATATTATGACAGATCAAGTACAAATAAATGAGAAGTTGCACAGTGCAACCAAAAACCATACGGAAATAATACAGAAAAATAAGATGTTGCAACTATGCAACAATAAACCTACAACAACCTCACGTATGCATAAAAACAATATAAATGGTTATATAAACATAACCATATAACAATAACATAAAACTACCTAGTTACCTAAGTAACCAACAGGTTACCAATCGTAACAATGTAAATACAATGCATAATTATAAAGTAAACTATGTTTACCTAAAAAAATTCAATAGACTCCTAGAAAGAAATAAAAAAATGCTTTCAAGTTACAATATGGTGATAATACTGATCTCAGGTTTCTCTTGACTAAGTTTGAAAATATAAATAAAAATCCAAATGAATGTGTGCAATACTTTAACACTAGGTTTAATAAAACCTTAACTAGATTGCATATTAATCTAAGGATTAGTGATGACTCCTGATTGATCAAATACTCATATGCTTTTGATAAAAAACAACATATTACCTAAGGGATAAAAACCTAGGACCTTGAGGTAGGCCTTCTCTATGGCTATCTAAATTGATAACAATATCAAAGTGCATGGGAAAACCTCCAAAGAGGGAAGGTGCTAACCTGATTAATCCTAAGAAGCTGCAACCTAGTAAAACAATGAATTTAGAGGAAGTGGTTAAGATCTTGGCTGTATCGAGTTAAAGAAATTTCCTACAAGTTAGCTAGAGTAGAGAAAGGATTGGCTTCAACTTCTCATGTTCAACATCAGGCCCAAGGAAAAAATAGATTTGGGAATCATCCCAAAGGAGATCATTGGGCTGATGATAGAGGAAAAGGACCCATGCCTTCAAGAAATAAGTAGTAGGCTTATAAAGAGATTAAAACAATCCCTGATCCATTGACAACAAGAGTTGTATTGGTGTTGAAAGGGTAGAGGAAATTGGCAAGGTTCCCATTCCTACATCTAATAAGGGAATTTAGTATTTCTTTTGGAAAATAAAATTTGTAAGGAGATTCATCTCCAAATTTGTTGAGATTACCATCCCTATCACATATATGCTAAAGAAGGATCAAATTATAAAATGGGAGGAAGGGGTTGTTCATGAATTCAAGGGAATAAAAGAGGCACTCAGACTTCCCCATTCTTAAAGCAAGTCCTAATTATAAGAAATAATTTCAAATGTTTTAATTTTCCTCAGAAAATACAATTGCTTATTTGTTATTGTATAATAATGAATAAGAGCATGAAAATCCCATTGCATTCTTTAGCAAAGGCCTGTCGAGAGCTGAACTAAAATATTCCATCATGGAGAAGCACAATTTTACTTTAGTGAAAGCCACTAAGATTTTGCTTTAGTGAAAGATAATAATATTTTCAGACCCTATATTCTAAGCTCAAAAGTTATAGCTTATGTTCCCCATACTATGGTAAAGATTTTTTGAGAAATGGAGATGTCAAGTAAAAGATGCCATTGGGTTGATAAATTACAGGAATACGAAATGGAGATTCAGAAAACCAATTTGGTTTGAGGGTTGGGCCTATCAAGATTGATGGCAGAAATTAATCTTGAAGTGGTAGAAATATACAATGTTGAAGAAGATAGGACACATCCTTATAAAAATGTGAGAACTTCATTTTGGTACAAGGATATAATATATTATTTGATAAAATTGAATTGTTCACTAAGGAAAGAACCAAAGAAGGAAACTTAAGCTGGTTTCTCAGAAGTATATATTGACTAGTTATGGATTAGCTTGGAAGAATCCAGAAGGGGTACTACTTAGATGTATCACTGAAGAGGAGGCCCCAAAATAATTACATAATTTCATGGGGGAGTGTATGTAGGCCATTTTGCTGGAAGAGTAATTGCTCACAAGATTCTAAGGGAAGGATATTGGTGGCATTCATTATTTAAAGATGCAATTTTTTTGGCTAGAAGATGGGAATTTTTCAATGATTTTCTAGAAGACTTAAATCCTCTAGAGCCATACCTTTGCAGCCTATGTCAATTGAATATCCATTAAAATAATGGGTCTTGGAATTTATTGGTGAAATATTGGATCCTTCAAGTGCTAGTCATAGGTGGATATTGGTATCCAATGACTACTTTTCCAATTACGTTGAAGCCATTCCCACAAGACATGAAACCCATCGACAATCATGGATTTTATCCTGAATAACATAATCTACAACTTTTGTGTGTCTACCAAGATATTTGTTGACAATACCATGAGATTCAAAACTAAACCATTGATAACTATGTGTAAAGAATATGGCATAAGTTTTTCCTACGCCTCAAATTATAACCCTTAGAGAAATCTCAAAATAGAATCAAGTAAAAAAAATCTACTTAAAATCCTCAAAAAGACATTGCAAGTTAACAATAAAAATGGGGTAAGCAACTCAAGTTTACATTATAGGAAGACAGTTTCCACTAAGCGGTCTATAGGAAAAATCCCTTTTGAGCTGGTTTATGGAGTTCAAGCCCTTCTACCCTACACTTGCAACTTTCCTCATATCAGATTTATGCAAAAATTTGAAGATGGAGGAGAAGTGAGTCCATATGAGGAAAGGATAAGTCAAATCATGGAATTAGATGAAGTCAGAAGAGAGTCCCACTAAAAATCCTAATTTTAGAGAAAAACTGAAGAAAATATTTGACAAGAAGGTCATCCAAGAAATTTCAGTGTTGGAGACTTATTCTTGTTATGGGACAGTAGACACGAAGATAAAGGAAAACATGGGAAGTTTGATGCTCTCTAGATGGGGCCATATTTTATTGATATTAGAATTGGGGAACATACTTTCTTTCTGAAGGATTTGGAAGGAAACTTATTATATTTTCCGTTAATGGAAGGAACCTCAAACATTTCTTAGATTGAGCTAAGGTGTCAGGTATAAACATTATACACTGTGAAATTTCCTTGTGTTATTTTAGTTTGTGTTGTTGTTTTGATTTTTTGGGTTTTGGTCTATAATGAGCAGTGTTTCAAAACATGACAAAGTGTTCTAGTTTGGATATAATGTCTCTTTTTAGAAATGTCCTATGTATTTGGTCTCCTTGACTCCTTTCCCAATGGATTAGGCATTTGGACTAGTCTATGTTCTTGTGGCACCCACAGGGGTCCCCATCCCCAAGATGGAGCTGATATTGGTGCTCATTTTGTGCCCTCCCTAGTTGAGTTTTCCACAAAGTACCTTATACTATTTGAGACCCAAATTTTCATGTCACCTTATCACTAATATATTTTTGAATCTCCATGATCATCCCTTCCCTTGAAATTTAACAAATTGAAGGATGGACATAACTATTCAACTCTAAGGAATCCACAATGCATTAACTTGGTATTCCATAGAATGGATAATTCAATGTTTCATGGGTTGCAACACAAGATGATATAAATAAGGGATTCCATGAATCACTATTCACAAGGGATAAGGAAGTGCGGTCATATAAAAATCCATGACACACCTTTGGAGTAGTGATTGGTGGGTTTAACAAAGGAAGTCAATACTTCATGAGTTCCAAATAAGACGCAGACAATCAAAACTCGCTAAAGGGTCTTAGAACATCATATTGTATTTTAAATTCCATGGATGAAGGAGAAGTATAAGTAAAATCTGCATGATGGTTTTATCACAAAATTTAGTACTCCATGGGTTCCAAAATAGCAATGGGGCACTCATAAAAGAAACATCTTTATACGAATGTTCAAATCATATAATATGAATTTAGAGATGATTGTTGTGCTATACAAGGATAAATTAAAGATTATGAAAAGTAATTTTTGAGCTAACAAATGAAATAAAAAGAATCATATCTATATAATACGAAGAAAATGGGGATTTTATAGGGGGCCCATCCCTTAAAATTCACATAGCTTATAGTATGCATATACAAAAAGGAGAGGATCTTACAAAATAGGTACAATATCAATTGATGGTTACACATTCCTTTGCATAAGGAGGAATCTAATTCAGAATCTTCTTCTTCCTAAACTTAAATTCTTTATAGTTTTGAGCCCTATAAATGTTTTAGATATCCCTTGCAATGTCATGAGACATGCCTAGTTCCATGATCTTTGAAATATTTTTTAGGGACCCTATAAAATTTTGATAAATCTGATTTCCTCCCATAGGAGGAGACCCAATCAAAGAGGTTAGACCTATCTTTGAGGTAGGCCTTGGTACCCCACTGAGTAGTAGCTTTTGAAGATGAGGAAGACCCAAGAATATTAGTTTGTGCCACGAGGGAAGATTTAGGTCCATCCACGTAAATGGGCTGACTTGCACAAGTTGGATTAGGTATTCCCTATCTATGTCTCCTCATGTAAGGAGGAGGCACTTCAAGGGATTTCTTAGAAGAATATTTCACATGTAATTTCTCAACAAGAGTAATTATTTTCTCCATCGAAGCTATTTTGGAGGAAATCGAAGATGTATCTTCCACAGGATCATCAATGAAACTTCATAGGTAGCAAAAGGAATTTATTTCTCTACAAATTCTTCATTAAAGAATAAAGGAGATATATCAATGATGTTTTTGTTAATGGAAGAATGGAAATGGAGCTAAAATCTCTTCATCAATTCAGGATCTTCTCGGTCCTCTACACGAAAAAAATGATAATACACAACCTAAAAGACAAAAAGAAGGGATTCATCTTGATGAGCCTTCTTATCAGTGCTACCCAAACTGCATGAGGTGTTAATGGTCCATCAGTCTCCACCTGATCCTCAATCTCAAAGAGCATTCTCAAAAATCATCTTCCAGCCGGAAAGGTCGAAGATTGAGCCCAAAATTTCCAAATAAAATTGTTTCAAGATAGTTCCTAGCTCTACATCCGCCATTGCTTGAGAATAATGGATGCAAATTCATTTTTCACTCAAATTTTTTGAAGGGAGATATGATCTTATGAGATAAAAATGGGAGTTTATAAAAGGATGAAATTTGGGAGTAATTATGTGAGGTATCATTTCAGAATTGAATGTGAAATCAATTTTGAAAAATTGCAGGTCCAGAGCAGATTGATATATTCCAAAAGGTGGTTTTTCAGTTTGAAGCAACAATTTACACAAAGAAAGCATCAAACACGAGGGAGTATAAATTATTATCCATTTCCCAAATCATATTCTGAAAAGTGCAAGTGTCAAATCAGTTAAAAAATAAATGCATGAGGGAATAAATGGTTTGTGATAGGGCACATGAATGATGGTGATAACATGAATAAGAAAAAAGGATTAAATAATAAAACCATATATATCCAAGTTATCATCTAAAAGAAAAATCAGATTAAGAAATAAAAAGGTATCTTCACTATTAGAAGATATTTTCTATAAATGGAGCTTGTTTTCAGCATCATTTTGGAATGGTCCATTGAAGTTTTTTGGGGGATTGGGTTGTAAGAAGACATAAAATTTTATAAGTATGAGGCTTGTCCTCATAATTGGAATAGTTAATTTTTGGTATTTAGATCAAAGGGGCTTAGTCTTTTAAATTTTGAAAAGGTTAGACATGTAATTATGAACCTTTGTATGTTTCCATCGTGAAATACATACTGATCTTAGTTTCGAAAATTTTTGTGTCAAGTTAGTTACAAGTGTAAAACCATTGATAGGATTTGATAGAATTCATTTAATGTTCCCTTGTTATAAATTTAAGAATTGAATAAAGTATGTCCACTTTGAGTTTAAAATTATGTCTTCTAGGTTCTATGTTTTAGAATTGTCCATTAATGAGTGATATTCTTTGGTTGCAGTCTTGTGTTTATTGTTTTCTCTTTTCATACGCTAAATCCATCCTTTATGTTTATGCTTTGGTTATTAAGTTTTATATTGTGTTGTGAGATTTCCCTCTACAATATTGGATTGGATTGTAAAATCCTTGTCATAAAAATTTTTTTGATAGATTTTTGTAATCCTTTGAGTGTATCTTAGGTGTATGAGGGATGAAATAGTAAAAAATTTACTAAAATGCTTACATAAGCTCTTGTGTTAGGTATTTTAGAGATTGTATTGAATCCTTTGCATCTATTGAGCTTCAATGAATGCAAATAGTTCTTAGTTGAGATTATCACTGATTGATCTAGTTTTGTGCATTTTCCATGATTTCAAGATACTTATAGTGTTAAATGTTGTGTCATAATGAAATTCTCTACCTATGATTCCCCCTCTATGAAGACATAATTTCCATAATTGACCCCATCCCCCATTTTAAAACATCCATTTGTTCAATTTTACTACCTAATTAATCTAAACATCACTGAAGGTGTATTTTAGCCTTAATTTAATTAGTAAGAGAATGCAAGAGAAATTGATCTTAACTATCTTTAGTAACCTACTTCTGGTGTTATAAGCATACAAAATACTTTGTGTGACAACTTGTGAGAGTGAACTATTGTGTCGTTGGTGATGCTTGTCCCAGATCAATCCACCATTTGAAAAGAAATTGGAGGGAATAAATGCCCCATCTCCACCTCTCGCATTTCAAGTTACACTGTAGGTCCTCTCACCCTAGTTTTAGGGGGAACTAAAAGTAGAAAGAAAATGCCATATCCTTTTATGTTCCCCTCAATCATCCCCATGGTTGATCCTAAAGGAAGTGATAAATCTATCTCTCTAGCCAAAAATGACACACCACCTATTATATCACCATTCTTAAGCAATTTCACCCTCCATTAGAGATAATTTCTATAAACCCAACATGGGGTGCAAATTTGAGGACCAACACTATGTAAACCACACTTATGTTCCTCTTAACCGAACTCACCGACCCGTAAACCGTTTTATAAACAAAATTGGTTTTTACCCTGTCTACCACTTTCATGATTTGGAATTCATTTAATAGGGAAAAAATTCATCCCTCTTCACTCTCTAATATATAAATAGTATCAACCAATCCAAAATAAGAGACTTCTACCTCTATCTTCTAGCCGAACAATCTTGTCTTCAAAACAACCACCTTTGTCTTCACAAACTTAGCTAGTTAATTTATAAAATAACCTCATCATGAGAAAAAAATAGACCATTGGAAATATATATGACTGTAATTTTCATAACATCTTACATTTATTTCCAACTACAAGTGGAATGCCTTCAATCAGGTCAATATATGCAATTTCTCATTTAGGCTTCTACAAATCAAGAATAAGTCTCGAGACCAACTTGCTCCATCACCTCCAAAATCATTTCCAAGCTTAACCAAAGAATTTAAAACACTTATAAGTTTTATCTAAGCAATCAAAAACCTCCAAAAATCATGAATAAACTCAAAACAATCACCAACCTTATAAAGTTTCTCAAGACCATGTTTTAATAGGGCATATTCTAAATTTGACCTTCAAAGAACTAATCATAACTTTCTCATCCCCTACAAAAAACTCAAGTTTTATACGTCATTGTAAATATGTTAGAACCATGATCATGAAAAAACTTGAACCAAGTCAAAAATTCACATGTAGCTCTTTAAAATCCATTTTTACCACAAATTGCTCCAGGATTGCCCCAAAAACCAATCCTCATAAACAAGGCACAATTTTCCCTTTAGGACCTCAACCATGATCTAAAAATATTATGGACATCTATTATAACTCCTAGGATAAAAAAATTCAATTTATTTTATACCTTCTTTGGACAATTTTTCCACAGATTGAACTTCTTCATAAACTTACCTATTTGAGTGGGGCCTACATACAATCATATATTCTACCATACCTTTCTAGAAATCTTGAGGAGTCCTATACAACATAAAATACTCATGTTTTCAAAATTAATCAAAATGGACTTTGTATGATCAATTTCCTCTAAGTCACTTTGAGCTAGGGTTTAGCTAGGGTTTCAAAGCAACTTATCTTCTTAATGATCGTTCATAAAAATGTGATGATAAAACCACCTCATTATTTTTCTAAACCTTATTATTTATAAGGAATAATATCTACCAAAAATTTTTGGTCCCATGTAAAGAACACAATTCACAATGATCATCGAAGGAAATCTTTTAGCACCAAAACACACTCTAGAAAACCCGCTTTTATAAAAATAATGTATCTTGAAAAATTATTTTCACTATAAACTGAAACTTATCAAGAATTATCATGAAAATATTCTCCAAATTTCCATACTCTCCATCTATCTCAAATATACATCAAAATCTCTAACCATAGTGACTTAGCTATGTCATCTTGTCTTGTTTTCACCTTCTTGCTTCCCAAGGACCATGAAACACTATCTAATCACAAATAACTGACGTAAAACTCATCATACATGCCATATACATTAGCATCATGCTATAAAAATACTAATAAGCTCCAAAACTCATACATCCATACCATTTTACATGCTTTAAGACTAGGAATAGGCCTAAAATGACCTGACTCAACCCATACAACTCATGAGCTGACCATAATGACTCATTACAAACTCATTAACACCTATATCAAATCACTAAGAACATTTGTGACCTCATGTAAAAATTCAACCAAATCTAGAGAGTTCATATAGTGACTATGCAACTTAAACCATGCATAAGGGCCTCATAAAACATCACAAAATATGACACTACCTATCAACCTTCATGTTTGACCTTTGACTAACACCACATGGAGACTGATATGAAACCATGAAACCATTTTCCATCAATGGACTTGAAACCAATGACAACACTAAGAAATAATGGCCAACAATCTCCCCCTTTTTTTATTGAGGGCAACCACCTTCAGAATCATTGATGGAAACCATAAGACAAAACACTTACATGACCTCATTTCCATGTTTTGAAGGCTATAATGACAACTGGACATGGAAAATGAAAACACATAACATGAAATAATGGAAACAATGTAGTAGGCATACTTTCTCAAATGGCCCCCTTGGAATGTGCTCTCTCTTTCTTGTCTTCATCAGCATAATAAATTATCCAATGGACCTATGATGACCATGAAAATTGACCCCCATGAATGTATAATCTCCACACTTTGTCTTTATTCATGTTCTATAAATTCTTCTATGAGTTTCTCATGCTCAAGAGCCCAACTCTAACTCCAATATTTTCATATATACCTTTAGGTCCTCAATCTCTAAACCAAATTTTCAGACCAATTTTGAAAATTTTCGCAATCCAATAATATCAATCATAGCTCATAAATACTAATTGAAATCTCTCCATGTGATCATACCATCCTGAACTAGTTGTCTATGCAAACTTTGAAGCTCATACCTTTACAAAGTACAATAGAAGAGGATAAAAAAATCTCAAACCCAAAGCAGTGTTTCAGTGTTTACTACATTTTTTTATGAATTCTCATCTTGATATAGTTATCAAAACTTTTATTAAACTTCAAAACTTTTTAATGATGAGCTTTACTACGAGTTCCCGTATCTTTATCATATTCATGTCAACAAATTGAACTCTAATTTTGACAACTTTCATGCACTTAGATTAATAAATAGATACAAACATAATCATAGATATTTAAATCATTACAACTTAGGTATTAAGTACATTATATCATTATCAAAGACCCTTTTGGAGAACATTTCTTTCTCACCTTGTGTGAGAATCATGTTTATTCCTTCTTTCATTAGGTCTCCATGTAATTATAAATTTGACTCATGCTTCAGATCTTGACCCATACATAACTTATCTTTCTCAGAACTAAAGATGACCTCACAAATTTTACCTTTTTATGTGAACCCATAGCTAGATGCAATAATAGATACCTTAATATCCTTCTAGAACATCCTTTCTCATATCATAATCATTTATTATTCAATGCTCTTTTTATTACTCTCAATTTTATCCTTAAGATGAACCACTCACCATAAAATAGGTTTCCATAATGTAGATGCACATACCTTCTTGGTTTATACCCTAACTCTTTATGGAGTGACAACATATCATGAATTTCCCTTCAAGAAACACCAAACACATATCATCTTGAGACTTCATCTTTTTCAAGGGATACCTCAAAACTATTTATATACCTTAATCATATTGACTCCATAGAAATTACCTACTTAATTTTTCTTGTAAACTCCTTCCTCATACCTTTGTGATGCTTCTTCAAAATTCAGAAGACATACCCCTTACTTGCAAGCTTGGTTTCATGGTTCTCTGCAAACTTGAACCTCTTTAACATACACTTTACCTAGATTTGGGTATCAAAACAGTCATCTAACCACCATTATCTATTTTGAAAGCTTCCTTCATTAACACATAGATCCCCCTCAGAGTATACATCCTTCTTAACCTTGAAAACTAGCTTAACACTCTTCAAACCTATTTGATATCATACCTCAAACTCTAAGACACCATAAACACATTTAAAATATTATTATGAACTCATATGAACATACCTAGTCACTTGAATACATTTCCATAGTCCTTTAACTATTATTGATTCTCCATTTTGGAAAAATATATCCTATTACCTATTCAAAAGAATGATAAAGATGTTCAAACATATGTAGAGGACCTTTTTATTTCATGGATATAATTGCAATCTCTATCAGACTTGTAAATTTTTAACCCAATTGAGAATCATATCATCTGGTTCTTCAAGTCAAATTATCACCCAATTCCTCTATTTTAGAAAATTACTATAGTTTTCAAGTAATCACATATCATACAATTTGACCTTTCTATAACAAAATCTTCATGTGGAGTATGATGACACATTTATACCTCAACAAATAAACATCCTACATACTCAAAAAACCATGAACATAATTCTTATTAGGACCTCTATGTAATATTCTGACCTCATATCATAATGCATAACCATTATTTATGGACTTGTGACACAAATATGAGCACCATAACGCATACCTTATCATGCCTCACATGAATACAGATTATTTATACCTTCAATTAGGATCCTCTATACTCTCAAGATGAAATAATCAATTTAGGGAATTAGACATCACTCAAGTCTATGAGCACCACCATTCATATTTTTGATTTCAACTTCATTTTCTCTACATAAATGTAATAAACCTTGGATACATGTTTAAATAACATTTTCATCATACACTATCTTCATGAGATCCCATGCACTTGTAGATACTTATTACACTTTTGATGTCTTCATGATTCCTTTTGATGACAAGGAGCACTTAAAAATTGAAATCACAATTCTTAAGTACTGGACCTACTCCCCCTCAACTAATTATCTAATAATTTATCTTGACCTTGTCACTTTACTATCTAAAGATGTAAAAACACAAACATTTAGGTCTTTCTTCATAAATTTGATTCTATCACATGTTTAGGATTATTTAAATGAAACTTCTTACTCAAAATATTTCAATAAAATACCTTTGCAATATCTCAAATGTACTCAACCAAATTTACATACCTTCGAGGCATCGCACAACTTGAAAATATGGATTACTTAAACAACATGAGACCGATGGAAGCTTGACTACAAAAACACATTCTATTGACACTCTCAGACCTCTATCAAATCCTTTACATGAAAGTATTGACATTTTAATGATATTAAAGACATATACCATTAATTTTTATACATGATTGACCATTGACACAAATTTTCAATTTTTCTTATACATAATTATTCAAGGACATGACCACACAAGCAAGAACATGGACTAGATTTGAACCTTAAATCAACTCTTAAAACACCTTTCAAGATGTATTTAGACTTTTCAGTTGTTCAAGATACTCAAACACAAGCTTTGATTGATGATAAAATAAGAACATGACCTTAAAGACCTTTCAAACATCTACACTCTTTTGGTGACTATAAATATTGTCATAGATCTTAACACTTTTCAAACAAATTCTAATTGATCACAAAAATTTCAATGATGAAGCATTAAACTCAGGGGTTCAACATGACTATGCAAGCTTATAGGATGACCATAGATCCTAAGACTCCTTCATGAATGAGTACACACCTTGATCGAGAAATCTCCTTAAGCATGACACACGATGAGTCAAGATTGACATAATTTGATGAATCAACAACTCAAGGATCTCCATGCAACATTGAGTAAAATATTATGGATTAGTATCATCTCATTCTCATGACATTAGAAACCTCTTCAATACTTCAAGAAATTATATCTTCTTAGCTCCTTCCTCTAATTTTCTATTAACCTATGAACCCTTTTCTTGAATAAGAATGAGTATTCAAAGAAAGAGCATGTATACATTGATTGAAATAATGACAAACCTCCATCTTGGTGCACTATTGAGATAACCATGCCATTATTAGCTTGAATTATGTAACATTAGATCTCAAACCATGCATGGATAATTTCTTTCATGGTGTCAACAATATTTGACACATTGACTATAATTCATATGTTCCTCATGGATTATCTTCTCTACATTAAGACACGCTTGAATCACCTCATAAATTATTTCCATGATTAGGGTTTCATAACTCATAACATTCTCAAACATTGCTTCTAATGCACCATCATCATCTTATTATTGTTTGGGACCACAAAAATCATGAACACATTAAAGATAAACACCTAGGTCATCTTCATTCTCATTTGTAGGGAATCCTTCTTCACATTCAAAACAAGAACCTTGTTTGATACCTTTATCAATCTTCTTATCAACTATACATGCTGGAGAGGGAGTGTAAACCTCATAGATGGAAAGTCATATGTCAAACACTAAGGGTTTCAAAAATCTTTCATTTCGACTAATGGATTCTCTTCAAGTTTAGATCGATTATCTACCACACCTATGCTTCAAGAGGATATCCTTTAAGTTATAAAATTTCTTCACAAGGACCTTCTCTAATACTAATTGTATCAAGCACGGTGACTAAGAAGGGGGGTAAATCACTCATACAATTTTTTAAAATTTATTTATCAAACCATGCATTCATAATTTAATTTATCCATTCATCATAAATAACTATGAGAGCTTATTAAGATGTGAAACATTCAATCATAAGAGTATGCAACAAGATAGAAAAAACATGAACACTGTATATAAGTGAAAAATCCTCAAGGGGAAGAAACCCCACTAAATTTTTTATTTTTAGACATGTTTAAAATTTAGTGAGGCACCAACCCCATAAGGAGAACCAACCCCTAGTTTAGTAGAGCACCAACCCTACAATGAGAACCAACCCTGATTTAAGCGAGGCACTAACCACACAAGGAGCACTAAACCCTAGTTTAGTAGAGCACAAACCCTACAAGCAACACCAATCCCTAATTCAAAGAAGCACCAACTCCACAAGGAGGATACAATCTCTAAATAATAGCAATAACCAACTCAACCACCTATGGATGAAGATATATGAAGTATTTTTTTTGCCACAAATGATAGAGATCACAATTTCATCTCACACACATTTAAACTCTCTTCAAACCCTCTTTACTTTGATTCACTCATTATTTTTATTTCATGGAATGATTTGGATTAAAAACTTCCACACATACTCACTAAATTTCTTAATATTATTGCACACATCCTCATCTCTCTCTTGATTCCATTGATGAAATTTCACTTCTTCACCTAGGTTGTATTATTCCATCCATGCTCAACTAGTTCAAAAATAAACCAAAACACTTGCTTTATATGAGTTCCAACTCAAAGACACATCATAGGTCAGTCATCACACAAGATATAGACCAAAAAAAATAAAAATAACAACATATTCATATAAATTCATAAAATGGACCCATATAGGTCGGTCATGCACCAAGACATCCAAACAAGAAAAAAATGGCTCAAAACCCCATCACCTAACTCATCAAAGACCTCTAAGATCATCACCATAATTTTTAAAGCCCAAAAATTTATCACACATGTGAAATATGACATAAAAACACCAACCATGGTTGCACATTAACTTTTACCAATAAAATTATTCATAACTCTATCAAGAAGGCTCATATCCTTTTCAAAACATTTGTTTCTAGATATAGGTATTCACCTATGGCCATCAAGATCACACACAAAAATATTGACTATGTAATGTAACCACTAATTTGAAATACATTTATCTATAGATCACATCCATGCTTTCTATATCTCTTGAAACATCCATCCATGCAAACCACACTTACTTTTCTCTTCACCAAACTGAGCTTCCTAGAAACTCGGTTTGTCCCTTGCTCCAAGACAACTATTTTTGCACCCTTACTTCCAATTTCATGGTCTGTGAATTCCTTTAATGGTGAGAAAATTATCCTAGTTCATTTCTGTAGTAAACTAAGTTAACTTTTTTTTACTCCACCTATCTTACCTTAGAACAACTTCAACTATGTCTTTGAATCACCGAAAATCATTCAATTTCACAATGTAAGTCTCTCACAAGTAAATATTTCACCTTATGCTCTCTTTTCTTCAAGTGATCTTACTTAGAAAATTTAAGGAATGTTATATTATCAACTTAAAACAATCATAAATAATGTCTAAACAAGTATTCTTACTTTAGTGAAAAGCGCCCTACATTGGCATTGGGAGATAGGGCTCAATCAAGCATAACTTGTCTCTAACTTACATTTTCTCTCAATAATACTATTATAACCTGCTTCATGTCCTTCCCTAATATTTTTCCACTTTCTCCATGCTCCATGACTTTCTAAGAATCCCTATTGCTCTTTTTTATCCCAACTTTATCCGATAATGGTTCAAATTAACTCATTTCTTCTTAAGGAAGAGTCACTCTACCAAGTAGAACCTTTGATAATTGAACTTAGATAACTCCTACCACCATCTTCTCATGTTTCTGATCCTTTAACCAATATATCCCTTCCATTTTATTAACCTCCAACAACCGAAAGTATCACATCATACCTTCTTATACAAAGACTGTCCTTACTCTACTCAAGAACATTACACTTGCTCAATTCATGATTGGTTTTCTTTAGATGCCCTTCATACAAAATGGAATCAGCCTCACATATTCATTAAAAACTAAATGAGGTGTGTCAACCCTAGAGACCTCATTCCCCTCTTTAGTTCCTTTTCTAAAAAATTATCTCTACGTCTTTTTGTCTTCTTCACTAGCATGTATACGCACTTTTCCACCTAGTGACCTTGGTTTTACTTACTTATGTAAAAAGATAGAATTATTTATTGATATTCATGTAAGGTTTTTAGCTTGGTTAAATATTTGAGGGTCTCTTATATCATAATATTACTTCCAAAATCATGGAGGAATACTTCACTCGGTTCTTAAATAGATTGTACACCTTGCAAATCCTAATTGTCAAAGTGGAGAAAAACTTAGAAAATGTGAAACATTAACAACATTTAGAATGTTTCCAAATAATTATATGGAATTTTTTCCAAGTTTAACTCTTACTTACTTTTATTATACCCTCATCTCTTTTTAAATCATCACCCAACAGAACTCTATTCAATTTTCGGGAAACTATCATCGATATCTTGGAGGAGAAAGGAGGATTCAATCTAATGATTTTCGCAACATTTTAAAGACCCCTTCATAGAGATATATTCAAAATTTCATGAATTTTTGGTGATTAAGTTGTGAGAAAAGTGAATTTTTCCTCCTAGACCATAATTAAAGGGATTCCACGTATTTTCCAAGTTTCTCATTCTTAATGTAAATGAATGCACTAGCTACTAAAGAAACTAGCAAACTCAGAAGGATGGAGGGTTTATGTTACCTCGGATACTTGATGTTTGATACATGCACCTTTGAATGATGGATTGTTTCTACAACAAGATCTACAAAACTGAAATGGAATTGATTAATAGATATATGTGGGGGGTCCCGAGACAATGTTGGACTCGGGAAGTGGTTAGCTTCCTTGGTGAATGTCAACCCTTGTGTTTAGAAAGATGGAAATAGATCAAAAATGTAAATAACATGAAGACATAGAGAATTACTAAATCTAGAAGGATTGACATTTATTTAAGATTGATTTAACTAATCAAACTAGAAAACCCAGCTTACTTGGTTAGGTTTGGTGATGACCCGGACTATACGAGAGATAGGTCAATGACAACCTATAGAATTGGACTAGGAAAATGAGAGAAATATATAGACTACATAGGATCAGAGTGTAATCTAGAAGCTGTAGAAGTTTGCAAGTGTCAGGGTTAATCTGTAAAGAAAATTTGAAGGAATAGAAACCGGGGAGATAAAGGGAAACATGGGTTTAAGGTGGGGATTGAAACTAGGACCACGGTCGTTGGGAACAAGGGTGTAAACATGTTGATTTTCTATAATAAAGAGTTTGGGATGAGAGCTTAACAATCTGGGATAGAGAGTAAGCACATGTAGAGGAAAAGAAAGGCTCTGGAACAAAAAATAAAAGGCTATAGAGGTCGAGTCGATGGTGATCTATTAGGGTCCGTGATTTATTGTGATAGTGATTGATGAAGATGAGGGAAGGAAAAATGAATAATCAACCTATAAGAACAGATTTGTAGAAATAAGTTGATGACAAAGTTGTGAGCTCTGTTGTTGATGATCTAGACCTACAAAAGGTTAGATGTGAAAAACACAAGATAATATGATAAAATTGATTAAAGTTATATAAAATAGTGACAATCTCACAAAAATGATCTTGATTGACGCATGCACACTACAAGGGGGTTTTAGGTCCATAATGGATTTTGAGTACTCATGCATGGAAGATTGTCTACAAATTATGATAAATTACACATGCACTTGATTTTATGATGTTGAATGGGAAGCAAAAATTAGTTTCATAGGGTCGGCGGCGATCGGGCTAGGTCACCGCCAATTTTGGGGAAAATTTCCGCAATAGGAAGATTTTTCTATTGTTTAAGCATGATTTTTGTTTTTTTAAGGGTTGGACAAATGATTTAAAGCATTAGGTGGGAATGGGTTGTTTGGGGATGAGGTGTAGGTGAGTTGGAGATAAGGATAGGTTAGAAAAATCATGGGGATGCATAAGACATATATTTGGAATGAAATCATTAATTGGGGCATGTGGATGTGGGTACCCATTAATTAATAAATAAAAGGGAATTAATTAATTAATGTGAATTAATAAAGATCATATGATAATTTAATTAATTAATAGGACTTAATTAATTAATGTTAGTCGATGAGGGTTGGATAATGATAGGATAAATGGGCATGTAAAATATTAAATGATTAATATATTAATGTAGCTTATTTAATTAATTAGGATTGGATGTGCATTTAATTGAACAAGGAGGATAATTGAATTAAAACATATTCACACGGGCGAATGAGGGCATAGATGCTGATTTTAGGTGTCTACATTTTCCCCTTTTTGTTTAGTAGTGTATCATCTTTGACAAATCTGTTACTTTGATTTCATTTCATCTTGACATTGCAAACATTTATATGTGATTTGTCTTAGGAAGGTGTACTCTTATGAATTTTCAAAATCATGTTTGCAATGGATAAATTATTGCTGTGAAGAGATTCAATTTCTTGTGATTCTACTTACTAGAAAACAAGGCCATTCATCTTTTTGTAAAACTTTAATTCATTTAAAGAAAAAGGATTTAGATCTTGTGTTGTTGTTGTCTTAACTCATTTTATGTTGACCTTGGATCAATTCCATTGATCCAAGGTATGATTCAGTTCTCCTTACCTGACTCGTCTGGCTGACTTGGCATTCTAAAATGGAAGGCAAAGAGGGACTGAGTTGTGTTTTGTTTATAAATTTAAAGGACCTAGCTTTGGGTGTCCCTACTTTGCATCATGTTGTAATTGGCCAGCCCTAGCCTTCTTGTTAAATATTTATAACGTTGAATAGCGTAATAGGACTAAAGACCTATTACTAAACTATTAAGGTTAACACCTTGTCCTAAGTTATAATGTTCTATACTATTGGATTTCAACCTAAGGTGGCTAAGACCTACCTAGGACTTATTACTAAACTACAAAGGTGACACCCTAACCTAAGTTGGTATGGTTATGGTTGAGGAGTTTGGAAAAATCCTATGGAAAATAATATTTTCCTAAAGACTAAGGTCGAATCCTAACCTAAGGATAATCTAACCTAAACTAATACTAAGCTAAAAGGTACCTAAGGGCTACTTGGAAAGTGGTGAGTCGGTGGCATTGGTTTCTAAGGCATTTATGGGAATTGATTTTTGTATTTACATCTTTAAACTGCTAGTTTTGGCAGAGGCATGGGGAGTTAGGGGGATGTCTAGCTGGCATCATCACTAAATGGATTCACATGCATATTTTGAATTTAAAAGACTCACCAAATTTGGATGGCGGTGGCATGGAGAAATAAGTGGGAAACTGAAAGTCCTTGCATTAAATGACCTCGGTCGTGGTGAAGAAACCACCTAGGAGAAGATGAAAGTGGATTTAGGAAGGGTTGTTTGGTCATTTGTTCTTTGTGATTTTTACTCTGCATGAAGTTTTGGTTCTTTGAACCAGCAGTTCTATTTTTGATCCAATGATATTTTTGGCATCTTTGAGCTATTTTTGGATCTGGTGGAAGAATAAGAAGGGTAGAAAGTTGGAGTTGTGGAGGTTGTTTTGGAAAAGGAGAGATTGTGTAGGCTCATATGGATATCATTTGTAAATCAATAGAATCTCTATCGGGCATAATTGGCTCTACCCATTAAGTTGTTATGATTTCTCCTAAATGTATTCATTAAAAGAACTCTACTCTTGGAAACAAATGATTTTTTATGTGATGTTATCTTGCATTCTTGCTTGTATTTTTCACTATATTTCCCTGCTTGAATTTTTTGTTTGATGAGGATTCGATCTGGGTTTTTTCCTTGTTGGAAAGATGAATGAATCAGGATTTAACCTTTGTATGAGCTAAATGTTGTCAATTCTTGTATACTTCTATTGATTGTGCAAAATAGTTTAGGGCAAAAAATTGTTTGATAAAAATACACAAGCTGGGTTGTTTTCCTTATTGGGTGAAGGTATGAAAGGGATTTTCTTTCTATTAAGCTTGAGATGGTTTCAAATCCTTTCTTCCTCTACTCAAACTATGCTTAAGTAGATAGTCTGATTCAATGTTTGGAGTCATTTTGGTTGGACAACACATGTAACATGTTTTTTACTTGTTGAACTCGAGACATTATTGAATCTTGCTATGTCTGGTTGAATTGTTGTGAAATGGATAAGTAGGATTAGTGTTTTGAGTCATCCTTGTTGGAAAGAAATAGTAATCATGATTAACCACTTGCATAGAAACATTTTGAGTCATAGAAATTTGTAAGACTGTTATGGAAGAAGTATGTTTTGGTTTTGTTCTTCCTTGCTTGAGACTTATTAAAACATGTTTAGCTTCTACTTGAAGTTATATGAATTCATTTTTGTTTCTCACACCTATACATTATGGGATGATTACTAATGAATTATATGGTTTGGGATCTAAACGAATCCCCTTGATACAATTTGTTTGATGGTAGGGTTGAAATTTACCCTGCTATCGTGATTTGAAAAGCTTTATCGAATTTGTTTATGCATATTTTCTAAGTGAGATTTCGAGCTTCAGGAGTTACCTTATTAGTTCATCTTGTTATATTTTAGGGTTCCTTGCATTCATGTTTGATGTTTTATGATACTGTAGAGATGGGATATCTAAGTTGAACTATGGAATAGTTTAGTCTTGTCTATCTTAATAAAATGGGTTGGAGAATTATAATTTTTCTCTTCTCTTCTGAGTTTGTCTTTAGACGCCCCATTGAAGTCATGTCATATTTTTATTTCCCTCATGGAAAAATCTGGGTTGGGGTTTGACCTTCTTGAATATGTATCATGTTCCATTGACTCCTAGGAAATAGGT
The DNA here is from genome assembly GCA_018340775.1 of Taxus wallichiana var. yunnanensis. Lineage (NCBI taxonomy): Eukaryota > Viridiplantae > Streptophyta > Pinopsida > Cupressales > Taxaceae > Taxus > Taxus wallichiana. The sequence continues at coordinate 81,779 of JADAXU010000134.1, forward strand.
AATCTAGGGTGACTTGAAGAGAAGTTGAGACAATCAAACTTGTATTTGTGTATCTTTGTTTATGTGTATTGTCCTTAGAAAAGAAATCAAGACTATTGAATGAAGATTTACTTCATCGCTTACTCTATCTCTCTCTCTTGAATGGGAAAATTAGGAAATATATATAGACCAAATTTATTAATGAAGGATGAATTAGAATGTTCGAGTTTTTGTTTGCGCTTATGTCATTGTTGCTAACTTCATTCATTCGTATAAATCCTGTTGGTCGTAGTTTTCACACTACTGTGGCAATTCTTGTTCGAATATTGAGAAAGATTTATCTCCGGTCTATGACTTGCATATTACTTAGGATAGAGTTGGCTTTGAATTTGGATGTTTTATTTTATATAGGAAACTCTTATTTTAGGATGTTGATGGATCTTACTAAATTTTTCATAGAGATTGAATGAGCTTGACATTATTTATTCTTTGATGAAGTATGTTAATTATGAGTATTGTGGATCACTTCTTCTTTAAAATAAATCTATTTTTGTGAATTATTGGAGTTAGTATTATTATTTGATTTAGATTGATAGAGTCAAGAAATGAACTATAGATAACTATAGTAAGAATGAGATAAGTAATTTGGATGGATTATTAGTTATCTAATTTAATTCCTTATGAAATCTTGATGAAGGTTATTTTGATTATATCATGATATTTACTTAATGTTAATTTGATTTATAACTTTGTTATCCCTTTCATATCTGTTATTTCTTTTTGATGTATCTTTTTATATTCTTTAACTATTTCATAACATGAAAAGTTCTTTATATGAAATAGTTAGTTGAAAGCACATCATTTTAATGCTTAGTGCTTATCATGCTCAGTTCAATGAACTGACCCGTGATAGCAATTTTTGTAGATGGACTTCATAAGTGATAAAAGAAGACAAGTTCTTTGATAAAGTTCCTTTTGTTTACCTAAGACTGGATCTCTTATGAGGAAATAGGATTCATTATTGAAATGTATCTGTAAGAGGAAAAGTTGTATTTCTTATTGAATTTATTGATGTTGTTTGACATGAAAGATGTCTGAAATGTTGGTCTTGTAAGTATGTATTTCACTTTGATGAATGGAAAAGATTGAGAGTTTACTTGTACTTGATGTGTCACTCCCTTTGCGCATTCTGTAAAGGGAATTGTAAGCTTATCTTATTCTTTCTTAATCATATATGTTTTGAACCTTTTCAGTTTGACTTAAAATGAAATAGGTGAAAAGGGAATTTGATACACTATCCCTTTATTAAATGTAACTTATCAAGTTGGCATTCATAGCTGATCATTTAACTAAGTCACTATGGTTTATTAAATAATGTTAATGGAAGTGCAAATTCATTATGATATCTTGTTAAATAAAAAGGTTACAATGAACCCTAATTCTTAACAAGAAAGAGGAAGATGAACTACCTCTTGATCAATACCTTCATTAATATAAGATAAGTGAAAGGTAAACATGAACATTTAATAAGCGAGACTTCATCCGAATGAAGTCTAACATAAAGAAATCTGATTTAGAACTTAATCAAACTAGAAATGGTTGAGTAAATGGAGTAAACCTTATTTTTTTTTGTTTCTAATTTAATCAAATGAACCCTAAAGTAAGAATTTAATGATTAAAAGGAAATCTTGATGTTTCGCAAAACATTAACAAATCATTTATGGTAGGAAACCTTAGGGGTTAATTAAACTAGAATTCAATAGGGTTGTTATAATTATACCTTAATTGTAGAAAATTATTAAGTAATTCACTTCTTACTTGGGTGTGTACATCCAGATAGGGTGATTCAGGTTGGATGTTAGCACACACCAACCGTAGTAATCGTACCTTTGTTAAGACTTGGGTCTTCATGAGGATAAAGTGTTGTAGTTGACATGTTGTAAAACCCTTTAGAATTGGATCATGTAGATCTACATAAAAGTGAACTTGATCTTAGATAAACTCTAGGTCAGGTTAGAAGTGTGTTTTAGTATAGGGGTAACTTGCGATGACTTAGGATAAATAGACACACGCAATCGACTTAGGTCAATTGATTATGTCTATGTACCCTTAGTCACTACAAGTGGTTCTCTATACCAAACTATGTTGCTAACCTAGGTTAGGGTTAAACCTTGAACAAGTGGATTGACAGGAGTTAGTGAAGACCATTCTAGATAACAGATGAAGTGGGGTGAAGGACGTATTTCATTTGATGAGTATGTCATCTAGGAATATAAACATGAATAGTATGTTAAAATCTTTGGCCAAAGTATCACAAGCTGTTGGTTGCATTGTCCTATGTCACCTAGTTTAAGAAGCAAGATTTTAGATGAATATTGGTAACAAATATTCAGATAGGCCTCTTAAACATAACACTTCAATACCTGGATAAGGGTAAAAGAACCAAGTATACTTAGTATACAATACATTGAGTTAACATGAGAGATCGGTAGTTCACCGAGTCATTTACAGTTGCATATGGTTATCTATTATGAGATTGATTGGCATGGAATGTGTGTTCTAAATTATGATTATTTAGAATAGAGAACATTATTATAAAAAAATTCCTTGTTCTAAAGTCTTAAAATGGGAATGTTACATCTTGGTATCAGATCTGAAGGTTGTAACTCTTAGACCTATTATGTCCATAATCTGATAAAAATTAAATTTTCTTGTTAACAAAAATGGTTAGAACAAGAGGAAATGCTACAAACAAGCCACCACATGGTGGAGAAGCAACTACTACCCAAATAACCGATGAGATCCTTGCTACCCTATTGGACACAAGAGATCGTTTAGTTGTACTTGAACAACAAGTAATGGGCAATGAGGAGGAGGAAGAAGATGTTGGTAATAACAATCAAGCCACCTCCGTGGACAATGCTAATATTGGAAATTTAGGTGTTGATAACAATAATGCAGCTAATGCCAATGCACCTGATCAACCTAAAAATAAAAAGGTAAGGCTAATAGTTGAACTCACTAATGATATAAAAAGGATAAGTCCACCCAAGTTTAATGGCACTACATTAGGAGATGGAGTTGAGAATTGGCTCAGTGAAATGGAGAAGTACTTTGTAATAAGGAACTTCTCTAGAGGAAACTAAGGCAATATGGGGAGCTTATCAACTTTCCCATGAAACATCATCATGGTGGGACATCCACAAGGCTGAGATAAACATTAATAAAACAAATATTACTTGGGATCAATTTAAAATTTATTTTAGGAAAAAATGGCTGCCACAACTTTATTATGATTAGAAAATGACCGAATTTGAGCTTTTATCTCAAGGAAAATTAATTGTAACAAATTATTGGGAGTGGTTTACTAAACTCCTTAAGTATGTACCTCAGTATCAAACTGATGAGAAGTTCAAGATATGAAAATTTATCATGGGGTTAAATCCCATTATAGGTGGTGACATGGATGTTCACAGCCTAACCACTATGGAAGGGGTTGTTGAAAAATCCATAAGGCGGAAACATAAATTGAAAGCAATCTCTACCCATAAGGAGGAAATTAGAAAGAAAATTCCAAACTCTTCATCGTCTCTTACACCTAAAAATGGGCCATGGAAGAAGTTTGGTATGAAAAATAAATTTGTAACTGAAAACAACAAGAAAGCAACAAAAATAAACCTACTGCTAATGTGTGAAATAACTTTGTCAAGAACAATAATAATGGACAAAAGTCCTATGGAGGTCAAAATGATAACTTTAAGGCTGGAAATAAATTTGAGCCTAAAAAGGACATGTAGGAGGATGTTATAATTATGGAAAGGATCATTACACAAATCAATTTCCTTTGAAGAAGGATGACCGTAATCAGCAACACAAGATACATGTTGCAGTTGTTGACAAACAGTGAAAAGCAAGTCACACCCATAGAGGTTCCAAGTAAGTTATTTGGCATACCTATAACTATTATTTTTGATACTGGAGCTACTGAATGTTTTATTTCTACTAAATTAACATCGAAATTAAAAATAAAAGTTGGAAAAATGGATAAATCATGGGTTGTACATTATGGAAATAATGTTGTTTATACTGATTAGTATGTGTCTTTTTGGAGTAGTCCTTGACTTACCTAGTTTTTCCACTGAGGTTGACCTTTATGTTGCTCCTTTGGGGTCTTATGATGTAATCATAGGTGTTAATTGGCTATCTGAGCATAAGGAAAAGGTTGAATGTTTTGAAAAAATATTAGTTATTTGGATGATCTGTAGAAAACAATAGACATTCGGGTGTAAAATGAGAGATTTCGGTTAGGAAATTGTCAGCTATGCAACTTAAAAAGGCCAAAAACAAAGGCTGCACCTTGTATGCAATAAAAATTTCTGAAACAACATAAGAAAGTAGTGACTTCTTGGAAAGATATCCACTGTTATGAAATTTTAGTGATGTATTTCTAGAAGAGTTACCTAGTCTTCCACCCAAATGGGATTTTGACTTCACAATTGAGATCAAATCGAGAACCGAACCTATTTCCAAGGAACCTTATAAAATGACTACCATTGAGTTGATAGAGCTTAAGGCATAGTTACAAGAAATTTTATCTAAAGTTTTATTAGACCGATTGTCTCACCTTGGGGAGCACCGATAATCTATGTGAAAAAGAAAGATGGAACACGTAGATTGTGTATCGATTATAGGATGTTAAACAAAGAAACAATTAAGAACAAATATCCACTTCCTAGAATTGATGATCTGTTTGATCAGATGTATGGTGCATTAGTGTATTCTAAAATAGATCTTCAATTTGGATATCATTAGTTATGAATAAAGGATGAGGATATTCATAAAACAAACTTTTAGAACAAGGTATGGACATTATGAATTCATAGTTTTACCTTTTGGATTAACGAATGCACCTACCACTTTTATGAATTTAATGAATAATATTTTTCAAGAATACTTGGAAAAATTTGTGCTTGTATTCTTGGACGATATTCTCATATACTCTAAAAGCATTGAAGAACATCATGAGCATTTGAAAATAGTTTTGGAAATATTGAGAAAGAGAAGGTTGTTTGGTAAGTTGTCCAAATGTTCTTTCTATGACATGAAATGCACTATTTGGGTCATGTCATAAGAAAATATGGAATAGCAGTAGATCCCTCTAAAATTGTTGCAATAACTGAGTGGCCTACACCAAAGAATGTACATGAAGTTAGAAGCTTCATGGGTCTTGTTGGTTACTATAGGAAGTTTGTTAAAGACTTCTCTAAAGTTTTTGCACCAATAACTTCACTACAAAAAAGGATAAGAAATTTGTATGGAATGAAAAATATGAATATGCATTTAAGAATCTGAAGGATCAGTTAACATCAACACCTATTTTGGTTGTACCTGATCCTAATGAAGACTTCACTATTGTAATGGATACATCCAGGAGGGTCTCAGATGTATTCTATTACAAAAGGATCATGTCATAGCTTCAAAGTAGAAAAATCAAGTTACATGATATGAATTATGTTCCACATGATCTAGAGCCTCACTGCCATTGTACATTCACTTCATGTATGGAGGCATTATCTTCTTGGTAGACCTTTTGAACTAAAAATTGATCATCTTGGGTTGAATTATATTTTTACTTATCCACATCGAATGCAAGACAGGAAGATGGTTATAATTTCTATCTAAAGTATGATTTTGACATAATTTATATTAAAGGAAAATAAAATAGAGTAGCAGATGCTCTAAGTCATAGGAAGCACATTTCTACTCTTATAACATTGAGAACTTAGTTTAAAGATGAGGTAAAAAGTGTCATGGAATCTGATTCTTATTTTCAGCAAGTAAAGACAACACTTGCTGCAGATCCAAATGATGTGAGATATAAAGGTTTTCACTTTGACAATGAAGGAATCTTGTGGTTTGAAAACATGGTATACATACCTTTGTTAAATGATTTAAGAAAGAAATTATTAGCTGAATTTCACAATTCACCTTTTTTTGGACACCCTGGCATTACGAAAATGCTTGCTGATATAAAACAACAATATTTCTAGAAAGGGATGAAAAAGGATGTGATTGAGTTTATGACACATTGCTTAGAATGTCAATGTGTTAAAGCTGAGCATATGCATCCAGCTGGTTTATTGTATCCTCACAACATACCACAATATAAATGGTAAGTGATAAGCATGGATTTTTTCAAGGGTTTCCTATGTCAATAAATAAACATGATGTTATTCTAGTGGTTGTTGATAAACTAACAAAGGTAGCTCATTTTATTGTTGGTAACCTTAAGGATGATTCACCAATTTTAGTAAAAAGATTCATGCATGAAATTTTCAGATTACATGGAGTACCTGAGTTGATCATATCGGATAGAGATCCAAGAATGACATCTATATTTCAGAAAAAAACTTAATGTAGCCCTAGGGACAAATCTAAATTTAAGTTCTTCTTACCACCTAAAAATGGATGGATAGAATGAAAGAGTTAATCAAGTTTTAGAATACATGCTACAAATGTTGTGCATGGATCAACATGTATAAATGGGAAAAGTACCTCCCATTAGTTTAGTTTGCTTATAATAACAAATATCACAACTCTCTCGAAAATGGCATGTTTCAAAGCATTATATGGAAGGAAATTCATAACTCGATTAGCTAGGACAACATTAAGGATAGATAGGTAATTGGACATGAAATCCTTATGGAAATGGAACAACAAGTTAAAATGATTCATGAATGCTTGAAAGAAGCTAATAGGAAAAAGAGTTATGTAGACTTAAAGTGGGTTGATAAGAAATTTGAACTTGGTGAGAAGGTCTTTCTACGAGTTAAACTGAAAAAGAGTTCTATAACTTTTGGCAAGGCGGCCAACTTATCACCTCGCTATGTGGGACCCTTTGAAATTTTTGAAATAATTAACCCAGTAACTTATCGTTTAGCTTTACTACCTGATTTATCATGAATGCATGATGTTTTCCATATTTCTTTGCTTAAGAAATACATTTTAGATTTATCACGTGTTAAATTGGAACTCCTTATAGGCCCAAGACCCATGAATAATTGTGATTAAAACCATTCGAGTGCTGGAAAATCACCGGTTGCAATTAAGAAATCATGAAATAAGCCAATGTAAGGTCCAAATGGGACCAATTCAATGAAGAAAGTCCAACCTCGGAAAATATTGAAGATAAATGATTCTATTGAATGGTATAATTTTAAGTATTGTATTCATGCTATGTCAATAAATCATCAATCTTAGGTAGATATTACACTATTTAAAAATGGGAAGCTACTTTAATGTTGATCGTGGAATTTGAAAAATCCAGTTTTGTTTTGAACAAATGAATGGAAGTATAATAAATTGATTTGTCCTTGATGCAAATTGTTTGACTAAGTTAATCATCGGGATGATGATTCTTTTTAGGAGGGAAGTATGTAACATCTTTGACAAACTGTTACTTTGATTTCATTTCCTCTTGACATTGCAAACATTGACATGTGATTTTTCTTAGGAAGGTGTACTCTTATGACTTTTGGAAATCATGTTTGCAATGGATAAATTATTGTTGTGAAGAGATTCACTTTGTTGTGATTCTGCTTACTAGAAAACAAGGCCATTCATCTTTTTGTACAACTTTAATTCATTTAATGAAAAAGGATTTAGAGCTTGTGTTGTTGCTTTCTTAACTCATTTTATGTTGACAACAAGACCTTGGATCAATTCCATTGATCCAAGGTATGCTTAAGTTATCCTTACTGAATCGTTTTATTGACTTGGCATTCTAAAATGGAAGGTGAAGAGGGAATGAGTTGTGTTTTGTTTATAAATTTAAAGGATCTTGATTCAGGTGTCCTTGCTTTGCATCATGTTGTAATTGGCCAGCATGAGCCTTCTTGTTAAATATTTATAACAATGAATAGCGTAATAGGACTAAATACATATTACTAAGCTATTAAGGTTAACACCTTGTCCTAAGTTATAATGTTCCATACTATTGGATTTCAACTTAAGGTGGCTAAGACCTACCTAGGACTTATTACTAAACTACAAAGGTGACACCCTAACCTAAGTTGGTATGGTTATGGTTTAGGAGTTTGGAAAAATCCTATGGAAAATAATATTTTCCTAAAGACTAAGGTCGAATCCTAACCTAAGGATAATCTAACCTAAACTAATACTAAGCTAAAAGGTACCTAAGGGCTACTTGGCAAGTGGTGAATTGGTGACATCAATTTCTAAGGAATTTATGGGAATTGATTTCTGTATTTACATCTTTGAACCTGCCAGTTTTGGCGAAGGCATGGGGAGTTAGGGGGATGTCTAGCTGACATCATCACTAAATGGATTCACATGCATATTTTGAATTTAAAAGACTCACCAAATTTGGATGGCGGTGGCGTGGAGAAATAAGTGGGAAACTAACAGTCCTTACATTAAATGACCTCGGTCATGGTGAAGAAACCACCTAGGAGAAGATGTAAGCAGATTTAGGAAGGGTTGTTTGGTCATTTGTTCTTTGCGATTTTTACTCTACATGAAATTTTTGTTCTTAAAACTAGAAGTTCCTTTTTTTTTATCTAATGATATTTTTGGCATCTCTGAGCTATTTATGGATCTGGTTGAAGAATAAGAAGGGTAGAAATTGTGATTTTGGAGTTCGTTTGGAAAAGGAGAGACTATGGAGGCTCGGATGGAAATATTTTACAAATTGATAGAAGCTCTATCATGCATGATAGTCTCTACCCATTAAGTTGTTCGATTTTTCCTAAATGTCTTCATTAAAATAACTCTTCTCTTGGAAACAAATTAGTTTTTATGTGATGTTATCTTATAATCTTGGTTGTATTTTGCACTATATTTCCTCGCTTTAATTTTTCTGCTTGATGAGGATTCGATCTGGGTTTTTTCCTTGTTGGAAAGATGAATGAATCAAGATTTAACCTTTGTATGAGCTGAATGTTTTCGATTCATGGATACTTCTATGATTTGTGAAAAATAGTTTAAGGGAAAACATTTTTGATAAAAGGATACATGAGATGGGTTGTTTTCCTTGTTGGGTGAAGGTATGAAATGCATTTTCTTTCTGTTAAGCTTGAGATGATTTCAAATCCTTTCTTCATCTGCTCGAACTATGCTTAAGTAGATAGTCTGATTCAATGTTGGGAGTCATTTTTGGTTGGAAAACAAATGTAACATGTTTTACTTCGTTAAGCTCGAGATATTATTGAATCTTGCTATGTCTGGTTGAACTATGCTGGAATGGATAAGTAGGATTCAGTGTTTTGAGTCGTCCTTGTTGGAAAGTAACAATAATCATGATTAACCCTATTGAGCAGAAATATTTTGAGTCTTAGAACTTTGTCAGACTATTATGGAAGAAGTATGTTTTGGTTTTGTTCTTCCTTGCTTGAGACTTGATAAAACATGTTTAGCTTCTGCTTGAAGTTATATGACTTCATTTTTGTTTCTCACACTGTACATTATGGGATGATTACTAATGACTTATATGGTTTTGGGATCTGAACGAATCCCCTTGATATAATCTGTTTGATGGTAGGGTTGAAAGTTACCCTACTGTCATGATTTGAAAAGGTTTATCAAATTTGTTTATGCATCTTTTCTAAGTGAGATTTCGAGCTTTAGGAGTTACCTTATTGGTTCATCTTGTTAGATTTACTAGTTCCTTGCATTCAAGTTTGATTTTTTTATGATACTGTAGAGATGGGATATCTAAGTTGAACTATGGAATAGTTCAGTCTTGTCTATCTTAAGAAAATGGGTTGGAGTGTTATAGTTTTTCTCTCTCTTGAGCTCATCTTTGGATGCCCGATTGAAGTCATGTCTCCCTTGTTTGTTTCCCTCGTGGATGAATCTGGGTTGGGGTTTGACCTTCTTGAATCTGTATCCTATTCCATTGAATCTTGTGAAATAGGGAATCTAGGGTGACTTGAAGATAAGTTGAGATAGTCAAACTTGTATTCATGTATCTTTGTTTATGTGTATTGTCCTTTGAAAAGAAATCAGGACTGCTGAATGAAGATTTACTTCATCGCTACTCTATCTCTCTCTTGAATGGGAAAATTAGGGAAATATATATAGTGAAGTTATTAATGAGGGATGAATTAGAATGTTCAGTTTCCATTTGTGCTTATGTACTATTGCTAACTTCATTCATTCGTATAACTCCTGTTGGTCATAGTTTTCGCACTACTGTGGCAATTCTTGTTCAAATATTGAGAAATCTTTATCTTCAGTCTCTGACTTGCATGTTATAGTCGTATACCTTGATTCATTACCAATGTTTGTTGGATATGGAATATCTCTTGATCGAGATATGCCTCAGTCTTTTATTTTGATATGTATTTCTTTTCTTAGAAAAAGAGTAATGAGATCCTATCTCCTCCTTGTTGATGACACCATTTCTCTCTTTTCTAAGTAAGGTATTCAATATTGTTTTCTTTGATGTCTAAAGGAAGTTATTAGTTTTTCTCTCCCCTCTCATTCATTCTTTCATTATGTTACTCTGTGTTAGGAATAGTACAGTTTGGTTGTATCATTCTGAATGAAAAGAGTAGAGTGGATAGTTGGAGGATATATCTTTATTTTCTTCTTCTTCCCAAATTCTTGATAAGGATGTAATGATTTTGATGTGTGACTACTTTCAGGTGTAAGTAAATGGAATTTATACTTTACCAAACCCGTTGAAGCTAAACATAAAACTTAGGCTAGATTTGGCTTTGAATTTGGATGTTGTATTTTAAATAGGAAACTCTTATTTTAGGATGTTGATGGATCTTCCTAAATTTTGTCATAGAGATTGAATGAGCTTGACCTTAGTTATTCTTTGATGAAGTATGTTAATGATGAGTATTGTGGATCATTGCTTCTTTAAAATAACTCTATTTTTGTGAATTATTGGAGTTAGTATCATTCTTTGATTTAGATTGAAAGAGTCAAGAAATGAACTATAGATATCTATAGTAGGAATGTGATAAGTAATTTGGATGGATTATTACTTATCTGATTTAATTCCTTATGAAATCACTAAATGAAGGTTATTTTGATTACATCATGATCTTTACTTAATGTTAATGTGATTTATCACTTTGTTCTCCCTTTCATAACTGTTATTTCTTTATGATGTATCTTTTTGAGATGCTTTAACTATTTCATAAAAGCAAAGTTCTTTTATGAAACAATTAGTTGAAAGCACATCATTTTAATGCTTATTGCTTATCATGCTTAGTTCAATGAACTGACCTGTGCTAGAAATTTTTGTAGATGGACTTCGTAAGTGATAAAATAATACAAGTTATTTTATGAAGTTACTTTTGTTTACCTAAGACTGGATCTCTTATGAGGAAATATGATTCATTATTGAAATGTATTTGTAAGTGGAAAAGTTGTATTTCTTATTGAATTTATTGATGTTGTTTGACATGAAAGATGTCTGAAATGTTGGTCTTTTTAGTATGTATTTCACTTTGATGAATGGAAAAGATTGAGATTTTACTTGTACTTGATGTGTCACTCCCTTTGTGAATTCTGTAAAGGCAATTGTAAACTTATCTTATTATTTCTTAATCATATCTATTTTGAACATTTTTAGTTTGACTTAAAATGAAATAAGTGAAAAGGCAATTTGATACACTATCCCTTTATTAAATTCAAATTATCAAGTTGGCATTCATAGCTGGTCATTTAACTAAGTCACTATGGTTTATTAAATGATGTTAATGGAATTACAAATTCATAATGATATCTTGTTTAATAAAAAAGGTTACAATGAACCCTAATTATTAACAAGGAAGAGGAAGATGAACTACCTCTTGATCAATACCTTCATTGATATAAGATAAGTGAAAGGTAAACATGAACATTTAATAAGTAGACTTCATCTCAATGAATTCTAACATAAAGGAATCTGATTTGGAACTTAATCAAACTAGGAATGGTTGAGTAAAATGAGTAAACCTTATTGTTTGTTTGTTGTTTTTGTTTTAATCAACTGAACCCTAAAGTAAGAAGTTAATGATTAAAAGGAAATCTTGATGTTTCTGCAAAACATTAACAACTCATTTATGGTTGGCAACCTTAGGGGTTAATTAAACTGGAATTCAGTAGGGTTATTGTAATTAGACCTTAATTATAGAAAATAATTAAGTAATTAACTTCTTGCTTGGGTGTGTACATCTAGATGGGGTGATTCAGTTGGATGTTGGCACATGCCAACTGCAGTATTGTACCTTTATTAAGACTTGGGTCTTCATGAGGATACAATGTTGTAGTTGACATGTTGCAACACCCTTTAGAATTGGATCATCTAGATCTACATAAACTCGAACTTGATCTTAGTTAAACTCTAGGTGAGGTTTGAAGTATGATTTAGTATAGGGGTAACTCGCGATGACTTAGGATAAATAGATACACACAATCAACTTAGGTCAATTGAGTATGTTTATGTACCCTTATTCACCGTGAGTGGTTCTCTACACCAAACTATGTTGCTAACACAGGTTAGGGTTAAACCATGACCAAGTGGACTGGAAGGAGTCGGTGAAGACCATTATAGATAATAGATGGAGTTTGGTAAAGGATGAATTTTGTTTGATGAGTATGCCATCTAGGAATATAAAAATGAATAGTATGTGAAAATATTTGGCCAAAGTATCACAAGCTCTTGTTTGCATTGTCCTATGTGACCTAGTTTAAGAAGCAGGATTTTAGATGAATATTGGTAAAAATATTTAGATAGGCCTTTTAAACAAAACACTTCAATACTCGGATAAGGGTAAAAGAATAAAATATACTTAGTATACAATACATTGAGTTAACATGAGAGATCGTTAGTTCACCAAGTCTTTCACAATTGCATATGGTTATCTATTATGAGATTTATTGGCATGGAATGTGTGTTCTAAATTATGATTATTTAGAATAGAGAACATTATTATTAAAAAAAAATTCTTGTTCTAAATTCTTAAAATGGGAATGTTACAAGTGGTCTACGATAGCAAGCCATGAGACAAAAATAAAAAAGGTTGGATTAGGATAAAGGATTGATGATAAGTTCCCCTCAAATGGGTGAATTGATGATGCCAAGGGAAATAAATTGTGTGTTTCAAAAAGGTAGATGATGAAGGACTGGTGGGTGATGAAATATGGGTGAAAGTATGACCAAGGCAAGATGTCCAAGGAAAAAGGATCTCAATGATGATGAAAACTATGGTGGTGAATCTAATATAACATCGGTAGGGGATAATTATAGTCTCAATGGAGACAAACAACAACATTCTACATAGACCAGTGAGTGGGTGAAGATCACTGCAGTATGGATGTAGTGGGATGACCAATGGGTCATGGGAAATTCATCAAAATATGCACAACTATATGCAAAAAGTATGTGAAATCCTTTGTACATGAGGAATCGAGTGAATAGGCTATGTGTTCACAAGGGTTGAGGATAAAAAGTATGGTGCCCAATGGGACACGAATAGGATAAGAAGGAAGGGTTTGAAAAATATGGATGAAAAGAAAATATTCCCAAGTGGGAAAATTATGGCCATGAAGGCAAAAAGAAACCCAAGTGGGGAAAAGGTATGGACACCAAGTAGATTATGTGCATAAATTAGATTATGATATTCTTAGGTAAAATACCCAAAGGAAGAGTAAATATGGCCACTGAAGTGGACTTCGATATTGAAAATAAAATGCCCTAAAAGGAAAATGGCCACAAAAATGGACTTGGAGATGAGATGGGGAGGATTGAGAATATGAAAATAGAATTCCCTAAGGGGAGAATACAAAATATGGCCATGATTGTGGACTTTAGAAAAATAATGTATGCCCTAAAAAGGGATATAAGTATGGCCCAATGGGACTTTTAGCAATAGAGATAGACTAAAAGTAGATAAGGTGCAACTATAAGCATAGCAACCTAAAGGTAAAAACAAGACTACATTGTGTTAAGGATCATGTGAGAGAAAACATGCCTCCAACCGTATTGGAGGAAAACAATAAAGGATCCTAGGTAACGCAAGACACTTGTGACCAAAGAAAATGCTAGAAAATAACCAATGATAGTTATTCATTTGACAATTCATAAGGAAATTATGGATGAGATGATCTCATAGACCTAATGTTGACATGAGATAAGAGGTTTGAGATGCAATTGTACAAAATAAAGAGGGTTTTCCAAAATTGGTGTTCCCTAAACTATACCCAACCTCTAGAAGGGGAAAGAGAAAGCTTATCAATGCGGGAAGCTTTCTTAGGATGATGATAAAATGGTAGGTTGATCAATGCAGGAAGCCTTAAAACACCATAAGGAGTAGCCATCCTTTGAGGGTATGGTCTACTTTACAATATTTAGATGAAAAGAATAAATGACAATCATCCTTTAAGGTATCGGTCTATTTATTTGATTTTTTTATTTCGATTTCATACTTTTTTTTGTTCTTTTTTTTCATGAACAAATGCCCTTCAAGGGATCAGTCTATTTTTGATAATTTGAATTTTGATTTGAGCATCCATGATTTTTGATTTTGCATGGGGAGAGATGCTACCAGCTAAGTAGACCACTTATGAGGGGATAATGAGTTTACAAGAGACACCTCTTGATCCATTGCATTATTCTAATAGGTGAATAAGAGGAATATGGATGTGATGATCACAAATCTCCCACTAAATGAGAGAAAATATCCATAAGGAATACACTATGGGTAGAGCCATGGTGGCTATATTTAAGGTCACATATAGGAAATGACAGAAGACCACATAGTTCCAAATCATCACAATGAGAAATGAAGAGGGGATGAGATGGAGGAATTATTGAAGACATGTCTTAGGGAAAATTGGTCAATGTGCTAGCAATAGAATGGTTGCAAGTGTAATGGGTTAAGAGATTACACTTCCGGTTTACCATCAAGGAGGCTAGATGATAGGCTTTTGATCCATACTTATGCATGATAATGTATGGTCTGATCTAGTTAGGGGAAAATTTTCCATGTTGGCTCCTTTCAGAGTAGTGATGTTATAATTTTATTTGAGGAAAAGGTCACCGAAATTAAAGTCACATTCCTTAAGGTGCTTATTGTAAGCATGTTTGATGTGCTCCTTATAAACATGATGGCATTCAAGAGCAAGAAGGTGACATTCATCTAGTATCTCGAGTTGTGCTAGATGATCTTGGCGATAATATTCATTAGAGATGAAGTCACGAAGGGACATGAGAAAAGATGGGATTTTAACTTCAAGAGGGAGAATGGTCTCAAAGCCATAAACAAGAGAAAAGGGCATAGCCCAGTGGAGGTACAAATGCTAGTGCGATAGGCCTAAAGGGTGAAAGGAAGCTGGAGATGCCAACTATGCTCTATTAGATCAATGGTTTTGTCAAGAATTGTTATAAGGGTTTTATTAGTGTCTTCATTTTAGTCGTTAGCTTGGGGATAGTATGGAGAATAAAAACCAAGTTGGATGTTGAACGTGTCATAAATTTTCTTGAGATATTTACTTTTAAAAGAATTTTTTTATCCACAACAAGCTTATGGGGAACACTGAAGCAGTAGATGATGTGTTGATAGATAAAATTTAAGATGGGACTAGATTTGGTTGAATTAAGTGGGATTACTTCTAACCACTTGGTGAAATATTCAATGGCCATGATGATTGAATGATGTTGCTGTGAAGAATGGGGATTTATATGACCAATAAGATCAAGGCCCCATTGTGAAAGAGCCAAAGGTCTTGAGCCGGAAACAAATCTTGACTAGGAATATGAATGAGATTGGAATGCTACTGACATTTTTCACATTTCTTAATGTATTTGCAGCAGTCATGATTAAGGGAAGGCCAATAATAGCCAAGATGAAGAACACACTTAGCAACGACTAAGCCTCTAAAGTGTCTACTAAAAATGTCACCATGGAATTCTTGGATGGTGAGAGACTTCATGGAATTTGAGACATCGAGAAGGACACCATAAAATCCACATTTATAAATAATTCCGCCAAGGATCACATAGCGGTGAGCGTGTTGAAGGAAGGACCTCTTTAGTATTTTTGGATAGATCAAGAGGAAGGATGGATTTGGATAGATAATCAAATATTTGAGAGTACCAAAGGTCTAGTGAATTATATTCAATAAGATTAACTTGAGGTAACTCATGAAAAGGCTGGTCATGGTGATGAATGACAACAAGAATCTTGGACTCCTCTATTTTCCATGGGATGAGATCCATGAGGGATGCCATCATATCAGAAAAATGATTTATCGATTAAGGAATAACTTGGATGGTTTAAGATTCAAAATATTCAAGAATAAGATGAACAATGTCACAATATCTTTGAAGAATATCATTTTTACATTGATACTGCATGTGACTTGTTTGATTATGAGCTTGGAATCTCCGTAGATGTCAATAATTTGAACACCTAAAAATATGGTGGTTTCAAGACCCAAGATGAGAGCCTCATATTCCACCATGCATTTTGTGAATTCAAAATTGAGTTTAAATATGAAGGGAATAGGATTTTCCCATAGAGGAATGAGAACGATTCCAATTCCTCCCCTTGCTAACATTTTGTGTTGTCGAAGAAGAGAGTGAATTTGAGAGGATTATATTTGTGATGAAATTGATTAATTGATTCATCTATAATTTGATCATGAGGTAAATGTGTACTAGGAAGAGACACTTATACCAATTGATTATCAATAACCTATCCCTTAATGTATTTCCAAGTGATGAATTCAAGTTCAAACTCTATCATGAGCATGAGCCATCGAGTAACATGATTGTTTTGATAAGGTTTGGACTACAATGTCTTAAGAAGATGAAATCTAGTCACTACGTAAGTATTGTGGTTATGAAGATAATGCTAAAGATTAGATTTCATGAAGAATAAGGTGAAAGCAATATTTTATATTAAGTGTAGTAGGTATCACAGTCATGTAGAGCATGACTAATGTAATAAATAGCCTGCTCATGACCTTGGCCATCACAATGTTATAGCATCACCCCTAGAGCATGATTAGTAGTAGAGATATACAAATAAAATGGATTTCGATTGTGTGGAGGTGTGAGCACTGTTGGAGATAGGAGATATTGTTTCAAATCATAAAAATATTTTTGAAAATTGTGATCCCAATAAAATTCAATATCCTTCCAAAGGAGGTGATGAAAAGGTTGAAAGTGATCAAAAAGTTACAAAATGAAACAGTGAATAGATTGAAGGTGGCCTTGAATATTGTGGAGTTGCTTAAGATTGGAAGGAGGGGGAATTTCAATGATTTCCTTAATTTTTGTGGGGTTGACTTTGATTCCCCTAATAGAAATGATAAAGCCAAGGAGCTTGTCTAGTTAAGACTCTAAATACACATTTGGATAGATTAAGACAAAGGAAAAATTTAATGAGGCACACGAAAAGGAATTTGATAATGAAAATAAGGTCATTTCATTACTTAGATTTTCCTAAAATATCATCAACATAGTATTTAATGGTTTTTTGGATGAGATCATGAAAGATATAAGTCATGGCCCACTGATAAGTAGCACCAACATTCTTCAAACCAAAAGGCATGACATGATAGCAAAAGGTCCCCAAGGGGTGATGAAAGAGGTTTTGTGTCGATCCTCTAGTGCAATGAGGATTTGGCTATAACCAGAGAAATCATCTCATGACCTATGGTAAGATCCACAAGTTGATCAATGTTTGGGAGAGGGAAATCATCCTTAGGGAAAGCAAGATTGAGATCCCGAAAGTCTGTGCATATGCATAGTTTTCCTGATGCTTTAGTAATAGGGAAAATGTTGGAAAAACATTAGGGATAGTAAATGAGAATGATGAAATGTGTTGTTAAAAGGAGTTTCAAATATTCTTTAACAAGGAGAGTAATGCAAGGATGCATTCTGCGAAGTTTCTACTTTACTATTTTAGCATTAGGATAAGTGATAATATTGTGGATGACCATAGATGGGTCAAGACCCAAATGTATGATTATGACCATGAAAATTCTTGGCCATGAAGGGAGAGGAATGAGGTGAAATATTATATCTCATGTGGATCAAGTGATTGGCCCACCTTGAGAATGTGAGGCTCTTATGGAGTCCCAATATTGACATCAATGGTGGCTTCATTAAGAAGAGTAGGTGAATTGGATGGTAAGGTCTTTGAAGGTAAGAATATTCTTACACCATGTGTAAAAGTATGACATCATCATCAACACATTGAAGAACATAAATTTTAGATGTGGCTTCTTCTATAATCTTCAGATGATAAAGTAGAAGGGACCTAGTTTGATTGTCACATTGATAGGTGAGCAGTCCCAAAGTTATGGTGGAGACTAAAAAAATTTCAGAGGCAATGGAGATGGTGTCATCTAGTTCCATTTCCTCAAGAGTCAAGAAAGGTGGGGATGGTATGTTCATGTCCTTGGGAGTTATATGAGATGGAGAAAGTAAAGAAATTAGGTCCATGTCCTTGAGCATGATGAGATTCTCAACGGTTGGAAAAGATGGAGGAGGTAGAGAAGAAATGCCCTCATCTTCAAAAGTCAGAATAGAAAAAGGAGGTGGAGAAGGCATTTCCATCAGTATCTTTGATGGTGGTATGGGATTAGAGGACCTCTCCTTAAAACCTAACCAAAAATATTTGTAAGGTTTTCACATTGATCAGAATAAGGCCATGTGGGCCATGTTTGTAACGGTCCAAACCGAATCCATTCCATGCGAAATGATGGAACTAGTTATAGGAAAAATATAGGTTGTTGAGAAAACTAAATCCACCAGTATAAAACATGGTGTGTGGGTTTTCATCGATCTGGGAGGAAGGGATATCAATGCCACCATAAATAAGATTGGTGTAATGATGTAGTGGAAAAAATGGGATAACATCCCTGACGTCTGGTTGGTACATAGGAACTTTATCAGGTCTATTGATACAGTTGGGATTAGGAAGGGTATTAATCATGAGAAGGAAATACTCCCCCATCATAAGTTTTTTCACCACATCATCTATGGAGTCTTTATTAGGGAGTTTGGATGAACTGGTGGATGGTGTAGAGGGATCATCCTTAGGGATGAGTATGTCATTTGGTATTTAAGTCATGTTATAACCTTAGAAGGGAGGATCATCTCAAGGAAGTGTTAATATTTTTCCCTCATGCTTATATTTAAGGGAGAAATGAAGTTTTTATGGGACATAACACATGGTGTGGATCCATGGGAATTTGATGAGGACATTGTATTCAAACTCTCCTTCAATGGTATAAAAGGTTTGGTGGATAAGCTTCTCACCAAAAGAAATGGGAGAGTAACCATTCCCAAGGAGGGAGCGATGACATTGTTAAAGGCTTGCTCAAGGATCGCATGTATCGAGTGACAATTTCCTTTGGAATATTAAGTTGGTCAAAAGTATGCGAAGGCATGATATTAATTATTTCCCCAATGTCAATCCTGGACCTTCGAATCATTGTATCATTGATCCTAACTATAATGAAGATGGGAAGGCCATTTTCTTCCATTGGGATGTCTGGAATTTTAGTTTCATTAAATGATATACCAATAGAAGTAGTAAGTGATGCTACAAGAGATACGAAGAGATGAGTTTCATCATCGTAGGTGTGGGAATGTGTTTTAAGGATTCAATAAGATCCTTCCTATGATCTGGTGAGCTTTGGATGAGCTCGTAGAGAGACATTTTGATTGGGGATTGATGAAGTTGTCTAATAATGCTTTTTTCAATAGGCTTAGGGGATGCTAAAACAAAAATATTTAGTTTTGATGATGTGGCCAACTCCTTAGGGGATGAATGAAAATACAGGTCTTGTCCTTTGGTTCAGAGGCCATTTGTGCTCACGCAAAGGCCAGATCAAGTAGTTACTCGAACTACATTGATGAAAAAATGAGGGTCATCACTAGGTGAGTCCTCTCTATAAGGAAAAATAATAGATGTTAAACTAGATGTGGTAGGAAGGGACCAGATTAACCCAAGAGCAAGTCTCCCTTCTTTGTGAGATAGTGAATAAGTTCCTAGAGTGCTCTATAATGCTCAGAGTATTGTGTCCAAGGGTGCGATGAAAGGTGCACACAAGGTTGGGATTGAACCATAGAGGATTATTTCCTTTGGGGTTGAAGGCCTTGATAGGAGGAATTGTAAATTCAAAGGTTTATAGTAGGTGGTGGAATATTTCTATGTTTGATCTAACTAGAGTGCTAGAAGACATATTATGGGACACTTTGGATGTTTGGGGTAAAACCCGAGTGTCTTGATGCTTTGATGATTTGGATTTAGTTTTACTATTGATTGGTGTTCTAGTATAGGATGATATTAGGATAGCAAGTTGAAACATTCATGGTTCCAGGAAGATGATCTTGGACTAGATGGTTTACCTCTAGGAGGGACCATGGGTTTTGTATGTGAGAACACACTATCAGGAGGACCATCTGCAATCTCAACTAGGGATTCAGATGGCAACACCGAAATTGGTTTAGTCATAGGAAGCAATATTTTCTAAGACAATCTACAAAAGATGGGAATTGATGGGATTGTGTTGATGAGGTAGAAGGGAGATCCAAGGTCATGACAAGGTAAAGTGATTTTAAGAATTATTCAAATGAAAAAGTTGGGGTGAAAGAAGAAGATGGTGGGGATGTAACAACAATAGTTGACATGAGTAAAGGAGTGGGATGAAGAACCGATATAGGTTCCATATATGGTATGATAGGAAAGGGCATAACCAAAAGTGGAAAGGTGGTCAAGCTCACTAGAATGCATGAAGTACATAATGGGTTTGATGAAGGACCAACGCCAGATGTAGAGATAAGCTGAAATGGTTTCTTCAAGAATGTCTCTAAGGGTACAATGATATATTTTCTAATGGGGTTCTGTTAGTTGTAGATGTATGAGTAGATTCCAAAACAAATGTAGATGTAATAGATATGGGGAGGATGTCAAAGGGAATAGAGGTGGTTGATGAAGAAGTTATAGATGGAGCGGTATCCTAATCATTAATATTCAAGGTGTTTATAGTATGAGCATTAGGTTCTTGATTTATGGTGGAGGTGGTGGCTTGACTTATTGACATATGATTTGGGAATGGTTTTTGAAAATGTCAAGGGGTTGATTGGGTGAAGCATTCAGATTTTCAACTTGAAGATCACCCTAGTTGATGAGTATTTGGAAAAAGTCCTTAAAAGTATGACATCTTTCTATGTTGGGACCTTCGACTGGTGATACTTACAGTAGTGGTCTTCATGATACCACATAGGTTTTGGTCTTGACTCATCAACTGGTCAGATAGGAGCAAGTGTGACAAGGTTGGATATCATTAACTTGTTAAATATTGCATTGTATGACTCTCGAGTCGAGTGAAATTAGGTGTGGGTTGAGTGACTCGTTGTTGAGTCCATGTACTAGATGTAGATGAAGGAGATGATTTAACAAACACGACATTAGCTGTCACCTTTGATTTGTCATTTGGTGTGGAAAATTTAGTAAATTCTTATTTGGGTTTATTTGATTTGATTTTTAAATGGCCATGCTCAAGGGCGCGTGTTTCCATTTTTTTGGGCCATGGTGAAGGCCTCACGAAATTTTGGAATAATTAGATTTGTAAAGTTGAAGAGATATGCTTTGCACATGAATGTGAGAAGAGATCGATGTGGTCACTTGTGGAAGAGGAAAGGATAATTAGCTTATAGTGAGATGCCATTATGCGACAAAGTACTTGATGGATTTGTCTTAAAATTATTAGATGGCATATAGGTCATTAATGGCTATTTTTGCACAATGTTAATCGAAAAATGTTCTAAAAATAACTACGTGTGAGTTGGGAGAAAGAGAATATTGAATATTGGGGAATGTTATTGTACCAGTCCAAGGCGGGACCAACCAAGGACATGGGAAAAGTGTGAAGCATCAAGTCCTGATGCGTAATAAGATAACATGCATGTTTAAATGCATGAATATGTTGTTGTGGATCTTCTTTCATTTGTTGAACTTAGTGAATTTTGGCAATTCCCAATGTAAAGGATATGGTTTAATCGGTATGGATGGGTGAATGGGCTCATTGCATATTTTCTCATATGATAATGAGACCTTGGTCCCTAAAGTTACAACTTTAAGGTTGGCTAACCTATTTACAAGGGCATGCATGGGATCATTTGAAAGAGTCTATTGGGGGATGAGAGGTGGGGGCCACATTTAAGAAGTATTTAGAGGGGTTTTTGATAAGCTTATAGATGTGTTGGTGTTGAGGAATTTGTTGGGAGTAAGCCATGGGTTATGACAAAGGATGGTTGTTGAAATAACTGTTGTTGGGAGATGGGAAGATGATAGGATAGTTGGGATTAGACAGATGTTGCGATAGGTCTTTGAGCATGGATGTTGGTATGAACAAGTTGATATTATTTTTTAAAAGGGTTAAATGCTACATAATGTAAAGAAATCGTGAAAGGGGGCTAAGAAGCATTGTTTGGCATGATGATGTAAGAAGATCATACTATGCATAAGGGATATGATGTTTCAAATTGTTGAGTAGGGACACTAATGGGGATAGTGACCAAAGAAGCTACATAAATAGTAGTATTAATGGTCATGTTGATCAACGGAAGATTGTGAGGGATGGGGTGACTATCTAGGTAGTTTGATGAGTTGAGGGATTGGTAGAGGAGGAATCAAGATGGGCTATAGAAATCTCAATAGCTATGGGTTGGGTGGCCTAAGGATCGATTTTATACATATACGAGTTGTTGGAGAGGTGGTCCACCTAGGGGAATCTGGGTTGATCTCCTAAGAAGATAATCTTTAAGTGTAAATAGATTTAGGTGTGCAGAAGGTTTGGATTGGAAAAATAGTGGGGTGGATGGCCTGAATGGGATAAATTGTTGGTAAAAGAATGGATTGGTCTCTCCTAAAGTTGTAGTGTGACCAAAAGAATTTGGTTGAGAGACGTCGATGAGTGGTTGAGTTATCAATGATACAAATGAATAAGATGTTGTAGATAACATTTTTGAGACAAGGAATTGTTTGAGGAAAATTCTATTCCATTATCCTAGCTTCCAAATGAGTGACTACGGGCATGAAAACAATTTTTACCCAAGCAAGTAAAGCAAACATTTTTTATGTTTGATTATTAAGAATGCATGGAAAAGAAAAGGGGATGGTTAAGCAGGTGCCTAGGAAAAGGAAAACTATGTTTGGTTTGGGTTTGTTATGGTTGGGAAGTGTTTGAGGCGGTTTACTATCGGGTGATGAAATCCCAATCACAAAACTAAGAAGATGGATGTTTTTATGTGTTAATCAATTTGTGAGGTTTAAGGCTATGTGTGATAAGATGTGTGAGATGCAGATTATTAAACCCCTATTCAAGCTATGCAACAAAACATGATGTAAAAAGAGTATTCTTTTTAAGCCCAAAATGAAATGTGACATTGGATGAGGACACAAACAAGGATAGGAAAGTACAATGCAAAAAGGAGTAAATAGGGAAAAAGTGGAATACCTGGAAAATGCTTTTCCTATTTATCTTCACTTCTTGAGTGATGAGAGATCCAAGCCACAAAGCGAGAAAGAAATAAATCAAAATCTTGTGCTTGAAGTGTTAGTGTGAAAAAGCAAGATATATAAAAGAAAGAAACCACCTAAAGGGTTGTCCCACTGGGCATGTCAGGAATGTTGTCCAATTTTTTCATTCTTAATGTAAATGAATGCACTAGCTACTAAAGAAAATAGCCAAAATGAAAAGATAGAGGGTTTATGTTACCTCAGATGTTTGATGCTTGATATAGGCACTCGAATGATGGATTGTTGTTGCAACAAGATCTACAAAACTAAAATAGATTCGATTAAATAGATGTATGCGGGGGCTACCCAGATAATGCTAGATCCAAGAAGTGGTTAGCTTCCTTGGTGGATGTCAACCCCCATGTTTAGAAAGATGGAAATATATAAAAAAAAATAAAATAACATGTAGTTCCGTAGAATTATTGAATTTGGAAGGATTAAGATTGATTTAAGACTAATTTAATTGATCAAACTGGAAAACCTAGCTTACCTATTTTGGGTCAACGAAAACCCAAACTATGCAAAGACAAGTTCACGATGACTTGGGGGACTGGATCAGAAAATGAGAGAAATATGTAGAAAATGTAGGATCAAAGTGAAATGTGGAAGCTATATAAGTCTACAAGTGCAAGGTCAACTCAGTAGAGAAAATATGAAGGAATAGAAACTAGGGAGACAATGGGAAACATGAATTTAAGGATGGGGATTGAAACTAAGACCCCGGTCAATGGCGAATAAGGTGTAAATAGGTTAATTTTATATAAAAATAGCCTAAGATGAGATCTTAACAATATCGGTTAGAGGGTAAGCACATGTCGAGGCCTAGAAAGGATCTAGAATAAAAAGGTAACGGATATAGGGGCTGAGTAGATGACGATCCATAAGAGTCGGTGACGACGATGTGACATGGATTGATGAAGCCAAGGGAAGGAAAACTGAATGATCAACCTATAAGAATGGATTTTTAGAAAGAAGTTGATGATGAATATGTGAGCTTTGTTGTCGATGATCTAGATCTGTAAATGGTTATATGCATAAAACACAAGATAATATGATAGAATTGGTTGAAGTTACGTAAAATAGTTACAATTTCACAAAACACAATCTTGATTGATGCATGCATGCTGAAAGGATGTCTAAAGGTATGTAATGGCTTTTGGATTGCTTAGGCACGAAATATTATTTGCAAGTTATGATAAAATCCACTTGCACTCAATTTTCTGATGTTGAATGGGAAGGAAGAAATCAGTTTTATAAGGTCGGCGAAACCTGGTCACCACCGATTTCAAGGAAATTTTGTACAATAGGAATATTTTTCTATTTTTTACTGTGATTTTTGTTTGTTTTAATGGTTGGACAAATTCTTTAGAGCATTGGGTGGCAATGGGTTGTTTAGCGATGAGGTGTAGGTGAGTTGGAGATAAGGATAGGTTAGAAAAAACATGGGGATGCATAAGACATATATTTGGAATGAAAGCATTCCAAAATAGAAGCTAGTTAGGGCATGTGGATGTGGGTACCCATTAATTAATTAATAAAAGTAATTAATTAATTAATGTGAATTAATAAAATTAGATGATTAATTATAATGTTACCAATGAGGGCTAGATAATGATAGGATAAATGTGCATGTAAAATATTAAATGATTAATTATTTAATGTAGATTAACTAATTAATAAGGATTGGATGGTAATTTGATTGAAAAATGGGGATAATTGAATTAAAATATGCACATGCATGCGAATGAGAGCATAGATACCAATTTTAGGTGTCTACACCCCCTCTCGTGTGTGCCGAGAAGGAAAAATTAGTTTATTCTTCATGATATTCTCAATTAAAACACTTCTTCAAGCTTTACAAAGATTTTTGCAACAAGAATGACCCTTTCAAAGTCCAAATTAACTCATGAACAAACTTACTACTCCCTAATTCTCCATATACAATAATAAACCTTTGTTTCATACTTGGTAGATGATTATAACATTTTTTGTCAATTTCAACAACTTATACCAAGGTCTAAAATCTCAATCATTCCTCTCCTTAATTCTAAGATGGTCTTTTTCCTTTGAACATCAAAACAAGTAGTAAAATTCTATGATCTACCTTCAAGAAAAGGTTTTTCATTAACGCTTCACTATGGCCAACAACAAATCATGATCAATTCTTAGCTGCATAACTTATAAGAACATTTTAAGGTCCATTCCAATCATACAAACTTATCTCTTTCACATTTATCACCTTATAGGCCAGGCTCTCATACACAATCACACAAAAAATTACAAATACCTCCATAGTCTGCTAAGGACAGAAATTATATTGAAGTATTTGTATCACAAATCCCAATAAAGGAACCAACCTACTAATTATAAACACATATAAGAAATATTTTTACCATACACATTTTTTCCTTTCAATGAAATGCATACATCTTCACCTTCATTCACCATGTATAAGTTTTTCTTGTAAAAGTGTCATAAAAGTCCATTTATACAACAAAGAATTTCTTTGAAGCTTCCTTGATTCACACTCGAGTGGGATAGTTAAAAATAAGTTACAAAATTATATTTATATCCTTATAGGAAGTAGTTACCACATGAGTTTGGACCTTTCACCTTCATTTTTAATCACCTAGGTACTTCACCATGCTTCAACTTTACAAAAATAACAACTGGCTTTAAGCATAAGGCTCAAACCATTTATTGACTCTTTTAGACGACTAATAAAAACATAAAGAGGTGTCTTATCACCACACACAACACTAGAACATGCCTGATTATTCAACCAACCCAAAATAGTTTTTAATACTCTACTTACACTCTTTGAGGGAAATGAAATATTTGAATGTTTGAAAGGCCTAGACATTAATTGACCTACCTAAATAACACAAAAATGACCTCTAGACTACACTATAATACCTTCAATATAAAATTTGGATGTTTCCATCCTTACATATGCCCTAGAGTTGATGCTCTTTCATCATACTCCAGGGGTAGATAAGTTTGATCCTATTATTTGCTTTCTTCTTCTTTTTGTATTTTTTTGTGCCTTCTTCCTTGCTCTAATTTGATATTTATCTTCAATTTTCTCTTCCTGTATTACTTTTATCATGTGCCTTGCCTAGTCCTCATGGCTTAAATTTTCCTCATAAATGAGGTATGGTTCTTCATAAGTTTCTCCCTCTTCATCTTTCTTTACTCCAACTATCCTATCTTCCTCTTGTATCTGCTGCTACTTTTCATTTATGTCATCTTCATCATATGTCTCTTACTCTATTGATACACATTTGCCTCTTGTATCTTGCTTCTCTATCTCTTCATCATCTTCTTCTAGATTCTTTCGTGAGTCTTTGGCTGCCACTCTTTCTCTATTTTGGAGCTGATGTCCATCTCATTTGCACATGGTTCCACTGTGTTTATAATATGCTCCAAGGCTGTTATCTCTTCCCGTAAGTGCTCCCAACTTTGATAGACAAATACACTCTCCGGTTCATTCATACTTTCTTGTTCTAAGCTCATATCATTATTGATTTCATCTTTCACTTTAATATCTATATTTGTACATGAAAACACACATTTATAAACATTATTAAATTTGAAAACTTGAGGCCTTGCTTCCCCTAGAAGCCCGTCCACGCTTGCCATTACTTTACTTTTATTTCTCTAGAATTTTGCTTCCTTTATTTCTCGTCTACTAAATTTCGCCATAATGCTCATCTATCTCAAGAGAATCCAAAAATACTTCTATTATTTCTTCTTCTTCACTCATGTCCTCTGTCAATACCATCTCTTTAATCACCTTTGTTCCTTTCTTACTCATAATGTTCTCCATTTGTTTCAATCTTATTTCTTCTTATCTAATACTTGTCTTGAGTTGCCTTCTTTGGCTATTTTCCATAAGAAATTTAACTAGCCATATAAATATGTTGTTCATCACCATCCATGTTTATTTTTCTTGTTCTTGTCTCCTCCTTTGTATGAGATCCATTAAATGTGTTACCACTTGCTTCAATTTTGTGACCTTTGTTGGAACCAAATTTCTCTTTTCTTCCTTCGTTATTCTTTCCTTTTCTTCTCTCTTTCCTCTTGTTATTTCTTCTTATACTTCATTATCTCTATCAAACCCTAAATCACTTATACTACTGGTTCTTATTCCTCTTCACCATATGTCCTTTAGAGAGAGTTGATGCTTTAGAGAATGTTTTCCAAGTTTCAACTCTTAATTCCTTTGATTAGACCTTCATCTCTTTTAAATCATCACCCAATAGAACTCTATTCAATTTGGCCATGAAACTATCATCGATATCTCGGAGGAGAAAGGAAGGATTGGAATAATTCTTTCTAAAACATTTTAGAGACCCCTTCAAAAAAATATATTCAAATTTTCACAAATTTTTCGACTAAACCCTAGTTTAAGGGATTCACCCTCTGTGTGATCCTGAAAAGGAAAAATTAGTTGATTCTTCATTATATTATCAATTAAAACACTCCTTCAAGCTTTACAAATACTTTGTTGTAATAAGAATGAACATTTAAAAATCCAAATTAACTCATGAGAAAACTTAATGCTCCCTAATTCTCTATATTCAATAGTAAACTGGAATTGTGAACCTTTGTTTCACACTTAGGAGATGATTATAATACTTTTTGTCAATTTTGACAATTTATACCAAGGTATAAACTCTCAATAATTTCTCTCATAGATTCCAAGATGGACTTAGTCCTTTGAACATCAAAAATTTTAGTAAAAGTCTATTATCTACCCTTAAGACAAGGGTTTTACTTAACTCTTCACCATGGCCAAAAAAATCATGATCAATGCTTAGCTGCATAACTTTCTAAAAACATTTTAAACTCTATTCCAATGATAAAAATTCTCTCTTTCACATGTATCACCTTATAGGTCGGGCTCTCATACAAAATCACACACAAAGTTACAAATACCTCCAATGTTTGCTAAGGATAGAGAAATTTTATTTAAGTCTATGTATCACAAATCCCTAAGTAAAGGAATCAACCTACTAATTACAAACACATCTAAGAAATATTTCTTACCATACATAGTTTTTCCTTTCAATGACATGCATACAATTTCTCTACATTCACCATGCATAAGTTTTTCTTGTAAAATTGTCACAAAAGTCCATATATACAAAAATCACACAAATAATATTTTCTTTGAAGCTTCATTAATTCACACTCGAGTGGAATAGCTCAAAATAAGTTACAAAATGATATTTATATCCTTGCAAATAGTTACCACCCAATTTGTGACCTTTCACCTTCATGGTTAATCACTTAGGTATTTCAAAGCATGCTTCAAATTTATAAAAGTAACATATGGCTTTGAGCTTAAGGCTCCAACCACTTATTAACTCTTTTAGAATACTAATACAAACATAAAGAGGTGTCTTAGCACCACACACAACACTAGAACATGCCTAATTATTCAACCAACCCAAAATAGGCCTTTAAGACTCTACTTGCACTCTTGGAGGTAAATGAGAAATTTGAATTTTGAAAGGCCTAGAACCCAATTGACATGCATAAACAACACAAAAATGACCTCTATACTACACTAGCATACATTTAATCAAAAAAATTCATGTTTCCATCCATATATATTCCCTAGAGTTGATGCTCCTACATCATTCACTCTCCAATGAATAGTAAGCAAAAACCACTCCTAAATAAGAGACTTCTACCTCCATCTTCTATCTAGAGAGATCCTTTCCTAAAAACAAGAAACCTTGGTCTTGAAACTATGATGATTGACCTATCAAATAACCTCATCATGAGACAAACCATATACCATTTGAAGTAAATCTGAATATAATTTTCATAACATCTTACATTTCCTTCCAACTCTAAGTTGAATGCCTTCAACGAGATCAATCTTTATAACGGTCATTTAGGCTTTTAAGACTCAAGAATCAGTCATGCGACCAACTTGCTCCATAACCATCAAAATAACTTCCAAGATTAAAAATAATGGAACACCCTTATACATATCTAATCACTCATTATTCTCCAATAATCATGAAGAAACTCAGAACAATCAGGTCAACCTCATAAAGCTACTCAAGACCATGCTTAAATTGTCATCTTCCATATTTTACCTTCAAATAATAGATGATACATTTTTCATACCTTAGAAAAAATAAAGTTTGATATGTCATTAGAAATATCTTGGAAACATTATCATGAAAAAACTTTAACCAAGTCAAAAATCCGCATGTAGTTCCTGCATATCCACTTTTACCATAAATTGTTCCAAACTACCCAAAAAACCATTCCTCATAAATAGGGTGAAATTTTACATTTAGTACCTCAACCATGATATAAAACTATCATGGACATCTATTACAACTCCCAAGATTAAAAAAATGTCAATTTATTTCATACCTTATTTGGACAACTTTGCCACAAACTGAACTTCTTTAGAAATTTACATGTTTGAGTGGGGTCCACATACACTCACATGATCTACCATACCTTTTTGGAAATATGAAGGATTCATATACAAAAAAATAAACCACTTTTTCAAAAGGAATAAAATTACAATTTTTATGATCAATTTCCTCCAAGTCACTTTGAGTTAGGGTTTTGCTAGGTTTCAAATAACTTATCTTCTTAACAATTGTTAATAAAAATGTGAAAATAAAAACACCTCTTTATTTTTTCTAAAAATTTATTTCCATGGAAAAATATCCCCCAAACCCTCTAGGTCCCATGTAAATCACATAATACACAACAATCATTAGAAGGAAAACTCTTAGCACCAAAACAAACTCTAGATAACCTAGTTTTTACTAAAAATGATGTATCTTGCACAAGATTCTTCAATTTGAGATGAAACATGTAATGAAATATCTTGAAAACATCCTACAAGTTTACATACTCATTATATAGCTCAAATATGCATTAAAATCTCTATCCATAGTGACTTACCTATGTCATCTTCCCTTGTTTTCACCTTCTTGCTTCCCAAATACCACGAAACACTATGCAACGAAATGATATCAAAATAATAATACATGCCATATAAGCCACCAATATGCTACCACCATGCTCCAAAAATATTTATT
Source organism: Taxus wallichiana var. yunnanensis (assembly GCA_018340775.1). NCBI lineage: Eukaryota > Viridiplantae > Streptophyta > Pinopsida > Cupressales > Taxaceae > Taxus > Taxus wallichiana. The sequence continues at coordinate 112,407 of JADAXU010000134.1, forward strand.
GTCTCTAAAAATCATACCTCCATACCATTCTCGTATGCTCTAGGACTAAGAATTGGCCTAGAATGACCGACTCAACCCATAAAACTTACTTATGGCCCGACCATGATGAATCATGAGACTCATTCACACCTATAACACACCTCTAATACCATGTGAGACCTCATAAAAATATTCAAAAAAATCTGTAGATATCATATAGTGACTATGACAAGATGAATAATGGACCAAGAACTCATATAACATCACCAAACATGACACTACCGATCAAACTTCATGTTTGAACTTCAACTAACACCACATGGAGACATATATGACACCATGAAACCCTTTTCCATCAATGGAATTTACATCAATGACAACACTGTTAGGAATTATTATTAGTGCTCACATTATTATAAAAGTTAGATTATAATTATGTTGAGTTGATATTACAATTGTTATAATATATTGTTTTAACAATATATTATTATAGTGTTTTATTGTATACTGTAGTTTATAACGGGTAAGTGGTTTGTTGACTTTCCTATTTTATAGGAAGTCAGTTTTCCTATGTATATGGCTATTTAATAGTGTATGTAATTCGTAGAGATGAAGAATACAATATCAATTTATATTTCCTTTGTTAATCTTGTCTTTGCTCTTAGATTTGGTATCGAGAAGGTGAATAAGTTAAATTAGAGAGGATTGCTTCATGGAATGTTAAAGATATTGAAGGGCTTCTCCAATTTTTTGGTTTCCCTGATAATGAGAGATCACGTTTGAGTGAAGAATAAAGTTTTGTAGTTCTGAAATAATAGATAAGAGGTCTGAGACTACCATTTGAATTGGACTAATCTCGGTTGTACATCGTAGTTCTCGTATTCAAGTTACTCGCAGATCCGTGTATATCTTTCTCTTCAAGATCGACTTCCACCGGGTATCGGTGGTGCCTCGTGCCTGCATACGATTCTAATTACAATTTAAATTGATTTATTGCCTCATGGACGTGTTGCTCTTTGTTATCTTTGTGAGGATGTAATCTTGTTTAAGATCTAAATAAGGCGTGTCGACATGTCAATTTTTTTATCTGCATTCATATCGCAACGCAATAATCCACTCAGAAATCTGTGCTCTATCAATAGAATCAAATCAATCTTGGACCCGTCAATGATCCCAATCCAAGCACGTGACTTCATCCACATTCCACGCTTGTGATTCGCAATGTTGAGTTATTGAAACGACTCTCTTCTCACCGTTCTGGGCTTGATTCGTGATTGTCGGGTCGTATGAATTCCATATTGCTTATTGCTGTCAGGTGTGCCGAGTTTTCCACGTTTGAGTTCCACATTACTAGTAAGTCATTTTGTCAAGTTTTAAATAGTCTATCTACTGTTCCATTATTTATTAGCTTGTGTCTTTATTATTATTTTAGTATAGTGAGTCCGAACAAAGCTTAAGGTTCATCGATGTTATTAAAAATTGTCAATGTTCTTTACCAGTCGAGTCTATATAGAAATGCCATCTTCGGTTCAGTTGTCTATTTGAATTGTTATAGTTTCTGGTTTGTTTGTAGGTTGTGTCGGTTTGTAAAGTCCTCTCTTTCCTATAAAAAGTTTTGTTATTGTGTAAAAAATAAAATAAAATAAAAATCATTTTAATAGTCATTTGATTATAGTGTCTATATTATTTGTTAGTCATGTATCGTCAAATAATTAACTTATAGTCAAATTTGTAATGTCGTCAAAAGTATTGTTTTAGTCATCAAGTGTCATTATTTTGTGTTAGCAATTTTGTTGTCAACATCGTTTGTCAAGTCATTGTAAAAGTCTGAAAAATTAAAAAAATTACCTCACGGACGCATTATCGCTGGAACGCGACGTCTGAAATAAATGAGCCTCAAAAGCAAAATCCGTTGATCTAGCAACTTGTCAACCGGAGGTAGGAGGAATCACGAGTTGGAGGTCATTCGGCGACCTTTCGTCGAAACAACGACGGGGCCGCATATCAGCTTTGGTGACATGTGTGTGCGTTTGATTTTAATGCTTCAAAGTGTGGTGTGCCTCGGTTGCAGTGATCCTATTTTCAATAAGTGGAAATTTCACATTGAGGGAACATGATCCAATGTTCCATTTCCAATATGTCACTTTCTCTATGTATGTATGAGCAACAAATTTCAATTTGAGGATTTCCTATGTTATTCCCTGATGAGATAGTGATGAGAGTTGTTGATACATTTGCATCATCATGATATCATGGTTGTTAGTTATCCGAGAAAAACTATCCAGAGGTTGTTGCATCTTGTCCTCAAACACCATCCGTTGTGTGGTTGTTGTTTAACCACTTGGAAAACCATCTATAGGTTGTTGGTATTGTCCTTGAAACCATCCGGATCATGAGCATGCTACGTAGCGGCACGTCTAAAGACAAAGGTTTAGTTTTTCCCATGTTCGCACTAAGGGGGGAATGTTAGAATTATTATTAGTGCTCACATTATTATAAAAGTTAGATTATAATTATGTTGAGTTGATATTACAATTGTTATAATATATTGTTTTAACAATACATTATTATAGTGTTTTGTTGTACCCGTAAAGTTATAAACGGGTAAGTGGTTTGTTGACTTTCCTATTTTATATAACATCAGCTTTTCCTATGTATATGGCTATTTAATACTTTGTGTATGTAATTCAGATATGAAGAATACAATATCAATTTATATTTCCTTTGTTAATAATTCTTTGCTCTTAGAAACACTAAGCTACAATGGCCAGATATTAGTTGACATTATGATGTACATGTGGTTATATTGTAGATGATGTAGATTGATTGTTGAATTTAGTAAATAACTCATGTAATGTCCGAGAAATCTAATGTAGGTGTCGATATAATATATGTGGCATAATGGAGATGAATTTAGAAATTAATTGGTTATAGGAGCATCGATGACTGTTAGGAAAATAATAATAGTGCTCACATTAATTAGTGAGAAAATTTATTTGTTAATGTATTAAGTTGATATTGTAAGTTGTTACATATAATAGGTGATTGGTTTGTGGTTGAGTTGGTCAAGAACTCGTATAAGAATAGGTGTGAGTGGTTTTGGTATATTGTTAAGGATTCTTTAATAATATGATATCATCTCCTGTATAATGTATTTCGTGGATGAATGAATACAAATATTTTATTATCATTTTTCTATGTAAATCATTTCATTGCACCTTCATCTAGTATCATATTAGGCATTCTTTGAGAATTTATGTATAAAATGAAAATTTGAATTGTCCAAGGGGAAGTTCCATTTTTCCATCACCCGTTATGAGAGAGAAATTATTTCACAAGGAATTTAAATTAGTTTTGTAGAAGTTTTGATATATTTTTGTTTAGAGTGTGTGCTTTGGAAAAATGTGAAGGAGAGAGGATTTGGGTTCTTTTCAGTCATGATTTGTCTAGGCGTATTATTGAAAGAACCATCCTTGCATTTAGGAATCAACATCATACTTTTTATATTTTACCTTGTCATTATTGTGGAGGAGAACATGTTGTGGATGGCGTAGATGATATCTTGTGCGAGACCATACTATGCATTGTCCATGTTGATTGGCCTAAGTTCACGCCAATAACAAAGGATCTATGGATTTGCCTCTATGTGAATACATTTCGTGTTATTATCAAACCTTCCCATGTGCTTCACACTCATCAATAACAAATAATCTCCAGGACCATCAATAATTATGGAAATATCATATGTGTGAATGAGTATATTGGTGGTTTAATATTTTGCATCACTATTGAGATTCAAATTGCTACATTGTAGACTACTGGCATTAGACTGGAATCAATTTGAACCTTCCATTCTCCATCGACTTGTTTGCCCACTGTTTTGACACATGGCTCATGGGTATGGAGAAATTTTTATTTTTATAGAGTCGATTTTCCATGAGATATGCCTGTTTTAGTTTGGTTTAGCTCAAAAGTCCAAATGTCATGAGGTCTATGTTTATAGGTTATAACTTTAGTGGTAGTTTCATTATGATTAACGAGCCTATGGTATTTGGTAAAGTCTCATCAATTTTTTAATATATGATAGGTTTAGTTTGTTTCATTTATAAACAATGGTTAAAATCTATGTAATGTGGACAAGCTTCTATGTTGTTTAGTGATTACAAAAAATGTCAACATCATAGTTATTTAATCTATTGTCATTTTGTAGTTGTCATTCCAATGTTTATGAAATAGTTGTGTTGTCAAGAGTCATATTTGTATATTATTTTTATTGAGTCTTTTATCAAAGGTGTCAAAATTATTTTATCATCAATTGTAAAAGGTTGTCAATATTGTAGTTGTCTAGTCAAAATAGTAAAAAAAGGTCATTGTAAAAGTATGAAAAATAATATAAAATTTTTCCTTCCGAAACATTTTCAGTGGAATCCAACGCCCGAGTGAGATATATAAATTCGAGAAACATGATTAAATTATACTGAGGTAATAACATCATTTATTGTAGGTTGGAGGTAATGGAGGATGGAGGGTGATCAACACCACTCGTCATTCACCAATGATGGGGTCACGTACAACACTGGTGACACCATTATATATATTATTTCAATTTGATTTGATTTATTTTTCAATGCTTTGGTTGTGTGAATAAATTGAAATATCACATTGTGGGGGGGAACATAACACCAATATTCTATTTCTATTATGTTCCTAAAATGGATAAAGTCAAGGGTATCTTCTAGTGGAAATAGAAAATTCCTATGTTGTTTGAGATCAAGTGGTAGCAATCGACAAAAATGGCTACAATTAAGAACATTACGATTTTTATAGAATGTGATGTGAAATATTTTCCATATTTATGTTATTTTCTTGAGTGGTGTGTGGTTTCATTCCCTTGCTATGATTGAAACATGAAGGATGTGCATTTTGGATTCTAAGAATAGTTCAATAGGAAGGAAGATGGACTGGAGTGATCCTTGAATGTAGATATTCATCGACTATAGTACTTTTAACATCGATCGGCTGGTGAAATCTAGCGTTCACTTGAATTTAAAGTGGGAACTATTGAGTTTTTGTATGTAGGTGAATTGGTAGAAATGTGATCATCGGTATGGGATTCCCTATTGTGAAGTGAATTGGTCATGTGTGTAGAAGATCCAATCCAATAGTATGCAAACCTAAAATTATGTGGAGGAATACGATTTTGTTTCTAGTTCTTGATATGTTCTTTCTTTTGATGTTCACACTAAGGAGGGGAATGTTAGGAAAATAATAATAGTGCTTACATTAATTATTGATCAAATTTATTTGTTAATGTATTAAGTTAATATTGTAAGTTGTTACGTATAATAGTGTTGGTGAGAAAATTTGTCGGGTGGAAAACTTGTGGATTTCTCACCAACGCTCTACCAATCAAAGTCCCTCTACTTAACCTATGTAGTTGTTGTCATACATGCATGCGAAGAAAAGGTGGATTTCTGTGGTGGAATTTCAACCAGGATCAACAAGGACACTCCACCGACCTTGAGACAAAGCTTACAGATACCTGCAAGAGAGGAATTTATCTATAGAGAGGGAAAGGGAGTGAGAAATTACATAGGAGAACTAATGTTATAGGTAGAAAATCAGATTCTTGCATACATCAATTAGAAGTTTTATCACATGCATTAAAATTAGGAGGAAACAACTCTACACATAACAACAAGACTAAATGGAATTTATGATTACAAAGTATCAATAAACCCCTTAGTCAAAAAAGGCTTGAAACTTCTTCTTGTATTGATTGCTTAAACCAAGTTGTACATAAAATGAGAATGGAGGAAAAATAGAGAGTGGGGAAAGGAATAATTTGGCTATCTCTTTTTGTTCTCTCAAGGTAGAATGCACTCTTGAGCTTACAAAATTAATGACCAACTCTTTGATATGGGAATGGCTTTACAATTTATAGAATAGACTCGACTCCTCATCTTCCTCGTGACCCTCCATATGCCTTATTTCTAACTTTAGACTATTCATATTCCTACAAAATATTTAAGCCCATTTTATAAAATCAATGTGAATTAATTTACATTATGTTTCTAAAGTCACTTTTGGGTGACTTAAAGGCATATCAAAAAGTACAAACCCCAACGAAAAATTAGAATATTGGAAAGTGAGAGAAAGTTGGGGGGAAGAGGAGAGAAGAAGAGGGGATGTCATTCCTAATAAAGCCCATTGATCCTCATTGATGGAAAGCTCCAAATGTAGTGAAACTATGAATCTTCAAACTCCTTGCACACTATGAAAATCCTTCAAATTAGCTCACGAACGCTCGCCAAGTTGAGTGAATTGTTCCGCTGATGACCACAACTCCCAGCCTACATATGATATACCTATGACCTAAACTATGTAGTGAGTGTTGAAAAACATTGTCTAGTTCCCTAAGATGATCATCCCTCTATGCCTCATTGTGCCAAACTTTCCCTTTGAGAACAACCTGCTATTAATAGTAAGTGTCTAGATGGAAGGCTTACTATTTTTAGTGAGAGGTGATTTTTGCCTCTTCTCGACCATCATGATGTGATGAACTCCATAATTTGATCATGTGCACCCTACCGCTTGCCTCACATACTTCTTGGGTTGACCTGCTATTTTTAGTAAGAACCCATATAGGGAACTTATTATTTTTAGAAAGTGGTTATTTTAACCGTTTTCATCTTTGGTCAATCATTCTAGCTTCTAGGTGAACTTGGGTATGCAATGCTTTCGCCACAACTAATTTTATAATGACTTTCCAAGCATAAAAAGTTTATATAGGAAAAGTTACTATTTCTAGAAAGTGTGTTTCCCATGCTCGATTTGTGACGAAACATATTTTTTTAAACTCGTCTCATCATCACAACCACATCCTTCAAATTTCACATAATTTTACCCACTAGAATGCCAGGAAATAAAATTTAAAATTTTCACCTGGAATGGCTTCGAGCACGAAGCTACCATGGTGGCCATTAATGGAGCCTGAAATTTTTTGGTCTTTTTTTGTCTCTATTTATGATGAAAACAAATCCATTGTGATAGGTTTTTCATTTGGAGCTTGTGTGCAAGTTTTTATCTTGTTTCCATTTTCAGAATGATGGGAAATCTGACGAATGTGAGTCGGTGCACGAAGTGAGGATTTTATTGGAACAATTAATTCGGGAACTATTTTAACTCTTTTTATTACATCGTGATCATCTTGAAAAATGTGGAAGTGTGTAGAAGATGACACCTTGATCCGACTTGTATCTTGTAAGATATGAAGATTTCTCGATTAGGTGACTTCACGGTTATTTGGCAAAAGCCTTAATTTTCTTCCCATTCTTCATTTCTTTAGAACTTTTCTATGATATTGCTATGTTTTCATGAAGTGGAGAGTTTGGTGACCATGAAGAATCTTGTTCGGATCAGTAATGGTAGACTGGGTGTTTGGACAAGCAAGAACAAGGTCATGACATGGTGAGAAGGTGTGAAGGAGAAATGAGGGGGAATAAATGACTAAGTGCCGGATTTGAATATTCAAAAAATGCTCATGCAAGGGTGGGGTGAATTTTTTCATGTCTGATGCACCTGACCTCAAGGATTTGAGGGACATCAAATTCCACGGTGAGTAAGAGGATGATGCGTGTCATCAATCCGCGGCAGGGACTTGTTTTAAAAAGCACTAGAAGAAGCTTAGGAGATGAAAGTTGGTCACATGGATGACTAAAGGACTCCCCATAGGGGCTGGGAAAATTTTTCCATGTCTTTTTTCCCTAACCTCAAGGACATGAGGGACATAAAAATTACATGGTGATCCTATAGTTGACACATGTACTTGATCTAATGGTAGGGGATTTAAGCTCCAAAAATACACCTAGGGGTTGAAAAACCGGTCACGTGGATGACCAAAGAACTCCCCATAGGGGCTAGGCACATTTTTCCATGTATTCTATCTTTGAACTTAGGACGTTAGAGACATCAAATTCTATGGTGAGCAAGAGGATGCCATGTGCCCTTGATCCAACGACATGATAATTTGAGCTCCAAAAATGCACTTGAGGGCTAAAGCTGTCACAAAATATGAAGGTTACACGAGGGTCCCAGAGGTCACATGGGAGATGGAAATATTTTTCAAGGTTGATCTACCTAATCTCAAGGATTTTGGGACATAAAATCATGCCAGGATCCTAGTGTTGACATGTGTCCTCCGAAAATTGACTAATTCCTAAACTGTCTCCAAGAGGGTAACTTGGAACAATGATAACTTAAGCTCTGGTGGAATTTCTTAGTGAAATTTTATATGAACCTACCTATAAATGGCATTTTGAATCAAATGGTTAGGGTCTCATTTCTTTATTCATCTACTTTATTTCTAAAAAATCATAATTTTGATTTGGTACTCCACTTGTGCCTGAGAAAAAATTCCTACATAACTAATGTGCCAAAGTTTTGTGAAAATATAATTCACCATCATGTAGGTCTTGGAATCATCTTTTTGTTTATTTTTTTTTACTCCTAACTCCATCCAGAGCTCCTGAAATCTTCTTCGAAGCTCAATGGTTGTTTTGGCTCTGTGCACTAACTAGTCCTGTGAACCCTAATTTTGGCGAAACCATCCCAACTTCTATGAGCCCTTCCGAGAATCATCCTAAATAATCTCCATGATTTTCCAGGACCTTCGAATCACCTCCACATTCACTTAGGATATTTTTTTATCTACATGGGTTCGCTCCACCTTAGGAATGCCAGGTGATAGACCTTCCCACAATTACATGTAGCTTGCAAATGAACTCCTAAAATCACTTAGGGATGAGATAACATTAATTGGGAGGTAAATTGGACTAACTAGATAGACTCAAGGTGTCTTGGAATGATAGGACTTAAAAAATTTAACATAGGGGTATCATTGTTGTGCTTGAAATTTTCAATTTCCCTATTGCACATTGCATGACAACATGTGGCTCTAGCTTGGGGAAATGACATGGAATGCGCACAATGAAGACATGGCATGATAAATCCTAGAATATTAACTTACAACATATTATTCATCGATCAATGCCTTATCCATTGGACCTTGTGGGGACATGTACAACTTATAACAAGAGAGAGAGAAGAAGGAAACACACACGCACAAAAGTAAATGACACACACATCACGAAGGAGTCTCACACAACGGAAAGGGAAACAAACTTAGTAATCACCTATGGTACAAAGAGGGGGACAAATTGCTTTCTTTGAATCACTTTTCATTTCTTAAGAGTTACCCCTGAAGGGTTAACACCAAATGATGATGTTCTACAAAGCCATTGACAGGTTCTAGAAAGTAGCCTCCTCTCCTCAGTTGTTTATGAAATACAGTTTCTTTCACAATTATATGTGTACTTGGTAGGAGTGAGTCTACATGACATTTGTGATGTTCAAGCCTTCACTTAGAAATTCCATTGCATCTATCCTCTTTAAATTCAGTCTCATAGCTCCTGTTTCCTTCTGCATTTATCCACATAGTTAATTCTTCATCAAGCATGCCATTTATACCCCATGGCTTCTTTTCGTTCAAACTACTTGAACATTATAAATTGTTTTCTTTCCTAGGTATATTTTCATTGACCTCTTCTCCATGAGAAACATTTGATTCATTCTTTATCTCTACTCCGCTTTGAGGCATTTGAGTACTGACGGAAGAATTGGACGCGACCTCATAATTGTCTTGTACGGCCATGACATGAGTTAAGAGATCAAGAATCAACTCGGGTTCTTCCGTAATTTCTAATGCATCAAATATTTCTTGCACAAAGTTATGATTTTTCATTTCCTACAGCTCCTCTTTGTATGTCTTTGAAGAATATTTATTTTGCAACTCAATGCAACTATTTGGAGGGATTACTTCATTATCTTGGGATTTAATGCATTCTATTTATCCTTCACCAAGAGAAGCATAAAATTCAAAGGCCTCACATCTCCTTGTTTCAATTTCTTCATCATGAAAAGAATCTTCTTCTTTAAATGGGAAATAAAATATCTCCATTTCATCATTGCATCCATTAATCATTGGCTCAGGGTCTTTTGTTTCTTCTACGGCTCTTGGCAGTTCTTGTATAGAAATTTCTTTCAAGCCTTTCACGGGCTCATGACAAGCTGATTTTGTATCTCCATAGATGGCCTAGCTGAGTTCATATTCATCCCCACATGGGAATGATAATACCTCCTCAACACGGATAAGCACATAAGCTTATTTTTCTTCTTAAAAATAATCAAACACAATTTCCTCTTCTTCATGGTTTGCATCATATGGCAATTTGGGGCTTCCCTCTAGTAACTCAAATATCTTTAATGCTTCTTCAAAGTGCATGCCTCTTAGGAAGGAAATTTTATCCATATCAATAAAGGAATGTCCTCTTCCTCCTTAGTTATCATAAAGTGATTCATCCTCCTACTACCCTGGTACAAAATGTTAGTTTTTGGGCTTATGGAATTTCGTACTGTGTACCTCATCTTATTTTCATGAAGTAATTTCTCCATGTATCCTTTCACTGGTATGGTTTTAGAAGACCAATTCATATAAATTTTACCTCCCATGTCTTGGAAGAAACTTCCACTCAGCAACATTACAAATGAGGCTAGGGTGTCTACTACCAAAATCATCACTAAAATGTTTTTGTCTAGAAATATAGTGAGAGCCACCTGTGCTTCTTTGAACTTCCCTACAAGTGAGAACTCTTTTGACACCAAAGAGTAACAAGAGCCTCTACGTGGAGTCATGGTAAGTTTGAGATCCTTGGCAACCTTCAAAGGAATCACATTTTTGAGGCACTAGAATCTATTATGCAATTGTTTAGTACATATTCTCCAACAAGAAGGGAGACATATAAAGGTTCAACTTTATCAGTCTTTGATGCACTCAGAGAAATAATGTTCTATGAGGGAGGTGTAGGTGGGTTTGGTAGTATTCCTTTAGAATGAGGAGATGCATCATTGGGTGTTAAACTACCACTCCTGATGTATTGAACAAACCTCTCAAATTGTTCAGGGTGAGTCTACAAAAATTTATTTTCGGTAATTTGCACTTTGGATTTGTTCACATATTTGATGAATTCAAAGGACTAGATGCGGATAAAGGGGGTGAAGGGATTTCTTTTGGATTTAGGATAGGTTTGGAAGAAGGAGAATATTTTTGGGGAATGGAGGGTATTTTGAAAGGTATACTAGGAGCTTTCAAAGTACTAGATTTTACTGAGATCAGATTTAGATTTAGACTTGAAAGAGACATCACAAGACTTACTTGGGATTGTGGGAGCCTTCTTACTTACTACGTGATCAAGCTACAACAATACATACTTCATGGAAGATGGAAGTGGGGATCCTTGACTGATTTGTTTTGCAGAGTCACCATAGGAGGATCACCAACCATTTTTATTTGCATTAGTGGAGAAAGATGCTCATTTCTCGGACTAAGAATGAGTGAATACCACACATGAGAAACCAGGTGCATCCTATTAATCTTCTTCATCACCTCTGAAATACTCACAAAATTTGATTTTTCTATCATTCTCAAGTTCATTGATCTCTAGGAAGTTACCACCTTAACTTTCTTATTCAAGCTCTTCTCCACTTTCTTGAAATATGCAATTTACGTTCACATGTGGGTCCTCCAAGGAAAACCTCTGGAGGTGCTCCTACAATCTTATTTACATTACTTCTTTGGGAATAAACTCATTCAAATAATTCCCTCTTAAAATATGCCATCTCATTCACCAACTTTTGCAGCGATGGATTTGTTCTCTCATCTCCATGATATTGGGCCTTCCCTTTGATGGATTATTGATCTTTCCAGAGAGGATGAGATCATTGTCAAGTTCAATGGCCATCTTTTGTGATTCTATAATGTTCTTTGATTGGGCTCTTCATAGAAAAATCCTACTTGAGATGATTGAGCATTAATGAATAATCTATTGACATTGTTACGAGATGACGTATCTTCTTCGGTATCCTTAAAGCAACCGTTCAAAATGAGCCACAAATTCTCTCATAATTTCTCTTTCTCCTTTCTTCATTTAATCCAACTGCACTAAGAGGTCCTGAAAGTCTTTAGTTGATTTAAATATTTCCTCAAAGGAAGTCTTAGTATCATTCCAACCAGTGATGGATCGGGCATGAAAGAGGTATAACCATTCTCCTTCTTTTTCTTGGAGGGACTCCATGAGCAGTCTTACAGCAACATCTTCATGTGTGAAACCAAGAATTCCACATGATGTCATGAAGGAAATGATGTGTTCTTCAAGATGTTGTTTTTTCACCTTTGAACTTTAGAAAGTTCTTATGGGAACCCATTGGTAGATCGTGAAGAGGGGGTTCAAGAGAAAGCGGGCCTATATTTCTTCCCCATGGAATAATGGGTTGGGGTATTTCTACTTCATCTTCCATTTTTGTTTTTGCTTGATTCAACTCTTGATTCTAAAAATTCTTCTTCAAATTATTCTTCTTTTGGGAACTCAATGCTCAAGGGTGATTGAAAAATGAGAGAATTTGAAGGGAGTATCAACATGAGTTTGGATAGGATTGCAAGGTGAACTTCTTGAAGAGCAAGATGAAGAGGAGGCTTGAGAGAAAATGTATGGATTATCTCTAATTCGTTCTTGCTAATTTTGTAAAGCCTTGAAATTGGAATTAGAAACACCTCTCGACACTGGTGCATTTTCCTTGACTAGCTTTTGGAAAATATTGAAGTGGGAATATGAAAAGACACTATGGAATCTCAAAGGTCAAATGCGAGGAATCGACGGTGTATCTTTCAACAATGGCTTTTGATGAACTCTTTTTTTCAATTTTTTTTTTTATATTTTTGGGACCTTGGGTACAGAGATGCTCACAAGATCGCCCCCACAATGGGTGCCAAAAAAATTTGGCAAGAAAATTTTTGGGTGGAAAAACTTGTGGATTTCTTTCCAATGCTCTAGGAATCTAAGTCCCTTTACTTAATCGGTGCAACTTCCGTATATGCATGCACATTAAAAGGTGGATTTATATGGTGGTATTTTACTTGAGGATATAACATGGAAACTCCAGCCGACCTTGTGACAAAGCATGTAGATACTGCAAGAGTGGAATTTATCTCGTAGAGAGGGAAATGGGAGTGAGAGAAGAGGTAGGTGAGCTAATGTTGCAGGTATAAAATAATATTCCTGCATACATCAATTATAAGTTTTATCACATGCATTAAAATTAAGAGGAAACAACTTTATGCATAGCAACAAGACCAAATAGAATTTATGATTACAAATTATCAATAAACACCTTAGTTAAAAAGGCTTGAAACTCCTTGTTATTATATTGATTTCTTAAACCAAGTTGTACATAGTATGAGAATGGAGGAAAAATATAGAGTGGGGGAAAGGAAGAATTTAGCTATCTCTTTTGTTATCTCAAGGTAGAATGCACTCTTGATCTTAAAAATTAATGACCAACCCTTTGAGATGGGAATGGTTTTACAATTTATAGAATATACTCAAATCCTCATCTTCCTCATGACCCTCCATATGCCTTATTTCTAGCTTTAGACTATTCATATTCCTACAAAATATTTAAGTCCCTTTTATAAAATCAAGGTGATTTAATTTGCATTATGTTTCTAAAGTCACTTTTGGGTGACTTAAAGACATATCAAAAAGTGCAAACCCCAACGAAAATAGAATATTGGAAAGTGAGAGAATTGGGGGGAAGAGGAGAGATAAAGAGAGAGAGAAGAAGAAGAGGGGATGTCATTCCTGATGAAGTCCATTGATACTCGTTGATGGAAAGCTCTAAATGTAGTGAAACTATGAATCTTCTAACTCCTTGCACACTATGAACCTCCTTCAAAGTATCTCACAAATGGTCACCAAGTTGAGTGAATGATTTTGTTGATAACCACAACTCCCAACCTATGTATGATATACTGTGACCCAAAATATGTATTGAGTTTGAAAAACATTGTCCAATTCCTGAGATGATCATACCTCTATGCCTCATTGGGCCAAACTTTCCCTTTAAGAACAACTTTGATATTAATAGTCGGTGTCTAGATGGAAGGCTTATTATTTAGTAAGAAGTGAATTTTTCCTCTTCTCAACCATCTTAATTTGATGAACTCCCTCATTTGATCATGTGCACACTACCCTTGTCTCACTTGCTTCTTGGGTTGGACTATTACTTTTAGTAAGCACCCATATAGGGAAATTACTATTTTTAGTAAGTGGTTATATTAACTATTTTATGTTCCGGTCATTTATTCTGGCTTCTCGATTACCTTGGGTAATCAGTGCTTTCCCCACAACTACTTTTGATGATGACTTTCCAAACATGTCAAGTCGTATAGAAAAACTTACTATTTTTAGAAAGTGTGTTTCGAATGCTTGGTTTGTGAAAAACATATTTTTCTGGACTTGTCTCTTCATCATGACCACATCCTCTAAATTGCACATAAATTTTCCCACTAGAATGTCGGGAAATAAAATTTAAAATTTTCACCTAGTAGTGGGTTTGAGCACAGAGCTTCCATGAAGGCCAATAATGGAGCTCGAAATTTGCAGGTGTTATTTTATTTGGAGCTTGTGTGTAAGTTTTTAGCTCATTTCATTATCGGAATGATAAAAATCGATGAATGTGAGCTGGTGCACGAAGTGAGGCTTTTTTTGGAAAAAATAATTTTGGGCAATATTGACCTCTGCGGTTTATTACATCATGATCATCTTGAAAAATGTGGATTTATGCAAAAGAAAACACCTTGATTTGACTTGTATCTTGTAAGATATGAAGATTTCTTGATTGGGTGACTTCACAATTATCTCACAAAAACCTTTAATTTCTTCTCGTTCTTCATTTCTTCATAAATTTTCTTTGATATTATGTGTTTTCATGAAGTGGAGAGTTTGGTGACCATGATGGAGCTGGTTTGGATTAGTAATGGCGGACTGGGTGTCTAGACAAGCAAGAACAAGGCCATGGCATGGTGAGAAGTTGTGAAGGAGAAATGAGGGGAAGAAATGACTAAGTGCCAAATTTGAATATTAAAAAAATGCTCATGCAAGGGTGGGGCACATTTTTTCATGTATGATGTCCCTAACCTCAGGGATGTGAGGGAAATTAAATTCCACGGTGAGCAAGAGGATGACATGTGTCCTCGATCCGATGATAAGGGATTTTCTTGAAAATGCACTAGAAGCACCGGGGAAAGTGAAAGTCGGTCATGTGGATGAACAAAGGACTTCCCATAGGGGTTGGGTGCATTTTTCCATGTCTGTTGTCCCTAAACATCAAGGATGTGAGGGAAATCAAATTCCACGGTGGTTACGGAGCTGATACGTGTCCTCGATCGATGATAGGGGATTTGAGCTCAAAAATTCATATGGCGGTGAAAGTTGGTCACATTGTAGACACCTATAATTTAGCCTGAAAAATTTAAATACTTAAATTGTGCTAATTATCCCCTTTCCCAAAAATTGACGACATATCATCAATAATTCTCATCTTCTCTTCTATCATCATTAATTAATTACAATAAGTAATTAATTAAGTCTTTATTCAACAAATACCCTAATTAATGACCTTACGTTAATTAATCCTTCCTCCTATCTAAACTAATTAATTATTATTAATTAATTAGCTTCCCCTTTCATTAAACCAATAAATCATTATTTAGTTGATTTAATCCCCTTCTATAGTCTAAATCATGCTAATATTCCTCAAAAAAATTTAAATAAGCTTACAAACCTATTAAATTAATCACTTTGGTTAATTAATAAACTCCATTTATCCACATGAGTCACTAAGGGAAAAATTAAACTCTCCTAAAGTTAACTCAACCCTTTCTAAACCCCCTTATCCACAACTAACTCAATATCTCTATTATCCCACATACAAAGGGATGTAGAGATTCTTCTATCCATTGGGCTATATAAAGAGCCCTCCTCCTACCTTTACACTTACACCTAATTCTTGAGAAATAAAAGAAAGCATATAATACATACACTATAAGCCTTTTGTCATCATTAAGCATTTCACCATTGGAAGAGCTAAGCCTCATTCTTGTATTTCATCCATTTAATATTTTGGGTCATATGGAAATAATCAAAGTGGTCTTGTAGCCATGCTTTGATGAGCTTCCATTCCTAATCCCTTAAAGATCAAACAATCAACTTTGATTTCCATGAATCTACCTAGGTTCAATTTAGTTGTTTTGGTGATCTAAAGAGTAGAGGTTTTAATAATTAACATGTTAGTTTGATTTCCATTTCAAAGTTATGATGCAATAATGTTGTTATTTAATCTTTCTTAGCTCTTAATGTGATGGTGTTTAGATTTTGATTTAACTTTGTTATTAGGACTACTAGGTGTTAGTTCTAATTTTCTTAACTTAGTTAAACAAAACCATACACACATTTGGCATGCCCAGTGGGAGGGATCCTTAGTCCCTTAACATTTTAGCTTGAATTATATTGTTTTTGGCTAACCATTGATATACTGAGATATGGCAAAAAAATGTTTAATTTCTTAGAATTTTGCTAGTATTATATGTGTAGGTTCTCATTTAGAGCTATCATTCTAATGGGTTGTTGTCAATTTTGAGCTAACTTACTAAAATTTGAAGTGTTGTGAGATTTTTGGTGTCTTTGGTTGTACTTTGACAACAGGAGGGCGTAGGCGCACTAACCATGATGTATGACATTAAACCACAGTGCGAGACACACTAACCCTGGCATAGGAACCTCTTGGGTGGCACAAGAACACTGTCGAGTTTTGTATCTTTGTTTGGCTATGTTGGCGCACATACCCTAACCACGGCGTGGCACACTAACCATGGCATAGGCACATCAAATCAGTGCGAAACTTATCCGCACTATACCTTCACTACAACGAGAAAACTTGTCAGGTTGGCACACATGCCCTAACCCTGGTGCAGGCACCTCTCAAGTGGCACAAGAATTATGTTAGAATTTTGTACCACTTTTATCTCCCCTAGCACACATACCATTATCTTTTGGTGTGAGATACCTCTCGGGTGGTGTAGGGGCACTTTATGAGCTGGAATAACATAGAGGATCTCACCCACCCTAACCCACTTACACACATGACTAAACCAGCGCGTAGGTGCTTCATTTCGAATTGGCCTACACATTTCATTTTTTTCAAATAGCATGTGTTAAAGTGCTAACTTATTTATAGGTTTTATCTAATTAATGTATATTTTTGCAAGGTATGTTTACATGTTGTTACTAGACTAGATATACTTTTCATGCTTTCTTATAAGAGTAAGGTTGTGTATGCTCTTCCCTCGTGTCCTTTGGGGTGATCTTGGGAATCATAAATGATTCTTAGGTCTTTTTGCACTTTGAAAATGTTGAGAATGTCCTAATTGAGTAGAAATGAGTTAAATTGGTGTGTTTGAATTAATTGTTTTCCATTTGGTTAAATTCTTGGATTCTATAAAAATCACATATGCTCTTCTCTTGTGTCCTTGGATGATCTTGAGAATCAGAAATGATGTTTGGTATTTTTATGGAAAATCACTAACCCATTGTGTAGAACCAAAAAACACACTTGTTAAAGAAAGGTGGAGTCGAAACAAAAATCAAACTACTAATATAGTTTACGTGCGAGGAGTTACCAAAAGGTGTTCAAGAAAACCACATCAAAATTAAACAAGATAAAAATAACACCACATTCAAAACACTGTATTTATAGGTTTGGATAAGGGTACGTCCCATTAGCTTAAAAATAGGACATAAACCCTTTGGCATAAGCCTTAAGCTACAATAATGAGGGTGGTCCTAGGAACCCCAAAGTATTCCACGTAAGAGGGAACCTTGTGGATGAAATAGGAAGTGCTCTACACAACCTACTTGACTAGTTGTTCCTTGTGAGTTAGCATTATTGGTTGTCCATATGGAAACCCCCGTGATAGTACACATAGATGAACTAGTTGTCTACTATGCTTGAAGGGGGTAAAACAAAGACGAGATACTCCCAAATTATTCATTGTGACTTTTTGGGTAAATCGAGCTTGCTTAAGACAACTTTGTAACACCTAGGAAGATATTCTTTGGCCAGGATCCCACTTTGACCATTTCAAAATAGTGTTGAGTTATGATCCATTATTTATCATGAAACATGGGAAGTGTTATTTTTGCTTAGTTCTTCACTTGTCATAAGGTGAGGAAAAAATCTGCCAAGGTAAATCCAAAAATTTTCACCCCCATTTTGATCTACATCCCTCACTTTATTTTGACACTTTGTTGATCAAAGAAGAGTGAATACCTTTGCATTATCAATTGATTTATTATGCCACATTTTTCCATTTACGCCCATCCATGTTTGTGATTGGGTAAGTTAAACTTCTAAAGTGTGTGGAAACGTATTCATATCATCGGTGGCATTTGTGATCTTGATACCCACATCAAGATCATCATCACGATTAGGCTTGGTTTATCATCTTGAACTTCCTCGAGAAAGGTTACCTTGTTTATATCCTATCACTACAATTTTGGTATTTACGTCTTGTTTCTTATAAACTTGCCCTAAATATCTACATTTTAAGGTTATGCTATACACATTTTAACAATTCTTAGTTATACTATAATCTTTTAATTTGATTCCATTACTACCTCGATTTTAAAAAGTGATTCGTGCTATCACTTGTGTGTGTTATATCAATATCATCTCTATATCAATAACTTACTTTCTCACAAATTTTAGTTAGCATATCTTGGTGACATTGTTGTGTCATTCAAAAATTGTAACAAGCAATTTTTGGGATATAGGTATTAATTGAATTTGAGCTTGCTTCTAGTATACTTTGTTAGGAGGTCACATTAACTTCTTGTTATTACTTACGTCTTGTTCATTTATTTGAACTCGACATAAGTAGGGACATCTTGTTAATTATCTTACAACAATGAATACCATTTTGAAACAAACCTAGGAAGTAATTCATTCACTTGATAGGCCGGGTACCGAACATTATGTCACTATGGCCTTATCTTTACGCATTGGTACTTTAACATTTATACTCATTCTTATTCTTGACATTCTTTTTACATTTCACTTAGGTGTGATCACAAATTTTGAACACATTCACAAGGTACCTTGGTGAAGCTATTGCACATCAAGGCTCCTAAAACACTATTAGGGCTCAAAAAGTAAACATTAGAAGTGAAACAAGCACAAACTTGGGAAGCCTCAAACAAACAAGGGTCAAACCCTTTATTAGTCATGATCTTGGGCCTTTATTTTCTGTGGAAAAAGAAATAGAAGACATCATAGATCATAGTGGTGATGAATTTGAATCCCCACATGTGGATTTTTGACTTCGATCCCACATTATTAGATGAATTCCTTTTTAGAAACAAGAATAGGGTGCTGGCACGAGTTGTAGAATTGGGAGCCAAAATTCCCACTGAACATGAAACAATCCCACCTACAAATAATGCTAATGACAAGGAGTGACCTCTTATCAACATGGATGATATTTTAACACATGGACATGCTTCTACCTCCAATGTGGGAAACATCAATGTAGTGGGACATAGAATACCCTTCATTAAAGTGCCATGTAAAATCAGGTTAGGACACGAGAATGTTGAAGAACCTCCACAGTATGAAGAAGAAGAGGAACCTTTGGAAGAAGAAGTCACTATTCAGCAACAAATTTGTAACCTTAGTCAACAAATAGCCTTGTTAACCTCACATGTACAAAAGGAAACAAGAAATAATGTCAAAAAGACAAAACCTAAGGTCAAAAATAGTTAACTTCATAAAGAAAACCAAGGAGGGGACAACACACGCAGTACAGTCGAGTGTACATACCTACTTCCCCCACTAAAGAACAATTACTCACACAAGAAGTACAATTTATGAAAGTGACACTCACAAGCCTTCAAGAGAGCAATGTGGGGAACATCAAAAATATCAATATGAAGAACTATGTCCCCATCTATTTGACAAAGCTATAACACTTCAACCCTTCCCTAAAAAAATTGACATAATGAAATTTGAAAAATATAGAGGAAAGGGAGACCCATGAGATCATGTAAAGGATTTATATATGGCATGTCAAGAGGTGTCTTATAGTGATAATTATCTCATACAAATCTTTCCCAAGAGTCTAGGAGGCCAAGCCTTGGAGTGGTTTACTTGTTTACCTCGGGGTCTATTTTTACCTGGCCAAAACTAGCAGAGAGGTTTGTGTGACACTTATCATATAATATAGAAAGTGATATCACCATGGTAGACTTGTGTGACACCAAAAAACATCCTAATGAGACATTCACCAGCTTCCTACAATGGTGGAGAGGGATAGCCAGTCACTTCCCTTGTGCATTCCCTAAAAAATAGTTGGTAAGTATCTTTGTGCCCAATCTAAATCCAGACATCACTTTCCACCTTCAAATGCATTGTGTTTACACTTTTGAGGAGGTCATTGAAAAGGGCATTCAAATAGAGAAATCCCTTATTGCCAAAGGAAATCTTAAGTCACAATCTAAGGATAACCAAAGTGTTAAACCTATGGAGAATCTAAAAATATTCAACAAAAACAAGAACGTGGTGGGAGACAGGATCATAGATTCCAAACACATGAAAATGGTTCAAACTGGTCAACCTTTTAAATTGACCAAAGGACCTATTCAACCACCACATAAATGGAGAATTTTCACTCCTCTCAATGATAATTTTTTGGTCATATTAAAACAATTGGATATAGCTCACATGGTGACTTATCCCACGACACAACCCTTTGATGACAATGCTCCAAAACTATCATGGTACAAAAAGCATGTCTATTGTGAATTACATCGTATCAAGGGACATAAAGCAGACAAATTTCTATGAATTTGTCACTACATCAAGACCTCATCGACAATTGCGATATAGAAGTGGAAAACCTAGAAAAACTCGGATGCCCAATGAAAATATGGAGATATACAAAGAACCATTCCCTAAACATGGTAAGTCGGAGGAGCCAAATTCAGATCCAGGAGATTCATCCAAGAGTTATAAAGAAAAAAATTACCTATATACCAAGAAAGATAATAATCATTATGATTCACTCATTGGATGTATTCACCCTCCTAGTGACCATGTAAACACCATTTGAATCAAGGGAAAAGATTACGCTATGGTAATAAGGTGTACCTACCTCATGACTCCGAACCCTCTCTGTCAACGTCACAAAATTGTAGGTATAACCTCTTAGAACAACTTGAGAAGAAAAACTGCCAAGATTTTGATCTTGGATCTTCTTAAGATATTGAATGTACATAAATACATTTTCTACCAAACTCTTTAGGGGTCAAGAGTGCCACTAGAAGTAGATCCTACACATATTAGGGCTGTGGTAGTAAACATTATACCAATGAGCACATTTCCATTAATCATAGGAAATACCTACTAAAAATCCAATGCATAATCTCCCGGTATATTGAGGTATTCGTTACCTACCAAAAGATAAAATGGGTGCTTGTGGACAATAGATCAAGATTGAATATATGCACATTGAAATTAGTTAAGCAACTGGGACATACCGAAGAAGACCTCAAGTCAAATATCATCACCATAACCGCTTATAACAACGTGGAAAGAGAGTGAGCTAGAAAAATCGCATTACCCATACAAGTCTAACCCACTTGTCATCACACAAATTTTCATGTCGTGGACTTGGAACTCTCATACAATATGCTTCTAGGCTAACCATGGATTCATGCCATGCTAGGCTGTGCCATCAACATTCCATCAATGCATCAAACTGAAACACAAGAGACACATTGTCATGATACAAGGAGATCCAAAGCCCTTCGCTCATTGTAGAACTCTCAATAGTTTTGTGCGTAAGGGTACCTATACATGTCCCTCTGCTGATATAGTTGTTCCTCTTCAATCTGAAGCCATGGAGTCCTAAGTAGATTCAGATTCCCTCAGTTCTTGCACTCGTGGTTCCTCTACATCAAATTATCCTTTTGATTCATGGGAGATGAAGGTTATAGAATATGGTTGTGGAGAATATAATGTGCAACAAGCCCTTTTAGTTTCAGACCTCTCATTGTCACCTAAAACTAGAGGTCGACCCAACTATCATTTCAGACGGCCTAGAGATGAGCAAACTATTGGGTCATTCTTACCTAGAGGGTTGCTGGATGAAGAGAAATTGTTGGATCCACCTACGACTTCGGTCCCAGAAAATACTCAACCAAATTTATACCAAACCCATAAGTATGAGAAATCTAGCTGAATGATGTATTCCATGGGATACAGAGGTCTAGGATGTGGAAGGAATGAGAAAGGATAGCGAGAACTAGTTTTTCTCCACATTTTAAGATAGAAAGGTATGAAATCAGAATTCAACCCTATGGGGTGATGACCTTTTAAATCTAATGGTTGGGGTCTCATTTCTTTATTCATCCATTTGATTCCTAAAAAGTGGAATTGTTATTTGATACTCCACTTGTTCTGAGATAAAGTTTCTGCATACGATGTGCCAAAGTGTTGCGAAAAATATAATTTCACCATCATGTAGGAATTTGAATCCTCTTTTTGTTGATGTTTTGGTTTACTCCTAACTCCATCCGGAGCTCGGAATCTTGTTCTAAACCTTAGTAGATTTTTAGGCCTATACACCGACTAGTCTTGTGAACCATAATTTTGGTGAAATTTCCCCAACTTCTTTGATCCCTTCTAGAATCTTCCTAAATAATCTCCATGATTTCCTAGGACCTTCAAATCACCTCCACATCCACTTAGGATTTTTTTGTCTCTCCATGGGGTCGCTCCAACCTTAGGAAGGTCGGAGATAGCCCTTCCCAAAACTCCTGTAGCTTGCAAATCTAAAATCACCTAGCAGGAATGAATGGAATTTCCTAAATCACTTAGGGGGATGAGATAACATTAATTTAGAGGTCACTTGGACTGAATGGATAGACCTGAGGTGTCTTAGAATGATAGGACTTGAAAAATTTAACACAGGGGTATTTGTTGTGCTTGGAAATTGGTAATTTCCTGTGGCACATTTGCATGACAAAAAATAGGTGATTTGGTTGAAAAAATCATATAAGAATAGGTGTGAGTGGTTTTGGGATATTATTAAGGAATCCTTAACAATAGGATATCATCTCCCTTAAAATATGTATTTTACGGATGAAAGAATGCAAAGAGTTTTACTATAATTTTTATGTGTATATTTTTGTTGCACCTTCAGTGTAACCTTAACATTAAATCGCATGAGTATATAAGAAAAGGAAACCTATTATTTAAACATAAGGAAGTTTTATCCTCATATATACCATGGGGCACTTAGTAAAATTATAGCCATGATATGAGAGAGAACAAGTGAGTGTAATATATAGGTGACTGAAAAAAACTTGGAACTAAGAGTCATATGACACTTGAGAAACTAAATATGGTTTTTGCAAAATCATACATGAAGCTTAAGGTTAATTATAATTTCTTCCAATGGTTATATATATTTTTATTAGTCACATTGTTATATTGTTATTTTTATTAGTACAACCTTTTTCCTTAGAAAACCATTTGGATGTAGGTTTTGGTGGCTCTTATGTAGGTTGTGGTGGATAAAGAACATGTATGTAAATCTCGGTAGATGAATCAAAATATCATAAAGTAATTTTTCCTTAAGAGGCCATATGAGACCTCTATAAAATATACCTCACATTTATAATTCAATGGATTAGTATAATAATGAGTGTATGTTATATTTTAAATGTAAGATGTAGTTAGATACACATTATTTATTACCTTTATGTAAGGAGGGTAAGCACTCATAAGTACTCTTAAGGACTCTATTATAACTAAAGTGGGCTAAAAACATCTTCAAGTTTTATAAAGGTATTTAGAGACCCACTAGGAAGGTGTCTAAACCAATACATAGCATCTCATGTGATAATTTTAGAAAAATATTTAAGAATAAATATATCATTATTATGTGAAGTCATAAGTGCCATATAATGCTTAATATGTAGATAAAGATCCAAGGTACCATCAAACAATTGGAATGAAGGCATGAAAAAATTCCTAAGTAACTACCATTTGAATATTTTATGCCATATCAAATTGTCATAAATGGTATTTTTGGAGCTCAAATGTTCACCCACATTCAGATTGTAGAAAACCTAAAATTTGAGCCAACATGGGACTTGAAATACAACTATCTAATCCTACTTTAAACTCCCAAGAGACCAAGGTGAGAAAGAGATGCATAAACATAAATCCTAATCTATAGAGGTAACAACACCAAAAATAAGGGGATGAATACATTTAGAAAAGGCGAAAGGGAAGGAAATGATAATGAAGAGGACTAGATATGAGACACATATAAAAATCACTCCCAAAATCCACTTTCATGATAAAAAAAAGATAAAGATTTAGAAAATGAAACATACAACACACTTGTAAATGAAATAAAGGAAAGGAGTGCAATAAAATAAGAACAAGGGCAAGAATGAGCCACAAGATTAAATTTTATTTCCTAAAATTATGCACAGACTATTACAATCATGAGAGGAAGATGAAAACATTCACTGAATCAAGATCCAAGGCATGTGACCCTTAGGACATACACGCAACACAAGAGAGAAACCTTATATTACAAGATGCCCAAATTCTAAGAGTATCCAACCGTAAGAATGTGCATTTCTCTACAATATATAGAAAAATCGTGGAAGGGAGAAAGAGAAGAAATTAGAGGGAAATTTGAATTCCTCAACCAATCCCAACCACCTTCATTAATTTCTCTTAGGGAACAGGGTGCCACTCTATTTATCCACTTTATTACATGCCTTTTTAAATGAGTGCCCATATTGCATTTAATGTTGGTGGTTGTGTGACTGGAACTACACTTTTTGCATGTTGGAGAAGTTTCCTTGACTCTTTCCCATTTTCCTTGATTTGACTCATGAAATCAGATTTGATTGCATAGAGAACAACAAAATCTTATTGAATTTGCAAAGATTTGATAACTAAATCGAAGACCTGGTTGATTTCTAATTTCCACAAAGAATCATCATTTTACTTTTTTATTACGGCTTCTCCACTCAGTCTTGCATGGCTATTTGACATCCATGGATCATTCCTTTGTATCATGGCACCCTAGGTCTACGTATTTTGAAAACCTTCCATGGCTTGCCCCAATGATGTGACTTGCTTCCTTGTGACCCCGTGCCCACCTTTCACTGTTGTCTTAGCTTGTGCACTATTTATAGTAGCACGTGACTTTGAATATCCACCCACAGAGTCTTTTCTTCATTTCATGGAACTTTCTTCTTATCATGGTTCTACGTAGATCCTCCATGGTAATGTTCCTCCATCACGGCATGCTCAAAGCCTCCATGGTTTCTTCAAAATTTTCCTTTGAATATCTGTCCAAGTCTAACACTTGTGCAAGTTGCTCAAATTTTGCAAGGGATGTAAAATTGGGCAACATTTTTGGTGACTCATAGGGGTCATCTGCCTACTAGATGGATGATCAGTAGCCTTAGGCATCCATTGGGCATGGAGTTAGCTGATTGATTTAGTTTCTCTACATTTGACTCCTTCACTTGATGAAACTGATCGTTAACACTTTGGACTTCATTTTACAACAACATCCTTGAAAAAACATGGAACTGTGCAAAAAGATCCCCAAACAACAAAACATGTGCAAAAGCACTTAGGGAAAAGAAACCTAAACTACCAATAGGAAAATGTGCTAAAAGCACTTGGAGGAATTAGAAATCTAATCTACTATGTACAAGATACATGAAACTCTTAATGAGAGGGTTTGAGATAAATCCCATTTATTGGGATTTGAAATGCATTCCCATCAATATCAGAAAACTCAAAATAATTAGCCACCTTAAAGAAATAATAATGTATGGTCTGCTCAAATAACATCAAATTTGGAGTGTCTTCCTAGTTTAGCTCTATCCACATCCCATTTCAAGACCAGATCTCCGACCTTGAATGTCTGAGGCCTAGCTTTTCTATCAAACCACTGTTTGGTTGAATTCTGATGTTGTTCCATCCTTGCCATGGTGACATTTATATTTTCTTCAAGTTTCACTAGTTCCACCATTCTGATTTCTCTTTGATCCATGCCTTCAAATTCCAGTTGTTGTGCTAATTCAAGTGAAGGAAACTCAAGTGAAAAAGGAATCCTAACTTCTTTTCCATACTAGTTTGTAGGGAGAAGTGCCAATTTCCTTCTTCATTGTTATCATGTCTTCCCAAAGAGCATTTTTCACTTTTGTATGCCACTTACCTTTGATTCATGTCCATGGTTCTCTTCATGATTTGATCATATTTTTGTTAGTAGATTCTACCAATCCATTGCCTTGGGGGTAATAATTGGAGGAATTCTTGAGATAAATCCCAAGTTGAAGAGCCCAATCAGATATTTTTGATCCCAAGAAATCTTTAGCATTATCAAAAATAATGGTTTGGGGTATGCCAAACCTTGTAACAATTTCTTCAAGAAATTCCAAGATGGTTGATTCAAGTAGCTTCCTTCAATGGTGTGGCTTTAGTCCACCTGGTGAAGTAGTCTGTTGCTTGTGAGAACCCATTTGTGACCCATACTAGATGGAGGATTGATCATCCCAATGAATTCAAGACCCCATTGTGTGAATGGTTGATCCACTTGAATTGGATGAAGAGGAAAGGCCACCAATCTTCTCTTTCCGGTAAAGAGAGCACACTCCTTACATTTCCTAACCCACTTGTGAGCATCCATGAAATAATGTAGGCCAGAAATATCCTTCTTTTATGATCTTCATAGTTGTAGCCCTAGTAGAGAAATTTCCCCGAGAAACCATCATGAAACTTGAAAAGGATCCTATTACATTGTTCTCCTTCAATACATCTGAGCAACACACCATCAATGTTCCTTTTAAATAGTATGCCATCAACCAACACATATGGAAAAGACTACAACCTTAAATGTCACCTCTTTGCTTTTTTGAGACCAAGAGGATATATACTAGAGGAGAGGAATGTTATCATTATCTTCATCTAGCTATCTGTGGCTATGTCTTCATTCTTCTCAGGTTCCGCATGGCTCTCCTCTTCTAGGAATAAAGTAGTCTCTGGGTCATTCACGCATCTTCAACTAACTATCTCTGCAGAGAGCATAGCCTCTTACCAATTTTTGGCCTTAATGGTCACATCATATTCCATGATTTTAGTTACCCATCCAACTCATTTCTCACTAATCTCTATTCCCATAATGAAATCTCTTGATGTTGGGATGTGATACCAGAACCTTTACGTGGCTAGCTACAATCATGATTTTAAATTTCTTCAAGGTGTGCATGATGGAAAACACTTGCTTCTCAATATGGTTGTACTTAAGCTCATAATCCTTCAAGGTTTTTGCTAAAGAAGGCTACTAGTTTCTCCAAGTCTTGATCATTTGGCTAGGTTAAAACCATGGAAATGCAAGAATCAACTCCATACACATATAAGATAAAATATTTGGAGTAATCTGGATTAATCAATGTAGGAGCTTAGGCTATTTCTTGTTTGATCTTTTCAAAGTTTTCCTTCCCCTCATGGTCCATCTGAAAGATGAATATTTTTTTAAGCATAAGTGTGAGTGGATTTACCAGACCCATGAAGCTAGGTATAAAGCACCTAACAAAGTTAACCTTTCCAAGGAAAGACTGCAAATATTTCTTGTGAGCTGGAAAGGAAAGAAAGGATGGCAGAGACTCTTTCTGGATCAATGGAAATGCCTTCTTTAGAAACAATGTGCCCCAAAATCTTACCTCTAGGGACTACAAAATTACATTTCTTGGGGTTAAGAGATACCCCAAACTCCTGCATCTTTCAAATACCTTCTCAAGATGACTAATATGATCTTTGTTATGCTTTGAGAAAATAGTGATATCATCAAGATACACAAGGATAAATTGATTAATATATCCTTTAAAGGCAATATCCATTGCTCTTTGGAAGGTGGCACCTACATTTGATAAACCAAAAGGCATTTTTTGATATGCATACATTCCCCATTTGGTGGTGAAACATAGTCTTGTATTGATCCTGCTCCTTCACTTTTATTTGATTGAAGCCCGAATATCCATCAAGCATTGAAAATATCTCAGATCTAGCCACTATCTCTACAGAATCTACTCCATTGAAGGAAAAGGATAGTGATCCTTGAGAGAGGCCTTGTTTAGGTCCTGAAGTCTACGTAGAGCCTGATTTCACCATTCTTCTTTCTGACTGGAACCAAGTTTTCCACCCAAGTGGAGTACTTAATGGGAAAAATAATCTTAGCCTTGATGAGTTTAGACAATTCTTTTCTCATGAGGGGCTCTATCTTGGGGTTTACTGGCCTTTTTTTTCCTAACTGGTTTGATATCGGGATCAAGATCGATAGAATGTTGGGCTACAATTGGATTGAACTCTTTTAAATCTTCATAGCCCCATGAGAACACATCACTGAAATTTTGACATAAGGAAAAAAAATTTTTCTTTTCATGTTCATCACATACCTTTCCAAGAAAAAGTTTTTTTTTCTGGGGAAATTGCAACAAGTTGACAATCTTCTTGTTTTTCCACCATGCTCTTTTCTATACCTTTGAAACTCATCATCTGGACTAAAAATATGTTCTAGAGTGACAATCCTTTTGGAAATTTATTTGTTTTGAGCTGAATAATTTGATCACCATAGATGTCCTACAAATCAAACTGCATTTTTGAAGAAAATTTAGCTTCATTTATGTATGAATTGGACAATTTGTTCATCACTATCAAATACTTTTCAAGTTGGTTGCATTATTAGTATGGATGGCCTAACAACCATCTTGATATGTTGCATCTTTCCTTTAACTAGGTCTTCTATAGGGTGAAAATTGAGATCGAGAGCCACCATTTGATCTGCTTCCTTGTTCAACTTTCCATGGTATAGCCTATAGGTTGAGAGCATCAAAACTCTCAGCAAGTCCCAAACTCTATGTTTATAGGCCTTCAATAGCTTGTTCTTTGTAGCACATCTTCCATGGACTTGGTTAATGACTAGCTCAATATCTCCAAAGATTTACAACTTCTTGATCTTTTTTTTTCCGCAAATCAACAAACCATGCACTAATGCCTCATATTCCACCACATTATTGGAACAAGAAAATTACAATCTATGGGTGAAGAAGAACTTTCTCTTCCTTTGGAGAAATAAGCACAACACCCACCCCAACTCCATTTCTCTTCTAGAACCATCAAAATACATCCGCCATAAGCCAAAGAGATTGGCTCCTTGTCTTCTTTGAATGTCGTGGGCATAATATATTATTCTTGTAGGACATAATAGGTGCCAAGACTAGTTTCAAAGGTTTTGAGTTCTTCATCATAAGGATCAAAACTCATGATCTCTCTTCACCCATTCATCTAGCAGTAAATTAGGCATGTGAGGAGGAATAGGTTGTTCATCAGAGACTAAGCCTTGCTCAATTTCTTCTTGAATTAGACAATTTGATTGGATGGGAGTGAGGTTATATGGTTCAATATGGTAAGAAAATATGGGCTCAACTTGTATTGTGAATCGTGTACCATATCTAGTTTTAGAAGCATGTGAGTCAATATGAGGATAGATAACCACCTACTTTAGTAGTGAAATCTCTAGACAAGACAAATGAAAAACATGGAGGGAAGGTCAATGACTGAAATATCATGGGTTATGGTGAGGCTTGGGAAGGCATGAAGTGTCAACTCAAGGTCTTTAATTACCCCTAGGACATTCACAATTGACCCATCAAGTTGTAAAACTCCCCTAGACATAGGATTGTATTTGAGACCTAGGATATCAACAATTTTCTTGGGCATTACAAATGTACTAGCCCTTGAATCAATCATATAATTATGAACTAGGTATTTACCCACAATTATAGACATGTAAAAGGGTGGGGTCTTAATGGTTTTACTTACTTGATCACCCTTTTCTTGACAGACATGAACCATGGCATGAGTTTTGCATTACTTGGATCCACTCAGGAGGTAGTTTCTTGAGGGCTTCACATAGAAGATCTCACGAGATGGAATGGAAAACACATCCCACATTGAGACATTAACATTAGTATTCTTCATTTTCTCAACTATGTTGAATGGGAGAATGCAAATTTCTGCATCTGTGGCATGTTACTTTCTTTCTTTTTGTTGTGGCATTGTTTGAACATGTGGCTTTACTTGAACAAAACCTCCTTTTCCATGGAAATTTTATTAGGCACCACAGGATTCTTTGACACATTTTCTACTTCATTCCATGGTTTCTCACACCCTTTTTTTTTTGCTTTAGTCATGGATTTTCCTTAATCCCTCCAATGTCTTTTCCTTTCCCTATGACATTTCTTTGATCCATGGGATTTGCAACTGAGCTTCCAACATTATTTTCTTGTTCCACGTGTTGTCAAAAACACTCATCTGAGGTCTACGAGCTACCTAGACACTTGATTGAGTGCACAAAAATCCTCAACTCGAAAAACATGAGGTTAGCATTAGGTGCAACTTGTTGAGTTTCTTCCACACCATGATTTGGTGCTTCAATAAGTGGTTCTTGCTGACTGGAAGCACCTTGATCATGTAGGCTTGGAGATGCATTTCCCTTTCACAACCAAGTTGGTTATGAGGTAGATTACATGGAAAACACCACTCTATTTCTTGTGCCATATTGTTTTGTACTGGAACTAAGGCTTGACTAGAACTGGGGGTAGGGAGTGCTTGTGGAGGAGGAATTGTTGCCAATGGAAGAGGAGCACTTTGAATTTTCCATCTATTATTTTCTAGTTTTGTGCATATCTTTGATTAGATTGTTGGTTTCTATATGGTTGATATCCTGATTTGAAGATTTCCCTTGATTTTGATAATTTCTATATGATTGGGCTTGTTATTTTTCTAGGGATATAACTTTGTTTGTCAAGTTTCTAATCAAATATTTCATTTCCTCATCTTCCTTTTTTTGTGTGGGGGTTTGTGATGTGGAAGAAATGGGTTATGGGTTGGGTTTGGTTGGGAATAGAGCAATGGAAGGTTACGTGGCTTGTGGAAATTTAGGGGATAATGGCATAGGTGGCCTGGGAGCTAATTTTCCATCTTGAATTAAACAATTTTCAGCCCTAATGGCCAATGCATAAGCCATGGGTAAGGTTATTCCTCCCATTGATTGTATCATAACAAAAATATCAGAGTTAAGAGATTTTAGAAAGTAAAGAAAGGCACCTTTGTTGTAGGTCTCATGAGAACTAGAATTTTGTCTAGAGTTCTCTGGAATATGAAGTTAAAATCACCATTTGTTCATTAGGTGCTCTCTTGATTGTAGTCAACTACTCCAAAAGAGACAAGTTATCATCTCTTTCCCCAAATTGATTATATAAGGTTGTGCACAACTCATTCCAATTCTGATTGAGCCTATTGTTAAACTTCTAAACCATTGCAGAGCCTTTCCTTTAAGTGATGAAGCTAGAAGTTTTACTTACCACATCCATTTCAGAAATTTCATGGATAACACAGACATTTGCAATGTCTGAATGTGGTCAACTAGAGTAGTGTGATTTTCTCCTAGTAAAATATGGAATATTCTTCAAAGCTACTACTGGGATAGGATTTTGGGCATTTAAGGCAAGTGGGTTTTTCTTGTGAAGTTTACAAATGGATTTTGAGGTGGTGGCTATTGTTGTTGATGAGCCATTATGATGGGTCTGAGAACTCTAGTGGATTGCAAGAAGGGTCTACCAGGTGCAGAGGTGTGGAGAGAGTTTGATTTGGAGGAGATGGAGATCTTGAATCTATCTTCCTCTTCTCTGTCTTCCTGGAGATAAATGTAAATACTCAAATATTCCTTCTTGTCTTGTTCTAGACCTTGTTTGGATCCTTCTCATGAATTAGGGACATGTTTGGATCACCAGTACTACTGAAACTAGTTGATATTCTGAATGGAGTCACCAAATGTGTTATTACAAAGAGCCTCAAAGGCTAGAGTTTCATCAAGATACACACAAAACTTGATAAAACTGGAAATATTAATTTCAAATGTCCCATCGGGTGCCAAAACTATTGGAGCTCAAATTTGCACCCATCTAGATCATAGACAACCTGAAATTTGAGTCAACATGGGACTATCTCCAAGTTGTGGGACTCAAACTGAGACAGACCTCTAGAGAAGGTTGACTTCCTCTACTTACTCCTACTACTAAAACTACTCCTAGAAATTGAAATGCAACTATCTAATCTACTCTAACTTTCCAAGGGACCAGGGTGAGAAGGAGATGCATAAAATAGAAATCCTAATCTACAGAGGTGATAACACTAGAAAATAAGGGGATGAATACATTTAGATAAGGGGAAAGGGAAGGAAATGATAATGAAGAGGACTGGATATGAGACACAGATCAAAATCACTCCCAGAATCCACTTTCATGATACAAAATAAAAAGATTCA
The DNA here is from genome assembly GCA_018340775.1 of Taxus wallichiana var. yunnanensis. Classification (NCBI taxonomy): domain Eukaryota; kingdom Viridiplantae; phylum Streptophyta; class Pinopsida; order Cupressales; family Taxaceae; genus Taxus; species Taxus wallichiana. The sequence goes on from JADAXU010000134.1 coordinate 144,823, forward strand.
TAAAATGAAACATACAACACACCTACAAATGAAAGAAAGGAAAGGAGTGCAATAAAATAAGAACAAGGGAAAACAAGCCACAAGATTAAATTTTATTTCTGAAATTGTGCATAGACTATTACAATCATGAGAGGAAGATGTGAGCATTCACTGAATCAAGATCCAAGGCATGTGACCCTTAGGACATACATGCAACACAAGAGAGAAGCCTTATATTACAAGATGCCCAAATTCTAAGAGTATCAACCCATAAGAATGTGCATTGCTCTACAATATATAGAAAAATTGTGGAAGGGAGAAAGAGAAGAAATTAGAGGGAAATTCAAATTCCTCAACCAATCCCAACCACCTTCATTAATTTCTCTTAGGGAACAAGGCATTACTCTATTTATCCACTATTACATGCCTTCTTCAAATGAGCACCCATACTACATTTAATATTGGTGGTTGTGCTTGCTTGGAACTACACTTTTTACGTGTTGGAGAATTTTCCTTGACTCTTTGCCCATTTTCCTTGATTTGACTCATGAAATCATATTTGATTGCATAAAGAACAAAAAAATCTTATTGATTTGCAAATATTTGATAACTTAATTGAATACCGGTTGATTTCTAATTTCTATGAAGAATCATCATTTTACTTTATCATGTGTCTTCTACTCGTCTTCTTGAGTGGCTATTTGAAATCCATGGATCATTACTTTGTGTTTTGGCACCCTAAGTCTAATTTTTAAAACCTTCCATGTGGCTTTCCATAATGATGTGACTTGCTTCCTTGTGACTTGTGGGCCACCTTTCACTATGTTGTCTTAGCCTTGGCATTATTTATAGTAGTGCGAATTTGAATATTCACCCACTGAGTCTTTTCTTCATTTCATAGAACTTTCTTCTTTCTGCAGTTCTTCATAGATCCTCCATGGCAATAATGTTCCTCCATCCATGACATGCTCAAAGCCTCCATGGTTTCTTCAAATTTTCCTCTAAATATCTCCAAGTCTAACACTTGTGCAAGTATTAGTTATAACTTGGGGTTTTATGGTTATGACATCACATTTAACATATAAAGGAATGTGACTATTGTCTATAAGAAAATTAGTCAATCTAGGAGAGGAAATTAGACCATTTATATCACATGCCATTAAAAATGATCAAGAGGTTCATGTTTGCATATATAAATAGAAAATATTTCATCATTATAAATATTATAATTTATAAGTTATGGAGAAGAAGTAATAATAGAATTATTTATTTTTTTCATGAAGAGACATAGAAACACAAGTTTAATCAATCATAGTATCTACAATAGGAATAAAATCAATTACATTATTTTTTTCATTTAAGAGTATTAGTAGAAACATTAATGGTTTAAAAATATAATTTCTTTTTCATTCAATGGGAAGAGAAGAAACATAAGTAGAATCATGCACATGAAAAATATACATGTTACAATCAATGTTATTACCTTGGCATTCAAGAGGAGTGGGATACACATAATTGGGTTCATCTATATCATGTGAAAAGAGAGATGAATCATCATGGATGTCATAAATAGGGAACTCACTATGAAAGGAGTCTAACACATCATCAAAAATATAAAAATCACTATTAATAATTATAAGAATGAAAGAATATCATCCTCATGCAAGCTACAAATATTCTCATCGTCGATAGAGTGTTAAAAGAACAATAAATGAGGGGGTGAATCATTTTCTTCAAAACTTTAACTTTAGTTATCTTTACTTTTACTTAACTTGTGTGAATCATCAAAGAAACCATTCAACATTCATTAACCATTCTGAGCTTATTATGCATGAAACAACCATCCACAAGAATATGAAACAATAGAGAGAAAATATGAACATAATATATAAGTGGGAAACTGTCAAGGGGAAGAAAACACACTGATCATTATATTAATAGATAATAATCAAGATTTATATATTTATCTAGCACAAACTAGACTTTATCAAGAACCAACTTGAAAGGAGGCACCAATCCCCTAATTTATTAGGAACCAATTTGAATTTTGCAAGAACCCAATTATAATGATACACCAAACCTCTAGGGTTTTAGTGAATCACCAACTCCACAAGGAATAATAAGCACTAACTCAACCACCTAAGAATTTTTTCCACCTCTTCTTGTTTCTATCTCAACAAATGATGGAATTATTTTATCTTATCTCTCTTCTTCTCTTCTTCCTATTGGTGTAATATCTATCTATGATGTACACGGGCCTCTAAAACACAATCGATCCTTAATCATCAACTAATTTTTATACCATTATCTTGTTTCTCATGAAGACTATTCAAACTAACTTGTTTTATCACTCGCTCATCTTCTTCTTCACATTCTCATGACTATAGACAAACTAAATTTCACAGTTGAACATCTTCAAATTTTCAACATTCATGCATTCTTCATGGTCTTTAGGACCTCATACACCTCTCTCTAGCTCTTCTAGCTCGCACTTTTCTCCATACAATCTCTTCATTCAAATAGATATAAGGTTTTTTATTATATACCTATCTCAAGCATAAACATAATATAGTTTGGCCATGATGCATTAGGTATGTCATACAAAAACTCAAAGAACATATCAAAATAAGTCAAATATCCAAGTATAACAACATATGGGTTAGCCATACATATAAACACATATGACAAACATGAATTAACTACAACATAAAATTATTCCTAAATTTTATGACCCAATTATGTCATTTCAATCTTCATCTACTTGAGTTTTCTCTTTCTTTTCTTCTTATCAATTGGTACTTTCCTCTTTACATATCAATTATTGTAGAAAAGCATCAAGGTCGCCGGACAATAGAACATATAGAACATTTTAGTGCCAAAAATAGATATTTTCATCCAACAATAATAAAATCACAAATCTTATTTTAGATCCTTTGGATGTCAAAAACATGATAAAAAAATTATCCTAAAAACTCATAAATGCATTCAGAATAAAGTCATCCCACACAACTGGTCCTAGATCAAAGTAAACCAAAAATTTTGATAAAATTTGAAGTAGTTAGTTTAGACTCTGAAGAAAATAAAACAAACTTTAGATAGACTCTAAAGCATTATAACATACTTCAGATAGACATCAAGCAATCTAACCAACCTCAAACGATGCATTACAATAGTTTGATAATAATGTTGGTTGATGCATCCTAAGCATCTACTATATAAAACCTAGGTGCGCTAACACATCACACAACCTAAGATGAGGGCTCACTCAAAGCACGCAAAGGTACAGAGCCCCTATTTAGAGTTGCTTATTCGGGATGTTAGTGTGATAAAGATAAGACATAGTCGAGATCCATAAATAAACATAAAGATTCTATCAGTGCATAATCTAGATATAGATCTTAGAGAATCATGAATTAAATAATAATTGTAATAAGACTAACCATGAATGAACCACTTTCAGTTATGTCTAACACCATTATCCAACCAATATCATCCATTTCTTTAAAATTATAAAATACAAAAGCTTTGTACATTATAAAGTATGTCCATAAGTCATGGACACATCAGATGCGACAACATAACTCTACAATAACTCACACACTATTATCTCTCTAAATTACACAACTCAATACATGTTTATAGAGGTGGGGACTTTCCCTTCACTACCTACGCACTTCTTAAAATAGGTCACATGCGCCTTTACAATAACATGCACACATGCAAGTGCACTAGTAATAGATGTCATATAGTTAACTAGAAGAATTAATCCTATTATTAACTACAACCATGCATGGTGCTTATCAGTTGCTCATTCCCAAAATACCATTTGTGTGTCATGTAAGTCTCCATCCCAATGTGTGCTCCACATGCTATCTCCAAATATATCCCTTATCCATAAAATGGCTAAGTACGAACCAAAATGTTTTGGCGCGTGTTTCATTTCCTATCATTTTATGCCTTCAAATGTGACTTGTTCCCATGTGTGTATTCTTTGTGTTTCTTCTCCTTAGAACAATATTATGTCTACTCAATATTACCTCACACTAAAGTACATTTACGTCCTAACAATGGGGATTCTTTCTTTACTCTATAACATCCTCTTCTTCAAATTGGGAGGATCAACTCTGGATATTCAAGTTTGATTTCTTCCTCCATTGTTTTCTAGTCATCTAGTAAGGTCCTTGTATTTTATAGAATATATGGGGTGATTGTTAGGAATTATTATTAGTGCTCACATTATTATAAAAGTTAGATTATAATTATGTTGAGTTGATATTACAATTGTTATAATATATTGTTTTAACAATATATTATTTTAGAGTTTTGTTGTACCCGTAAAGTTATAAACGGGTAAGTGGTTTGTTGACTTTCCTATTTTATAGGAAGTCAGTTTTCCTATGTATATGGCTATTTAATAGCCTGTGTATGTAATTCAGAAATGCTGAATACAATATCAATTTATATTTCCTTTGTTAATCTGTTGCTGCTCTAAGATTTGGTATCAGAGCAGGTGAATCTGCTGACAGAAATTAGAGAGGATTGCTTCATGGAATGTTAAAGATATTGAAGGGCTTCTCCAAATTTTTGGTTGCCCTGATAATGAGAGATCACGTTTGAGTGAAGAATAAAGTTTTGTAGTTCTGAAATAATAGATACAGACTACCATTTGAATCGGACGTCTCCAGTTGTACATCGTGTTCTGTATTCAAGTTCTGCAGATCCGTGTATATCTTTCTCTTCAAGATCGACTTCCAATTCGGGTATCAGTGGTGCCTCAGGCCTGCATACAGTTCTAATTACAATTGTACAGCGGATTTATTGCCTCATGGACGTGTTGCTCTTTGTTATCTTTGTGAGGATGTAATCTTGTTTAAGATCTAAATAAGGCGTGACAATCCGACCAAGGCTGATCCATACGAAGCGGATCTCACAATCTGACTCGAGTTCGATTCCTGTGTAAAGAAAAAAAACGTGGACTCCATCAGTTTCGTTCCCGTATTACATCCACATCGACCGACCTGCGTATTGCGTTGCGTCATTTTGGTAATTGTGATCAGTTTTATCGCTGTTTTGGGCATTTTCATTTTTTTGCCGTTTTTGGACATACCAAAAGAAAAAAATTTGCCATTTTTGGAAAGGGTCCGGAAAGAAGTTGGACTTAGAACTTAAAAGTGTTATATCTTTCACCTCGTAACTCAGATTGAGGTGATGTTTTTTTTGAAAATGTATGTTTTTTAAAGATCTTTGCATTGATTATATGCTTTTTGCTGCTAGACCAATTTTTTATTTTTGGAAAATATTTCAAAAATTATATATATATATATGTATTTTAAAAAAATTGTGTCACTTTTGTCTGGACGCACTTTCGCTTGTACGCGACGTCCATAGTGAGGGGGTGCATTATCGGTTGAAACCGACACCCAAGAGAATTGTAATATGAGCCTCAAAGATAAATTTGCTAACTAAGTAGCAAACTAATGGAGGAAGGAGGCACGGGGAGGTGGAGGTCATTCAAATGACCTCTCATCGATCACAGCAACGACGGGCCGCATAGAATGATTTGGTGGCACTGGTGTGCAGTGTGAGTATTTGATTTTCAGTGTGGTTTCCATTTTCTCAGTGTGCTTCAGTTTGCAGTGTTCCTGTTTTGTTTGGTATTTGATGGATGTTGGAAAGAGAGTTGTGTTGGAGCACAGATGACTATCAGTGATCCTCTGACTGACTTGGTCCTCTGACTGCCGTACTTCGTTGGAAGATGGTCAGCTAGAAGAATACGTTCACTAGCATTAGTGACCATGTGCAGCAAGACCTAACTAGCAAGATCCATTCAGGAGTATGTTCTTCGATGCAGTTTGCTTCTCAGTATCTATATGTGTGGAATTTCACATTGTGGGGGGGAATACATACCAATGTTCCATTCCCATTTTGCACCCAAAACGACTTAGTCAAGGAAAGCTTCCAGTGGCAGTGGCAGTTTTCTATGTTGTTCGAGATCGAGTGGCAGCGATCAAAGACAGAGACTACAATTAAGAACATTACGATTCTTATAGGAAGTAATGTGAAATTTTTCGTATATCTTCTATTGTGCAGTTTTGAGATATGCATGTTGTGTTTCCTACATTATTCCCTGATGTATAAGCATAGTGGTGAACAGTAGCACCAGAGTAAGTCAGTTCATGGATCTTGAAAGGGTTTGTGGGAGGATCCAGAAAACCACACGAGGTCGACAGTTGATGAGGTTCCTGTCACTTCAAGGTTTGTGGTAAGCCTGTTTAAAACCATGGAAGGAGAGAGCCTTTCTTTTGGATCAAGGTCATGAGTCACAGAGTTGGACATGCCACAGGGGTGAGCATACTGCAGAGGAGTGTGTGGATGTTTTCTACCATGTTCGCACTAAGGGGGGGAATGTTAGGAATTATTATTAGTGCTCACATTATTATAAAAGTTAGATTATAATTATGTTGAGTTGATATTACAATTGTTATAATATATTGTTTTAACAATATATTATTTTAGAGTTTTGTTGTACCAGTAAAGTTATAAACGGGTAAGTGGTTTTATTGACTTTCCTATTTTATAGGAAGTCGGTTTTCCTATGTATATGGCTATTTAATGCACTAATGTATGTAATTAGAAATGTTGAATACAATATCAATTTATATTTCCTTTGTTAATCTATTCTTTGCTCTAAGAGTGATGGCATTCAAATCATCCTAGTTAATATTTTCCTTCTCATTCTTTAGTACTCAGAAAACATTGGCCATAGTAGACATCATTCCTTCTAGAAGATCCATATTCTATGTTATGAGCTTCCCAATCTCATATATCCTCTCCTTATGTGGATCTTAGGCTACTGCAAGGGCTTCACACTTTTGTTTTACTAGTGTCAATCTTTCTGCATGCCCTAAAGTCTCATCTTTCATTACTACCAAAACTTTATTATCTTCAACTAGAGTTCTAGTCCTTATCACTACCTCTAGTGTTGCACACAAGTTTAGAGCTTGGTATGCTTTCTTTAGCTCATCCTTTAAAGTTTGGAGCAGCACCTCATACATTGATATTTTTCTGATCATAGAGGCCCTTCCTCATTGTGCTTCCTATTCAACATATTTTGGTGTGGACATTCTAAGTGGTCCATATTCTAGCACCAAATCAACCAAAGTGCACACATAATGCATAATAGAAGGAAACATTTCAGGTACCTTGGGTTCAAGATGAGGCCTTTCCTTCAAAATGTAATCACCAATTTCTCTAGCCATGTGAGCAGAAGGCTTCATTCTTTGTCTGTTATTTTCATTCTCTACCTTTAACTGCTTTATCTCTGCAGTTTTGTCCTTTTTATCCTCCATCAATGCTCTAATGGTGGTGGCCTTATCAATATTTCTCCATGCCACCTTAGTAGATACCTTGACTAAGGCATTGCTTACCTGCTCATTAGACATAAGAGTGGGCTTTACGATCATGTTTATGCTTTGTGGTTCATTATTTATTCTTCTTGAGACATGTGAATCCTCACATACATCAAAATACGGTTGATCCATATGGGTAAGCATGGACTAGGGTAGTTGTTTCCTTACGCACGTAGTGACCATATCACGGATCCATCGGCTCCCATCCATATAATTTATTAAGGTCCATTGTGCTTTTAAATTGGGTGTGGGTAATTTTTCTTATGTCCCTAGTATAACCCATACTTGGCACAATATACTCTTCACTTCTCTTTGTTCTTGGTCCATTGGGAACATGCGCGCTAAGATTTGGAGTTGGCCCTTCTCCTACCCAAGGCATAATAGGCACATTGTTCTTCTTGTGAAAAGTTTTTTCTACTTCTTTCACCTTTTCTTCTTCATCTATTATTTCTTTATCCCTAGGCTCCTCCACATATTCTAGTCAAATTGGGGTTCTAGGCATGCTCACTTCAGACTCCTTCACCTCCTTGTTAAGCTACAGCTTTCTTCTTTTCTTTTTCTCCGGTGTTTTTTCCAAGGGGAGAGTCGAGGTGATCTTATTATAGGATATGATGTTCCTATGCCTTGAGTCTTAGTTCTTCTGAATACCTTCTTAAATTAGTGCTCTTCAGGGACTACATCCTCATCCAAGTCCTCATATCCTTCTTGTGGATGTGGTGGAGTATATAAACACTCACTCTCCACTCTGTTTGTGGCACTGTCTCTAGCCTCTATGGTCCAAGCCTAAATTATCCTCATGTTATTCTTCTTCATCTATTTATATAGTCACAGGATTTGGAGCTTCCACATTCTCAATTGTGTGTTTTCCTTACACGACTGCAGTAGCATGAAATCATTCTCCACATACTTTTATTCCCAAACCTAGACTTGAGCTAAAGATGGATGAGCATCAATCTACTTGTCCCCAATAGATAAACTTACTAGCTTTATATTTATAACATCCGAAACGAGCCTCTCAATGCGGGCTAACTAACTTGCATATACATAAGTTTTTCGAGAGTATGGTATTCACAATCTATCTTGTTTTGCGTTGAATTTTAGCTAGCGCGCATTAGTAAACCTATGGCGAGGCCTAGAAGTAGCACTTTGTGAATGCATAGGGAATTTTCATCATGGAATCCATGTCTCATCCTTCATTGAAAACAACATGATGCCGAAATGTTGATACACCACAAATTGTACTACCTTGCCCACCATTGAAGGTAAATCCTTTGGAATGCATCGTTCCTCTTCAAACACCGCATGAAGTCAGTCATAACAAATTTTGCCCTTTTCTTAAATGGGCTAATCATTGTTCCTTCACATAATTATTTCTCGAACCTCTCCATGAGGAAATTTTTCTCTATGGGGTATTCCCAAATTTTATTCTATGGCCCATCGGGCACTCCAATTTCTACAAACATAAGAGATAAGATTATAGTGCCAAAATTATCTTTTCACTTATGCACACTTCTTGATAATAGTTTCTACAATGTATCCTGCTAAGTTGTAGACTTCTCCTTATGACATCTTCTTGAGGATATGTATCCACATTATGTTTACATGTAATCATCTCTCTTGATCATTCAACTTAATGAGCGGATGTGTAGCTACCTACATTATAGGATACTTACTCAATTTGTATATTTCCATTCTATGTAGACCCTTGAAGTATCCTAACTCCTTGCTTGTGGCTATAACAATTTCCTTATCAGTCAGATCACTAATAATATATGTCCATGTGCCCTTCAATCCTATCAATGTAGCTATCAAGGCTACTATGATTCTTACCCTCCATCCAAAAAAATAGAAAAGGTCCTTATGCACTCTTCTCAAAAGCCATTGGTATAAAGCATCTATTTTTCCAAAATATGGGGGTTCATATAACTGATGAACCCCTACCTTCTTAAGAAAATTCTCCCCAACATCAACATATATTGGCATATCATCCACCGTGCACTTGTTGGTCTTCTAGTTCAACAACACATCCAATTCTCCCTTGTTGTCACGGTGCGGTGGTTGTAATCACTTACCTTACATTTGCAAATGTGGGAATCCCAATCCCATTTGACTATAACTCCTTATGAATACTGCATCTCTGAAAAAATTATCTCGAGAGAAACTTCAACCTTAACTTCCACCTTTTTCTTCCCCTTCATACCTACTATAGGTGCTTTCTTTGGTTCCATTCTAAAAATCCCTCCTTTTTCCTTTTATGTCGAGTTAGCTCAAACCCTATCTCAAAACTATGTGCTCTAGCTAGAAACCATGTTCCCTAGCTCCTCAATTCTTTTTTTGTGCTCAAACCCTTCACCAATGGGGACGTAAGCCACTTCCGTGCACAATTCTACTCTCCACGTTTGGTTTCTCAACTCTCTACACCTCAAGACATTTTTATTGGCTCGGTCACAATTATCTCACTCAAATACTTATGATCACAAAGGTAAAAATGACCCGCATCACATCCTTATATATATTTTCAAAATTTAGTGCATTTATTGCTCCTTCACCTACCACCAATCCTCTCATTAATTGACCATTTTCCCAATTTCCATGCAGTACACCTTCACGCCCTAGCTATAACCTTCTAGCACACCTTCCTACCTTTTTATTCTGAGACTTCTCTTTTGTGTGCTTCCATGTGTTGAATTACCTCACCATCACGCCTTCCCCTAGTAGTTTCCACAGCCACAACTTACCTCGTGTTATACTATTCATTAGTTCATTTCCAACTATGGTCTTCTTTAGGATCAATCTTCTTTCTAGCAGCTCCTTTCCATTCTTGAATAACACTTGTAATAGTATGTTCTCATGTGTTCCCTTTTTTGAATAATAAATAATAACCACCCCACACCAATGGTATGTGCAGTCCTCTATGCATAAAAATAGTTTAGATTGTAATTAGCTTCCAGTGTGCAAATGTGCTTATTACACAAAACACCAAACTAAATTGATAAAGCATGGAATCGAGGAAGGAAATACATTAAAATAAATACAAAAAATGAAACCTATACTAAATGACAATACCGCCTTATTAAAAACACCAAGAATATTTATTTATAGTAGGGCTTGACCTACTCCCAGTTGAAGTAACAAGGTAATCATATTCCATCAGCAGCGCCTCTAATCGGAAAGGTCTTGATTTAAGTATATGAATTATAACATATGGTCCCAACCAATGCACCTTAATTTTTCCTGGATGGTGCAAAAACTTAGAATCATAAAGAAGTACCATCTGTCCAACCTCAAGCTTCTTGTCCTTGATGTGTCTGTCATGCCATACCTTCTGTCTGGCCTTTTCCTGCTTATGACTCCAACGTGTTATGGCATGACTCTCATCCAATTTTACTAATTTGTCAATTATTTCTTATAATGTATGTTCATCATCTAGAGCTCCAATGCACACAATATGTAAAGATGGTAACATAAATTCCATTAGAAGAAATTGTTCTATGCCAAACACCAACTGAAATGGTGTGGCGTTATTCAACCTCTTCTATATTGTTCTATACGCCCAAAGTATAAAAAAATTTTTATCATCCCAATCTTTCCTTCCAACATCACAATTTTTTTTCAAGGTATGGCTCAATATATTGTTGAAAGCCTCAGAGTACCATTTTATTGAGGCTACTAAGGTGTATTTTTGTGGTGTGCGACCATAAATTCATTCAAAAATATCCTAATTGTCTCATTAAAGAAGTGTGTGCCCCTATCACTTGTCAAGATCAATGGACATCCATACCTAGTAAGAATATTTTCCCATAAGAACCTTACTACTGTAGCTATTGTACAATCCTTTATAGGTGTTGCTTCGCCACCTTGTAAGATAATATGTACAAGTGATGATGTAGTGTGATCTAGTTCTACATGCATCTGGGGAAACAAAACCCACAAAGTCTATAGCCCATTTTTCAAATGGCTCTACACTAGTAATAGGCCTCAAAGGCATTCCATCTCTTTTCATAGGTTTTCCAAGATGCTAACAGTGATCACACACCTTATAATACTCTTTACAATATTTGTGTAGGGTCTCCCACCATAATGTAGCAAGTAAAATCTTGTGCATGGTGGCGTTACCTTCATAATTCCCACTGCAATACTTTTGCCATGAGCCTCTTCCATGATATTTGTGTGCTCATGTTCAATACACACAAACACAATACTTCATCTCGGCTAGTTTGTATAAATCACCATTGATCAACATGAAAGGTGAAGCATGAATTGCAAGTTATTTCTTCTCTAATGCTTTCATTCCTTACGGAGATAAACCTATGTGTAAAAAGACAAAAATATCCTCTAATTCTAAAGGCACACGATGTAACCTATAAAAATGTGCATCTGGAATTATATCTTCTATTGTTCGTATGTCTTCCCCCGATTTAATTCTCGACAAGTGGTTAGGGACAAAATTACTTTTACCTACTTTTACAATGATTTGTAAAGTCAAATTCCTAGAATAGGAGAACCCATCGACATATGCGCCCTTGTAAAATGGGATTATTTACCAAGTATTTTAATGCCATGTGATCAGTGTAAAATAAAAAGGCTATTAATAGAAAATAATTCCTAAATTTATGAAGCACGTAGATCATTGATAAGGCCTCGTGCTTTGTAGTTGTGTAATTCTATTTCACAAGAGTCAAATTTCTACTAGAAAAATAGATAGGATGATCTATAATACCTTCTCCAGGTTGAGCTAACACCACGCCAATGGCTATGATAGAGGCATCCATATATACATGAAATGGTTGGTTCCATGAGGGAAAATGTAGAATAGGTGTTGTAGTAAGTCTCTCTTTTAGTGCCTCAAATGTGTGTTGTTGTGGTTCTCCCCAATAGAATGTCCCTTTTCCTTTTAGTAACTCTTCCAGGGGCATGACAATATTCACATACCCTTTGATAAATTTTCTATAATACCCTGTGTGGCCCAAGAATCATGCACCTCACTCTAACTAGTAGGCTCCTCCAGGCCTATAATAACTGCAACCTTAGTTGGATCTACTAACAAACCTTCCTTATAGATGATATTCCCTAATAGAGTTCCAAAAGGTGTAGCAAACACACACTTCTTGATGTTTAAAGAGATGCTTAATTGTCTACATCTTTCAAACATTAAGTGCAAATTGTTCACAATGATCCTTAACAAGCCCATATATTGTCTAATTATCTAAGTAAACCTACAACAATTTGTGAATAAAATCGTAGAATGCTTGAACAACTATGCGTGAAAATATAGCAAGTCGTGTTTTCAAACCAAAGGGCATCACATTATATGCAAAACTTCCCCATTCAGTGGTGAAAGTAATTTTCTCTTGATATTTACGTGCAATTCTAACCTAATGAAACCCAAAGAATCCATCTATAAAAGAGTAAACTTTTTCCATACAATGCAATCTAATATTTCCTCGGTGAAAGGCATAGAAAAGGATCAATCACACATGAAAATTCAGTTCACCTGTAATCCACACAAATCCTAATCTAAACATATTTCTTTATACTCGATCACAATGGGGCTAACCACTCTGATTCTTCTAGGGGATTAATGATGCCATATTTCAGCATTTTGTCAATTTATTCTTTAACTTTTACACACATGTTAGGGTTCATTCTGTAAGGTCTCTTTCGACTAGATGTGCTCCTTCCCTTAAGCTTAATCTTCATCTTGCATAATGATTCATGTACCCCCTTTAACTCATGGTATCCCCTAGGGAATAAGTCATATAAATCACTTAGTAACTCAATTATCTTTTCCACTTCAGTATTAGACCAATAATCCCAAGTATGGCCTCCTTGGGTTCAATATCTGTGCCAATGTTCACTTTCTTGGTCTTCATAGATTCATGATAGGAATGCATCTTATTATCCAAAATTTCTAAAAGTTCACGTGTACTGTTGATGAGCTATGTCCAAATATTCTAATTCCTCCTCATCCACTATATAGACCATCTTTCATTTTTTCCTTCTCAAAGCAAGTGTGCATAAATAGTTTGACATCCGTATCATCAACTTCATCAAAATGTGCTCCTTGTTCTTCCTCACCAAATAACTCCTGAATGAGTTCTTCATCCTTAGCATTGTCTCCCATAGTTAAGTGCTCCATAACTCGTAATGCCTCTCTTACCAGAGGTTTATAGAGAAGTATTCAAAATTCTAGGTCATTGCTATAATCAATTCCCGCTAATTTCCAATCTCCCTATGTAGTTTTGCATAAACATACCAAGTGTGTGCACAACCTTGTAAAGTGAAATAAAGTTTATGCACCCAAATTGAAGGTGGTAAAGCTTCTTTCCTCTTTGTCTAGAGTCTCTCACACTGTTGAACATGGTGTTGAATAGGTTAATTACCATGATATATGCATATTTGAGTAGTTGCATTGCTCTTGAAAAACTAGGTTGTCAAAGCAATTCTTACTTCATTACATTCTATGAGATTATCCATGTGAACCATCCACCAAAGCATGCTACCATCCCATATATGGTATATACTAACATATTTCTTCTCTCCACTTGATCTTTCCACTACTCCTTCATGGCACATAGGAATACTATAGGATCTCCTTCTCTCGGTATAATGAGGTACAAAGTTGTTACCTATTCTCCTAATGGAACAAGTATTTATTCTCTATGAAAATATGCTTCTTTATTCATGCCCAACCATCTCATAGGGGCCATGTGCCCAATTTTCACAAGAAATACTTGTAGTATCACTAATATACTTTTCATCATCCCACTAGAGGATTCAGTTCATAAATGTCTCAAGTACTTCTAGATCTTGAATGGCGTGCACATAAATTCTATTTAGGTCTTCCTCACTCAATGGTTCAACATAAGGTGTAGACTTCCCATTTTTAAAGGAAAAATAACTCTTTCTTTCTCGTTTTCAAAATTATATACCCCTTGTTGAACCATAGATCAACATTATTTGCATAACACCAAGGGTGCCCAAGTAGAGCTGGGAAGTTTTCTACTTCTGCAAGTGCTAAGACCTCAAAGTCCCAGTGAACTTGGCCCCTTGTATAGTAATGGATGCACGATCTTTAAAATTCCAATTGGAGTGGCCTTAGTTCGATTAGGCATAAATCATACATTAGAGGATGGTTGTAATGGAGGTTTGTCGATCTGTACCCATACATCTAAAGTATGCACATTCACTTCCACACTTGTGTCAATCAATGTATTGCTCAAAATTCATCCATCCATAACAACATTTAGAGTTATTTTCTTTTCTTAATCCAAGCTATGAGGGGGAATATTAACATGCAAGATCTATCATCCATTCTCAATACATGCACATGGAGTGTTCCCATTTAGCCAATTCCCTAGTAATGGAATGATATTGTCCTAGCGCAACATCTTGCATACCTCTTTCAAGTCATCAATAACTGATTGGACTATCTTTGTTGCCTTCTTTTGTTACAAATTATGTGACTATTAATTTAAATATTATATTTCACCCTAAAGATTTCTGAGTAACTCCATGGTCTCTTGATACACCTCCTTTTGATGTGTATGATCTAGGTACATTACATGTAAAAATTCCTTCTTAGTAATGGTAGAATTATGTTGTAACATCTCTCTAGCACACATAGCTTTAACGCATGTAGTATTTTTCAATGGTGCATTGTATTCTAACCATCTCTAAGCCTATGTTCTCTTGTTTATGCTTCTTGCTAAGATGATCATATAAGTCTGGGCATTCCACATTATTATGATTCTTCCCACAAAAATAACAAGTAATATTCAGAGGACATTCATGCCTATAGTGGTTAGGAGATCCACATGTAAAACATGTTCTCCAAGGAAACTCACCTCATCCACCACCACGACTTTGACCCCTAAATCCACCATGGTATCCTTGACCTTTGCCACAACTTCCTTCAAAGCACCCTTCGTTCCGATCATAACACTCTTGGTTGTAATCATGATCATTGTGCTCATTTTTAATTTTAGAGTTATCTATTACTCTTATCTATCACACACAAATATCTATGACATCATGGATCTGACCAATTAACCTGTAGTATTCTTGTATTGTGAGTTATGGACTAGAAAATATTACAATAGTAAGATACATTCTTTCTTATTGTGCATTGTAATAATGGGCAATAACTTGCATCATGGTCCAAATGACATATCTCGTAGTCTAGCAACAATGAAAGTATAGACCTATGGGGACAACTATATTTAGTGTGCCCTTCCACTCCAAAATTTATGCACCAAATCCCAGAGTGTGTCTCATGTGTGGAATTTGCCGATAGTTTCTCCAATTGCTTCGTCATAGCTGCAATTTTTGCTTCTAGGAATGGGCTCATTACAGTTGTATATACTTCTAACTTCCTAAGAATGAAAAGAGGCTTCAATTTTTTCATGCAGATCCATATATGTCTTATGTGACAACGCCCTTCTAAAAGGTGTGTAAGTTTGCTTACATGGATATCATATGAAAGTTTAGACAACAATGTCTTGAAATAGGAATCATATTCCGAACACTCTTAGTAGTTCCTTGCTTAATATACTTGAGTGCGCTTATACATTTTTTCTCAAAATCAGGGATATGAAACTCCTTAAGGAAATCTTCTTGTATTGGTTCATAATCTACGTAATTTTGATCAAAGTTCAAACTTCCTGTACTAAGTGAGCACACATCCCTACAACATAGTTACAAACTAACTTTCCTTGCACTTAGAAGTCATGATTCCTTTTACGTGCCACAATATCTCACACATGTGCATGTGTTCAACAACATATTCTATTCCCCTATACTTTGGAAGACGAAGAGACATCTCCATGTAAATATTCTAGGGTTGATGAGGACCCTTCCCACCTGATCTAGAACCTCATGTGTTACCTCTACCTCCAGAACCACTAGATCCACTAGAACTAGAGCCACCTATGCCCCTTGATCCTCCACTTGTAGCCAAAAGTGGACTAGTGGATGTACTACCCTATGTCCTAATAGTGGTACTAAAATGAACTCCTACAGTATGCAAAGTGGTACTACTCCCAAAAGTGAGTCCAAAATTCCGCATGGTTAAGTTTTGTGTTGATGATGTGTCCAAAAAGGTACCTCCAAACAAAAAAATATGTTTTCCCAGCCATAGATGCACTTTCTACTTTATTTACTCCTTTTCTGCTACTCCCTAAATTATCTTGTTGACTACTAGTTGTACTAGATATTGGAAAACCAAGCACAAGGGCTAGGTTGTTAGGTAGATTCAGATGCACACCCGTGGCCCATTTCATCTTCTGCTACAGCGCTCCCATGTGAGGCTAAGGAGGGTTCCCTATCATGTTTTCCCAAATGGGGAGTTCTAGATGCTCTAGCTCCATGCCTTCTGCATGAGCTCCAAATCATTTATGAGCCATATCTCTCCTCAACACCATCGACTCTATAATATCACGCTACTTCTATATCTCCCTCTCATGTGCCTCATTGTACTTAAGTTATCTTTATTCCATTTTCATTTTGTCCCTAGTTATGCCATCCTTCACCAAACCTACTCCTACCCCCACACGTGGTAGAGTTTAGTTATCCATCATCTTTTCTTCCAAGTTCAAGGTTACCATCAATATTTTGATCACAGTGGAATGCCTTGTAAATAATTTCCCCTGGGATAACGTAAAAATTGGAACTCAGCTACCTTTGGGAAATAATAAGTGGAAATTGAGTACTCCAAAATATAGCTATTCAAAACACCATGGAACCAAATATCCATAGCACACATCCAAATCAGATCAGCATCATAGATGGCATAAAATTCTTCCTGCATCCAGACAAGTGTGGGATACCTCCAATTCCTTTTAGATGCATAAGCAACCAGCCACTTGTACAACTCTAGCGAAATGATATTAAAGAAAATTTCATAAAAAAATTCATACAAATTATGCTCCACCCACGCTTGTGTGTAAAAATCATATCCAGTGATAAACCTCTTAGCTTACTCTTCTTTAAGATATTTTATCCACTCAACACTTTATAAGGTAAAGTGATACGTCTTCATCGCAAAAAATTCTAAAAATAGCTAAGAAAGAGATCTCGACAACGAAACCAATTATGCAGCCTTGAATCTACTATATAAAACCCTTGCACACTTGTGCATCATCCAACTTGAGCTGAGCACTCACCCAAAGCACACAAAGATACCATGACCCTCTTTAGACTTGTGTAGGATGTTAGTGTGATGAAGATAAGACATATTTAGATCCATAAATAAACATAAACATTCCATGATTGCATAATACAAATCTAGATCTTCGAGAATCATGAATTAAACAATAACTATACTAATACTAACCATACATGAACCATTTTCAATTATTTCTAACACCATTATCTAGCCAATATCATCCATTTCATTAAATATTGTAAAATACAGAAGCTTTGTACATTGTAAAGTATGTCTATAAGTCAAGTGCACATCGGATGCAACAACATAACTCTACAATAACTCACACACTAGTCTCTCTCTAAACTACATAGTTCAATACATATTTATAGAGGTGGGGAATTTCTATTCACCCTCTATGCACTTCTCAAAATAGGTCACATGACGATAATAGCCATAACCCTTTACAATAACATGCACACATGCAAGTGCGCTAATAGTAGATTTCTTATAGTTAACTAGAAGAAGTAATCCTATTATTAAATACAACCATGCATGGTGCTTATCAGCCACTCATTCCCAAAATACCATTTACATGTCAAGAATTCTCCATCTCGATGTGTTCTCTGCACACTATCTCCAAATATAGCCTTTATCCATAAAAATGGCTAAGTACTAACCAAACTATCTCGCACACATTTCCTTTCTTATCATTCCACACCTTCAAATGTGCCTTGTTCCCGCATACGCATATTATTTGTGTGTCTTCTCCTTAGAACAATATTATGTCTTCTCAACATTGGTCCCATACAAAGAAAAAAATAGGCTTTGAAAAAACTCCAATGTAATCAAACAAACTTTGGATAGACTCAAGAAGCATTTTATATGAGACTTTGAAGTGATAGAAAATAATTTGTTATGTTTTCCTTATCTATCTCTTCTACACCTTTGTCTTCTTGTTTTAAATGAGTTGCATACTTTAGCATATTCATTCTAAACCTCATTATCACACTCATCCAATTTATACACATCTGTACATACTCATTTCATCAATCTACCATGTTCATGCCTTCTCAAAATACCTATTTGTCTTCAAATTATTTCTCTCTAGGCTCAAAATGACCTCATAAACAGTTGACTTCCATCATGTAGTCCTTGACATCATCATTAGGAATCATTTGACATCAATAAAAACTCATAAAAACTCAAGCACAATCTCCAACTTGACATATACCATGCATAACACTTTGACATCAATGACCATAACCTATTAACAAGCTCTCTGTGACACCAATCATGCAAAACACTATTTTGACATTGATGACAACTTTCCAATAATCTTCCTTTTTTCATTGATGGAAAACATACTACAGAATGAAAACACCTCAAATGATGAGTACTTTTCATTTTATCATTCTTCCTTCATGGTACTTACATGTTCCATTTACTCATTATCCCCCTTTTAACATGAATGAAAAAGTATCTTCAATAAACTAGGGTCTTCCACAAGCATCAATCGGATATAAAAACAAAAAAATTTACACTGATTTATTTTAAGTTGGATAAACCTTAATTTCATAGCAGCTATCTGTAACTAATGATATACAAGTGATAAAATACAGTAAGACACAAAATAAGCATATTCACTATGAAACCTAAACAATAAATAGAGAGAGGAGGTGACTTAGCTTATTTATAATTAATTTTGAAGTGATATAAGTTGAGAAACTTACGAACAAATTGGGAAGATTTTCATCAAGGCTTGTTGGAGGTTTTAGAACTCATATATATGCAAAACAGGAGTTCCCACATGATAACAAAGTGATGAGGCTAGAATATGTCTCGATTAATGTATAATATATGATCTCATCTTACTCTCCTTTTGATTAAATCTAATTACATTGTCTAAATTTTAGTTATTTTGATATGAGTTAGGATGTAATTGTCTATCTTTTGATCGATTATGATTCTAATGTTACAAGCTCTAGAATTCCTAACAAGTATGTGTTTGAATTCAATTTTGTAATAAAGTAGGTCTAAATCAATCAAGGAAATAAAGAAGGAAGCATTTAGTTTGTTTTCAGCAACATTTTTCCTACACAACTTAGTTCCAGTAACTTCCAAGCTAGTTGGAACTCCATCACATAGTCATCATTTAGTTCGGAACTTTTGGACTTAGTTCCGGAACTCTAGTATTTAGTTCCAAAATTTTCAAACTTAGTTTTGGAACTCCTGGGGATAGCTCCGGAACTCTCATGGTTTGGATCCTTAACAAATTCCTATGGTTCTAGAACTTCTCCGAAGTTCCAAAACTGATAGGGAGTTATCTATTTTAAACCACATCTAGAGATTTTGCATCTATGACCCTTTCAATTAGGAAGGATGAGAATATTTTTGAACACAGATCCAAGGAGAGTTATCATACAACTATCTTATCAACTGCAATCTGGCTTAGCATCAATTCTGGGCATGATTCAATTTCATCAGAATCATTGAGACATTTGTGATTGTAAAATGTATATAAAAGCATACCTGCAGTAGAAATAGAATATATAGAAATAGACGATATAGAATGAGATAGAAATAAAATAGAGAAGAGAAAGCAGGACTAAGTACTCGGATCCAATACGTTCGTAATTCTAATTTTTATCAATAAAATAGCCATTCCTATTTGAGAGAATTATGAGTTGTTAAGTATTGATTCGAGGAGGAGAAAGGGCCTACTCCCCTAAGGACCTGAGATATTGATTTATTTGGTATTTATAACTCTTCGTAAAATATCTTAGATCTGTTTATTCCATATTGTTTTAATCCTTCAGTTAAACTTTTTGTATACTTGTTCTGCATGTGTTCGAGATAGATTCTTATATTTCTTGAAATTTTTTCAAGCATTGTAAATTGAGTGTGTTTACTTTCAGAAGAAAGTGTGTTTATTTTCTAGTAGCAAGTGTGTTTCCATTCTACACAGTGTGTTTCCTTTCAGAAAGCTTTCAGTGTGTTTACTTTCAACAAGTTTTCATAGTTTGATTTAAATAAGGTTTTACCAAGAAGTCCTTAAGACATTAAAGAGATCCCCTAGAAAATACAAAAATAAATACAGTCAACTACTAGATCGGTTAAAGTACTCTTGTTGCATATAGCTTTAGACACACCCCTGGTTTGATATGACATCAACAAGAAGTTGATTAAATGAAGGGAATGATGACACCCATCATTTTTGGCACCGTTGTCGGGGACCACTAGTTGGAACTTTCTAATTAAGTGTTAGCAAGAGCAACAAAACATACATCTAGTAGTTGAAGGATCTTCCCTGCTATATCACAAAATATATGAGTAGACCAAGAGACTCACAAGGTAGATTCCTCCCAAAACATCTTCACAAGAATTCATAACATCCTCTAGTTAAAGTAAGGAAATTAATCAAGAATTGGAAGCACCACCATCCCCTATCGACAAGAAATAGAATTTTTATTTTTAGAATTCTTATATCAGGTCACTGAAGGAAGTAGAATTTTTAGGAGAAGGCTTATTACCCAAGATCCATTTAGGGTGAATTTTGATTCTCAATTGAGTAGTCAACCTCCTACTCCTGATTTTGCACCTTCCCAAGGCATACCACTTACCACATTGATTGGGAGGAAAATTTAGAAAATATTTTTAAAATGGCATGAGAAGCTGAGAGAGAACCTGATAGGACCTTTACCTATCCAGTCCAATTGGGAGATGACGACACATCAATGAAAAATATCTCACCTACACATTTACCCACATTTACGAGGGGATGTCATCTCGAAGATCTTGACCAATTTATATTTGAATTCAAGGTACTATGTCGTAGGACCTATGATTATAAAATAGATAATCAAAAACACAAGTTGTTTCCATCCACTTTGAAGGATGCAGAATGAGGTGATTCATGGGATTACTATGTAACTCTATTAGCACTTGGGCACAAATGGAGACTACCTTCCTAGATAAATACCAAGATTATTGAATTGGGAGAAATAGGAAGGAAGAATTATTCAAAATCAAGTAGGAGGATGATGAAAACATAGAAGACTATTTAGAAAGATTCCTCTTTGTTAGAAAAATATGTGGATTTGTGCTTATAGAGGAGTTAAGTAAAACCATTTTTCTTAAAGGTTTGGATGACGAATCTAGAGAATCCCTTAACTTGATAGGAGGTGGAGACATTGATCAAGATAAGAATGAATGGAATTAAAGAGATTTGTAGAAGCTATTCCAGAATGAGAGGTGGACCTAGAAAAGGAAAATCAGTGAAAATTCTAAATCCAAATATGAACAAACTAATGGATGAGTTAGAAAACTTTAAAACAGAAATTTTAGTGCAATTAACCTCTACTATGGATGGATTACAAGCTAAAGCAAATTCCAAAACTGAACCATTGGCTATGTATTGTCCTAGATGAAAGAAGAAGTAGCATGCATTAAGATACTCGTCCTTTGGATAAAACAGAAATGTGTCTTATTTGTGAATCTAAAGAACACAATACCGATGTATGTTCCTTACTTTCATTACTAAAAATCAACTTAAAAAATTAGTTCCTCATCTACAAAGAAGAATTGAATTTTGTTCAGAGACTACCTAACCAAGGGAAATTTATGCCAAGATCAGTTCCTAATCCTTGGATGATGCCATGGGTTGCTCAGAAGTACCAAAAAATTGGGGACAACCTCCTTGGGTACCTCAACCAACTTGGAACCCTCAAGATTGGGAAAATCAAGCTTGGTATGCTTAGGGACATCAACAACCATGGGTTGGTCAAGGAAATCCTTATGCTTGGTCACAACCTAGATGGAACCCTAGTAATTATGCTCAAGGAATAACATATCCAAATCAGAATCAATAGGCCATCATGGGATCCCTTACACAAAATTCACAAAATGAGAATGTAGTCCAAACACAAATGCCATCACAACCAGTAGAAAATCCAAGAAACAAACAAACAACTCTTGTTTATGGAACAAAACTAGAAAAATCAATTGATTTACATGTTATGGATTGTAAGGATATTCAAACTAGATCTAGGAAAATCATTAACATTCCACCCTCATAATCACTGAAATGACAGAAGAAAATGAAAACCCTAGTACTATTGTTCCAAAAGAAGATATAGAAAGAAAAGAAAAGGAGCTAGATAGCAACACTACTGAGACTCCATTTCTAGATAGATTCAAAGAAGCTATAGAATTCAAAGAGTCTGAATTGGTATAGGAACTAAGGAAATTGAATATTGAAATACCACTGATACAAAGCAATTAAAGATATTCCAAAATTGAACAAATTAATCAAAATGTTAGGTATGAAAAATCCTAGAAGGAAGAAATAGTACCCCAGCACTATCAAAGTAGGTGGGAAACTTGTTGATTTATTAGCAAGAAAAATTTTACTTCCCAAATATGGTGATCCGGAAGTCCTATTATTTCGTCTCTATAGGAAATAAGGTTGTACATAATGTTTTGATAGATTTGGGAGTTTTTATTAATGTAATGATAAAGTGGATACTCTAAAAACATTGCCATTAATAGACATACAACCAACTAATACCATATTGTAGATGGCGAGATCATCAGTAGCAAAACTAGAAGGAATTATTGAAGACATGTCAGTTATGGTGGAGTCATGGGAAATATCCAGTTGACTTCTTTATACTACAGCCAAAAGGTAAAACATTAGGTTATCCCATTATTTTGGGTAGACCATGGTTAACTAAAGTTGCTACTTTGATAGATTGCAGGTCAAGTGATATGACAATCTTGAATGGTAAGAACTCTAAAAAAATTCCTTATATCCTACTACACAACCTTTTACTGAAAATCATGAACAATTGTGGGTTGATTCTCCTAAAACGAATAAACAAAATTTGTCTTCTTTGGCTATGATCACATTGCAAGATCATGTAAGAGAAGTAAAAGAGATGATTAATCCACCATTGGATGAGAACCATTGTCTGAAGCAATCGAAATGGTTTTGGAACCTCATTGAACTTAGTTTTGGAACCCGTGAACTTAGTTGGAACCTGCGGCTATAGTTGGAACCACCACATTTAGTTTTGGAACCACGACAACAACAGTTCTCTTTAATTGAAAATGATTTCACTCTGAAGGAATGAGATTTCTCATGGGGAGAGGATGAATCAATAGCTTCAATTTCAATTACATCAAGAAGTGGTGAAGAATTTCTGGAAAGTAGCAATGATGAGGAATTTGGCCTGCAAAGATATAAGTATCATAATTCTCATTCTTTGTGATTTTTTCAAAGTATTCTATCTCAAGGAACTTTTCAAGATATTGCTACATACCATATGTTGTTACCACATGCATGTCCATTAAATACTTTAATGAAACCCTTTCCACAAATCAGTTCATCACAATTGGAACCAAACATGTTGAAATTCAACCGAGTAAAACTTTAAACATTAATGTGACTTGTTGAAGGAGGATGAAGAAGCTATATTGTTTGATATTCTAAAAAACATATTAAATCTTTTGCTTAGGATTACAAAGATATGAAGGGGATTCATCCAAGTATCTCGCACTCATCACATCTATATTGAAAACATTAAACTAGTTAGGCAGCCTCAAAGAAGGATTAACCCAAACTTTAAGGGATATAGTCAAACAAGAAATTGAAAAACTATTACAAGTATGTTTCATCTACCCTATCTCGATAGCCAAAGGGGTATCTCCTCTTGTAATTGTTCCCAAAAAGAATAGAAAATGGAGAATATGTGTTGACTATAGGGAACTAAACAAATCCACAATGAGAGATGATTTTCTCTTACCATTCATAGATCAAGTCCTAGATAACCTTTCAGGTAAAAAATACTTTTCTTTCTTGGATGGCTTTAGTGGATACAATCAGATCAGAGTTGTTATTGAAGATCAGGACAAAACTACATTTACATGTCCATGGGGAACCTTTTCCTATAGGGTATTACCATTTGGTTTATGCAATGCTCTTACAACTTTCCAGAGAGTTGTACTTGCAATCTTTTCTGATCTAACAAATGATTGTGTTGAAGTATATATGGATGACTTCACTATACATGGAGATACATTTGAAGATGCTTTGAGAAATATAGACAAAGTGTTAACAAGATGTGAACAACATAACCTGTCTCTTAGTGATGAAAAGTGTTTGATGATGGTGGATGAGGGGATTGTATTAGGACACCATATTTGAAAAAAGGAATTCATGTGGATCAAAACAAAATTAGGATCATTTCAGAATTACCTATTCCTCATATCCCCATAGATATCAAATCATTTCTAGGGCATGTTGGGTACTATAGGTGCTTTATAAAATATTTCAAGAAATTACTACCCCATGTTTAATTTTCTAACCAAGGACTATGAATTTCTTTGGGATGAAAAGTGTCAAAGCATGCTTTTGAATAAATTAAAGAAAAATTAATCAAGTGCCCCAATATTGAGAGGTCCTAATTGGGAAAATCTATTTCATATCCAAACAGATGCCTAAAATTATTCCATTGGTGTATTATTAGGACATAAAGATGAGGAAGGATAAATGTATGCAATTTACTATCTTAGCAATAATCTTATTCCAACTCGAAAAGAATTACACCACCACCGAAAAGGAATTTCTTGATGTGATTTATCCAATCAATAAATTAGACATTACATTACATGGTACAAGGTATTTGTACACATGTGCCATTCAGAATTAAGTATTTAATGAACAAACTAGTGGTTGGAGGAGGAATCTTTAGATGGTTATTAATTTTTCAATAATTTGATATCACCATTGTGGACAATCCAGGAAATTTAATTTGATAGCTGATTTTTGTTAAGACTAACCACCACAGGGGAGCAAGATCTAGTCAAAGATAAATTTTTAGATGAAAAAATATTTGCAATCTTAGCAAGTACACCATGTTTATTGATATGGAAAATTATCTTGCAACAGGAAGTTTCCTCCTTTCACTAAGAAACAAGTAAAGAAGTTAATTAAAACAAGATTGCATAATTCAAATGGTTAAATAGAATGATATTTAAGTGTGGTACTGATTTTTACTTGCGCATGTGTGTAAGAGAAGATAAAATCTTTAACATCCTCGAGCATGTCATGATGAACCAAGTGGAGGAAACTATTCAATAAAAAGAATAGCTCATAAGAAACTTGGCACTAGTTATTATTGGCCATCTCTGTACAAATATGTGAAGAGATATATCAAGAGGTGTGATCCTTGTCAAAGGATGGGACAACCAACTTTCACCAATGAAATGCCTCTTCAGCCTCAAGTTGTGGTTGACCCATTTGAGAGATGGGATTGGATTTTATTGGTCCCTTTAATCCTCATTCACAAGGGAAGGAATATATTCTTATATGTACTGATTATGTGAAAAAATGGATAGAAGTGCAGGCATTGACAAATTCTATTGAGGAAGTAGTTATTGATTTCCTTTGGAACAAAATTATGATAAAATTTGGAGCACCAAGGAGCATAGTTTCATATAAGGGACCACAATTCATGTCTAATATGATCCAAGCTTTCACAAGGTATTACCAAATCAATCACAGGAAGTTATCTACTCACCACCCATAATAGAAATGGACAAGTTGAAGTAACAAACAGAGAATTAGAGAACATCCTTACCAAAATAGTTGAAGCTGGAAGAAAAGATTGGGTAAATATACTACCTGAAGTTGTCTAGGCTTATAATACAACTTGGAAAACTACAACAAGGCTTTCACCATATGAATTAGTCTATGGGAAAAATACCTTGTTGCCTATAGATTTTGAACTTCAGACATTAAGGACAAAAGTGAAGGTAGGAATTGAGTTGAATGCAGCTCAAAAAGAAATAATCCTTCAACTCAATGAGTTGGATGAATTAAGATTGGAAGCACTTCAAAAACAGAGATGATTCAAGAGCAAAGGAAGCAATGGAATGACACACATATCAAGAAAATGCAATTCAAAGTAGGAGACTGGGCATTGTTGTTTGATTCTAAGTACCAATAGTTCAAGGGAAAATTGAGAACCATATGGTTGGGACCCTATCAGATTGAGCAGATATTTGACAATGGTTCTATTTAGTTACTTCCCATTAATGGCAGCAAAGCAGAACACTCTTGGTCAATGGACATAGGTTGAAACTCTATAGGAAGCCTCCCACTAAGGATGAATTTTTGAGGAAGATTGAAGTAGACAAAGAATTTGATCATATGGAAGAACTTAGTTCTTCCAAAATGATCAAATAACCAGATGATAGATCTAGAATAAAGGGAAGAAGATGAAAACCAACAAATGGCATTTTCTTCCCAATATATATATATATATATATATATATATATATATATATATATATAATATAAAAAAATCTCTCAAAGGTCAATTGAAAACTAGAAAATGGCAGTTGACCTCTTTTTGGCTAGTTCAAATAAAAGAATTCTTTTGAATTCTAGTTGTCTTATCTAATCATGTTTTGTTCCACTTGTAGGAATGACGAGTCATCATAGCAAAATGATTACATCATCAAGGATGGTAATTATGTCTTTTAACTCATTTAGGGTTGATTAAATGTTTACATGTGTGATGTGACTTAATTTAAAAGTAGGTATGATGAGTCATCTATTTATACATTATGATTACAAGTGTGTAATCATGAAATTGATTTGGATGGAATAAGTAGTGGCATGGTTATCGGTAGTAATTATTATTATAAAAATCAAGAGAAATAAGTTAGATATATTTTAAGGAAGGAGCAATGAATTGAGTTTGTATTTCAGTAAGCAAAGAATAGAGAATTGAGAAGTTTCGTAGCCAAGAACCGAGGCTCTGCAACTAAAAATAGAGGTTTCATAGCCAATTCGCCAGTTCTGGAGCTAAGAAAAAGGGCCTGCAACCAATTTGCACAAAATCAAAAGAGACAAAACTCAAGCCGATATGGGGATTGAGAATAAATATGAAACAAAGGATGATTCCTATTGCTCGTAGATGATGAAATGGCATCCATCTTTGAGTATGCAAGATGGCTTGAATTCTGAGAAGAAATTTTCAAGGCATAATGATGAATTGGTAAGAGAATTCATCATAAACCTAGAACAATCCAGAACAAAGGTGAGAAATTTATTTATTCCTTTTTATGTGAATCTTTGTAAGTAATGTGTCTAGAGTGCCCATTGTGCATGTCCCACAACCTGCCAAGGGGACTTTGAAATAACTAGTTGAAGTCTTACTTCAAGAAGAAGAAATTGAACCCAAAAGACATCTATAATACAAAGAAAATCATAAAAGGGGTCAGAAGGGTCAGTTTTCCCAAACCCTTTGACAGGGTAGAATTTT
The DNA here is from genome assembly GCA_018340775.1 of Taxus wallichiana var. yunnanensis. Taxonomy (NCBI): domain Eukaryota; kingdom Viridiplantae; phylum Streptophyta; class Pinopsida; order Cupressales; family Taxaceae; genus Taxus; species Taxus wallichiana. The sequence continues at coordinate 172,689 of JADAXU010000134.1, forward strand.
GGATAGTAAAATATTTAACCTATGACGGTCAATTTGGGTCTATGGGAAAAGAAGTCTTAAAAATTCTCATATATCTGAAGTATGGAGCCACCAAACCTGAGTACATAATAAACCTTTTAGGGTTTCTTTTTTATTGTATCCTAGACCATGGCTTAGAGGTATTCCTGGGGTGTTAGGACAATTAGGCATCATGGTATAATTCATTTAATATGCTAGCACCATTTCCTATCAAAGAAGAATGGAGAAGAAATTTGGGACAAGTTTCTTGGCAAGTTCAAGAAAAACCCTAATATTATCATAAGGACAATTCTAGCCCCATTCTCTCCTTCAGCTAATCTAGAAAGTGATGCCCCTGTAGAAGGATAGAGGGAAATGGAAATATAAAATATACCAAAAAAAAACGTTGGTGAGAAAGATAAAAACAACAGAGCCTTTTGTACCTGTGAAAGAAATTCCTTCTTCTACAACTGCTTTAGGGGAGCCAATATCTATCTCTGATGGTGATAGCTCACCCACACAAGAGCAAGAAAGAATAGTAAGAATAAGCTCTGGAAGTAAATTCACTATTGGGCATGTTGAACTTCCCGTATAAGAAAAATTCATAAGAGGTCTAGGAAACCCCGCAAGGAAGGAGTGAGTAGAAAAGGATGGAAGAAGAAGTTATTGACATTTTGGACAGCATGGCCATGACTCCTTCTAAGCCAATTCAAGCTGAAATGGATAGAGGAGAGGAGAGGTTTGAAGAGAAATATTTTCAGGAATTAGATGAACCATCAGCATTGCCACATGAAGAAGAAGAGTTGGCATCCAGGATAAGAAAAGGAAAATTTCCTTTGATAGAGGAAGAATGCCCAACTCCTCAAGTAATTCAGAGGAAGAAGAAAGACAACAAGTTAAACAGGCTCTATTCTTGTCTAGAGAAGAGCTCATTATTAGAGAAAAAGATGAGGAATTAGATTTCCTCAAGCTCAAATTGGAACAAAGGGAAATGCTCATTAGAGAGTTGACAACCCAACTTGTAGCCAGGACTGAGGAATTATCAGCAACCAAGAAACAACTGATAGAAAAAGAGGAAGAATTTCATGCTTCCTAGAAAATAGAGTGTTGTGTCCCATGCCTCTCGCATTGCATCGAGTTGACCTATTTACCACTCCAACAGCTATGGAATGATACTTGTAGGGATCTCAAAGAATCCAAAACATCAAATGAAGAATTAAAGACCAAGATGGAGGAAGAGATGAAGTAAAGAAAGGAATGGGAAGAAAAATTTTATGAGGAGGAAGGAAATAAATATAAATGTCTTGCAAAAATTAATATGGTTTGTATCATGAGTGAAAAAATTCTTTCATGCAGGAGGCCTTCTCCTATATATATTGTGTTTTTGGAAGAGTAGTTCATCCGCTAGCAGTTTTCAAGAATTACATGTGGACTTCCACATGAATTAAAAGATGAATCTGAATTCATGGAAGCTTACTTTCTCTCCAGCCCTGAGCAGAAAAATCTTCTGTGTGAATTTTATCTTTACAATTTTATGCTAGAGAAAAACATTAGATTTATGATCAACTTGTATGTAGGGGAGAGCTAGCTCAATGCATTTGTCTCTGTTTTGCAAAACCAAATTACATGGAAGGAAAGGGAATCTGAATTTTTATTGAAAGTCGGCTCAACAGGTCTCTGTATGAGAGCTCATTATGGTAAAACCTCTTCCTTCCTCACACATTTTAGAACTCATGCCTTTGGTGAGAGATTCAAGGCACACTATCTTTCTATTCTACAAAAGAGTATTAATGCCTTCACCTCCTATGAGGAAGAAAATTTTGAAGATATTTATGAAGGATTCTCAAAGAGGTGGGAAATCCTTACTGTTTCCTTAAGAAGAAGGGAAGTAATTTCCCCAACAAATCTGATCTGGAGTTTAGAAAGGGAAAAATCATTATGCACAATAATCCCCAAGTCAATGAAACCTACGGAAAAATATGGATGGGAATACGAACAAGGCCCCCCTCTACTTCTCACCCCCATGTCTCCTTGGCAAAATAGAGAACCTCAAGACCTTGCTAAATTTGAACAGGTGGGAGAGGAAAATAGAAGGATTAGGTACAAGACATTCAAGTTTAAACATTGGAAAATGTAGTTTCATCCATTTGATTTGAGCAATCAAATGGAGTGCAAAGCTACATAACCCAAGTTTTGAAGAATGAAGTTTTTAAAGGGAATTACAAACAAGTAAGTTTGGGGGAAATGATGAGGCAAGAATATGTCTGATTAATGTATAATATATGATCTCATCTTACTCTCCTTTTGATTAAGTTTGATTGCATTGTCTGACTTTTAGTTGATTTGATGTGAGTTAGGATGTAATTGTCTTTCTTTTTATTGATTATGATTCTAATGTTAAAAGCCATGTAATTCCTAAAAAAGTATGTGTTTGAATTCAGTTTTGTAATAAATCAAGTCTAAATCAGTCAAGGAAGTGAAGAAAGAAGTGTTTAGTTTGTTTTCAGCAACATCTCTGTTCCTACGACTTAGTTCGGAACTTCCAAGCTAGTTACGGAACTCCATCACGAGTCATCATTTAGTTCGAGAATTTTTGGACTTAGTTACGTAACTCCTAAGGATAGCTCATAAATCTCATGATTTGGAGCCTTAACAAATTCCTATGGTTTGGAACTTCTCTCGAAGTTCCATAACTGATAAGGAGTTATCTATTTTAAACCACATCCAAATATTTTCATCTACAACCCTTTCAATCGGGAAGGACGAGAATATTTCTAAATGCAGATCGAGGAGATTTATCCTACAACTATCGATCAACCGCAATCCATCTTAGAATCTATTTTGGGCATAATTTGATTTCATCAGAATCATTGAGATAGCTATGATTTTAAAATGTATATAAAAGTATACATGTAGTAGATATAGAATATATACAAATAGAAGATATAGAATGAGAAGAAATAGAAAAGAGAAGAGAAGCAGACTAAGTACTTAGATCCACTACATTTGTAATTTGAATGTTTTATCAATAAAATAGCCATTCCTATTTGAGAGAATTCTGAGTTGTTAAATCCAGGATTGGAGGAGGAGCAAGGGCCCACTCCCCAAGGACTAGGATATTCCTTTATTTGGTATTTATATTTCTTTAGCAAATAGCTTAGATATGTTAATTCTTTATTGTTTTAATCCTTCCAGTTAAACTCTATTGTATACTTATTCCTGTAGGTGTTTAGATAGATTTTATATTTCTTGCAATTATTTTCAAACATTCTAAATTGAGTGTATTTATTTTCTAAGAACAAGTGTGTTTCCATTCTCGCACAGGTGTGCAAATCTTTCGGTGTGTTTACTTTCAACAAGTTTTCATAGTTTGATTTAAATAAGGTTTTACCAAGAAGTCCTTAAGACATTAAAGAGATCCCCTAGAAAATACAAAAATAAATACGATCAACTAATAGATTGGTTAAAGTACTCTTGTTGCATATAGCTTTAGACACACCCTGGTTTGATATGACATCAACAAGAAGTTGATTAAATGAAAGGAATGATGACACCCATCAAACAAGAGTGCTTGACCAAAAGTGAATAATATGGGTGCTAACATCCTCTTAGATTATTAGTTTTTTATCCTTTACGCATTGGAAGATCTTTTTGTTGATCCTCTTTTATCACTTAGGTTTCACTCCAATATTATTAGTTGTACATGTAAGCGCAAAACAGATAGCTAGCTCTACATGCCCATAAACCACATCAAACCTAATAAAAAGATGCAAAATGGGTATTCGGACTAACACTATTGGTCACCCAAAGAGTGATATTATAACTAAGCACTACACTACATCTCAAACTCCATGAAAGTCTATGTGAATGTGTGTGTGTAATTATTCCCTAGCTTTCCCTTATGCAAGTTGCACTATGATAGTGGGCTAGATCTAGAATGCTTCAAGTATGAAAATGTGTTAAATGGAATAAAATGAGCTTCCCCTCTTATGTTTGTATGCAGAGTGATGAATCCCTTGTCCCTTATATGTATAAGCTAGATTAATGCCTTTGAAATTATCTTGTTCCTTTGATGTAGATTAGGTGATATTAGATAATTTTTAATGTTTTTCCCCTTATTTGAGAGTAATAACTAAGTATATATATGATTCCCTTGTTTGAATTTCATAATTGACAATTGAGAGGCCAACACAAAGTTTTAAAAGGTCATTAAAAGTAAAAGAGACCAAAAAGGGTAAGAAAAGGATAGAGGGATCAAGATCACCTAGGAGGGATATGAATGTCTGTTTTCTTGTGTCCTAACTAGGTGCTAGTGTTCGAGGCCATAAAAGATAAATAATTCAAGTTATGACATGGTTTGTAAGATGTAAAAATTTAGAAAGAAGACAATAGATAAAGAAAAAAAAAAGGCCAAAAGGATTTTTCAACTACTAGTTTTCTTACTTAGGAATCATGTATATATTAGTATGCTTTAGGACCTAGAAATGTACCTAAGTGCATAGATTTTGTGTCTATGATTTCCCCACTTTATTTTTTTGAGTGAATACTCGATAGCATAAAGTAGATAGAATATGCATACCTTGTAATCCTATAGAGAAGAGTGTAGCCGATAACATGCCGAGTAGACAAGTAAAGAGTGAAGTGATTGCAAGTTTAATTATAGAGACTAGGAAAAGTAAATATACCTAGGGGTGAAGTGTATTCATAGTAGCTTTGTTGTTAGAGCTTGTGTTTGTTCATGTGAGATGATTCTTGTTGCATATTAAGGAAATATCTACAAAATAATATTGAAACAGATAATTAAAGTCTCGTATATAAAAATCATACTAATGTATGTGTAAGTAAGAGTTTGTAAAAGGAAAGTGCGCACTTTGATGCATAAGAGAGTAAAAGATAGAAAATTATCTTATTTTTCTTGGATATTTTGTTGGGTTTGGATGCCTTGTTGATGACGGTGAGGTATTTGGGATATCTCACACCAAGAGAAGGTATTTTGTGTGATCTCACACCGAGAGTGAGTTTTTGGTGATCTCATGCCAAGTGTGAGTTTTTGGGTGATCTCATGCCAAGAGTGAGTTTTTAGGTGGTATCACACCAAGAGTGATTTTTTTGGCTGATCTCACACCAAGAGAAGAGTGTTAGGAGAGAGGTATAGTTTTCTCTCCTTTCATGATGCTTCTAAATAAGCACTACTATAGATGGTATATCCTTGATTTGTTCCTAATATTCCTATTTTTCCTAATTACAAATGATTGTAACTTATTGTAGCTAGTTGTAATTGATTCTAACTAATTGTAATCGATTGTGACTAATTGTAACTGATTGAAATTGATAAATTGCTCTTTCTAACTAGAGGAAAGGGCCTATTACTAGAGAACTATACTATAAACTTCTAAAAATTATGCTAAACCGAGAAATCAATTTTTTTCCCCCTTAACACAAGTGCGTGGAGGGGAACACAAGTCCCCACTTTGCTACTTTCTAAGACTAAGCACTAGTTTCTACTTCATGTGTTGGGTCCAAGTCTTATTCTATCCCATTTTGTGACCTGTGTTTACGTGTGTTGATTCTATATTGTGTTATTTTGATATATAGCTCGAGCTGCTTTGGGAGAGTGATTTATTCATCCAATAGATGCCCCCTCATTACTGGGTACATGTGAAAAGATAGGAGAATGAATTCCAAAAGAGAGGACCTAAAAGTGATATGTTTATCATGTAGTGGATACTTGTAAGGGTAGGGGATGTGCATTGTAGAAACCAAGGCACATATAAAAAAATGTCAACAAGAAAAAGTGTTAGTTGTAACAATAGATAGTGATTTAATAAAAATTGAATTAAATCTAATTGTAGAGTAATTACTATAATAAATAATGTAAAATTTATAATATACGGTAAGACGTAAGAAATATAGCATATGAAATATGAAAACCTAAGAAATAAGGAGAGACAGAGGAACCTATCTAATTTCGAATGAGCGATAAGTGATACGGGCATATGACATAGTGAAACATACCGAGGAGAGTGTCGTAGAGGCTCGTTGGAGGTTATGAAATATGAAACTACAGTACATGAGCACCTAGGAGAGGACACACGTGCATGGCGCCGATGTCCAGATATGGGCGATGGTGTCTAGGTAAATTCTATGAATATGATTCTTACGGGGCGAGAGGATGTTTATTATCCTTTTATGGCTTTCACTCTAGATTCGTTATGCAGTATGTGATTTTACCGTAACCTACAAGAAATAAGTTTAGTTACACATACCATAAACCACATCAAACCTAGAAAGGAAAATGTGAAATGGGGAGTCACTTAATGAGTGAAATTATGATTGAAAATCTGACGCATCTTAGAATCCTAGAAATGATGCCCTTGTCCAAGTTACATAGTGATACTCTGATGTAGTGAAATTATGAGTGAAAATCTCATATGTTGTGTACCTTTGCATCTTAGAATCCATGTAGATTATTGTAATGCTTAGTGTCACTTATTTTGTAGTATTTATATGATGCCCTTTTCAAATTGACAATGAACCAAAGTGATAGTGGGTAATTATGAAGTGAAAGGGGTCCAAAAGGATAAGAAAAATGTAAATAATGACATGAACACTAGGAGGACAAGAGTTGTGTTAGTGTCACAACTAGAGTGTTAGTGTTTAAATAGTAGAAAGATAAAACATTCAAATGCTAGCAAGAGTGTAATATGTATAAAGCTAATAAAAGTGTAGAAGACAAAGCAAAATCATAATTGTAGATGGTATTTTCCATTTTTGTTTTTTTGTTCCTATTGTAAATTATTATGGAGATAAAATGCATTGTGTATTTGGAGGATATCTGCTACCAAACAGGTGTGTCCCTTCGAAGAATGTGTTATAATGAGAAATTACTTGTTTCTTCCCCTAGGACATTAGTTCTGAGGGGAGGACTATCTAGGTGTGGGACTAGTATTTGTACTTTATCTAAATTCTAAGTCTTATTTTGAATGTTATCCAAAATTCACCCCCAAGGTAAATTTTGATACATGTATCAAATTCTTTAGTCCCAAGCAATTATATTGATTCTGTGAAAAGTCATGTTTCTAGGGTCCTCTCATATTTTTCTAACTCCCCTTTGTAAGTAAGAAGAGAGAAAGTTCGAGAAAGGTTAAAATTTTTTTGCAAAAAACAGGCTAGGGCCGAGAAAAAATCTGAAAAATGGCTAAGTCCTTAATTGGGACAAAAGGTAATCGCCAAAATTCCACCGTGGACAATTTGGGACATTTGGAAAGGGGACGCGGAAATCCAGAAAAATGAAAAATTTGACTAGCATTAATTGGGGATGAACAGTGATTAGTTAGCAGAGGACCAAAAGAGGATAAGTACGCAAACCGGCCGGATCGGGCTGAAATGAGAACTTTCGTTCGGGACAGTTGGGACAAAAGGCGAATGGCCAACCGCAAGCCGAGCTTAATCGGGAAAATTTGTCCCAAAGAGTCCCGGGACATGCGGGACAAAAATGAGCGAACCGGATTCGGCGAAATGGGAAATTTTAGCACTATGCCAAGTGGGACGAGAGGGACCATGGGATGCAAAAATCTTGAAGAAGTGCTGGCGAGAAGAAAAGTCAACGCGTTTAAGGCCGTGAAAGAAAGATAAAACATTTTCAAAAATGACTAGCAAGAGTGTAATATGTATGAAATATATTTAATAAAAGAAAAAGTGCAAGAATGAAAAAGCACTGCCCGGACCCAAAAAGCTGCCCCGCACTGAAGCATAACTTTTGCATTTCTCAACGAAATCACACAAAGTTGGTACCTTTGGAATCATGTCCCTGATGCACAGAAATCAAGAAATTCCTGATTTGATGAGATATTGATCAAGATTTTTAACAAAACGTGGCCGGGTTCATAATGTGTTTTATTTGGTTCTTTGGGAGTGCAATTAAGAGGCATGATCATCATTCTTTCTCTGCTGCAGCAATTATGACAGTATGGGGAGCCTTTTTCAAGTAATGTATAACCATTTCACTCAATTTAATGCCTCTTATAGGTGGTTGGAGGACATAAAGATTTCCATTTTCCCTTCTCTTCCCCTTCTCATTTTTTCTATAAATTGGAGTTTGCTCATTTAAAAGAGAGAGTTTTGGGTAGCAAAGCTCTACCAAAATTGCTTTGTTGAAGACTCCTTGCATGGTGATCCAAGGCCCTTATCTTGTAAAGAATGCATGTTGAAGCAATAAAAACTAGTTTGTGGATGTATCTTTTACTGTTGTGTTTTCTTGCATTTTCTTGCCCCTTTGATCTTTCTATAAGAATATTGTCTATTTATTATGTTCTTAGGGATTCATTATCATTGTGTATGCTTGGAATATTGTTGGAATGCACTAGATTAGCGTCATCACCTCTTCTAGTGTGGTATTTCACACATTTGGAGACTACTATCACACCCTCCTTTTCCGGTGTATCACCGCTTTAGTGTAGGATTTCATTTTATGCATTCTCTCTCCTTGGTCACTGAAAATTTAGATTATCATTAGAGTACTTTATCTCACGGAGGTCTATCAAGTAAAGCAAGTCTAAGTCTTATTTGTGACTATTTCATGATTGTATACATGTGTTGTTTATGTATTGTGTTGATCTAAATTGTAGCTCTAAGCCGTTGTAGGGGTGATTTTTCACCCAATATATACCCCCTCATTCGAGGTGCATGTTGCGTCTGTAGGAGAATGTGGACCAAAGGAGAGGATCTGATGTTGATGTAAAGTGAATACCTATAGGGGGTAGGGGATGTGTTTGGTAGAAACCAAGGAACATGTAAATAAAATGGGCTAGTAACAAGTGTTAGTAGTAAAAGTAGCTAGCATGCAATAGAAAAAATGTAGAAATCAAGTGTGTAAACAAGATGGACTATGAAAATTGGGTTTCATACATGGGAAATCACTCATAATTTCATAAGACAATCGGGGTTGAGGAATCCAAAAGCATACAATGACCACATAAGACATAGGAATAGCCCATAAACAATAACAAGAAAAATGTGATAGATATTCATGGCTATATATAGTCCTACAAGGTAAATTCTAGACATGAAGCACTGTTAGCATGTTAGAAAGATAAATAGTATGTCAAATCATGTATTTAGTAGCGAAAAGTAAAGTGGGTGTGATATGGAAAGTAGTAAAGTGTATAACAATAGAACCTTTGATATAGGAAAATATAAAAGTAGAAAAACTAAATTCCCCCATGAGCCTCGGTGATACTAGAAAGGGATTAAATTTTGGGAAATATTCATCATGTAAGGATTTGTAAGAGATCTACATTCAATTCTATATATGAATTGAATGCGTATGTGTATATAGAAAAATATATTGACATACTAAGAATCCGGCTAGCATAGTAAGCAAAGTGCAACATGTAAGTAGTATAGGAAAACAAGAGTAGATGCAACCAAGATATGCAAATGTTGTGATGGTGTGATGGAATGGTATGTAATATTTGAAAATGAAGGGATTCGAGTTTCCCCCAATGGATGTGCATGAAATGAGGTTCATTTATAAATTCCCCCTCAGTAATCAAGAATGAACCATAAAACAAGAGTGTGTCATCAAGAAATAAGTGTGTCACATGTGAGTAGATGCTAGAAAATATATGTCATGAAGCACAAAGCATGAAGTGTGTAATGTGAGGTTCATTGATGTAGTGTGCCCTCAATAGTCAAGTGTGAACCGTAGCATGAGAGTGCATCATAGGGTAATGATGATATAATGTGTGTACCAACAAATTGAATATGTTAGGAAATTTAAAATTGTATTTTGGAGCATGAAGTGTATGAGTAGGAACTAAACACACTTGATAGCGCTAGAAGGGGGATGAAAGTGGGATGGCCCTCAAGTGTGCAAGGAGTAAAGACTATCTAACAATAGTGAATGGTGAGGTACATTCACCCAATATTAGAGGATACAAAGGCATGTGAAAATGATCTAAGGTTTTGGTGTAGGAGAGTAACTATGTGCTTGTAAATGAGATTGAAGTGAATAAGGAGGTAGAGAATATATGTAAGAAAGGGTTTCCTAAGTAGGGGACTTAGTCTGTCAAGGTGGAATAATGGACCAATGAGGATGACAAGGTTGAGATGTAGGTCATGAGTGAATATGAGAACTAAGTGTAAAACTAGAATTGTACTTAGGATGCATAGGAGGCCACATATAATTAGGAGAGGTAGATGTAGGAGTGGACCAGGAGGATAGCCATACAAAAGGATAAAGCATCTTGGTTGATACAAAAAGATCATCATGAGTGGGTCAAGGAAATGGTGTGTGAGGTGGAATACCTTTGATGGTGAAAACTTGTTTGTTATGGAGGAACTTGAGACATAAGTGATGCATGGAATGGATAGCTTGTGTGGTGAGGAGACAAGGAATACACAAGATCATTTCATATCCAATGATTTTAGAGGTAACAAGAAATGGTGTAAAGATGGTAAGAGACCCAACTGTGATGGGAAGAATGACATGACCATAAGAATTAGGACTCAAAAATATAATAATAGTGTTGGGAACTAAATAACTACAAGAAGTACAATGGAGCATGCATTTGTAAGATCCGATGGATAGACCATAGTATTATTGATAACATAGGTGCCAACAAAAGAATTGATATGCAATGAATCAAAATAAAATGTAGCATGATAATCATGATCTGAAAATTTAATTAGTGACGTTGTAACATCACTAGAAGTAATAAGGAAATAAAGAGGCCCCGATGGAGGAGGCACAACATGATAAGTATTATTTATAGGATAATTTATATCTTTCTTATCATCGTTTGGTAAAGGGTCTTTGAATATTTTTCACTTTTATTATCATCAACTAGCTTGGAAGTAGATGACACAAGAAGGTCAATGGATTTTTAATCAATAAGATATTCAATTAGGTGTCTAAGTTTGAAACAACGATCATTTTGATTCTTAATGCATTGATGGCAATCACAGCATGTATTTTCATCGTAGTTGTGGCCAAGTGGGGGAGAAGGTTCTAGAATGAGCGATGGTGGAAGAGTAATAAGATTACTTTCAATAAGTTGCAGAAGTAGGAATTGAGGAGCGTAAGGTAACTTATTAAATGTACATTGCATATCTTGAACTTGATGTGTGATATATGGAGAAAAAACATTGATATTGTCCTTAGCTTTAGTAGGATTAGGGAATGGTTTGAATGCAGATTCAAATTGAAATCTATTAGAAGAGGATGAGGCAATATCATGATATTTTAATTTTCCCATAGATAATAGAATTCCTTCATGCATCTTGAGTGTATGAAATAATTAATCAAATGAGGGAGAGGTATTAAAGATGACACTCTCTTGAAGTCAAGGTAATATACTTTGAAGAAAAATATCTTATAATTCTTAATTAGCTAGTACGTTAGTCATCTTGGCAAGGTTATTCTTTGAATGAAAAGCATAGTCTTCTAGATGTTCATTAGATCCTTGTTTAAGTTGAGAAAGTTGAGCATAATATATATTAGTGCCGATATTGATAGAAAATTTTCAAGTAAATCATTGGCTAAGTGTGTAAAATAAGTTACTAAGTGAATAGGTAGATCATAAAACTGATGCATAGTGTAATCTTGTAATATTATAGGAAATAGTTTATCTAGTAATGTAAAAATCATCCACATAATCAATACAATCTACATGGAAAGATTGAAGATGCTCCCGATGGTCTCCATAGCTATTGAAGGTGGGAAGCTTATGTGCAATGAAGTTGGGAGGGATTGGATGAGAGGAGATGGCGAGTGAAAAAGGGTTGTGGAGGAGAAGTGAGGAATTAAGACATGAATAGGAATGTGAAGTAGTTTTCTACAATTAATAGATTTGAATTTATAGATCTTGATATAAGGAATCTATTTCATGGGTGCCTAAAGAGGAACCAAATTTTGTATTAGAGGTATTATGAGTAATTAGGGGAGTAGTAGTTGTAGCAATGGAGGTAGGAATGTTAAGGGGTTGCGTGGAGGCTATGGAAGCTAAGGAGGAACCCATAAGAGGGTTAGAGGAAACATCTAAAGCATGGTTGGCAGCAAGTAAATCATTTTGGACATGGGGAACATGTGTGGGGTAGTCACATAAAGTAGAAAAGAACTAGTGAGATTGTCTAGTTATTCTTGATCAATGTTAGTTTCCTCATCATATGAATGTTCACTATCAGAAGTTTTAATGTTTTCAAGAGGAACATTGTTTTAATGAAGCAATGGTTAGAATATTCAGTCATTGATTTAGAGAACTTATGGATGGAGAAAGGAAGCTCAATGTACTCAAAGGAACCAAAATGATCACTATGGGTGATAGGAATAAAAAGAAAACCCTAAAAGGAAGTTTTGATTCCAGTGATGGGGTTCACCAAATGATTTAATAAAAATGGAATTAAATTTGATTACAGAGTAAATACTATAATAAATGATGTACAAATGCTAATATACAGTAAGATGCAAGAAATAAAGCATGTGCAATATGAAAACCTAAGTAAAAAGGAGAGATAGAGGAACCTATCTGATTTTGAATGAATAAGAAGTTATATAGGAATATGAAATACTAAAATATACTTGAGGAGAGTGTCTCAAATGCTCGTTGGAGGTTTTGAACTCTGAAACTACACAAGACAGGAGCACTGGTAGAGGACAACGTGTGCTACGGTGTCTAGATCTGGAGCTTTGGTGTCTAGGTAAATGTTATGGATATGATTATTTAAAGGCCACATGATCTACACTGTCCTTTCTTATATGTCTCTCTAGATTCACTATCTTGATTTTTTATCCTACCTCTAATGTGTAAGAAATAATTTCACCTGTACATACCCACAAACCACATGAAACCTAAAAATGAAAATGTGGAATAGGGATTTGAATTGACCTTGACAATCACCCAAAGAGTGAACTTATGACCGAGCGCTAGACTACATATTAGAATCCATGTATTTCTTGTGTGTGTGTATAAATGAATCCCTAGGATGTCGTTGTGAAAGTTGCACCATGATAGTGAGCTAGATCTAGGATGTGTATGAGATGAGGTTCATTTAGAAATTCCCCTTCAACAGTCAAGAATGAACCATATAACAAGAGTGCGCCATCGGGAAATGAATGTATTGCATGTGATTAAGCATATATGCTAGGAATTATGTATCATGAAGCATTAAGCGAGAAAATGTAGCAAAAGTATATGATGTGGGTTCATTTAAGAATTGGAACCTCAATAGGAAGGTATGAACCACAAAACTAGAGTTCTTCATTGGGTAATTAGGATAAAGTATGTGAAAAAATGATGTGGTGATGCTCGTAAATATAGTCATGAAGCATGGAGCGAGAGAGAGTAGTGGAGGCTAGGATATATGTATCATGAAGCACTGAGCGTGAAGTGTACATGATGTAAGGTTCATTGATGAATTGTTCCCTCAACAATTAAGTGTGAAACATATCACTAGAGTGTGTCATCGGGTAATGATGGTACCATGTGTGTACCACATATGTAAGAATTCTTTGAAAGGGTAACATGAAGCATGAAATGTGAAGTGTAGTAAATAATATAAGAGAAAATAATAGAGGGATTCAATAGTGATGGAGAGGAGGGATAAACTGTGATGCCTCCTAAGTGTATATATCAAGAGATACTAGTAAATAGATGTGATCATTTTAAATAAGAATATCAAAATTATGTATAATGTGCAAAAGGATGTATAACGTATATATGTAGTATATGTATCATGAATAGAAGGATCCATAAGTAAAAAAGTGTGTATGGAGTAGCATAGGAGCATAGAGAGATATAGTAAGATGTTCCTATAGTGTAGATATGAAAAAGTGTTGCTAAAAATATGGCATGAAGTACAAAGAAAAATTAATGTATAGATGTGTATGAGAATAGTATGGATAGACAATTACTTATTAGAACATGTGACTATTAGGGGGGAGAGTTTGATGCCCCCAAGTGTGCAAGTGATGGATATCTATATGATGATGTGAGAGAGACCATGCCATGGTGGAAGAGTTTGAAATGTGTCTCAGCCATCAATATAAGCATTAGCTTGAGTGAAAAAAGGAATGATGTGTTTAATTGGAGGAGGTTGGTGAGGGATCTTGGCTTCTAGAAATTGAATTGGTGACTCTTCTTTGGATGGTGGTTGTTGATTTGGGATTGGTAACACTATAGATGACTTGACATGAGGAGGGGATATAGTAATTATTTTTAAATGTGGTATGGTAGTAGTTTGGATAGGTGGCTCTTCACTTACTAAAGAAGGAACATTAGTAATTAGGGCATGATGCTCACTAGACATGGAGGGATAAGATTTGGACCCCATTAGGGTTTAGTAATTGAAGATGAGTGTAAAATGAGACCCTTATACTCTAGATGTCAATTTTTTTCTAAAGAATAGAAATTGTCATCACAATGTCCATTAATCCCATAGAATTACAATATGGTATACTTTTGTATCAAACAATCCGATGAGGAAGGGGAAATGATTAGGTAAGCAAATAATTAATTGATTATCGAGTGGTGAAAATAATGTATTAAGTTGTCTAACATTCTTATCTAGCTAGATAAGTATTTAATGTGATAATACCCTTACCTTGCTTGTATGAGCACATGTAGTAGACAAAGAATCAGGATGAGGTGTAGAAGAAGAACTAGCATGGGCATGATAAACATTCTTGAGATGTTGGATTTCAGCTGTGAGGGATTGAATCATGGCTTCCATAGCTTGAAATTTATCTTGAAAAGCATGGTGTAAAGCTTGAATTGACTCTAAGATAGCTTGATAAGATGTGTTATCAGGAATAATAGGTAGGTCTGAGATACGATTGAAAATGACACTTACTTGTGAAGGTGGCATATCATGAGGGAGGTACATTGTGTGTATGGATTTTGTGAGAGCATATTTGTAAATTGGGTTCTTTTGAAGTAATTGATACAAGGAGAGTTTAGGAGCTTTATGAGCCATGTTAGAACAAGGGTTTGGGTTTAGAGAAGAATAAAATTGTTAGATAATGAAACTAAATATCTAAGTATTTGATCAAGAGTAGAGGTTCACTAAATGATTTATTTTAAGTTGGATAAACCTTAATTTCATAGTAACTACTATAACTAATTATATACAAGTGATAAACTATAGTATCATGTAATAAATAACCATATAAAATATGAAACCCTAAATAATAGAGAGAGAGGAGGTGACTAAGCTGATTTCCAAGTAACTGGAAGTGATCTTAGCTAGGAAACTACTAGAATAGACTAGGAAGAGTGTCGTCAAGGCTCATTGGAGGTTTTAGAACTCATATATATATATATATATATATATATATATGATGGTAGTACCCATAGGAGGATACGAGAGCACGGCTACTATCTTCCTCTTAGATGCTTATGTTTTGATCCTTTTTTGGTTAAAATATCACCGCTATTGATCGTCTTTTATCTCTCTAGTTTTACTCCGATGTCGATGGTCATACCTATAACCTACGAAGAGATCTAGTTGCACATACCCACAAACCACATCGAGAAGATGTAGAATGGGAGTCAAACTAGCCTCGTGATCACCTAAAGAGTGATCTTATGACCGAGTGTTGTGATAATCTTAGAATCCATATACTTCAGTATGAATGTGTGTGTAATGATTTCAAGGTTGCCCTTATGTAAGTTACACTATGATAGTGAGATAGATCTAGAATGCTCCAAGTATGCAAATGTGTGAGATAGAATAAAATGAACTTCCCCCTAGGTTGCGTATGTAGAGCGATGCATCTCTTGTCCCTTGTATGGAAGTGCTAGATGTATGTCTTTTAAATGATTTTGTGCCTTTAATGTAAGCCTAGGTGATAGTAGATAATTATTAATGTTTGGCCCCTTATTTGAGAGTAATAAATATGTATACGATTCCCTTGTTTGAATTTCATAATTAACAACCTGAAAGGCCAACCCAAAGTTTTAAAAGGTGACCAAAAATTAAAATAAATCCATAAGGGTATGAAAAGGATATAGATGGTTAGAAGTGCATAAGAGGGACAAGAATGCCTAGGCACTTGTGTCTTAACTAGGCGGTAGTGTTAAGGCCATAAGAGATAATTAACTCAAGTTCTGATGGTGTTTTAATATGTGTAATACTATAAAGAAGACAATAGATAAATAAAAAATTCCAAAAGGAGTTGTCAACCACTAGTTTTCTTGCTTAGGAATCATGTATATATTAGTATGCTTTAGGACCTAAAAATGTACCCAAGTGCGTGGATTTTGTGTCTACAACACCAATGGAATGATACCAATAGTTGACAAAAACACTTACCTTATGCTCATATTCACAACATGGAGCTACAAGATACCAACTATATGAAACAAAATATGTTCCCCTTAAGCTAAACATTCTCCTCCTTTGCTAGAAAAATTTGCTACTAACTTGTGTCATCTACTCATTCTATAACTTTCTTGACTCTCACCCTTTGACATCATATATTCTTGTAAAAATAAAAAACCTTGTCATGACATGATCCCACTTACTCAATGCATACCTTCTTCAAATTAACTCAAGACCACAAGAGAAAGGCCTCTTTCTCACTAGGTCATCATATGACTCAAACCAATGCAACTTATCAACTCAACATATGCTTGATCCAATAGACCAAACTCCTTCAACTACCACTGCTACCAATTGATT
This sequence comes from Taxus wallichiana var. yunnanensis, assembly GCA_018340775.1. Classification (NCBI taxonomy): domain Eukaryota; kingdom Viridiplantae; phylum Streptophyta; class Pinopsida; order Cupressales; family Taxaceae; genus Taxus; species Taxus wallichiana. Next base: position 189,366 of record JADAXU010000134.1, read on the forward strand.
TGAAAACAAGGAAAAACATTTTCCTTTCAACACGTCTTATCTTTTTCAACTGTTATAAACCTTCTTCAAGACTCTAAGTTGTAATGGACCAAGAAAATGTGAAAATTTTGAAATTTTGGCTAAGTAGATTGCTTCTCTTGGTTTTATATACCTTGTATGTGTCAAGATTGAAGTGGAAATTCTAGTAGTTAGTTAAATTTTTGGGTCTTTTGGTTCAAATTTATTGAATTGGTTCTTGGAGGAACTATTCCCCTCTTCATTGTTTTACCAAAAAAATTCCTTTGTTGGATTAATCAAGCTCGACTCGGGTATTGTTTGAACATGTGGAAATTTTCCATGTTTCCTCTTATTCTCCCCTTCCCCACCTTCACTGATTCACTACACTTCACTATTCAAATCGAATAAATCATCATTATTGGGTACTTTTGGAACCTTGAGCAGTGTTCCTTCATGCCTTTGATTCACTAATCATCTACTTCACAACTCCCCACACTCTAATCAAACAAATCAAGTATATTAGGCATTACGGAAAGTGAGGAAATTTTCCTCCGAGCTTGATTCTCCACAACAAAAATTTCCTTTTGCATTAAAATAGGATTTTGTATTGTATGTTCCAAAAATTTCACTTGGCTTAACATAATCTATTGAAATTAAATAAAGGTGAATATTGTTTTTAAATATGTTCACATAGGCCTCTAAAGACTCGGCTCATGGTTTTAGTGGGAGGGTGGAATGTTTGATCTAAAAGCTTATATAAATCATCCACACTAGTCTTATTTTCAAAATTTTCAGTAGACTTGTCCATTGTTGTGTCATGCCTCATCCCTCTTTCCATGTGTAAAGTGCATTTTTGCTCTTAACTCCCTCATTTTCACCCAAGTCAAAAATTCAAGTTGTTTTGATATTGTTGATCAATTTCCTTCATCTTCATATAAGAGGTCATTAATTTTACAATTATTTAATCTAATTTGGTATTTATTTAGTTCTTGAGCCCTTCCCCTCATATTCTCTTCAAAATACATTGTAAATTCATTTTCTTTCCCGAGTCCTACCCAATTTTCCGCCATGAAATGCCATTACATTGGATATGAGCATATATCATCCCTTGAGACCTTTGTCACTAAGATTGGTGATAGTGATGTAAAACATATGAATTTGAAATATTTTTGGGATAAAATAAAATATGATAACCCAACCTTGTTGGCTCAACATATTAGGGATAATGGGTGACTCATGCAGCTTTTTTCCCTAAATCATTCCAATGCACTTATCTGATCTTAGGTTGTGCCTATAGTTTTGATCCATAAACTAATGAGTTAAAATATCATCAACAAGGGTAGGTTATTTATCAATTAGATTCTCATCATATTAATATGGCCTTGGGTATTCCTACCTTTGAAGATTATAAAATCCTAACTAGGGTAAAATATCAAAGGGATGATGACCTCACTTCATCAAATACTAGATAGTGATTGCCAAATATTGTCTAAGGGTTAAAATAAAAGGGACCTACAAATTGTCCAAGAATCTCTATAGAATTTAATTCCTAAAGGAGATGTTTGATATGCTTCCATTTATTTTATATACAATGGGTATGCCCTCATCTCGGGAGTTTTAGAACTAGATGATTGTCTATGTTAACTTGATTTGTGAAGGTACACAACACCTGAACTGGGGAGAAATCATTTGTGAAAATTTAACTTAGCAACTCACTCAGGTCCATCAAAATAAAACATTTTATATGACCTCTTATTTGATGTATACCATAGTTGGATATAGAATATGGATAGGATTGATACACCAAGATAGGAGAAAGAATATAGATATATATGATTTTTATACATAAATTACTCATGAGAATAATAAGAGTCATCATAGGAGGGTCAATGATTCCTTCACAATTTTTTGGTGAGGTTTCTGAAGGAAATGTAACAAGAAGGGTATCTCAAGAGGTCGGACAATTAACTTTAGTATATGGAAGTGTGTTCATAAAATTCCATAAATTTTCCTACATCCTAACGGTTGGATTTGAAAGAGCTCCATATAAGATTTTGATATACTATAGTGATAAGATATAGTTTTGGTTGAACTTGACAGGAATTTGTATCTCCTTCATACAACCTACGAGATAAAAAGATTTTTAGTATACAATTTTACAAAACTTTAGGGAATTATACATGCGGGAAAACTTTGGATGCACGAGAATATCGAAAGGAATATATCTTTGTTCAACTTACATCCTTACCAGAAGATGACCAATTTTGATAGAAATAACTTCATTGGGAATAATCTCATGTTAACATACCACCGTTTTCTAGGATTTGAGGACTATGAGTAGGATTGTGTTAGTGATTATGAGGTTGGAAGAAGAGCCTATGATAGGCTATATTTGCAAGAAATTGAATATTCCAAGCTATATGAAGTATCCGAGGGAATGAAAGATGATTGTTCGAGAGATTTCACCACATAATTCATAAATTTCATTCATTATACTCCTCTCCCCACCATTGACTGGTCACAAAAGGAGAAGGATGATCCCGATGATATTAACACCCCCTGTACTCCTAAGGTCAATACATTGGTTAAATAAAAATGTTAAATAATTAAATGATTCTCAAAATATGGCTTCTTCTCACGAATCATCTTCTTCACAAAATAATATCCCTACTCAAGCAAATTCCTTCTTCCTTCCCTCTTGACTCTAGAAAAAAATTGATTTAGTATAAATTGAATTAAATATAATTTTAAAGTAAAAATATATATAATATGATAAAATATATTAAAATACAAATGATAAGTACTCAAATAATACGAGATTATAAGAAAATGGAAGAGATATGTGACTTAGTTGATTTCTATGCGATTTATAGATAACCAAGACTATATATATTGGATCTTGTTGGAAATGATGTCATAGAATCTCGTTAAGAGTTCTAGATCTCTTAAATGAGCTAATCGGGAGCACTCGTAGGAAGGACGGGGTTTCTAGGAATTGGTGTATTATTATGGGCACTAGTGACTATGCGAATCTTCAAGATCTACTTCGTTCGGGTCTAAAGACCTTTTTTTCTAATATATGCTTTATCACTCTAAATTCATTTTTAGGGTTTTGAAAGTACTGTAACATGCAAAAAAACCCTATCTACCTTGCTAAGATCACAAACACATTAGATCTAAATAAAATATGTAATATGTGAAGTCAAAATGACCCTAGCGATCATCTGATGAGTAAACTTAGTACCAAGCACTGCACTACATTCCAGACTCCATGTAGTTCTTTGTGCTTATGTGTGAAATAGTGTCCTTAGGTGTCCCTTACCTCAATGAATCTAATATATTAGGATATAGCTATCTTTGATTCAAATGTATGCTATCGAATTTGACACTTCCCCTTCTTATGCGGTGTATGTAGCCCAAAAATGAAGTTCCTTTGATAGTAGTGATAATATGTAGATGTGATAGTCCTTTAGAATTTTCATCTTGAATAATAGTCTATATATTGTGTATATATTAGTTTCTTGTTCAAATTTTGACACTAGTGATACAAAATTCTAACTATGAACACAGGATAAGGATGATAAAACTAAAAAGGTTGAACAAAAATATGATAAAAGGATAAACGGGGTAAAAGTTCCCAGAATGGACATAAGTTCTTGGGAACTAGTGTCTAGAATGGGAACTAGTTTCCTAAGATAAATGATGGCATATGTGAAAAGATAGATAGACAGGGATCCCTATGACCTAACTAGAAGTACATACAAAAATGATAGGTGTAGGAGAGAATCACAATAGAGATCAATCGAGAGAACGTAGATGGAAAAAGGATTGTGTCACCATTGAAATATTTTCTTACTTAAGATTCATGTATATAATAACATACTGATGTCATGTAGTAAAATAGTAATATTTATGTAATTTTGTGTCTACAAAATGTTTATAACAAGAAATAAAAATCAAAAAGGTGGAGAAAAATGTAGAAAAACTAGGACAAGGTGGTACTTAAGAGGAAATGCAGGAGTTATGATGTGGAAAAGGTCTGAGAAAACTCGGAACATGATAAAGAAGTAAGTAGGGGAGAAGAAACATGATGAGGAAGAAGAGGAATAAGAAAGATAAGAAAATGATGAAGAGGAACATGTTCTTGAAATACACTGCACGATATAGGAAGACTACTTTTCAAGAATAAAAATGAATATGACAAGACCTTCCTCCTCTTCTTTTGTTACTTCCACTATCGAGGTATTAGTTTCTAAACCTCTAAGCTCCCATATTTCTCTTGCATTACCTCCTCTGGAAACATCTTCCAGAGACTCATTCACCTAGGTTCAACCCATGGTAGATAGTAGAAAGAGAAAATCTCAATCTCATATTGAGGTTCCTAAGTTTGATGTAGTGGTTACCCTCCTTGTTACTTCCCCCCTCCTCAAAATAAATCAAATACTACCTCTTATATTATTTCAAATTATACATGATGGAAATTCCTTGAATTACTAGACCAAAGGAGGATAAGAATGAAAAGGATGTATCATTATCAAATCTTGAGATGACAATAATTCATTAGGAGGATAAACTCTAGAGAGAGAAGGACATAATCTTGGAGAAATTATCTCTAATGTTATTGAAATAGCTGAAAAGAAAATTAGACTCAAGAGAAACTAGAGGAGAAGGTACATGTACTTGCAAGTTTGATCGATTCTTTCCTTTCATCTGATAAAACTCTCTGGATCCAACTCCTCTATCTACACTCCCACCCGGTGATGCTACTCCTAGAATTGATTTTAAGGAAATAATAGAAATTCACAAATGTGTACTTTTAATAAAGCATCATAATCTTTGGTTGAATTTATTCTTTTTCAAGATTGGAGTTAATCGATGAATCATACAAGATATATTATAATATCATCTTAGAATAGGATCAAATAAATTTAGGATTGATGGCATTAATAAAGAACTTAAAATTTTCACGATATTATCCAAGACATCCTAATCATGACTCTCATAAATGATAAAATATTCCTTTTAGAGAATTTTTCAATGAATCTAAGATTAATTTATCCAGGACTTTAAATTTCAAAGTGTGGATTAGAGAATAATAGTTCTTGAAGAAGCCTTGACTAAATTACATAATGTAGTTCAAAAGGGAGTCATTGAAAGTTTAGATCTTTACGGACTTGCAAGCCCTTTTCTAGTAATTGTTTAAATAAAATTCATCAAAAATATTTTTGTTGATCAGATGAAGGGATATTTCAATACACTCATCAAGAATGAATTGGTCAAGGAGGAATTGTTCAAAAAAGAGAGGATGGAAGAGTTTTAAGAACTTGTTTAATATGGTGGAACAATAACAGAAATGGAGTTTTCCCTTAGAAATTGGTTAACTAATCTCTCCAACACCATTGTACCCAAATACATGGATATATCAACTACAATGAAATAATTTTGAATGCATGTTGTAAAGATTAAGGTTCCACCAGCATCTATCTCTTATATTCCTTCTTCCTTTGGTTCATGATGTAACCAGGTTCTACTTTGTAATTGGATTTATTCTATAAAAATCAAAATTGTAATATTTTTTACTTATGATCCCTAGGGAGAAGGCCCTAGCCTGCAAAAAAATACATTTGAACCATTCCATGATATTTACAATCATCTATGGACTCTCGGGAAAATTATAGGCACATTATCGTGCATCCACTAATCAAAATACAAAATATTACATATCTATTTATGACTGTTTACAATATTTCCCCCAAAATATGAACCAAAACCGAAGACCAAGCATACAAGTAATGCTAATATATAGTTACCAACCATGGCACAATAGTAAAACCTCCATCAAGATCGATCAATCATCACCCACTACTCCATGCCCTCGAGAGGACAAATTCTCTACAATAATTTCAACCTCATAGTCACTTTGGGGTTGCGAGGAAGAGGGAGAGAGGGATACACAACATTTTGGCATAACCACCTTGGCCTTCTAAGGAAGCCTCATACCTTTATTTTCAACAAAAGTCTCTAAACCACAAGAAATAACCTAAATCCCATGAGCCATAGCATGAATATAATATTACATTCTTACCAGTCTTTACTCCAAGTCCCTATGCTCCTTATGCAAAATGAACTAGCCCAACACATTCAATAGAATATTTGTAGTGCTCAAACCATTAAGCAACCTCAAAGACATTTTTATGGCCAACTAACTAGTTTAAATATAACATGTGCTTCCACATATTATTACATATGTCAATATATTCATCTTATTCTTCAAAAATCTCAAGAACCAACCATACTTTCTACAACTAGTTTGCATCGTAGCATTTTTTATTCTTCTACTCATCCAATCTATAAAGGAATCCCCAAATGTCTCCCTAGTTTGAGCTCATCGCTCTTACAAATAGGCCCCCATAGCCGAGACCCCATACATTCTCCATGGTGATAGCTAAAGGAGTGATCCGAACCCAAAAGGCCACAAAACCAGCGGACAAAGCAAAAGGAAGATGTGAGGAGTGAATATCACCCACCACTGACCAACCTTAAAAACACACACCTCCACCGAAACAAATAAAAAATTCACATGCGTGAGAGCCCTAAATCTCTGCCAAAATATTTCAACTCAAACTTCATCACTCCAAGAGGTAGGGGAATAAATAGAAGGTGTCCTTCATAATCATTTACCCCCATTTGACACCATTCGTGTGTCCCATGCAAAAATACTTGAATATCATTAGGGAAGTCTAACTCCCAAGCATGGGATATTAATTTATGATTATCCCATAATCCTACCCCTCTATTCACTAAACAGTCCGCCACCTTATTTCCTTCCCTCATTGTGTGAGAGAATTTTACCTCTGTAAGTGAAGGCTTTTTTTCTTTGATATTCAAGTAAATGGACTTCAAATGCCATACCTTAGGGGGATTCCCTTGATCCATATCAAGGATAGCCATATAATCCCCTTCAATCCAGAGGTGACACTAATTCCTCTTATTTTATTCTAATAAACCAAAAATAAGAGCCATTCCTTCCGTAAATTGTTAGAAGAAACTCCACAATCAAAAGCCAACGCCAAAATAGGCTAGCAATCAGAATTTCTAAAAACGCATCCACACCCTACCTTACCTAGATTTCCTTTAGAGGCACCATCAAAATTTAGCTTGATCCATCCCTCAGTAGGAGGTTACCACCTTACCAAAATTTTATCCTTACTCCCCTTATTAGGAGAAAATCAAAATTACAATATAAATTCATTGAATGTAAATAAATTAATTAAGTGTTTTAACACTTAATTAAGAAAAATTATCAATTAGGGTATTTATCCTCCCCATTTTCTATATAAGGCTTCATTTCATTTGTAAAAGGGTTGGATATTGGTGCATTTGTATGTAAGACACATATTTTGAAATACAGAAGAAGAACCCTCTCCATTATCTATTCCTATTTATTCATGTCTTCTTTTCTTGTTCACATTTCAGTTGGTATGTTGTTTGCTTTATCTAGAATTTGAAGCTTTGTATTCTTGTTCATGGGTTAAGATTTGATGAACTTTGATTCAATTTGTATCTTATTTACTGTGAAATTTCCATTTATGCAAGCATGTATGTTCTTGAATCTCATTTACATGTAAGAGTATGATAAGATCTGCAATCTTCTTATCTAAAAGTTTTTTTACTATCTCCTCTTATTTGTTCATTCTTGTGGTAATCTTGTGGAAACAAGGAGGAACAACGTGTCCTTGATCAATAAGTGAGTGAGAACTGTGTATCTTTGTTTTTCTCTCTTTCCATTTCTTTGTTGTTGCACTCTTATGTCCTTCTAACTCTTTGTTTATATTTTGTATTAAAAATCATGGGTTTATTCATCCTCACCAATATCCTCATTAAAAATTAATTAGTCTATACATTTGTAAATATTTTAGAGTCTAAATTTTTGGCTCAATAAGGGAACCTCCCCATTAAAGAGGAGGGATTTGTCATCACCTAAAATGTGGATTGTTTATTTAACAACATAGTTTCCAACAAAAAAATATTTAGCATCAACTATGGGCAGCGTATCGTGGTACCCACATGATATTTTCACCATAATTGAATAACAATCAATCCAAAAAAATGCTACACTAGATGAATGGAGGTATACAGTAGTCCGAGATCTTATGGAATTGAAGACCCTACTTTACAGTTCAACAAAAAATTATTTTCAGTCATCTTATGAAATAAAGATTAAATACAAGATTTCTATAAGTACAAATCCAAAAAGAGGAAGTATGGTTCATTTTCACAACAAGTAAAATTCAAGCTTTGATTTTAGCAGATGTTACTCCTCCTTTTGCAAACTATTTTTCTAGAATGGTTGAACCTATTCCTTTGGGACAAAATTTTCTACATTTTCCATTTCCCAACCTCTCCATGATCTTCCCAAGGGAATTCAAAATAACTTTATGAAATTTAAAGGAGATGGTAAGGTCCACCTGACGATCATCTCGTAGCATTCTATGTTTCTTGTGGATTCCTTTGTGTTTGTCATGATGATGTATCCGTCATGTTATTTGTTGAAAGTTTTCAAGATAATACTATTGAGTGGTTTTATCATCTTTCGGCTAACAATATTACTAGCTGGGATACAATGAAAACTAAATTTTAGGATAGGTTTAAGCCATCGAGAGGATGCCCATGCACTTTTGGCCTAGCTCTCTCAAATGAAGAAGGAACCCTATGAACGAATGAGGAGTTCGTAGAAAAATTTAATAGATTAGTTCATAAAATTCTAGCTACTACTCAACCCACCGTTGAGAATATGAAATTTTTCTTCATCAACGCTCAACTTTATAAAGTTATTTTTACATTGAGAAGAGAGCGGTTAGAAAAATTCAATGAAGATCAAGAACTAACCAGAAGTGTTGAAGATGGCTTGATCATGTTTGGTAAGTTGAAGAAAGACCCTTCTAATTATAAGGCTTCCACTTCATATCCAACCAATTCTAATCAGTTAGTCCATAAATTGGAAAATGATTTGATTTCTATAAAGAATCAGCTCTCTGAAAATATCCCTTACATTGTGTCTAGTCAAGAAACTGATTTTTCTTCAAGATATTTTGATGTAATAGATCATATAAATAAAACCAAGATTCAAATCTCTAAAGTTGAGTATTATCAAACCCACTCAAAGGATTTTTTCCCAAGTTATTAAGTTTGTAAATGTTAAACTTGTTCAAGCTACCCTTCTTCTAAATGACTATCACCTACTCTTAAACCTCCATCTCCAAAAAAATTGATGGCCTCCACTCCCTCCACATTTGAAAATATTAAACCCTTTCTATGACATTTTTTATAAATGGGCATAAGGTAAACAATTGTGCCATTGATTCTGGAGCATCAGATAATGTAATGCCTACATAAATATCCCATGCATTATGCCTTAGCCTAGCTTGAATATTTGGATCATGTTACTCAATTGATACTAAAGAGGTACCTTTAGTAGGAAGGATAAAATATGCTTCGATGAGACCGAGAATATGTCTCATTAATGTACAATAAATGATCTTATTTTACTCTCCTTTTTATCAATTTTGACTGCATTTTGTGACTTTTGTTTGATCTAATATAAGTTAGGATGTAATTTTCCATATTTTTTTATTGTAGTTCTAACATTTAAAAACTCTGTAATTCCTAACAAAGTGCTTTGGAAATTTAGTTTTGTAATAAAACAAGTCACAATCAGTCAAAAGAACAAAGTATGAAGCATTCAACATGTTTTTGGAAGCATTGGTTTCAATATGGCTCAATTCCGAAACTTCCAGACTTAGTTCGGAACTCCATTACACAGTTACAAGATCTATCACTTAGTTTTGGAAATTTCAGACTTAGTTCTAGAACTCCATCACATAGTTTCAAAATTTTCAGACTTAGTTCCGGAACTCCATCACTTAGTTTCAAAACTTTTGGACTTAGTTCCGGAACTCCTACATGTAGCTCCACTGGAACCCTCACAATTAGATCTAGAACAATTTCCTTTAGTTTCGGAACTTCTCTAAAGTTCCGGAACCGGTGAGAATTTATTTATTCCAACAACATCTAGTGATTTAGCAATCAATGATCCTTTCAATCAGGAGCAGATTAGAAGATTTCGATTCTTCATACTCACAGATCTAGGGATAACTATCATACAATAGTACATCCAACCATGATCCAATTCAACATCTATTTTGGGCACGATTCGGTTCTATCTGAATTGGTATGATAGCTATGGTTGTAAATACACTCTCAGAAGAAGTATATATATGTAAACCTATAGATAGATAGTAATAGAGATATATATGTATACATAGATAAAGGCACAAAGAGATAGAAAGAGATAGTATGTTTTTGTAATGTAGAACATTTTATCAATAAAATAGCCATTTCTGTTTTGAGAGTATATTAAGTTTTCAAATCCTATTTCAAGGTGGAGCAAGGGCCCACTCTTCCAAGAACCAGGATCTTCATTTTATTGGTATTTATATTTCCAAAGAAAATAGTATAGATCTATTAATTCTGTAAATGCTTTTGATTACTCAAGTTGAAATTTGTTGTATACTTGTTCTTGCAGGTGTTCTAGATTAGATTCTTATTTCTTTGCAATCAACTTTCAGCATTCTCAATTATGTGTTTATTTACAAAGAAAGTGTGTTTATTTTTGTAACGTGTGTTTACTTACAACAATCTATTCCATTCTGCAAAATGTGTGTTTGTTTTCAGCAATTTATTTCATGAGAGTTTTTACTTCCAGCAAGTTTTCATAGTTTGATTTCAATAAGGTTTTGGCCAAGAAATCCTCAAGACATTGAGAAAATCCCCCAGAAAATATATAAAACAAGAAAACAAATTACCTACAATCAATTACTAGATCACTAAGATCTCTTGTTACATATAGCTTCGTACACCACCCCTGGTTTGAATATGACATCAACAAAGAGTTGATTAAATGAAGGGAATAACGACACCCATCATTTTTGGTGCCATTTTAGGGACACAATAGTTAGAATTGTCTAATTAGGTGTCAACAAGAGCAGAAATCATACATCTAGTAATTGCAGGATCTTCCCTATGTCATCATAAAATTTATGAGTAGACCAAAAGACTCCAAGGGTCGATTCCTCCCAAAAATATATAAACAAGAATCATCATCTTCTCGATCAAATAAGGAAGTTTATCAAGAATTAGAAGCACCATTATCCCATGTTAGGCACAAAGTATAATTACCACCTTTGGAATTCTTAGATCAATCACGGAAGGAAGTAGAACCTTTAGGAAAAATATCATATCCCAAGAATCGTTTAGAGAAAGTTTTGATTCACAATTGAGTAGTCAACCTCCTACTCTTGATTTTCACCTTCCCCAAAAAAATCACATACCATATTTATTGGGAGAAAATTTTAGAAGGTACTACAAAAATGGAAGGAGAAGTGAAAGAGAACCTAATAGGTCACTTATCTAATTCAAATGGTTGATGATGATACACTTATGAAAAATATTTCACCTTTGGTACATTTACCCACGTTTAGAGGGATGTCATCTGAAGACCCTGACCAATTTTTGTTTGATTTTAAATTATTGTGTCAAACTTATGATTAAAAAAGATAATCGAAACTTGAGTTGTTTCCATCTACCCTAAAGGATGTAGAAATGAGGTGGTTTATGGGATTAACATCTAATTCTATTACCACTTGGGCATAAATGGAAGTTTCCTTCCTAGACAAGTATTAATATTACTGTAGAGGGAGGAATATGAAGGAAGAATTTTTCAAAATCAAATAGGAGGAGGATAAGAATATGGAAGATTATTTAGACAAATTTCTTCTTTGTGAGCAAAAGATGTGGATTTATACTACAAGAAGAGTTAAGAAAAACCATTTTTCTTAAAGGTCTGGATGATGAATCAAGGGAGGCACTTTATCTAATGGGAGGTGGAAATATTGATCAAATAATAATGAATGATATTAAATACATTTGTAGAAGCTATTCACGAACAAGGGGTGGACCTAGAAAAGAAAAAGAGTTAAAAATTTAAACTCATAAATGAAAAAAATGATGGATGAATTGAAAATTTCAAAATAGACATTTTAGTTCAATTAACCTCCACCATGGATGGATTGTAAGCTAAAGGAAATGCCAAAAATGAACCATTAGCTATGTATTGTCCTAGATGTAGGAAGAAGCATGCAATAAGAGATTGTCCCTTGGATAAGATATAAATGTGTCTTATCTGTGAATCTAGGGAACATAAGAGTAATTCATGTTCTCTTCTTCCATTTATTAAAAATCAACTTAAACAAAGAAACACTTCATCCACATCAAGAAAGTAAATTTTTCTAGAGACAACCTAGCGAGAGGACAATTCATGCCTAGGTCAGTTCCTAACCCCTAGACGATGCCATGGGAAGCTCAGACAATGCCACAAAATTGGGGACAACCACCTTGGGAACCTCAACCAACATGGAATCCTCAGGATTGGGTAGATCAATCTTGGTATGCCCAAGGACACCAACAACCATGTTTTGGTCAAAGGAACCCAAATGCTTGGTCACAACCTAGGTGGAGCCCTAATAATTATGTTCAAGGAATGACATATCCCAATTAGAATCAACAAGACATAATGGGTTCCCTAGCACAAAATTCACAAAATGAAAATGTGGTCCAAACCCAAATACCAACACATAATAACAAACCCAAGAAACAAACAAACAACTCCTATCTACATGGAACAGAACCAGAAAAATCAATTGATATGAATGTCATGGATTGTATGGATATTCAAACTAGATCTGGAAAAATAATCAATAGTCCACCTATTATAATCATTGAGATGACAAAAGAAATTGAAACCCCTAATACAATTTTTTTCTGAAGAAGGATGAAAAATAAAAAGATAAGGAGCTAGATAGCAACATGATTGAGACTCCATTTCCTAAGAGTTAAAAAGCCATAGAAACTAAGGAATCTAAGTTGGTATAGGAACTAAGGAAATTTAATATTGAAATACCATTGTTATAAGAAATTAAGGACATTCCATAATGAACAAGTTAATCAAAATGCTATGTTTAAAAATACCTAGAAGGAGGAAGTAGTACCCTAGGACTATTAAGGTAGACATGAAACTTGTTGATTTATTAGTAGGAAAAAATTTTCTTCCCAAATACGGAGATCCTCGAAGTCTTGTTATTTATGTCTTTATATGGAATAAAGATATACATAATGTTTTGGTTGATTTGGGAGTAGCTATAAATGTGATGACAAGTGGACACTTTGAAAACATTACCATTAAAAGGTATACAACCTACTAATGCCATATTGCAAATGGTAGATCGATCATAGCAAAACCAGAAAGAGTTATTGAAGATGTAGTGGTTATGGTCGAGTCATGGGAATATCTAGTTGATTTCCTTATATTGCATCCAAAAGGTAAAACACTTGGTTATCCCATTATTTTGGGCATACCATGGTTAGTTCATAGAATTGCTACTTTAAGCGATTCTGATAGGTGATATGAATATCTCAAATGGTAAGAATTATAATAAAATATCCTTATATCCTTCTCGCATGACCTTCTATTGATAATCAAGAATAATTTTGGGTTGATGATCCTAATCTAATAAGAATTACATGTCTTCTTTGGCCATGATCATGTTATAGGATCATGCATGCAAGGTAGAAGGTATGATTAATCAACCATTGAATGAATACCAATTTTCCTTAAAGTAATCAGGAATAGTTCTGAAACCTATGAACCTAGTTCGAAACTTGTGAGACTTTATCCCAAAATCATCTTATTTAGTTCGAAACTATCACATTTAGTTTTAGAACCACACCAATAGCAATTCCATGTGACTTTACATAATTTATCTCCGAAGGAATGAGATTTCTCTTGGGGGAGGAAGAATCGGTAGCTTCGGATTTCTAAGATATCGGGAAATGGTGAAGAATTTCTATAAGGAGTAGTGATGAGGATTTTGACCTAGAATAAGATAAGTATTATAACTTGCTACTTTGTTATTTTTCCAATATTTTGTCTCAAGGAACTTTTGGAGATGTTTCTACATATCATATGTTGTTGCCACATGAATTACCACTAAATACCTTAATGGAACCCTTTCAAAAAATTAATTCATCACACGTTGGAACCAAACATGTTGAGATTGAGCCGAGTAAGATTTTGAAAATAAACAAATTGGTTGAAGAATGATGAAAAAGCTAAATTGTTTGATGTTCGAAAAATCATACTAGAGCTTTTACTTGGGATGGTCAAAGCATACAAGTGTGTGCCATAAATATTTTAAAATTTGACTAGTAAATAAATAATTAAAAAATACTATAAAAATTTAAAAATCAAGTAGATGTATTTAAGGTCCTAAAAATCATGTTTGGTCATTTTATATCTGAAAGTACAAAAACTACAAAAAGTTTATGAAAGGAATCCATCTCACTCATCACATCTATATGAAGACATTAGACCAATTAGGTAACCTCAGAGAAGGATTAATCTAGCCTTAAGAGATATAGTCAAGAAAGAAATTGAAAAATTATTACTAGTACATTTTATCTACCCTATCTCGAGATAGTTAATAAATGTCTCCTCTTGTAATTTTTCCTAAAGTGGAAAATGTAGAATTTTTAATGACTATAGGGAACTAAACAAATCCACCTTTGAGAGATTATTTTCCCTTACCATTCATATATCAAGTCCTAGACAACCTTATAGGTAAGCAATACTTTTCCTTCCTGGATGGATTTAGTGGATATAATCAAATTAGAGTTGTTGTTGAGGATCAAGAAAACATACCCTTACATGTCCATGGGGTACCTTTGCCTATTGGGTATTACCATTTGGATTATGTAATGCTCCAAAACTTTCCAAAGAGCTATATTAGCAATTTTGCAGACCTAACAAATCACTTTGTAGAGGTATACATGGATGATTTCATTATACATGGAGATACTTTGATGATGCTTTGAGGAATTTAGACAAAGTATTAACAAGATGTGAGCAACACCATCTCGTATCTTAGTCATGAGAAGTTTTTGATGATGGTTGATGAGGGGATTGTATTAGGACACCACATTTCAAAAAGAGGAATTCAGATTGACCAAAAGAAAATTAGAATTATTTCATACTTACCTATTCCTCAAATCCCCAATGATATCAAGTCATTTTAGGGCATTTTGGATACTATAGGCACTTTATCAAGGATTTTAGTAAAAAATTTGCCCCCATGTTTAATTTTCTTACCAATGAGTGTGAAATTATTTGGGATGAAAGATGTTAGCACACTTTTGATGTAATCAAAGAAAAATTAATCATTACCCCAATATTGAGAGGACCTAATTGGGAAAACCCTTTTCACATTCAAATAGATTCCTCAAATAACTCCATTGGTGAAGTTTTGGGGAGAAAGCTGAAGAAGGGAAGATGTATGTTATTTATTACCTCAATAAAAATATTACTCCCACTGAAATAAATTACACTACCACTAAAAAAGAATTTCTTGTTGTGATCTATGCAATTAATAAAGTTATACATTATATCACAGGGTGAAAAATATTTGTACATATAGACCACTCATCAATTAGGTACTTAATGAACAAACCGGTGGTTGGAGGTAGGATAATTAAATGGTTATTACTTTTACAAGAATTTGATGTCACCATAGTAGATAATCCAGGAAATATAATGTGGTAGCTGATTTCTTATCAAGACTAACCACTATATAGGGAGCAAGATCCAGATTAAGGACAACTTTCCAAATGAATTTTTTTTTGCTATTTCAAATGATACACCAAGGTTTGCTAATATGGAAAATTATATTAAAAACATGGAAGTTTCCTCCTTTAACTAGAAACAAATGAAAAATTTGATCAAAACCAAGGCATGATTTAAATGGTTAAATGGAATGTTGTTTAAATGTGGTTCCTGATTTGGTTTTACGCAAGTGTGTGAGAGAAGATGAAATCTTTGACATACCGAGTGCATGTCATGATGAACCAAGTGGAGGAAACTTTTCAATGAAAAGAATAGCTCACAAGATACTTGGCACTAGATATTATTGGTCATCTCTATAAAAGGATGTGAAGAGATATATCAAGCGGTGTGATCCTAGTTAAAGGATGGGACAACCAACATTTACCAATAAAATTCCTCTCGTAACCTCGAGTGGTGATTGAACCATTTGAAAGATGGGGTTTGGATTTTGTTGGTCCTTTAGTCCTCCTTCACAAGGAAAGGAGTAAATTCTTGTGTGTACTAATTATGTGACAAAGTGCGCAAAAGTGTAGGCTTTAACAAATACCACTTTGAATAAGAAGTTACCGATTTCCTTTGGCACAAAATTATGGTAAATTTTAGCACACCAAGAAGTATAGTTTCATATCGAGGCCAAAATTCATGTCTAATATGATCCAATCCTTCACAATTCATTATCAAATCAATCATAGGAATTCATCTTCCTATCACCCATAAAAAATGGACAAGCTAAAGTAACAAACAGAGAATTGGAAAACATCCCTTCCAAAATAGTTGAATCAGTAGAAGAGATAGGGTAAAGAGACTACCTATAGCTTTCTAGGCCTATAATACAACTTGGAAGACTACAATAGGATTTTCACCATATGAGTTAGTCTATTAGAAAAATCCCTTGTTACCTATTAAATTTGAACTGCAAACATTGAGGATAGCATCCAGAGAATAGGTATTGAGTTGGATGCAAGACAAAAGGAGAGAATTCTTCAACTCAATGAGTTGGATTAGTTAAGGATGGAAGCACTTCAGTAGACAGAGATAATCCAAAATCAAAGAAAGCAATGGCATGACACACATATCAAGAAGATGTAATTCAAGGTAGGAGATTGGGAATTACTGTTTGATTCTAAGTACCAATAATTCAAGGGAAGTTGAGAACGAGATGGTTGGGACCCTATCAGATTGAGTAGATATTTGACAATGGTTCTATTCAGTTACTTCCCATTAATGGAAGTAGAAGGAAAATTTTGGTCAATGGACATAAGATAAAACTTTATAGGAAGCCTCCTACTAAGGATGAATTCTTGAGGAAGATTGAAGAATACAAAGAATTTGATCATATGGAAGAACCTAGTTCTTCCAAAATGATCAAATAATCAAATGGATACATCTAGAATAAAGGAAGAGAATGAAAACTAGTAAATGGTGTTCTCTTCCCCAAAAAAATTTAAAAAAGAAGATAATGAAAACCGCTAAATTTCGTTCTCTTCCAAAAAATATCTCAGAGATCAATTGAAAACCAAAAATGGTGGTTGATCTCCTCAAATAAATGGCTAATCCAAAATAAAAGGAACTTCCTTTAAATTCCAATTATCTTTTCTAATTGTTTTCCTTTTTTGTTTCACTTTTAGGAATGATGAGTCATCATGATGGAGGGATCACATCATCAAGGATGGTAATTATGTCTTTAACTTATTAAAGGTTAGATTAAAAGTTCACATGTGTGATTGGATTTGATTTAAAAGTGGTATGATGAGTCATCTATTGTACATTATGATTAAAAGAGAGTAATCATGAGGGTGATGTCAGTGGAACAAAAGTGGTTGCATGTTTATGATGCTATATCATATGTGTGGAATAAACAAAGTGAAGAAGTAGTTGGAGAAAAAAACTTCAAGGAAGAAGCAAAAGAATTAAATTTACATTCTCGCAGCTAAACACAACAAGTTCCGCAGCTAAGCACAACAGTTCCATAGCTAAACCCATCTGTTTCATAGCTAAGCAAAGAGTTTTGTAGCCAATTCGAGAAGAGCAATAATTCGAAGGAGAAAAAATCTAAATCACCCTCTTTACCATGGGGATTAAAAAGAAGTTAGAACTTGAGGATGATACCCAACTTCTTGCAGATGAAGAAGTGGCAGATGTCTTTAAGCAGGGTGGTTGGAATTCATGAAAAAATTCTCGAAGTATAACAATGAATTGGTAAGAGAATTCGTTATAAATTTACAACAATATAAAACAAAGGTTAAAAATATTGTAATTCCTTTTTTCGTGAAAATAATAAGTAATGTATCCGGTGTGCCAATTATGCATGTCCCAAATCTTGTCAAAGGGATCTTAAAATAATTAGTTGAAACCCCAATATATTTACAACACTAAGAAAATCATAAAAGGGGTCGAAGGGCCAGCTTTTTCCGAAACCATTTGATAGAGTGGCATTTTGGATAGTCAAGTATTTAACTTGTGATGGTCAATTTGGGTCGGTAGGAAGAGAAGTCTTGAAGATTCTCATACATCTTAGATATGGAGCTAAAAACTAGAATATATAGTAAACCTTCCAGGGGGTTTCTTTTACTCCATTCATACAATGGACCAAAGGTATTCTTGGGGTGTTGAAACAATCATACATCATGGGTTAGTTCATTTTGTGTGCTAGCACCATTTTCTTGCAAAGAAAAACAAAGAAGAAATATGGGAGAAATTTCTTAACAAGTTTAAGCAAAACCCTCGATATTATCAAGATGGTAATATCAACTCCTTTTTCTCCTACAACTAATTTCGAAATTGGTGCCCCTACAGAGGAAAATAAGGAAAAATGTGGGGAGACTATACTAAAAAGTAGAAGATCTTGAAGAAGAATTAAAATTGTAGAACCTATTATACCTTTAAAATAAACTCCTTCCTCTGCAATAGCTACAGGAGAGCTAATATATGTCTCTAATAGTGACAGTTCACCTAGGCAAGAGAAAGAAGTGAAAATTAGAAGAATCTCTAGGAGGAAACCTACTTCTGAACATATTGAAGTTCCTCAAAGAAGAATAATTCATAAGAGGTCTAGAGAAATTCCAGAGGAGATGAAAGAATAGGAAAAGTTGGAAAAATAAGT
The DNA here is from genome assembly GCA_018340775.1 of Taxus wallichiana var. yunnanensis. Classification (NCBI taxonomy): domain Eukaryota; kingdom Viridiplantae; phylum Streptophyta; class Pinopsida; order Cupressales; family Taxaceae; genus Taxus; species Taxus wallichiana. The sequence continues at coordinate 208,238 of JADAXU010000134.1, forward strand.
TGTTGATATTTTTGGCAGCATGGCCATGACTCCTCCTGGACCAAGCCAAAATGAGATGGAAAAAGAAGATGAGAGATTTGAGGAACATGTTTTTCAAGAGTTGGGTGAACCAACAACATTATCACATGAAGAAGAAAAGTTGGAATCTTTGAGATAGAAAGGAAATTTCCTTCAAGAGGAGAGGAATGCTTAACCCCCAAACAACTTTCAAAGAAAGAAGAGAAACAACAAAGTTAGTTAGACAGTACTTTGTTCTTTTCCATAAAAAAACTCATTATCAAAGAAAAGGATGAGGAGTTGAACTTCCTCAAACTCAAATTGGAACAGAGAGAAATGCTCATTGGGGAAATAACAACTCAGCTCACAGAAAGGACTGAGGAATTGACAAGAGTTAAATGGCAGATGATGGAGAAAGAGGAAGAATGTAAAATTTCCAAAAGATAGAGTACTATGTCAGCAGTCTCTATACATACTAAAGTAACTTATTGGCCATTCAATCAGTTATGGGATGATACTTGTAGGAACTCATTGAAATCAAAACATCTAATGAGGATTTGAGAAGAAAGATGAAGATGAAAAGAAAGTAAGAAAGAAATGGGAAGAAAATTTTATAAAGAAGAGGGAGACAAATTTAAATGTCTTATAAAAATACAAATGGTTTGCATAATGAGTGAAAAATTTCTTGCATGCAGGAGAGACTTTCTCCTACATATAGTGTGTTTCTAGAAGAATAAATTTTTTTTTATTTTTGGCAAATAGTTTTTTGAAAGGGACTATACCCTTGAGAACAAAAGAGGGCCTAGAAGCCAGAATAGGAATGAGAACCAGAACAAAAAGGATCAAAATCCAAATGGGACAATGAAAACCAAAGTAGCCCAAGAGCAGCTACCCCATCAAAACAAAAACAACACGAGCACTGCAGGAAAGTAGCAAAAAGACAAAGAAAAAAACAACAATAATTACAAAGAAGTGCAACAAAAGCACCCACAATTACTTCTTGGCAGCTTTTTCAATGTTGGATTTGATATTCTGCCAAGAGGTGAACATAGCCAATGTCGTCATGTGGGTAGAATCAGTAACATCTAGCTGTTCAATGGTCCTTTTTCTTTCCTTATCAGTGCCCCAAAGGGTTGCGGAACTCCGCTGAGATTGGAGACGTTGCGGACATGCTGCTCAATAAACTCTTCAATTGCATTAAAAATGGCCATATTATAATCATGGCGAGTCTTGGCCTTCCCTAAATGGGTGTCTAAGGAGTTCAGCTTCTTGTATATATCTTCAACCTGACTATTATCCATAGCCACCTCCTCCTCCTTCTTCCTCTTACCTTTTTGCTTTGCCAAGTTTTTAACCTCTTCCTTCAACAGCTTCATATCAGCTTCTAAGGCTTCCAGCCTTTTTGTGGAGCTCTCAATATGTGCTTCCTGAGAACTAGCACTACTAATATGTAGGAGGTTATGGGAAATTTCAATCTCTTGAGGAACCTTCCCCACAGCAGGGGTATCAAGGTTCAGCCTTCTAGAAGATCTGGTAACAGGTCTGGCCGAAGTGGAAGCGTAGGGGGTGGGAGCAGAGGTGGGGGGAATGGAAGATGGAGCGAGAAGGCCAACGAGAGGGGTGACATTAGTAGTGGTGGGGACAGAAGGTGGAGAGAAGGGGCTAGCGACAACAGCACTGGGTAGAGGAGGAATAGAGCCAGGGGAGGAAGGGATACCGGGAGAATGAAGAAGACACAGTTTATGCAGCAAAAAGATGAGTCCCTGGTGCAAAGGAACAGCATGAGAATGCTTTTGAAACTCCAAAATGGAGTGCTCAAGAGAGTTAAGCAGATAGTGGGGGAAACATACCGTGTGATTCCTATGGAAGTGGTTAAGGAACACAAGATGTTTACCGTGCGATTTCTAGAAGAATAATTAATTCGTTGGTATTTGTCAAGAATTGCATATGGCCTTCCATATGAAATAAAAGATGAATCTAAGTTCATGAAAACATATTCTTTAGCTAATTTAGAGCAAAAAAATATTCTCTATAAACTCTATCTCTACAATCTTATGCTAGAAAAGACCTAAATATTCATGATCAATTTTTATGTGGGAGAAAGCCAAACTTAATTCATTTATTTCTATTCTTCAAAATCAGATTGCATGAAAGGAAAGGGATTCTCGAGCATCTATTGAAAGCTATCTCATCTAGTCTCGAATGAGGGCTCATTATGAAAACCATATGATTTTGTTAAACATTTAGAACCCATGCCTTTGATAGATGGTTCAAGACACATTATCTTACCAGTTTACAAAAAATTATTGATGCCTTCACCTTTTATGAGGTGGAAATTTTTAAGGATATTTATGATGGATGTTTGAAAATGTGGTAGCTTCTTACATTTTCCTTGAGGATAAGGGAAGTAATATCTACCACAAATTTGATCTCGGAGTCTATAAAGAGAAAAATCCTCATGCACACCGATCCCTCGGATCAATGAAAAGAACAGGGGCATATGGATGGAATGAGAACAAGGCCTCCCCTTCTTCTCACTCCCATGTCTCCATGGAAAACAAAAACCTCAATATCCCACTCAATTTGAGGAATGGAAGAGGAAAGTAGAAATAGGATCGGGTATAGTGTTTCTAAACTAAACACCGGGACTTTTACTTTCAACCATTTGACCTCGCAATCAATTGGAATGCAGAATACACAACCCAAGGTTTGAAGAGTAAATTTTGTAAGAGGACTTACAAACAAGTAAGTATGGGGGAGATGATGAGGCCATAATATGTTTTTTTAATGTATAATAAATGATCTTATTTTACTCTCCTTTTTATCAAGTTTGACTACATTTTGTGACTTTTTTTTTATCTAATATAAGCTAGGATGTAATTGTCCATCTTTTGTTGATTGTAGTTCTAACACTTAAAAACTCGTAATTTCTAAAAAAATTCTTTGGAAATTCAATTTTGTAATAAAATGGGTCACAATCATTTTGAAAGAACAAATTATGTAGCGGACAACATGTTTTGGAAGCATTGGTTTCAATACGGCTCAATTCTAGAACTTCCAAACTTAGTTCTAAAACTCCATTACACATTTACGAGCTCTATCACTTAGTTCTAGAACTTTCAAACTTAGTTCCAAAACTCCTGCATGTAGCTCCGGAACCCTCACAGTTAGATTTGGAATAATTTCCTTTAGTTACGGAACTTCTCTAAAGTTCCAGAACCAAAGTGAGAATTTAGCTATTCTAAAAACATCATGTGATTTAGCATTCAATTATCATTTCAATTAGGATCAAATTAGAATATTTTTATTTTCATACTCAAAAATCCAAGGATAACTATCATACAATAGTACGTCTAGCCATGATCCAATTCAACATCTATTTTGGGCACAATTTGGTTCTATCTGAATCGGTAGGACAATTATGGTTGCAAATACACTTGCGGAAGAAGTATATATATGCATATATGCTGATAGATAGTAAGAGAGATATATGTATACATAGATAAAGGCACAAAGAGATAGAAAGAGACAATATGTTTTTGTAATGCAGAACATTTTATCAATAAAATAGCCATTTCTATTTTGAGAGTATATTAAGTTGTCAAATCCTATTTCAAGGTGGAGCAAGGCCAACTCTTCCAAGAACCAGGATCTTCATTTTATTGGTATTTATATTTCTATAGAAAAAGTATAGATCTATTTGTTCAGAAGAGCTCACAAAGACCCCCGGATGTTGATCAAATTTCTAGGTTGATCACTCTAGCATCCAAAGCAGTGTGATTACACAACATGGAAACCTCTCTCCAAGTGTGAGACTTGTGAAACCGAGAGAGGAATCTCCAGATTAAAGTCCTGGTTCCTCAAACTCCTCTCGATTATATCTAATGCTTGCACAACTACGAGAGAGGTTCGAGATCCTAATCCTACTCTAAATGCGCAAGGAGACAGGATAGAAGTGCAAAATTGAAACTAACTAAAGATGGTGATGCACCAAAAGGAGTGGTGAATATTTTTTCATGCAAATAGACACAAACCAAAGATTGTAACATAAAACATACACAGCCGATAAGTTATAATTTAGGATCCAAATGAAGCAAATAATACAAACAAAGGATCAAAACCCATTCACAAAGCTTGCATTATCATTTCCGATGTCAAGACCATCACTGCATTACAACCTCAGAGAGGTAAAAATATGTTACATTCTTTCAAGAGGTCTCAAGTTATTGCAACAATCACTTTCTCGGAGGTGAAATAAGAAGATTGTTGCCAAAAATGTTCCACCCTTAGAAATGAGCCAAAATCGGCTTTTTACATTGCATGGGTCGAGCCCAGGAGAGAGAAAACGTACAAAACGTGGGAGCCCATTCCTCATTGACTACAAATACATTAAATCAGCATGGAGGACCTTACAAACCCATACCCCTGCCATTTTTGACCGGGTGGAGGAGAATGTGACCCATTCTCAGTATTAAATTTAGTCAGCTCAAATGTCACTTTTGGCCATGAACATGCGTGAGCCTTTTCTTAACTTTATCTCTCCAGACTGAACCAAAATTCAAGATTGACCCTAGAATCATGTAGAGAATTTTATAAGCTTTCCAATGATATAAAGAATGTGCAAATCCGAGCCTGGATCGAAAGATATGGTGATCTCAAGATTTAGGCACGCAAACAGAAAAAATGGGTTTTGGATTTTTTTCCGCGCTCCGCCACCTGGGACGACACGTGTCGGGCATGGATTGGATGAGCAATTCTCTTTTCCTTCCCTTACCCATGGGTTTTCCTTGAAATTTTGACGTTTTTAACTCTTTGGAACATTTTCCACTTTTTCCTCATGTCCCCGCCTTAATGGGGACACGTGGCATGATCCGATTGGAGGACAGGGCGTGGGTCATCCTTTACTTTTTAGTTTTTGCCAAAACTCTTTCCAAATTCTCTAATTCCTCCCCTGAGCTCCGTGACTCCTTTCTCCTTAGGACACGTGTCCTCTCTCAGATTAGCTGGTCAATGCTTCAAAGCTCACCCTTTGGAAATTTTGGACGCTTTCCTCGTGACACGTGGCATTTCTGATTCATCCGTGGCCTCTTTCACGCTTTTCGTGTCCCTCGCATCCCTTTGGCCCGGTTGTCCCGGTCTTTGCTCTAGGAAATATTCCTCTGATCCACCTCGAAATGGGCTTCCTTGTCCCGCATTCGGCCGATGACACGTGGCGTGATTTGATTGGCTTTCGCCCTTCGGCTCCCGCGTCCACCGCGTACTTCTAGCCCGATTGTCCTAGTGTTAAAGTTCTTTGTTTCGCCGATCCGGTGGTTCACGCCCTTCGCGTCCCTTTGGTCCAACTTTCCCAAGTGCGCCTAGGTCACCCGGAGGCTTTTCGCCTGTTCGCGCCCGATGTCCCAACCTGTCCCTTGGGTGCCTGGACTAGGACTTAGCCAATTTTCATGATTTTTCGCCCAAGCTTGTTTTTTGCAACTTTTTCACCTTTTCTCAGAACTTTCTCCTTTCTTCTTGGACAGGAGAGTTAGAAAAAATCTGAGGGGACCCTAGAAACATGATTTTTGCCTTGCATCAATCTATTTGCCTAGGACTTGAGTATTCTGATGCATGTTATAAAATTTACCCTGGGGGTGAATTTTGGATAACAATTTGGTGACTCAATGCGGGGTTATCTCGCCTACTAGATTAAAAGACAAGTAGCTGCAAGCCCATCGGGCATGGAGTCATCAAATATTCTGTTTAGAACCCCAACTGACTTAGAATGTGTAAGGAGGAAGATGGAATATCACCGAGGAAGCAAGGACTGCAAAGCATCCCCATGGACAGCAAGATGTGCCAAAGCACTTAGGGAAAACAAAACTAACCTACAGCAAAACAATGTGCACAAGCACTTGGAGGAATGAAAATCTAATCTAATATTTACAAGGTAGTGAATTTCCCTCTAGAAGCAACGCTTGAGATAGATTCCATTGACTGGAATCTGCAGTTCTTCACCATCCAATGAGGCCAATTGGAAAGCATTGTTGTTCTTGCACTTTGTGACCATGTATGGGCCACTCCAAATGGCATCAAATTTTGAATGCCTTCCCGGTTTTGCTCTATCCACATCCCATTTCAACACTAGATCTCCAACTCGAAAAGATCTATCCTTGGCCTTCCTATCAAAGGTCTTCTTGATCAATGCTTGATCCTTTTCCATTGCTTGGGATGCCTGATTTCTGATCTCTTGCAGCTCCATCAACTCTACATACCTCACCTCCATGGGCTCAAACTCTAGCAACTCCAGCTGCTTCATGAGTTCCAATGTTGGCAACTCAAGTGACATGGGCAAGATTGCCTCTCTTCCATAGACAAGTTTGAATGGAGAGTTACTTGTGGATCTTTTGGGAGTTATCCTATCAGCCCATAAGGCCGAGTTCTGGGTTTGGTATGCAAGACCTCGATTCTCGTCAAGAGTCCTCCCGATGATCCTCAACAAGTTCTTGTTTGTAGACTCGGCTTGGCCATTACCCTGAGGGTAATAGTTTGATGAAGTGCTTAGGTAAATACCGTTCTTGACAGCCCACTCAGTCACCTTAGATCCAATGAATGCTAATGCATTATCGAGAGATTATTGTAAGCAGGTACACCAAATCTGGTTGTTATCCCCTCATAAAAGTCTAAGATGCTAGACTCATTTACCTCTTTGAGTGCACGCTTCTTGTCCATTTGGTGAAGTAGTTTGTGGTGCTCAAAATCCATTTGTGCCCTTGGCTTGAATTGGGATTAATAACTCTAATGAAGTCCAAACCCCATTGCATGAATGGCTGGTCAACCGAGATTGGATGTAATGGAAGGGCAGCAAGTCTCTCTTTTCCTGTGAATAATGCACAATTCTTACACCTCTTGATCCATGCATAGCAATCACTGAAGATTTTAGGCCAATAATAACCAGCCTTCATGATTTTTAGAGCTGTCACTCTTGGTGCAAAATGACCACCAGCTGGTCCACCATGGAACTCTTCCAACACCCTTTGAATCTGATTTGTGCTAATGCACCTCAGCAGCACTCCATTCACATCTTTCTTGAACAAAACTCCATCAACAATGGCATACGGGACAGCCTGCAATCTGAAGTGTCTCCTTTGGGTCTTGTTCATCTCGGAGGGCATAGGCCTATGCCTAGGAAGTGTATAATGTCTTGGGTCTAGCAAGGAGTGGGGGCAGCATTGTCTTCTTCTTGATTGCCACTTGGCTCATGGCTGTCCTGGACTGTTAAAACAGCCTCTTCTTCATTGCATACTTCTTTTGCTTCCCCAAACCGGCTGCTCACACAATCCTTTCCCTCTTACCAGCTTGGTGATCTTGATCTCAATGTCATACTCCATGACACGGGTGATCCAACCTGCCCTTTTCTCATTCAAATCCTTGTTGAGGAGGAAGTCCTTAACCCCACCTGTGAGACCAACAACCTGGACCTTGTTGTTTAAGACTAAATGCTTGAATTTCTTCAAGCTTCGACACTGCAAGTACATGCTTCTCAATAAAAGAGTATCTCACCTCATAGTCATCTAGGCTCCAGCTAAAGAAGGCAATTGGCTACTCATCATTATCCTTGTTACGTTGTACCAAAATGGCGTAAATAGTGTCATCACCTCCAAATACATAGAGGATGAAATCCTTGGAGAAGTCCGGGTTGATAAGAGTTGGTGCTTAGGAGATAGCTTCTTTGATTGCTTCAAAACTCCCTTTGCCTTCGCTGTCCACTTGAAATCCATGCTCTTCTTTAACATTTTGGTGATGGGCTTGACAAGGGCTGCAAAATCTGGGACAAACCTCCGAACAAAGTTTATCCTTCCCAAGAAACTCTGAAGGGCTTTCTTGTGGCTTAGCAATGGTAGTGCTCTTATGGATTCAACCCTTTCTAGATCAATTGCTAATCCTTCCTTAAAGAAAATATGGCCAAGGAGCTTCCTTCATGTGCAAGAAAGATGCACTTCTTAGGATTCAAAGACACTCCAAATTTCCCTGCACCTCGTGAAGACTTGTCTCAAGTGAGAGAGGTGGTCGCTGCATTTTTGAAAAAACGGTGATATCATCAAGGTAGATCAGCACCACATTGTTAATCAAACCTTTGAATGCCATGTCCATTGCCCTTTGGAAGGTAGCACTAGCATTAGACAGCCCAAATGGCATTTTCTTGTATGTAAAAGTTCCCCATTTGGTTGTGAAGGTTGTCTTGAGCTCGGTCTTCTTCCTTCACCATAATCGATTGTATCCCGAGTAGCCATCAAGCAATGAGAACCTCTCGGAGCCAGCCACCACTTACAAGATTTTCTCCATGGAAGGGAGTAGGTAATGGTCCTTGAGAGAGGCCCTATTTAAGTCTCGGAAGTCAACACACATCCGATCTCTCCACTCTTCTTTTCGATTTCGAACTAAGTTGGCAACCCAACTAGAATGCTTGATTGGGAATATGATCCTTGACTCAATCAGCTTTTCTAATTCTTTCCTCATGAGAGGCTCCATGTGTGGATTGACCTGGTCTTTATTTCTACTTGACGGAGGTTAGTATTTGGATCCATTCGATGGTATGTTGAGCTAAGTTGGGATTGAAACATTTTAAGTCTTCATAGCTCCAAGAAAACACGTCAGGGAACTCTTGACACACCTGTATGAACTCATACCTTTCTTGTTGATTGTCATCCTTCCAATTTGCAATGTTTTGCTCTCTTCTACCAAGATGGATACCGAATCCTCTCTCTTGACCTAAATGTTTTCCTTTTCCTTTCTAAAGCGATCATTGGGATTAAAAATGGACTCCAAAGTGATAAGTCCTTTGGGCAGCTTGTTAGTTCTCAGCTGTACCACTTGGTCACCATACTGCTGTTCCAACTTTTCTTGATTCTTGGCTGAGAACTCAGCTTCTTCTTGCAAGAAATGGATGATTTTCTAGTCATTTTCAAATACTTGCCAACTAACATTGTTATCCGGCACTGAAGGCCTCACAATCACGTGGATGTTTGGTTGTACCTTGTCTTGTTGAATGCTTTCCACAATGTCAAAGGCTGCCCCTACTGCTGCAAGCTTGTCAGCAGCTTGATTCTCTTTCCTGGGAATGGATTTGATGCCAAAACCCTCAAAATCTTCCATGAGGTCCACACCCTCTTTCTTGTAGCACCCGACTAGATCATTCTTGGCAGCATGCTGTCCCTTGACCTGATTTACAATCAATTCATCATCACTAAAGACTTGCAAATTCTTTATTTTCTTCTTTATTGCCCAATGCATCCCTTGCACCAAGGCTTCATATTCAGAAGGTGTTATTGGAGCATGCAAACTGAAATCAAAAAGCTGAATAGTACTTTACTCCGAGGTGAAACAAGCATGGCTCCACCTCCCGCACCTTGTCTACTCCTTGATCCATCAAAAACAACTGCCATACCTCATTATCATCTTTGTGGTGTGGCTTGGTGATGTTAGGAATAGGCTGATTTTCTTCATGTATGCAATAGACCCCTAGCTCAGATTCTTCCACTTCTTGATAAGGATCAAAAGCATGCACCTTGCTTGCCCATTCATCAAGAGTTAGATCCAGGATGCTTCCAACCTTGGTGTCAGCCTCATCAGTGCTTGGGTGATCTTCTTGATCAAATGTTGAGCAATTGGCATTAATCTGACTTGGAGTGTAAGGCTCAATGTGAAAGTTTGCAATAGGTTCAGACCTGATTGTAGCCTTAGTTCCATACCTCGTTCTGAATAGCATGTGTGACCAATCAACAGACAAATATCCCCAATCTTGGCTATGAAGTCCCTTGACAAGCATAGGGCAAAGAGTGGTGGAAGGTCTATGACTGATACATCTTGTAAAACAACAACATTTGGACATGCATGCAAGGTAAGACTCAAGTTTCTAATCACCCCAACTATTGTTACTACTGTCCCATCCAGCTGTACTACCCCTTTGGATATTGTTTCATACTTGAGCCCTAGCTGATCAGCTATCTGTTTAGGCAATCTTGAGCTACTTGACCCGGATTCTATCATGCAATTGTGCACTAGCTGATTGTCAATGATCAATGAAACATAGAAAGGAGGGGGCTTCAACATTTTACCTTGTTGTCCTCCATGATTTCCTTTAGGCTGGGCAGCATTTGTAAGCACTTTGTCTTGCATCTGAACCTGCTGATTTGAAGTTGGCCAGTCCTTCATGGCAGCTTGTAGCAGATCTCTTTGGCTTGGGATAGATAGGGATTCCCACATTGATATATTGACATTTGTCTTCTTCATCTGATCAATGATACTGAATGGTGATGAAGGATCTCTTTATTGTCCCTTGGTTTGCACATTCACTCCTTGCATGTGGTAGCAGCAACAAGGTATTTGAGTTGGCCTAGGGGTTGTTCTTGGCTGCCCTTGTGCATTTGAAATTGGACTTTGCTTGCCAACCATTTGTGGAGCCATGGGAGGTTGTGGATTGGTTGGGGCTAATGGTTTTTCTTCACCCAAATTCCTCCTTTTTGACCTTGTGTTGGCTGCAACACCTTGAGAAACTACTTGATTCATGCCACAGAAATCTTCTGCTTGCCAGTTTACCAATGTGGTGTCATTTGGGGCTGATTGTTGTTGGAATGTTTCTTGTTGTTGGTTGTTTCCTTGACTGCTCTCACCCTCCGCTTTTGATGGTTGTCACCATCAATGCTTGATTCAAAGCACCATTGAAGCACATGGATTGGTTATGAGGCTCATTGCATGGAAAACACCAATCATACTCCTGAGCAATGTTGTTTTGTGTTGGCACCAATGCCTTGGAGGTAGATATGACATTTGGATTATAGGGCTGAAATGGTCTATTGGCAAGAGGCCTTGTTTGATTCATATTTATAGCTGGATTAGGTGGCCTTGGTGGTTGGTATGGCTACCTGTGAGGCTGAGCTTGGGGCTGATAAGAAGGTCTAAAACTTTGGGCCCGATGCCTTTTGAGAGTAACCACTCATTGCCTAGGTTTTGAAATTGCTTCATGACTTCTTGAAGCTCATTTGGGGCACTTGGAGATGAAGTAGAAGCTTTATTTGAACTCGATTTCTAGGAGTGGGAGAAGGAGCCAAACTAGGTGCTTGATTGGTGTTTGGGCTCTCTAAACTTGGAAACAATGGCATGGGAGGTCTAGGGGCAAGTTTTCCAGCTTGGATCAAACAATTTTCAGCCCTAATGGCAATGCTATAAGCCATAGGGATAGTTATGCCTCCCATGGACTGAATTAACATAGAAATATCATAATTTAGAGCTTTGAGATAGTAGAGAAAAGCACCTTCTGCTGTTGGCCTAACTGCCACTGGAATTCTCTCCCAAGTCCTTTGAAATCTGAAGTTGAAATCGGTCAGCTGCTCATTGGGAGCTCTCTTGATGGTTGTCAGCTGCTCCAAAAGAGACAAGTTGTCTCCCTTCTCTCCAAATTGCTCATGAAGTGCTATACACAGCTGATTCCAATTTGTGATAGAACTAGCTCCAAGGCTCCTAAACCATTGCAATGCTTTACCCTTGAATGAAGATGCCAGTAACTTGACAGCCACTTGCATCTCATTGATTTCATGAATTGCACAAAGGTTAGCAATATCTTTAACATGATCACCTGGAGTAGTCTGATTTTCTCCAGTGAAGTAAGGAATGTTCTTCAAGGCTGCAATAGGAATTGGATGTTGTGCATTGAGGGCAAGTGGGCTGCTCCTGTGAAGTTGACATAGGGGTTGTTTTGTGCCATTCTAATTGGTCTTAAAACCCTTGTTGACTGAATGAAAGGCCTACCAGGTGGAGGAGTTGAGAGAGTTCTGTTTGGTGGAGATGGAGACCTTTGAATCCTTCTTCCTCTTTGCCTTCTTCTTGGAGATAATTGCAGGTATTCAAACAGCACTTCTTCTTCTCCAACTCTTGACCTTGTGGTGACTCTTCTCATGAGTTTTCAGGCCTGCACTGCTGAAACCAGTTGATTCTTCCCCTTAGAGTCGCCAGATATGCAAATAATAGCTCTTTTCAAGCAAGAAAATTGCAGCAGATGCACATCAACCTTGCTGCAATAAAAATGAGACCTCTAGTGTCCCACCGGTGTGCCAAAACTGTTGTTGTAGGCTCACAGCACCCCTGGATGTTGATCAGATTTCTAGGTTGATCACTCTAGCATCCAGTGTGATTGCACAACATGGAAACCTCTGTGGGACTTGTGAAACTGAGAGAGGAATCTCTAGATTAGAGGTTGGTTCCTCAAACTCCTCTGATTAGATCTAATGCTTGCACAACTACAGAGGTTCAGATCCTAATCCTACTCTAAATTGCAAGGAGACAGGGATAGAAGTGCAAAAATTGAAACTAACTAAAGATGGTGATGCACCAAAAGGAGTGGTGAATATTTTTGTCATGCAAATAGACACAAACCAAATATTGCAACATAAAACATACACAGGCTGATAAGTTATAATTTAGGATCTGAAATGAAGCAAATAATACAGACAAAGGACTGAAACCCATTCACAAAGCTTGCATTATCATTTCCAATGTCAAGACCACTGCATTACAACCTCAGAGAGGTAAAAATCTATTACAGTCTTTGAAGAGGTCTGATTCTTGCAACAATCACTTGCTGGAGGTGAAAGAAGAAGATTGCTATGCCAAAAAATGTTCCACCCTTAGAAATGAGCCAAAACTGGCTTTTACATTGCATGGGTCGAACCCAGAGAGAGAAAATGTACAAAACGTGGGAGCCCATTCCTCATTGACTGCAAATGTATTAAATTAGAATGGAGGACCTTACAAACCCATACCCTGCCATTTTTGACCGAATTGGAGGAGAATGTGACCCATTATGTATTAAATTTAGTCGTTGAAATGTCACTTTACGGCCATGAACACGCGCGTCGAGCCGTTTCTTAACTTTCTCTCTCCAGACTGAACCAAAATTCAAGATTGACCCTAAAATCATGTAGAGAATTTTATAATCTTTCCAATGATATAAAGAACATGCAAATCTGAGCTTTGGATCGAAAGATATGGCGATCTCGAAGATTTAGAGAATGAAACAGCAAAAATGGGTTTTGAAATTTTTTCCGCGCTCCGCCACACGGACGACACGTGTCGGCGCGGATTGGATGAGAAATTCTCTTTCCTTCCCTTACCCGTGGGTTTTCCTTGAAAATTTGACGTTTTTAACTCTTTGGAACATTTTCCACTTTTTCCCCGTGTCCCCGCCACTGGGGACACGTGGCATGATCTGATTGGAGGACAGGGGCGCGGGGTCATCCTTTACTTTTTAGTTTTTTGCCAAAACTCTTGCCAAATTCTCTAATTCCTCCCCAAGCTCCGCACTCCCTTTCTCCTTAGGACATGTGTCCTCTTCGATTAGCTCAGTCAACACTTCAAACCTTACCCTTTGAAATTTTGGACGCTTTCCCTCATAACACGTGGCATTTCCCGATTCGTCGCGGCCTCGCTGGCTTTTCGCGTCCCTTTGGCCCAGTTTATCCAAAGTGGCTTTGTTTGGGATGATTCTTCGATCCGCTCGAAATGGGCTTCCTTGTCCCTCACTTGGCCGATGACACGTGGCATGATTTGATTGGCTTTTGGCTCCTTGGCTCCCTGCGTCCGCCACGTACTTTCGGCCCAACTGTCCCAGTGCTAAAGTTCTCTGTTTCGGCCGATCCGGTGGTTCGCGTCCTTCACGTCCCTTTGGTCCAAGCTGTCCCAAGTGCTTCCCTGGGCCACCTGGAGGCTTTTCGGCTGGTTCACGCCCCGATGTCCCAACCTGTCCTTGGGCCGCCTGGACTAGGACTTAGCCAATTTTCATGATTTTTTTCTGGCCCAATCTTGTTTTTTTGTAACTTTTTCACCTTTTCTCAAAACTTACTCATTTCTTCTTAGACAGGAGAGTTAGAAAAAATCCGAGGGGACCCTAGAAACATGATTTTTTCCTTGCATCAATATATTTTCCTAGGACTTGAGTATTATTATGCATGTTATAAAATTTACCCTGGGGGGTGAATTTTGGATAAAACTATTAATTTTGTAAATGCTTTTGATTACTCAAGTTCAAATATTTTGTAAACTTGTTCCTACAGTATTCTAGATTAGATTCTTATTTCTTTTCAATAAAATTTCAACATTCTCAATTGTGTGTGTATTTACAAAGAAAGTGTGTTTATTTTTTCAACGTGTGTTTACTTACAACAATATATTCCATTCTCGCAAAATGTGTGTTTGTTTCTAGCAATTTTTTTGCGAGAGAGTGTTTACTTCCAGTAAGTTTTCATAGTTTGATTTCAATAAATTTTTGGCCAAGAAATCCTTAAGACATTGATAAAATCCTCCAAAAATATATTAAAAAGAAAACAAATACCTATAGTATATTACTAGATCATTAAGATCTCCTATTGCATATATCTTTGGACACCACCTGGTTTGAATATGACATCAACAAATATTTGATTAAATGAAGGGAATAATGACACCCATCACATGTAAGTAGCCTTTACATATTTTCTTGAAAAATGAGTCAAGGCTACTATCTTGGTTCTTGATATGGCTCCCTCTTACCGAATGCTCTTAAGTAGAAATTTTTATAGCGATGTAGGAGGATGAGTCCAAATGGACTATTCTCATGCAATGATTTTCGTGAAAGGAGATATGAAGAAGTTATTTTGTGAAATACAAGTTAAGTACATATTCCAAAAATTAGTGATCCTAAAAACACTAAAGACACTAGATATGGTAACTATATGATAATTTCGGACCAAAATTGAATATCCCCGAGGTAATTCAAGATGCTTAGAATTATATTTGGACCCTTGAGTTCGATAGAAGTTTTCCACAACTGGTTTTGGAGTAGGAGTAGTTATTTTCTCACCCTCAAGGAAGATTCATCCATTCTCATACAAGTTACAAGTTACTAATACCAATAGCCTTTTTGAGTATAGGGCTCTTCTTCTTAGCCTAGTAGCATAAAAAGAGATGAGAATCAAGATTGTTCATGTATAAGGGAGTGCAAATAGTTAAGAAATTTTGAGGCTCATTTAAAGTCAAAAATGATATATTGAAGCACTACTAAAATAAGGTGTGGGATTCAATTGAAATTTTTGACGCTTTCTTAATTGATGCATTGATAAGAGATGAAAATTCTAGAGTAGATGCTTTATTAATTTTAAGTTCTTTGTTAAATCCTCATCCATATTTTACCCAAGATAAGTTCACAATTGAGATGATCTTTAGACCTAGTATCCCAGAGAATATGGAAAATTGAGTGGTGTTTAATGATGACCAACATCTCATTTCTTGTCTTAAGTTAAATGATAATTTTAATCAGTTATATTTTGAAGGTAGTGAAACTAGTTACCAGGAATCAATTTTGTCCACAATAGAGGAAGGTATTGAATTTGAATCGATAAGGTTTTGGTGTATAAAATTAAAAGGTAATAAAATACCTAAGGGTTTTTTTAGCCATGAAGATATGTTTGACAAGCATGATCATTATGTCAAGATAAAAATGTCACATAGCATAGATTAGTGATCCGAGTATGAAAATTTAAACCTGGGAAATGATGAGGATCCTAAGTTTGTGAATGTAGCTAGTGAAGAAAGGAAAAAACTAGTTGAATTGTTAAAAAAATACATAGATGTGCTTGCATATTCATACGAAGATTTGAAGAATTTTAAGCTAAGAGAAATGAAACACTATATTCCCTTAAATTCAAGCATCCAACCTTTTTGGTAGAAACAAAGACAATATAATCCTAAGATTGCAGAACAATCTATCAAGAGATTCAGAAATTGTAAGTGATAATATTATTTTTCCCATTCATCATTCAACTTGGATTTCTAATATTGTTTTGGTACGAGAATAAAAATGGGGAAATTGATATTTTTGTAGATTTTTGTAATCTCGAATCAGCTTGTCTAAAATATAACTATCCTCTTCCTATGATGGGTTTTTGGGCTATAACCAAATTGAAGTAGAGGTCTAGGATCAACACAAAACTACCTTCACAACTCCATGGGGCACATTTTCTATCAAAGAATGCCTTTTGGTCTAATTAATGCAAGTGAAACTTTCCAAATAGCTATGGATTTAGCCTTTGGAGATCTTAAAAATAAGTGCATTTTTGTTTACTTGGATGATCGTACCATTTTATCTAAGAATAGGGAAGATCATTTTCGGCACCTTAAGTTTGTCCTTGAATAGTGTAGGGATCAGTAGCATACCTCTCAACCCCAAGAAATATATTTTTAGAGTTACAGAAGGAATTTTTATTGGGCATATTGTTTCAAGGGATGGAATCAAGATAGATCTGGAAAGAGTGCAAGTTATTTAGAAAATTGCTCTTCCTACAAGTAAGAAAGGAGTTCATTCTTTCTTTAGAAAAATCAATTTCCTTAGAAGATTCATTCCAATTTTTTTGAATTAACTGGAAATATAGCTAACATGATGAAGGAAAAGTAATCCTTTCACTCAAGTTCAAAAGTAAATAAATATATTGATGACATAAATAATTTCATTGCAAGAACTCCTATTATGGTTTTTCCCGATTGTCAGAAAAAATCATCATTTATTGTTATGCCTCGAAACACACCCTATCTACCATTTTAGTTCAAAATAATTTCAAAGGGTGTGAAGTGCCAATTTATTTTATGATATATGTCCTTAAGTTCCATTATTTGAAGTATTATTATCTTGAAAATCATTCTTTCATTGTACTCAAGGTTGTGAAATAGTCCAGATTTTTATCCTTAATTCACATTACACTATTTTTGTTCCCGATAAAGTTGTGAATTCTATCCTAACTCAACAAGAATTTGGTTCCAAAAGGGGTAACTCGATTGAAAAAATCTAGGAGTATGATCTAGATATCAAACCAAATAAACTGGTTTGAGGAAGAGGTCTATGCCAATTAATTTAAAAAGTTCAAAAGGATATTCATGTAATGGTGAACATGTTGAAATTCCAACTATTTTGTTCCTAAGTTCCACAGATGAATGGTATTCCAATATTTCAAACCTTTTCATATATAAGTAATTTCCCACACATATTAATTCCAAGGAAAAATATCCATTAAACTTTGAGCTACAAGATATGTTCTCTGCGACAATTCTCTTTTAGAAAAGGCATTGATGGTTGTTTCTAAGATGTGTAGATAAGGAACAATAGAAGAGGTTGTTAATATCTTATTATGATCAAGCTTGTGGAGGTAATTTCTCTTCTCATGTGACATCTCACAATATTCTTCAGGGAGGTTATTCTTATCCAACCTTGTTTAAGGATGGAAACAAGTGGGTCTCAAAGTGTGAAGCTTGTCAAACTTTTGTTGGAAGACCTAAGTTGGCCACTCTTCCATTTAGGCTTATTTGTGATTGAAGATACTTTCTAGAAATGGGGATTATACTTCATTAGAATGATCAATCCAAATTCTAGTGCAGGACACACCCATGTTTTGACTACAATAGATTATTTCAAAAAGTGGATGAAGGTTATCCCTATGAAAAGAATAACTTATGAATTTGTTTGTAACTTCATCAAGGAAAACATTTTGGTTCGATTCGAAGTTCCCAAAAAAATCATAACAAATAATGCTCCTAACTTTTCTTCTTATGAACTCATAGATTTTTATTATATATATGGAACTTCCCTTTCACACTCTTCATATTATTACCCATATGGAAATGGGAAATCCTAATTGACCAACATGAATTTGGTAACTATAGTAAAAAAACTAGTTGATGAATCACAATAGAATTAACATAAGAAGTTTTATGATGCTCTTTGGGATGATAAAATAACACCAAAGAGATGTATCTAAATGTCTCCATTTCATCTGTTTTATGGGATGGAATCACATTTTCTAGTTACTCTCGAGTTACCATCCTTGCACTTGGATAAGGCCATTGAATTTGAATAGTTCAAGGATGCTCTAGAAAGGGGGATCATGTAATTGCACAAGATAGAATAAGAAAGGACTTGTGTGGTTGATCATATCTCATCTCATCAACAAAAGGTCAAGAACCTTTTTGGCAAGAAGGCCAAATCTCGTGAGTTCCAAGTTAGAGATATTGTTTTACTCTAGGACAAAATTAGAGAGCCTCGTGGGAGCCATGGTAATTTTGAATCAATTTGGATTGGTCCATTTCAGATTCGACACTTTTCTATTGAAAATTCTTATTATATAGATTATATGGATGGGACTTCTCTCTCATTGCCATATAGTGAGCGGTATCTTAAGATGTACAAGTATTTAGTGGGTTTCGGTCCCGTGTTTATAGTTCCTTATACAAAGTCTTTAATTTTTTTGTGTTTATTTTCCTTTCCCCTATTTTGATTCTCTTTTGTATATCTATTTGTATTTTTCCCAATGGATAATGAACCGGTATTGTAAACCATGAAATTCTATAGTTCTTTTCTTTTCCTTATTTGCACTTTGTGTCAAACCAAGTCAAGCCCTAGAAAGAGCCAACTATTGTCATGGGCCCTATAAATGTGAAAATTTTGAAATTTTGGCTAAGTAGCTTTCTTATCAAGGTTACATTTTCCTTATGTGTCAAGATTAAAGTGGAAATTCTAGTTGTTAGTCATTTTTGGGGTGTTTTGGTTCAAATCATCTAAAGCAAAGTCCTTTGAGGAAAAGGAGGAAGT
Organism: Taxus wallichiana var. yunnanensis; assembly: GCA_018340775.1. Taxonomy (NCBI): domain Eukaryota; kingdom Viridiplantae; phylum Streptophyta; class Pinopsida; order Cupressales; family Taxaceae; genus Taxus; species Taxus wallichiana. Next base: position 226,878 of record JADAXU010000134.1, read on the forward strand.
ATTCCCTTGTTCTTTGTGTTCCCCACATTACAAATTTACCCGCTATATTTTCCTTTATTAGATAAATCGAATGAATCACATAAATTGGGTACTATTTGAACTGCAGAAATGTTCCTTGCTTCCTTTTATTCTCTATTTCCCTACCTTTACCGATTTTCCACACTTCACTATTCAAATCTGAAAATCAGCATTATCAGGTACTATTGGAACCTTGAACAATATTCCTTAGGGCCTTTGGTTCACCGATTATCCACTTCATCCGAATCTCCACACTCTAATCAAAAAATCAGGTATATCGGCATTTTGGGTACTTAAGGAACTTGGGAAATTTTCCTCCAGGCCTTGATTCTTACAACCCAAACTTGTCCACTTTGCATTGAAATAAAGTGTGTAACATATGTTATTCTTGTTCCACTTGGCTCTAACATAACCAATTTAAATGAAATAAATTTGGATTGTTTTTTATATGTGTTCCCACAGGCCTCTAAACATCTAGCTCATGGTTTTAGTGGGAGGGGTGAACTGTTTAACCTCAAAGCTTATATAAATCCTCCTCACTCAACTTATTTTTGAATTTTAAATAGACTTTTCTAGTTTTTTATTGTGCCTCATCCCTCTTCTCACATGTAAAGTAAATTTTCACTCATAACTCCCACATTTTCACCCAAATTCAAAAATTCAAGTTGTGTTGAGATTGTTCATTAGGTTCCTTCATCTTCATATAAGAGGTGAGTAATTTTACACTTGTTTCATCTATTTTTGTATTTATTTGAGTTTTTGAGCCCTTCCTCTCATATTCTCTTTAAAATTCAATGTAAATTCATTATCTTTCCCGAGTGCTACCCAATTTTCCACCATGAAGTTTTAATATTTTGTATATAATAATATCTCATCCCTTGAGACCTTTATACCGATATTGATAATAGTGATGTAAAACATATTAATTTGGAATATTTTTGGGCTAAAATAAAAATGATAACCCAACCTTATTGGCCCAATGTATTAGGGACAGTGGGTTGGCTCATGCAACTAGTTTCCCTACATTCGTCCAATGCATTGATATAGTCCTAGCTTGTGCCTCTAGTTTATATCCAAGAACTAAGGAGTTAAAAGATCCTCAGGGGCAGGTTATTTCTTAATCATATGCTCATCATATTAACATGGCCTTAGGTATTCCTACCTTCAAATATTCCAGAAACCTAACCAAGGTAGAAGCTCAAAGGGAATATGACCTCACTCTTGTCAAATACAGCACAATGGTTGTCAAATATTGGATAAGGGCTAAAATAAAACAGCCATCCAAACTTCCCAACACTCTCAATAAAATTAAATTCTTAGAGGATATTTCTAATATGATAACATTGCTTGCAAGAGTAATGGGTTTTCCCTCAACTCAAGAATTTTAGAACTAGATGAGTGTCTATATCAACTTGATTTTTGAAGGTACACAACACCTGAACTAGGGAGAAATCATTTTTGAAAATTTAACTCAACAACTCACTAAGGTCCATAAAAATTAAACATTTTATATGACATCCTATTTGATATATACCATAGCTAGATATAGAATATGGATTAGCTTGACATTCCATGATAACAAGAAGAATCTAGCTATATATGATTTCTATACACAACTTACTTATGAGAACAATAAGAGCCATCATATGAGGGTCAATGATGCCTTCACAATGTTTTTGGTGAGGTTTCTTGAAGGAAATGTAACAAGCAGGGTATCTCAAGAGGCCAGAAAATTAGTTTTAGTATATGGTAGCTTGTTCATACAATTCAGGAAATTCTCCTACATCCAAACAGTTGGATTCGAGGGAGCTCCATATAATCTTTCGATATATTGTAGTATAATATATTTATAGTTGAACTTTGTAAGAAGTTTGATCTTCTTAATAGGACTGCAGAGATAAAAATATTTTTGGTATATAATTTCCCTAACTTTAGGGAATTATACATACATGGGACAACTTTGGATGCACATAATGTTAGAGGACTATATCTTTGTTCAACTTACATCCTTTTTAGAAGAGGACCAATTTTGATAGCAAGAACTTCATTGGGAATAGTCTAAGGTTAACATACCACCATTTGTTGACATTTGTGGACTTTTTATGATTATGAGATCATAAAAAGATCCTATGGTAGGTTCTCTTTGCAATAAATTAAATATTTTAGGTTATATGAAGTACATGAGGGAATGATAGATGATGGTTCAAATTATTTCACTAGTCTATTCAATATAATCCTCTCCCGCTATCGACTAGTCGCAAAAGGAGAAGGATAATCCTGATGATTTAAACACCCTTGTGCTCTAAAGGTCAAGACATTAGCTGAAAATAAATATTAAATAATTCAATGAGTCTCCAAAGATGGATTCTTCTCACGAATCCTCTTCTTCATGAAACACTATCCCTACTTTGTAAACTCCTTCTTCCTCCCCTCTTGACTCGGGAACAAAATTTTATATCAAGAAATAAAAATCCAAATAGGTGGAGAAAAAGGAAGAAATACTAGGAAAATTTGGTGATAAAGAGGAAATGTTGGAGTTAGGATGTGGAATAGATCTTGAAGAGACTAGAAAAATGATAAAGAAGAAGTAGGGAAGAATAAATAATATGAGGAAGAAGAAGAAGAATAAAGTGAAGAAAATATTAAGAGGAAGATGTTGTTGAGGTAGTTACACCTAATCTAGGTAAGACTAGTGTTTCAAGGTCAAATATGAATATGAGAGACCTTCCTCCTCTTCTATTATAACTTCCACTATCGAGGTTCTAGTTTCCCAACCTTCAATTTCTCAAACTACTCTTTTATTTCCTCCTCCAACATCTTCGAGAGACTTGTTCACTTGGGTTCAACCCATGATAGATAGTATAAAAATAAAATATCAATCCTAGATTGAGGTTCCTTATTTTTATGCAGTGGATTCCCTCCTTGGTACTTCCCCTCCTCCTCCAAAGAAATAAAATACTATCACTCATTTTGTTTTAGATTCTACATGACAACAATTCCTATAAATTATTAGGACAATGAAGGATAAGAATAAAAAGGATGTATCATTATTAGATATTGGTCTAACAAGAATTTCATTAGGACAATCAACTCCAGAGAGATAAGTACATAATCTTAAATAAACATCATCTAAGGTTATTGAGAGAGTTTGAAAATGAAATAAGACTCAATAATAACTAGAGGAGCAGGTACAGGTACTTACAAGTTTAATCAAGTCTTTCTTTTCATCAAAAAAACTCTTTTGGATCCAACTCTTCTATCTACACTCCCACCCATTACTACTATTACTATAATTGATTTGAAGTAAATCACATAAATTCACAAACACATCTCTTTTGTCAAAGCATCAGAAGCTTGTGGTAAAGGAATTATTGTTTTGGAATTAGAGTTCATCCATTAAGCATGAAAGATATATATTAATATAAGCTTAGCCTCAGATCAAATTAATTTAGGGTATGATGGCATTGAAAAATAAGCTCAAAATTTTGGATGATTTTATCCAATATATCTTAATCATGAATGTCATAGATGAGAAAATCCTTGTTTTGAAAAATACTTTTGATGACTCTAAGAGTAATTTATCTAGGACTTGGAATTTTAGTGTGGAGTGGAGGATAATATTTCTTAAACAATCCTTGATTGAATTATGGAATGTAGTTCAAAAAGGAGAGTCATTAAAAGATGATATATTTTTGACTTGCAAGGCCTTGTCTACTAATTGTTCAAAGAAAATTCATCAAAAATAAATTTTGTTGATCATATCAAAGGAAATTTTAATGCACTCATCAAGGAGAACTTGGTCAACAAAGAGAGGATGGAAGAGTTTCAGAACTCAATAATGTCATCATAGAAGTAGAAAAAGGACTTGCTAAGTATGGTGGAACAAAAAAGAAATGGATTCTACCCTTAGCATATGGTTTACTAATCTCTCTGACACTAATTTACCTACAGACATGGAGATATCAACTGCAGTGACCAAATTCTGAATGCACATTTTAAAGATTAAGGTCATAGAAGCTTCTATCTCTTCTATTCCTTCTTTCTCCATTTCATGATGTAACTAATTTTTCTATTTTTTAATTGAATTTATTGTATGAAAACCAAAATTGCAATATAACTTCATTGAATGTAAATCAATTAATTAAGTTTTTTAACACTTAATTAAGACAACTAGTTAGTAATGGTAGATATCCCCCATTTTTATATATAAGGATTCATTTTCTTTGTAAAAGGGGTTAGATATTGGTGCATTTATATAAAAGACATAAATTTTGAAATACAAAAGAAGAACCCTCTTTATTCTCTATTCCCATTTCTTCTTGTCTTCTTTTATTATTCACATTTCAGTTGGTATGTTGTTTTTTTTATCTGGAATTTGAAGTCTGAATAATTATACATGTGTTAATATTTGATGAAATTTGATTTAATACATCTTAATCTCTTTGAAACTTCCATTTATGCAATCATGTATGTTCTTGAATCTCATTTACATGAAAGAGTGTGATAGGATTTATAATCTTCTTATCTAAAAGTGTTGTTACTATCTCCTCTTATTTGTTCATTCTGTGGTAATATTGTGGAAACAAGGAAAACATGTATTTGATCGATAAGTTAGCCATAACTATGTGTACCTAATTTTTCTATCTTTCCATATCTTCATTGTTGCATTCTTCTACCCTTTGAGCTCTTTCTTTATCTTTTGTATTAAAAATCACGGGGTTATTCATCCTCACCAATATCCCTCTTGAAAAATAATTAATTTGTAAATTTGTAAATATTTTAGAGTCTTAATTTTTGGGTAAATAAGGTAACCTCCCTATTAAATAGGAGAGGGACCGTCATCTAATTAAATTAATGATTATTTCTTCAATGACATATTTTCTAGCCAAAACTTTGCATACCTTCTTGGATCAACACACCTTCTTATAAAGCTAGATACACACCTTCTTAGCTCCCCCTTTATTCATATCTTCTTTATTATTACTTGAAACCAATTGAGATAATGAAACCTTTCTAAATTTCTTACTACTTACTGAGTCAAACCTTCTAGACATAGAACCGGGACCTCCATTTTCTTTATAGATGTGCAAACTTAGACCTTCAAGCCACTATCATAGATATTTTTCAAAACAAAACAGGATCACCTTGTATAAAAAGAATGAAATAATAAATATTTGCATACCTTGAACACACAGAGCCAACTAGCTCCCCCTAAGGCCATACTCTCCTCTTTGAGCTACCAGACCTCAAACTATTTATTTCTTCATTAGGACTCAAAATCATCTAGAATAGTCTTGAAAACAATAATATTGTTCCAATTGGAATAATCCAACTATCGATGTTGTGCCTAGGTTAATCATCCTCCTACAATTCACAAAACTTATCATAACACCTCATTTGCATCATACATTATCAATTGTCCCATTATAATAGTTCATTGTTTGCTAAGTCTTCATATGCATACTTCACTATGATATATCTATGTCAAACCTTATTCTCTTCATAATATGTCAGCTTGAGACAATACAACCATACCTTAGATCTCAAACACTTCAAATCTATCATGAAAAACTATTCAAACTGGTTCTTCATGATTTTACCTTGAGAAAACCTATTTTCCTCTTCATGTTAGGACTTAATGAACAACTCTTGCAAAACAATACCATGACTATGACTGATTTTTCAAAGACTTTACTATGTAAACCCATATTTTAGTAACTTTGACCTATTCTCCTACCTCAAATTACCTAATCATGACCTCAAAAACACTTAAATGGATATATTATTGCCTTCAAGTGATGCAAAACACTATCATTCTCAAACACATATTCATCTTATATAGACCAATATCCTTCTTCTTATGTCACACATACCACAAAACACAGTCCTTTTCCTAGGCATGTACACTTCAAACTTTCCAGATTTCAAACTACATTTCCTCTAAGCCTTCATATACCATCTTAAAGCTCATAGACCACTTAAATTTTAATGATAATGCTTCAAAGAATAAATTTCCATACACATACCTCAAAAGACTCTCTTATGCTCAAATGTATATAAAAACCCTTCAAACTTTAAAACTTTACTTGTAATCCTTTATAAACCTTTTAAGGTGCAACATCCATGGCCCTTTAAAAAGTAACACTAGTATTCATTAAACAAAAGGGCATTCTAACATAATCATATGTTCCCCAAGGAATGGTAAAAGTACTTTTAAATTGTTTTGACTCCTTGACCACCACTTGATTACACCTTAGGAAACCATCTAATGTTGAAATAATATTTGAGCTTCTTACCCTCTCGTAACATGTTTTCCATGTTGGGAAAAGGGTATTTTTAATTTAATGAGGCCTTTTTCAAGTTTCCAAAAGCAACACACAACCTAATATCACCATTATTTTTTTACTGGGACCAAGTTGGTGACCCAAGATGAATATATAGTGGGTTGAATGATTCCCCATCCTTAAGTTTTGTAAGTTCTTATTACATATTTTTGGTGAGGATGGGGTTTATTGGCCTTTTCTTCTTCCTAAAAGGCTTACTGTTAGGTTCCAATGGAATGACATGTTGAAAAATATCCTCTCTATAAGCCTTCAATTTTGAATATGACCAAGCTAAACAATCTTGATATTTCTTCAAAAACATTGTATAGGTTTTTTTTCATACTTACTTAAATTAATTCCCATCCAAACTTTCTTAGGATTTTTGTTAATACCCAAATTACATTCAGTCACATATATTAACCTAGGGCTATATTTATTCATTACTTTATCAAGCACTATCAAAAGAATCTTCAATCTTGACCAAACCTTTAGGAATTGTGTTTGTCTTTAAATAATTTTTTTCTTTTCTAAATAGAGTTTCCTTTCCTTCACTAGTTTCCACCATTAGCTCTAGATCATTCAAAGCTAATTAGAAAACTTAGTTTCACCATTTAGAACTTCAAGATGTGATTTTCATCATCAAAAAATTGTCAATGCTAAATATTTTTGAGTACATAGGATCTAATCAACATTTCAACTTTAAACTTACAATACGGTTCCAAACTTCATTATCACATTGAGAGACTAGGAATACTAATTTTTTAGCGAGCTTGTATTTTGATTCCTCTCATGATATACAACATTGAAAGAATCAAACATTTCAATTAGATCCCAAATTGAATTTATATATTTTTTCAATCTCTAACTTTTGGTTGCATATATTTTTATTATTTATTTCACAACCAATTAGAATCTCCTTTTACAATCAGGTTCTTGATTCCATGTCTCAATCAATCCTCAAACCAAGTATGAGTGCCTCAAACTGTAATATTATTTGTGCACTCAAAACATAGTTTGAATGAGAATTTAAAGGATCCTTGGTTTGGAGAAAACAATACCACCCCTACTCCATTTCCAAAACTAGAACATGCTCCATCAAAATACATGGTCCAAGGAGCATTTGGGTCTTCAAAATGAGCCCTAAGGTCTAGGAATTGATCTTAAAATCCACATTACTATAAAAGTTCCCAAAATCCACATCTATGTACAACACCTCATATGATGCATTCATTGGGTCTTCTATCAAATGCATTAACTTATATTCTCTATGTAGCTTCACCAAATTTCCTTCCAAAGTAATGGTAGCATAAGAAAGGTCCATCTACACACTACCTCCAACACTTTTTTCCCACTTTCTTGAAAATAGAATTCCCCATTTGGTAGGTAAATAAACAACAACAACATTCATTATCAAGTACTTTCTAGGGTGAGCCATCAATTGTACAACCAATCCATTTACACAACCAACAATATGAACTTCTCTTGAATCCATGGCATAACATATTTCTTAGGTGGATGTTATCTTCATACCAAGTTTGTTCATGAACACCATTAGAATGATATTGTAGGATGTACAGAATCAAATATGCACTTGTGCAAGAGACAACCATTAACTATTATTTTTTTGTAAAAAGGATGAACATCCAATTGGATCTCAACTAAGGATATGCCTAAATAAACTTTAAGGGTCATGCTCAAAAATTTCTTGATATTATTAAACCTCATATTCAAAAACAAGGGAATGGTTTCCTTTTTTACAATATTATCCTCATTGAATCCCAAATAATCAAATGACATATTATTATGCTCGGGATTCTAATTAACTATACTAAAGGAACAATTATATTAAGTTGGCTTAAAAATTGGTCCATATCCAAAGCTATGTACTTAGGAATGGGGGTGTTGAGGGGAAGGGTAAAATCCTCTTCAGATGGTGAACATTTCTTTAAAATAGAGATAGCAGAAGGCATACCAGTATTTGGCTTCTCAAGAGAGACTTTTCATGGAAAAATTTTCTTAGGGGCACCCTTTTGGACATTGGTCAACAAGGGAATATTATTCTTAGAAGAATAAGAAGTGATATTTTTTTAATAGATTGAGATGAAGAGACAACCTTATCATGGGTACCCTTACCCTCAACCCTTCTAGGGATCTCTTTACTTTTATCACCATCTTTTAGATCAACAAATGGGCTCTCTCTTAAGAAGGGGTACCTTGTTTCTTACTTCTTATGTTATATTATTTTTCTTAACCCACTATTTCATTAATCAATATCTTCTTATCCTCAACTAAAGGAATCCCCATCATACTTCTTAAACCTTAAATTTATCAAATACGCAAATTTATGATTAGGGAGCTCAAAATATTGAGTCATATTAACCTCATAATCAAATTTAATAATAGAATAATATACCATGTTTAGAATTATCCAAAAATCATCCACAATCATGGCACACAACATATTTTTGGTAGAAAATCCACCTTCAAGGTCTAGGATCTCTTTAAACATCAATGCATCACTAAAATCCTGATCAAATCTAGATTCTTCTATATCTACTATTAAGTCCACTTAATCATAAGGAGTATGGGGTAAAAGGCATTTGTCACACCACTCAATGATGGGAACTTCCTCATCTACTGAAACCCGAGCACCTAAAGGATCAAGAACCCCTTTAGTATCTATAAATGATTGTTTCCTATCACCCCTACACACGAGAATATTTCCTCTATTATCCCCTTTACCATGAGGTGATTATCTATTTTGATTCGATTCTAAGAACCCATTGAAATCTACTTTTCTACTCTAGCTAATTTATAAGATATGTTTTTAACAAAATTAGTTAGAGTCTTCATTTTTTCCTCTAAAGTGGATTGATTATTAGTTTGTTTCTTCTCTAGGTTCACTAACTTGACCCTGTCTCTTTTAAGAGGTTTACCAACAACCTTAATATTATTCTTAATTTGTATGGTCATGGAAAGATCCTGCCTAAGATTGACAGGGGCCTTATCTCTTAGGTAATAAGTTTCCTTCTTATCAAAAGCATCATAATATTTTATCAAAAAGATTCATTACTATGTGTAAGAGTGGATGGAATTATCATTTATATTTTATTGAACCTAGTGTTGAAGTGTTTCACACACTCATTAGGATTATTCTTGATATTCTCAAATTCATCCAAAATAAACCTAGGATCTATTCTATCACCATATTGAATCTTAAATGCATTCATCATCTCCTAAGATTTAATACTCCCATGAGGAAATGCATTAAACCATTCTCTATCATATTCTTCAAGAGTATGCATGTAAAATATTTTTAAATAAACATCTTCATACTCAATCTCATAATCATCAATGATATTAAAAATAATCTGAGATGTTTCTCTCCATAAATAGCATTATTACCTTGACACTTGAGTAATCTATTTCTCACTTCATTAGGGACCCCATTAAGGTATCCATTCATATCCCCAAATTTGATAGGTATTCAAATTTGGACTCTAAATGGAGAACATGTAGGAGGATGATCCATATTTTAGTCAACTAGATTTTCAAAATGAGGGTCACCTAAGTTTTGAGCAAGTGGTCTATGGGCCAAAGTAGTAGGGTTAATATTGTGAATATTTATCAAAGGAGAACCCTCAAAACCAAAGTCTATATTCTCAATTATAAGCCAATGGTTGTGCTCATGACATATTTTATCATATTTAAGCATGGAATACTGTTAAAATAAGGAATGAAGTTGGTAAATAGGGCTATCCGATTCAGGACTATCAGAAGAACTGGAATAATCTTTAATCAAAGGGGAATCACCAAGATCATAAGATTGAATATCCTTAACTTTTGAGACTTAACCTCTCACTTGATTCCAAATGTGATTCCTTATTCTTTGCAACACATTCAACTTACGAAAAAAATTCCAAGGATTCGATCTAAAAAAGGACCACAATCCTTCCATATTTGTGGATGTAGAGTTACCAACAAAATATAGCAAATAATATAGCACTAATCATACCCAAAACTCAAAATGGATTCACCACTAGAGATTACACTTTAGACAAGTTAAATCAATATGAAAATATACTCAACCATGCTTCAAAAACATGAATTAATAGACATTTAATAAAATTATGTGAATCAAATAAGGAGCACGCATACTTGAAACTGGGAAAGTGCCGAGTAGATAAACCTCTCTTAATCCATGTTAGTTCCAAAATTTCACTAATAGGATGATATGGACATCATAGCTTCAAATATCCCCAGAATCGATGCTAGACATAGTGTTGGCTCCTGATCTAACACCCCAAATGGGATTCACTGAAACTGGCATTAAAATAGGAAGAAAAGAGGAAAGATGGATTTGTCAATTTTTCATTTGTATCTGTGGATGGATCAATCCTTCTCACATAACCAAGCCTTTGGGAATAATAAGGATGCACCATGCTAAAGATGTGGCTATTATTATGTTACTATGTAGTTCTACTTGAACCAAGGAAATTGGACCTAAGGGGTGGCTTGAAAGGAAGAGGGAAATATCAATTTTCAAACCCATAAAACTTGTTGGAACTTCAATATAAGACCAAGTACAATCACAAAATGTAGAGCTCATTCAAGAGAATGGTCACAAAGCACTACAATCAATTTGTTTCTCAAACAAAAGACACTAAAAATAGATAGGATCTGATTATGAACATCATTCAAAGGATGTTGTTAACAATTTAGGAGAAAATGACATTCATAATGCTTTGATTGTAAAATCAAGGTCAAGCTCACTTAAAACATGTGAAGGAAATGTGGCTTGAATGGGTAGAAAAATATTGTACCATATAAATTAGATTGAGAAAAGAGGGCGTGGATATAATGGGGAGAAACAATACTTTTCCCCATATCATCCTAGTGTCCCTATGATGCATAAGATCTATAAACAAAATAATATGAACTTTTAAGGTTTATTTGCATTCATGGATACCCAATTTGTGCAAACAATTTCATGTAATCTCTAAAACTTTAACACAAACACTTATGATTAAAACTTCATGTATCTATCATGAAAATCCATAAAACCTAGGATACCCTTAAAGGAAGAAAAATTCACTCCCAGATTGCCATTATAGAAAGGAATTTTACAATTGAAACAAATATTTCTAAGTAACATTACAAAATAACATTTATTCAATAACCATTCTAACACAATGCTCTAAAATGTGCTTATTTATATTTCATTGATATGATAGATGCAAAAATACAAAAAAAAACATGTTCCTTGATTCTATTTGTACACACATTTGGAAATATTAGTCTTAGACATATTGAATTAGTTTTGTGTATTCAATTTGACAAGGAGACATTTGGAAATGCTCTCAATGCATAATAGTAATTGTACAATGAGAAACCACCTAGCTAAAACCCAAAAAGTAGGAGCCCTAAAGTGAAGACTGGAACTCACTTTTATACAAAAATTCCTATAAGGTAATATACTAGATACCACACAGGTGCTAAAAAAAGAGACACTTGGGGTTGTGGTCATGAACTTGCAATCTAGATTAGAGAGGTGTCCTGAATAAAAAATATGTTATTTTGATTTGTTGAAATGGGATGATTTTACTTCATGATGAAACTCAGATGAGTGGAGAATATTATTTTCCTTGTCATCAAACTCTTTTTTCTTTTTCCACAATTGTCATTATTCCATGTGCACATTACATCAGATTCGAATACATATGTGATTTTTTTGGGAAAAGAATAAGGAATAAAAAATAAGGAAGGGGATAAAGAATAAGGAATTTTTTGGGGGGAGGATCAAGATCTATTTTCTTCTCCTTTGTTTCTTCTTCTAGCTTATTTATATAAATATCAAATCTTTCAAAAATTCCTAGAATGGGATCTTCATCTAGCCCTGCATGGTAGAGGAAGATTATTTCCTATTTATGAATAATGATATCATACTCACTATAAATACTTTCTTCTTGATACTTGTGTCCATTTATTTCAATCAGCCTATCTATATCTATATATCCATGGGTGTATATATCTTTTAGAGGAAGCATCCTTTCAAGTTTTGAATCTATGTCATCCACATACTTCCCCACTTTCTCCCTTATGTCTTGGAGCTTTCTTATGCATCCCTCCAAGGTTTCAATCCTCAACTTGACAACCCTTCTATACTCATATTATCTCCCTCTACAATCTAGAGACTATTCCTTCATTCTCCACCACTTCATCTCCCAAGTTTTTTATGGCTTCAAGTTTGGGCAGCAGTCCATCCCAATAGTCAATTTCTATATGATATTTATCAATCAAGGCTCTACTTGCTTCTATTTATTTAGACACTTGATTGTAGCATCCAATGATGTCTTTAATGACCTTATTGCCCTTTGTTATCAATTCTTCCTCCCACTTCTTGGTTTCCTCTCCCCTACATCTCAAATCCTTAGCACTTTTCATCATTTCTAGAGTGAAGGATGTGGTTATTTCTTGACTATAGGGGATATTTTACCCACTTCTGCACATAGGTTGATAAGATATCAACCTTCTCCAAGTTAATTTGCTTTTAGTCTCTTTATCCTTGTCAATTTTCTAAAAGAGACCACCCACTACCATGGTAACATCATGCTTTAAGACCTCAGTGGTTGGCTTTCCCAATGGGATCTTGGTAATTTGGTAATCAGAGGGGAAACTTCATCCCTTAAAGCATCATTTTGGGGGTGGATACCTCCATAAACCTTTCTCCTTGTGACCCCATCATTGTTCTTGACAAGATTCTTGCTTTCTTTGGTGGTCTAGATGGATTTAAAGATGTTATGCTTTGAAGGTCATCTTCCTCTACTTGTACCCTCACTTTTCTCTTCCTTGGGAGGGATGCTCCCAACCAAATTCCAACCTAAATGTTGTCTTCCCTTTGCTCTTTTTTTGGGTAACACTTGGTACTATCATTTTCCCCTGAGGTGCAAAGAGAATAAGACAGGATTCCTCCACTTATTCCACTACTTGATCAGAAGACTCAACAAAGTGTACTTGATCTCTTCCTTCTTTCGACCCTAATTATTTTACCTCTTCCTCTATCATATTTAAAGATGGTTGAGTGTTTATATCCATCATTTTTGTAGCCTTAACCTCTTCTTCTCTATATGGAGAAGGCTCCTTATATGTCTCATCTTTTGTTTTCTCCTAATGATGAGCTTCATGTTCTAAAACTTCTTCAGTTTCATTATCCTATAAAACTACCTCTAATGTTGGATAAGTGAACTCCATGACACTTGATTTTTCAATCTCCACTGATGGGATCTCTTCAACATGGGTTTTCTCAACTTCTCCTGCAGTAACTCCCTTTTCAATACTTTTCTCATCCTCACCACCTTTATCCTTCTTTGTGGAAGGTGCTTATTATGATATTTGGTCTAACTTATTTTCCCGGATCATGTATCTTGTGTGGTCTCATGGGGAAGGTCATCTCTAACATCTTGGTCCAACCCATGTAACAATTAAGTGAATGTTTTTCTATTGATGGGTTTAGTACTTATGTTCTTTCTTCTCCTTGGGTTTCTTTCCTTTGAACTTCCTCAGTAAGCACACTAATAGAGATTTCTTGTGTGGACACACTAGTAAATGCCCTCATGTTACACAAGATGTGAGGTAGTGTGTACTACCTCTATAACTTTAGAGGTAACGACGGATATCTAAAATTTGGAGTTATCCTTGAGAAGCACTGTGGTTTCTTCCATTATAGGTGTTTCCACCTTTGTTATTTTGGGCCTTATAAAATGCAAATTCATGAGTTCCTCCTCTTCTTCATGGATAGTTTTCAATGTTAGATCTTTCCTTGGTTGTCCAAGGAAAATACTCCCTCTCATTCACTTTTCCTTACTAGATGAACCCTTTGAGGAAGAGGTTGACACATTAACTTGGGTGGTTTCCTATGTCTCAGTTACATTTTTCCCCGAAGTTGGTTGTGATACTACTAAAGAGGTGTGGTAGCAATAGTTGGGGTATCGTACATATTTTTCTCTAGAAATTTATCTTCCATATGTGTTAACCTTGACACATGGTTCTATTTATTTCTAGTTTTTACACTAAGCTCCTCCATAGCCCCGAAGTTGGCCCTTTGATTGAAATTTGTGAGGACTTTCCCTTCATTCCTATACTCCCTCAAAATCTCTTTATTTTGTAGGTTTAATTCAATTCATTTCTTACCTAACCATATCAAGGTCCTCTTAATGACATGTGTAGTCCTACTATGTAATGAAATACCCTCTTGTCTTTTCCAGTCCAAACTTGGGATAGGATGTGAGGCTATATTTTTGTCAACATATAACTTGTTCACTAAATCCTTCCCATCTTCAATTCCTTAAGGGATAACTACAATCTTGTAATCCACCACTTGGGTGAGGTCATCCTAGAGTAGTCCCTCAATATTAATTCCTCCTCATCCCTACAGTCCATCCAATAGTCCTCATAATGAGGCTCATACTCATAATAATTCCCAAATCTCCCTAGAGTATCCACCTAATATCATAATTGGGCCTATGAGAAAGTTTATGCAAATTTATTTTTCCCATATCTACCTCTAAGAGTCTAGCCTTAAATAGGGTGGGGTATGTGTACCTTCAAATGTTAATTGAAAACTCTATGTTTACCCTATGATTTCTTGTAATATTTTTGATACATTTCCAAGAATTGCATTAGAATAAGTGGCTTTCAGGATGCCCCTTACTTACTAGGTGAATGTTTGGAATTAGATGGATTAGCATCCATATGCAGTGATTACCTTCTTTTCTTGTGCAGATATATGATTATTTTCTCACTCAGGCTTGAATAGGCATATGAGGGGAGAAAAGAAAGTGTCATGCACTAACCTGAAGCTACATATGTAGTTATCCAAATTCAATTGTGGGTACACATCATAGACTCTACAATTTCCAAAATATCTTATTCTATCTAGTCCAAGGAATGTTCTATGATGATAAATTTTATATGTTAGATGAGAAGTCATATAGAACTCCATTTTCCTATTGGATCCTTCTTAAATTTGTACTGCCCTCTTGAGAAATTGTTGGTGGATACATTCACTGATGAATTCTCCCAAATGAATTTACATTTTTCTAATGAGGATAATTTGGATGAATTTGAACATCCAATCACTGTAAGGGTATGCAGATTCCTTCCCGTGATCTTGTTCAACATTGTAATAATATCTCTAATTTCCTCCACAAAGTAATCTCTACTTAACTTCATGGGAATCTTGGTGGCAGTAATCCTTGGATTTTCAAGCCAATTGTTGTTCAATATTTTGGATAATTTGGAAATATTTGTATTCCATTATTCCTCCACATTTTCAATATAAATGTATGTCACATGATATACATCAGGGATACATAATAACTCAATAGTTTTTGTGGTTAGAGATAGGACCAAAGCATTGATTCCATCCCTAACCTCCTTAGTTGTTGGGTTGCATTTTTGTGAAAATAATAAAACTAACTTTGGATAATGATCAAATGGGGGAAAAGTAGATGCAAGGGTGAGTACATCCTGAGTAAATCTTCCCTATAGTCTCATTCCTATCAACTGTGTGCAACCTTTGTTGGAATTCAACTAGGTTTGCATTGCCTAGGTTGGTGTCCATGATTTTATCCAAATCAGATGTAAGGTGAGAGGTGGTTTGCTCACCAACTAATTGAATCTTCATACTTATAGGGTGAAGGTCTAAAAAATTTATTGAGAGGGGAGTTTTGCAACTGTTTATATGTATTTAACCTTTCCAATATTGTTTGCCAATGCACCACAGATCATAAATTGTTTATAAGCACAAGTAAATCTCTTCCCAATGAAAATGTCATTGTAACTCTCATTCACACTGATAATCAACAACCAAATAATTTACAAAGCTCTAAAACCACTGTTCACATAATTAAAATGTAGAATTCTAGTCTCTTGCTCATTTTAGGTTTAGACTAATCTTTAATCTTGAAAATTGGAGGGAAAATGGTGATTTTCCACAAATTACAACCCTATATTGCTCCTCACATGCTTTCATTAATGGTGGCATCTACCTCCATGATTTCTTCATTTGTAATAATTGATTCCTTAATTTTAACTTTGAATTTCATCCTTACATGTGGACATATGGGCCACATATAATTTCACTTAGATGACATGGCATTCCCTCATTTTTATATTCCTTATAGAAATTCTACATGGCATCTTTGCATGCCTTTCCTTTTTCTTAGTCACATTTTTCGAGCATCGGAGTTTGGTAGACAATTTACGCTTTGCAACAACTACAAAACTACAAGCTACAAAGTTACTTTCCTTTCCAAGAGTCCCAAGACATTAACATGTGTCTATCCCATTGAGTTATGGGAGTGAGAATGCAATTTGAAATATTGCGAGTTGACTAAAAACCGCAAAATGGAACAATTTGGATCTTCTTTCTTCATCTACCACTGCCATATCATGACGCATGTCCCCTTTGTGGGTTGTAGGGATTAAATTTCAATTCATAGTTTCCTAGAAATTTTAAAGTTGTAAACTTCAAAACTACAAATATACTTCTCTTTATTATAGTTCTAGTAGTGTGTCATTTCTCCCTCTCAAAGTTTGGGGACCAAAGTACAATTTCTAGCATTTCAACAACTACAAAGCTACTAATTGCAATACTACAAAGATGCATATTTTCTTTGTGGTTTTAAAATTTGATGAATATTCACTTTATGGCCTCAGGGATGGAATATCAAATGGAAATTTGACAATAACTTTGTATTTTCCATACAAGTTAGTAGGTGAGGCAATATTACTCAATTATTCCTTTTGCAAGATTTAGACTTGCATTTGTAATTTGAGTCTCTTGAGAAAAATTTCAAATTAATTTAAGGACATACATTCCCATGATACCTCCAATATTACCTTTTGTATGGTTTGGGGTTAGGAACACAATCTATAGAATTGAAACTACAAAAATTAAATTATTGTCCATTTCAAAAATACTTAAGATTTAAGAAATGGGTATGTTTACTTTGAGACTAAAATGGCAATGTGAAGGTTCAGAGCACCTCGGGACATGAAACTATGCACATTTTCCATAAATTTGAAGGAAACATGGAAAAAATGTTAATTATCATATTGAAAATTAAAGAAACAATGTCACAGGGCACAAATATCAAAAGGAGTGACAATAATTTGCAAGAGGTTGACGATGAATCATGAAGAAAAGTGGAAAAAGTATATGAATATGCATTGATGAATTCTTAGTTCAACCTCAAAATCTGAAAAATCATTCCAAAAACCCTTCCAATATGAAAATTATCCTCTTGAAAGTTCTTCACATCATGAATAAGGAAAGGAGATAGAATGGAGCCACATGAAGATGCAACAACATTATTAGAACTTCTTACACCTAATAAAAAAACCTCATGGAGCCCTTCAAGCCTTCTTGGAATAGATTAACAAGTACCACAAATAATTAGGGGAGAAATGAATATTTAACATAAGGTTTGCATCAACATTACCATGAAAAATATCATAATAGAGAGACAAAATGAGGGAAAACATGGGGCATGGAGGATCATACTATTGACGATCATCCTTGGTGGATTGGACCATTAGAGTTGTGGGAATCCTTAGGTTAGTGGGACATGTGCCCTAAGGAGACCTCCATATTTTAAAGAATTTTGTCCTTCTCTATAGTGTGAGATGAGGGTTAGAAAAGTGAAACAAAACATGAATTTTAATGGGGCGATACGCCCACCGAATGAGACTTTTAAGAGATCAATCGAGATTGCAACTATCTGGAAAAGGGAAATGGTGAACGAATGAAAAGGGTGGATGAAATTTCACCACAGGTTAGAAAATATCACATAGAACACTACCTCAAACTACTTAAGCATAGCTTCAAAGATAACAACAACATTGGAAGATGCACAATTTCTACATGAAAAATAAAGGTGATCAAAGACAATAAAGATATGAAAATGATGAACAAAATGCACCACAAGGAATATATATTACTCCAATAATTGTGCACAGTATTACATTAGAAAAGAGGCAAGATTGTTGTTACAAAACCTAAGAAGAAGGCTAGAGCTCCAGGCCCCTGTCTTTTATAGAAGAGGGACTTGAGACAGAGAAGAAAACCGACTGATTCCCAAATTTTATCTCTAACTACTTCTATATATTTCTATCTCTTTTGCATACAATATATATAGGAGGAGGAAGAGGAGATAAGAAGCCCTCCTTTACTCCTTTCCAACTACTTTTAATTATGATAAATGGAGTGAAGTGATAGGAATAAATTTTTTAAGATCTTTCTCACACTTTCCCATTATCTTCCCTTTCTAAAGAGTGAGAGCCATGCCTATTTAATGCATCTTTAACTATCCTACAACCGACTCCTTTGAGATGGACTCACCTTTTGAGGAACATCCCTCAACTCTTTATTACATAACTAGATATTTTGATCCCTTGTGCATTGGTTCCCGACCTCATGACTCAAGTGGCACATATTTTGTTGTTATAGTAAAATGAACCTTTGAATACAGATGAATAACTTGAGTCTTTGTAGGTTGGCACTCTTCACATGGGGCTATGCATTAACTCACTACTAAAGTGACAAGCCAAATGACCCTTTACCTCCAATCTTTTGAAAAATTCCTGAGTATTTAGATCTTGCAGATAAGTCTCATAATCACTCATACGTGATACATGGCTTGTCACCTTTTGTGACCTACTTCAAACCTGGAGTCCATTTGTTGTAAGATCCACGTGGGAGGCCCGTGCATCCTTAATAATGTTGTTGCTATTTAGGGTTTGGGAATGCGTTGTGCCAACACTTGGCATCATCCACGAGCACACCATTTTGCTCCTTTGGGAAAGTAAAGGACCCCACTGCATATAATGTCAAAACCCCTTTTTGGGTGGGACCTTTATAGTTAGCTCCATGTGGAAACCTTGCGGGATTCCGAGACTTTACTCCCTCCTTTGACTCTTGAATTTGCATCAGTTGGACACTTGGCATCGTCTGCAAACGCCCTTTTTTCTTTATGATTTGGCTAAGTATTTTCCATTGGTGAATATTTGAATCGAATGGGCTTAAAAATGTAGGAATATTCTGGTCAGAATCTAGATAATAGTCTAACGACTCATTGGGACCATTATCCTGTTAAATGGAAACAACCCACAATCTCCCGCTATTAATTTGGTCTAGAATTGTGCTTCAAAGCCACTCCGATCCTCGGTTAGTAGCACTTTTTTATGTTGTGGAGCCTTCATAGTTGTTGATTGATCCTTGCACCTTCCTACTCTCATAATAAAAAATTTGTAATTTATTTTTGTGAGAGTAGAAATTGAAAAAAATAGCCAATAGAATCCCCTAACTGATTTTAGTTACTCTGCATTTGTTTGAAGTGAAGCTTGTAACTTCCTTAGAAAACTAAAAATTCTCCATTGATCCAGAGTCTTCTTATACAATCTGGTAAGTCTTTAATGGATTAATATAAGCATAGGCCTATACAAAATAAGAAAACATACATGCCTCAAATGAGTAATGCAGAGTGTGCGCAAGCACTTATTCTACTAAAAATAATCTACTCCTACTCCTAATCTAATTGATTTAGTACAATATAAACAAAACCCAAAATAGGCAAGGGAAAATAGCTTCCTTTTCTTATAAAGTGTGGCCATACGATTAATTTAGCTATTGATATGGCCTGTAATAAGAGTGAAAATTTACCTTTCACTCTTCCACCCACAGTATCAACGAATGAATGAATACCTCCTTGATATGTTCCTCTCTTGGTTGGAGGTGTTGTAGCTGACCCTCGGGGTCTTGAAAATTATCCTCATGCCCTGAAGTGAGCATGACTAGTGTTGAGGCTTTCCTTGGTCTTGAGGAGGACCATTATTTGGTGGGAGTTGGTCTAACTCTCTAATTCTTCCTATCGCGTTCTAGATTTCATATTTTGAATGGGGCATTTTTATAGGATTCTCTGAAGGGTGTCATCCCTATCCTTTCCCTCCTTGTTTTTAGAAACTTTGTAGTGAATCCAGGCTCTTCGATTGAAAGCAAAAAGCTCTCAATAATACTTTTTCTAGAGCCCTTGGACTAGTCCCAGGGGAGCTGTTGTGAGTGGAAGGCTACCTTTTTTGTGGGGTTGATGAAGTGGCAAAGGTTGTTATTTCCACAAGCCCTTCTTCATCGAGGCATCCCCCCAAATTTGATAAGCACTCGAGCTTATCTTCTTCCTCCTCTGTCAAATCTTTACACTTTTGTATGATGGTTTTTGAGTCTGTAAATTCTCCATCATATGTGGCTTCATCTTGCAATATGAATCTCATTGATAAAAAATCTTCCAGTGGGAGCTACTTTGTGGGGAGGACAAACAAAGGAAACTTTTACAGCCTCTCTACTACTCATCTTGTGATACAAACCTCTTGAGTTCGTATCACTTCTCACCATATGCTCCTCTTCTTTTGGATTTAGAGCCATTACTTGCTGGTGCAAGGGGTATAGTTGCTCAAAGAAAGGGGAAGGGTGGAATGGGTGGCTTGGAGATGGACAAGGGGATGATCCCTTGGTGGTAATGAATTCATGATTGCATGAATCCATAGGATGAAGAGAAATGGAAGATGTGGAAAGAAATATGAGTGAAAATGGATGAGAGGGAGGTCTGTGAGCCTTTGTAATGATTTTATAGACCATTGGAGTCACTGGATGTGATCCACAATTATCTTCATTAAATTTTGAACTTTATGAGGAACACACTCGAGTTAATTCCATGATAAAATACCACTCTAAGTCCTCCCACCGAGTGTGCCATGAAAACTAATGATGATTATCCTTGGTGGATTAGACCGTTAGAGTCATGGGAATCCTTAGGTTAGTGGGACGTGCACCCTAAAGAGACCTCTAGATTTTAAAGAAGTTGGTTCTTCTCTATAGTGTGAGATGAGGGTTAGAAAAATGAAACAAAACATGAATTTTAACGGGGTGATGTGCCGAATGAGCCTTCTAAGAGATCAATCGGGACTACAACTTTTGAAAAGGGAAATGGTGAACGATTGAAAAGGGAGGATAAAAATGCACCACAGTCAGGAAAAAGATCACAAAAACACTACCTCAAACTACTTAAGCATAACTTCAAAGATAGCAACAACATTGGAAGATGCACAGTTTCTACATGAAAATAAAGGTGATCAGAGACAATAAAGATATGAAAATGATGAAAAA
Organism: Taxus wallichiana var. yunnanensis; assembly: GCA_018340775.1. Lineage (NCBI taxonomy): Eukaryota > Viridiplantae > Streptophyta > Pinopsida > Cupressales > Taxaceae > Taxus > Taxus wallichiana. The sequence continues at coordinate 248,439 of JADAXU010000134.1, forward strand.
ATGCACCACAAGGCATATATATTACTCCAATAATTGTGCACAATATTACATTAGAAAAGAGGTAAGATTTTTGTTACAAAACCCAGGAAGAAGGCTAGAGCTCCAGGCCCCTATCTTTTACAGAAGAGGGACTTGAGACAGAGAAGAAAAGAGACTGACCCCAAAGTTTATCTATAAGTACTTCTATATATTTCTATCTCTTTTGCATATAATATATAGGAGGAGGAAGAGGAGATAAGAATCCCTCCCTTACTCCTTTCTAACTAATTTTAATTATGATAAATGGAGCGAAGTGACAAAAACATATTTTTCGAGATCTTTCTCACACTTTCCCATTATCTGCCCTTTCTAAAGAGTGAGATCCATGCCTATTTAATGCATCTTTAACTATCCTATAACCGAATCCTTTGAGATGGACTCACCTTTTGAGGAACATCCCCTCGGATCTTTAATACATAACCAGATATTTTGATCCCTTGTGCATTGGTTCTCAACCTCATGACTCAAGTGGCACATATTTTGTCATTATACTGAAATGACCCTTTGAATGCAGATGAATAACTTGAGTCTTCATAGGTTGGCACTCTTCACACGGGGCTACACATTAACTCGCTACTGAAGTGACAAGCTAAATGACCCTTTACCTCCGATCTTTTGAAAAATTCCTAAGTATTTAAATCTTGCAAATAAGTCTCATAATCACTCATACGTGATACATGGCTTGTCACCTTTTGTGACCTGCTTCGAACCTGGAGTCCATTTGTTACAAGATCCATGTGGGAGGCCCACACATCCTTAATATTTCTATTGCTCTTAAGGTTTTGGGAATGCACTTGTGCTAACACTTGGCATCATCCATGAGCACACCGTTTATCTCCTTTGGGCAAGTAAAGGACCCCATTGCTTATAATGTCAAAACCCCTTTTAGGTGGGACCTTTGTAGTTAGCTCCATGTGGAAACCTTGTGGGACTCTTAGAATTTACTCCATCCTTTAACTCTTGAATTTGTTTCGGTTGTACACTTGGCATCATCCGTGAAGCTTCTTCTTTCTATATGATTTGGCTAAGTGTTTTCCATTGGTGAAGATTCGAATCCGAATGGGCTTTGAAAATGTAGGAATCTTCCTGGCCGCGGAATTTAGATAACACATACTAAGCCACAATGGATAACTCTATAAATATGGTGCCAAGGATACACAGGGATCAAAATGGGCACCAATATATTCTAATCATTTTCCATATAAAAATAATTCAACTTTAACCCTACATTGAAATTGACCTTGAAATTTTAAATTTTGAAAGAGAACAAAACATGGAATGAATACACCTATTTTCCTTATTTAATAATGATATTCTCATTTGAATAACTTTGAGGGAGGTATTGAAAATATCTCGTTGGAGGATTTGGGGTGATTAGTCATCAATTTAAAGAATTAATTGGAACTCGGAGGGAATTGGGTGTCCCAACACCAAAGAAGGTTATTATAATATTTCTTTATAAAAACATAAGAAATAATCAAATATAATCTACTTTGAGGTGGAAACTTTGGAAATAAGAATAATTTATTAACTATATTTTATAATCTGATATGTGATGGATTTTAAGAGAATATCACCCATCCCTATTTATATACATAAATACTAAGAGTCACACTCTTTAAATCTAATTAGTTCAACCTAAATATGTATTAAGAACTAGTAAATGAAAATTTGAAGTTGTGCACTCCAATACATGATCTTAGTAATCATACGAAGATATAATTTTAGGGCTATAATATGCCTTTCCCCTTTAGAAATTTTTTTCCTCAATACTTAACAACTTCAAGCAAAGTGTAACATGAACTTTTCATCATCACATGTCATGTATTCAACTAGTATATTATTCCATTTGATGATAAATGTTGCAATTGCTTCATCTCTTAATTTATTCACTCTTCTCTTGGTAACTTCCTCATTTTCTCTAATGAGTGTTTCTTCTTAATCTACCTCAAGTAGCTTTGACAAAATGGGAGCTTGGTACCTATTATTTTTATGGTGATCCTCATTTGGCTAAATGGAATAGCTAATACTTATATTGACCATCATGTGTTTCAAATGCATTCTTACCTACATCATAATTCTTTACTCTATTCTCATAGTACCTTTTAAGATTTATATTATTGATATCCCTATAGATCGTGAACCTTCTCTCCGATTCCTCATTTTTATAACCTTAATCACCGGAGATGACTACACAATTTTATTGGGATAAACAATGCCTAAGTCAACCATTTCCTAGACCATTTTTTCAATTTCTAACTTTTGTATAAGGATAGTGATAACTTCTATAATTAAGAGGGATACTTATTGGAATTAATTAAATTGCATATTCATGATCATTTATTTGAGGTGGGATCTTTCGGTCATGAATGATGTTTTGATGGTGTCAAATAATCTCATAAGGCTTTGGTGGATTATGTTTTTCTATATCATGTCCTTCTAATAAATTTAGATGTGTAACTATTTTGTAAGATCCTTTCTTAAGTAATTTTTCCATCTCATGAGAGATACTAATCTGGATTGGTGGTGAATAAATACTATTAATTGTTTACTTCTTTCCATTCATATGAAAACCATGAATAAGTATTGAATATTAAAATACATTGTTCCCAACTTATTAAGCTATCACACTCCTAAAACTACACCGTATCCCTCAATTGGGAAGGAAATTATTTTTAAATTGAGAATATAGTCCCCATCAAGAGGAATATATGATGAAATTTACCACCACAAGAGATTTATTTCCCATAAAAATAATGACTTTAAAAATTGGTAATTAGATACACACAAAAATATGATTTCATTAGTTATTTTTTATTAATGAAGTCATGGGTACTCCTAATGCTGATAAAAAGTGTCACCCATTTTTTATTAATATAGCTAAACACTTTAATTATTTATGGTATGGTTACCGCACTTAATGCATTTAGTAAAATTTTAGGTTTTACTTCCTCCCTAGGATTCGCATGTTTGTGTTCTATTATTTACTTCCTTAATAGCTAATTCTTGATCATTCAAAACCTCATTCTCAATAACCATTAGTTGTTTCTCTCCAATAGCACCCTTATGACCTTTATGTTATTTTCTATCATAATACCATCATAGGTTTTTTTATTTTCCTCCTATTGAAGATAGAGTTTGGTAATTTTCCTTGGTCTAAAAGGTTTGACCACATTTCATAGTGTTGATTCTAGTGAATGTAATATAATCTAGCCCCTATGCCTTCCCTTGTGTCTTTTAACACAAAGATAGTAGTCAGAAATATAGATATAATAGAAATTTACCCATCATGGTAGTAGTGTGATGTGTTTTGCTTCATATGCTAATATTTTTTCCCTTTATCCCTTAAGATGTTTTAAAATTATTGCATTTATTTTATGTTGCTAAAACACATGGAGCTAGGACATTTGCATGTTTGGTAATGGAGGTAGATATAATCTTGAACTTGATTTACATGTGTTAGAATTGTGTGGTGAATAATATAAAGTATATGTAATTTTTTTGGCATATTTACGTGAGCCTTATGTGCTTTAGTATTGATATTTGCAATGTATGCTTATGAGAATTTGAGGTGAGTTATATAGTATATTTGACTTGTTTATATAGGATTCCAAAGGTAAGATATTATCATCATGGATGACCTAGGGATAATGAAATGATGCACATAATAATTACAAATTAGAAAAAGAGTCATTAGAAGAACAGGGATGGGATTATACAAGTCATCCAAAGCGTAGTATGACGTGGTCATTTCGTATTGTTCAATATAGGTATTTGTTATGAAATATCCAAATTTTGAGAAATATTTCTAGGGATATATTTATTCTTTGGATGATTAATATGGCATGAATAAATGATAGGGTAGTTTACACACATTATTAATTCATTTGAGAGAGAACAATATGTCAATTTAGCTTAGAATGTGATCATTTTTCCTAACATAGGAATGAATCTAGTTTTGTCATTTCCAAGAATAAGTTACTAAATTTGAGTGTCTACATTTTCCCCATTTAAGTGTGGAACTAAATATTTCATACTTAAATGAAAAACATACCTAAGTGACCACATGCATTTTTCTTTTCTTTATTGTTGTTTCCTAGTGTTGGTGTTGAACATTCCACGGTGAAACCTACAACACAAAGTGTAGCAAATGTCTTTACATGTAATTGAAATGTAAATAAAATGTAAATTGTGATGGTGATTTAAAAATTTAAATTGTGCATAGTAAAGTAAAGAGATGCAAATAAAGGAAGCTATACACCTATTCACTTTCTAAAGGGAGTATCTTTCATTATTTTTGTTCTTGGGGATTTTTATTTGCATTGGGTTGCCAAAGGATTGGGGTGATCAAGCCCTATTTTTTTGCAAAAGAGAATTCATCGAACTAAACACAAAAGAAGAGAGGTACCATAGGAAATTTTCCCAAAGAACCTCACAAAGAGGGAAGAGTAGTGTACAACGTATCTCTCCACTCCAATACCTTCACACATAAAGAAAAAGAGAGAGAGGAAGGAAGAAAACCTTTAAAAATTAGCCACCTTGATATCTTTGAACCCCACATGCCCTAATATTACACACAAATATAGCCCTAATTTTTAAAATAATTCTAGGTTGAAATATAATATGTGTCACATAACCTAACCATGCGTTGTATTAAATGATTTCGATTATGTGAATGTTAAATGATGAAAAGGAGAAGAATTAATATACCATCATACCTACCCTATATTTTACAATTGTATTTATGTAATACAATAGATAAGGAATGAAGTACACATGAAACTTTTATTCTTCTCAAAAATGTGTCATTTGAATCTAAGCTTGTACCAAAATTTTATAAATGTATGTATAAATATGAGAAGAATAAAAAAATTGTGAATTTTTCCACCGAATGGAAACGTCCAATTCAAGTATATGATATCGTGGTTTTATATTTTGGTGGATGGTTTTTACCATTATGAAAGATATTCCTTATATAAATATATATCTCAGTCATATAGTATTTCTTTACCATTTGTATATGTATAATATATCCCGATGAACACCCCATATTTTGATGTACATGAGATATTATAGTAGAGTGTAAGGCTCAAAAGATTTTATGTGTACCCATTTTGGATAAATCTAATAATTTTCCTAGGATCGCACATAGAGATGATGTAGTGTCCATCATTAAGATCTTATTCCTATAAATTTAATATAGATTTTAATATCTATTACGTTACCCACATCCAATAATCCACTTTTCATTTAGAGGGAGGATGAAGGAGAGAGAGAGAGAGAGGGAGGGAGGGAGAACAAGATAATCGTAATGCCATAGTTATTTAATATTTTATTTAGTTTAATGGAAAATGAAATGGTTATTCATTAAATCAACTACGGTTAACCGTATATGTTAAACATCCTTAAGAACAACATGGTTTATTTTCAGTGTTAACCAACTTACTCACATAGAGGAAAAAAGGGGGCAGCCAATAAAAGATGAAATTAAATGTAAATGCCAACATCCATTACCTTCCCCATATCCAATACTCTTCTTTGGTATATGGGGGAGGGTGAGAGAGAGAGAGAGAGAGAGAGAGAGAGAGAGAGTATAATAGGACAAGATAATTGAAATACCAAAAAAGTAACATGTTTTTTTGAGTTTTAATGGGAAATGAAAGGTATTTTCATGAGAGAAATTATGGTTAACATTTTATATTAACCACTATTGTGTTAATCACAAATTAGATATTTTTCAATGTCAACCATCCAATTGGCATAGAGGACAAAAATGAAATCCAATAAATCATGAAATTTAATGAAATCACCAACATATATTACCTACCCCTCATTTAATACTTCACTTGACTTATGGGGAGAGGGTGAAGAAGATACAAAGAAAGAGAAAGGTAATTGGAATACTAATGTGTTTGTAAATTATTTTTGATATAAATTGTGTTTAACACTTTGTGTTAATGATTCTATGTTAATCACAATATGGTTTTTTATTGATGTGGACCATCAAACTAACTTAAAGAGAAAAATATTTCCAATAAACCAACAAATATGATGTAAATTCCAACATCCATTACGTGTCCCTCATCCAATACCTCACTTTAGTTAGAGAGAGAAAGAGATGTAATAGCAATGGTTTTATAAGTTTGATGATTTTTCATAGACAAAAAGGTTTTTATAGAGATAAATTGCAATTAACATTGTGCATTGACCATTATTGTGTTAATCACAACATGGTTTCTTTTTGATGTGGACCATTAGATTGACATGAACATAAATGGTGTTTCCAATATAACATCAAACATAATTTAAGGACTACATACATTACCTTCCCCTCATCCAATACTACACTTTGGTTATAGGAAATGGTGAAGAACAGAGAGAGTAAGATAAAAATATAACTACAATACCAAAAACAAAGTTAGTTGAGTTTTAATGGATAGTAAAAGGTTTGATCATGTGAGAATTTTTGGTTAAAATTGTGTGTTAGCCTTTTTACATTTATCACAACATGGTTTCTTGTTGATTTCCACCATCTAATTGGCATAGAGGATAAAAATGCAGCCAATAAACCATGGAATTTAATGAAAATGTCAACATCAATTGATTGAACATAATCTAATACTTCACCTAAATTTGGGAAGAGTGTGAGCAAGATATAGAGAGAGGGGGAGAGAGAAATCATTATTTTTAATGTTTGGTGAGTTTTTCACGTAAATTTTATTATTATTGTGCTACACATTTAATTCATCACCAGGTTGTTTTTTGATGTGGAAAATCAAATTGGCATAAAGATAAAATGGGATGCTAATAAACTATGAAACATAATGTAAATACTAACATCCATTACATTTTTCATCATGTTGCTTCATGATAGTCTCAAGGAGAGGGTGATGAAGGGGAGGGGGAGGGTAGAGAGAGAGGGGGAGGGAAACATGATTTTAATACCAAAATATTTTTAAATTTTGAAGACTTTTAGGAGAGGTGAGGAAGAGAAAGTGAGAGAAAGTTGATTATCATACTTAAAAAAATTAATGTTTGATGAGTTTTTATGGATAATAATCAGTCTAGTATTGAGAAAAAATATGGTTAAAATTTGTGTTAACCATTGTTGTATTAATGATAATGTGTTTAATTTTAGAAATGTACCATACCACTAACATAGAGGATAAGAAAGGAACCCAATATAGCATGTGACATATTAGAAATACTAACATCCATTATTTTCCCATACGAAGCATTCCATTTTAGTTTTAGGTAGAGGGTGTAGACGCATAACTATTTCAGTCTTTAAATAAAAAAAAAGTATATTTATAATATGTCAAATGTGAAAAGCTAAATCTCAATGGATATTACTAGAAATGAATGAATGAAATGAAAAATTATTTTCTTATATTTTATTTTATATTGGGGGTCAACATCATGTTGTGTTTTGGGGAGATAAATAAATAATTGGTTGTTCACATGTTATTTTTGTGATCAAATTGTGGATATTTTGGGCATGGTGTGTGTGTCTTGGCATGAAGGCTATGAGTTATTTAACTATTTATAAAAATCCATTCATTTCGGGAAGTACAAACTTTGTGTTGGATGCATTGTCGTTTTTTACCACTAGTGTTTATTATGAGACACTCCACCTTAATTTAATCTACCAAGGTTCAATATTTATTTGTAATAAAATAGGTGCGCTAACTTATATATTCCCAATGAAAATTTGAAATAACTTGGATTCCAAAAATTCATCTTAGTTTTATGAAGAGAAACAAAGAGTGAGAAATACAAACTATATTTTTTTAGTTACATTTTTTTAAGTTTTCATTCACAATAAAACTCTCTTCTTTCTTCTCTATGAAACACTACAACTACAATTGGAGTGTACTAACAATAACCTCATATTCAATAGGATATTTGGGCAATGGATTAGAAAAATTTTTGTGGAGTGTGTGCACGGACTTGGGGGTGGAGTGGGTTCCTCCATGGCTGGTCCTTCTCTGCTACTCTTTCCTAGTTGTGCCTCCTCCCCACCTCCTTATATGTTGATTAGGTTTTTTTTTTTCCTTTAACTCCATTTCAGATGCCATGAGAGTTTTTGGCTAAAGAAACTAACCAATGGATTGTAGAAGCTAAGGAATCCTCTTTTTAGGTTCTTTTTCCTACTATATGAAGGCATGAATGATATGTCATTGCATGTGAAGATGTGATAGGTTAGCAGATTTCAAGATTTTGTTGGAGTGGGACATGTTTAACAAAATGTATGTTGTTTTTGCTTCAAGTTCAAGGTCCAAATTTAGCTACACTGATAGGGGTAGAGGAGCACATCCCTTATTTCTCTTCTTCTCCATATAATCATTCCTCCGCACTTCCTCCTTGAGGTTTCTATATTTTTATTAGATAGGATTGGGGTTGGTACCCCCTTAATTATTATTTTGGGGATGCCTACAAAATGTTTGAAAAACTACTTGGTTCCACTAATTTGGGAACACAGACAATCTATGGGCTTGTTGTATCCTCTCGGGATTCGACTCGAACATGGCACAAACACTTCCCAAGTTATGTTCAAAATATTTGACAAATTGTTGGAAAAATCATTTCTTGAAAAATTTCTATCAAAAAGATGGATGAAATCTACTTGGACTCTACTTCTAAAGATAATACATACTTTCTCCAAGTTCTAGTTCATACTCTGAGTGGAAATACCCTTTGCATCTAGCTCCAACTAAAAACTTGATGGAAGGACCTTAAATTTATTCTTGCTCATAAATTTATCTCTAGGACAGGTCTCATAGGCCTCATTTTTGTTGGAAAACTTCTTAAGGATGATTCCATGCTCATCTCCTATGGGATTGGGTAGGATTCCATGATTTTTATGACTAGTCTTCTATTGGGTGGAGCCAAAGAGTGAAGCTCTACACCTTTCAAAGAGGCACTTTTTAAAAATGCCACTTCCTCAAAACTCCTACAGCTCCTCCTCCCCTTGCCTACATTGTGGAGCAAGCTTCTAAATCCCCTACTTTGGAGATCAACAATGAAGAAGCTCTATATTTTTTACAAGAAATAAAATCTAAGGCCCTTATCTCGTATATTTAATGGTGTTATACCTTCTTCTAATGACCTGATCCATTGATTCATTCCTCATGGGTAGAAAATTATAAATACTTGTTACATGCCCAAGGCTTCTTCATAGTCTTCTTCAATGATCTAGAGGATTATCAAAGGGTTATTGAAGAGGGTCCTTAGTTATGATGATTGTCAAGCCTTTTCACTACCCCATGATTTCCTTGGTTTAATCTAAATTCATTTTCTATCTCACTTGTTCCTATTTGAGTGAGATTTCCTAATCTTCTCCTTCACCTTTTCTAAGTTGTTATGGAGGATATCAGAAATATTCTATGGAATTTCATCAAAGAGAATAATAAGAGAATGTGGAGTGGCCTTTATAATTTTGTAAGGATTTTTGTAGAAGTAGATCTCAATAAAGGATTACCGGATAAAATGAATCTCAAGATGGGAGATATGAATCACATCTAGACTCTTGATTATGAAAAAATGGCTTTCAGATGTAGGAATTACAAGACTTTAAGACACCACCAAGCTTCCTTCCTCGTAATAAATCCCAAGATCCAAAGAAAAAGGATTAATTCTCAAAAATGGATCTCAATAGATCTTGAGGATGATAAAAATACTTGACTTAGAAGATCAAGAAGTAGGAGATACAACTCCATCGTCCACAACACAATCAGACACTAATGCATATAAGGAGGTGAGACAACTAATAGTTAATCCTCCCTATTTGTAGAGACCTACTCTAGGGATAAAGTAGCCCCATTAATCTGATCACTCGACTTTGATAAGGATGGACCCCATCCTCTGGATAATGGAGTTACGAGATATATGCCCCATTGGAATTTTTCAAAGCCAAACATCTTGATTCGAGGTAGTTTTACATGAAAACTAGTAGGTAGTGCATTCAAATTGATCTCGACCTCTTTTTATATCCTTTCATTCTTCATTCCTTCCTCATTCTCCCTCTTGGTTGTCTTATCTTGTGGATGCCTCTTCTATAGCATCTACTTCCTTATCTTGTAGCTTGTTTCAAGTTGCATATCCTCTCACCCTCCTTATACTTCCCCTTTTCTACATCTTCTTCTTCATGCAGCTATGAGTGGGACTTCTTCTTCTCTTTCTATGTGGTTGTTTCCTACTATAACTTTTGCAGCAGCAACAACTTCTCCTTGTCTCACTTGTGGTTCTTTGATTATTTCTTCATTCGGTTTGTGCCTTTAGGGCTTTTGTTCCTTTTACCTAGGGATTTTTTTTTTTGTTTCATTATTGTATCTTTCTTTTAGAGACTTTTGTAAGAGGATGTGGGTCCTTTCAAAACCCCCATATTTACCCTTTTCCAAAAAAATAGTACAACTACAATCCCTTCATGAAACAGTCAAATCCCTTCATGAATAAACATTTTCTTCATCCGATGAAAATTCTAAGCTTTTAGTGGAAGATCGAGTCCCTTTTCTATGAACATGCATATTGGTATCTAATAAAAATGTGTGAAATGTGAATGAAATGGAGCTATTGTAATTACTTGTAGCCAAGAGACTTCTATTCTTTTGATCCTTTTAGTTTTACAAGTATCTAGAAACTAACTTTACTATCCACCTAGAATTTCTTTAAAGGTACTTTGTAAATGAATTTGTAATTCCAAATTTTTGTTCTCTACCCCAATATCCACAAAATATGTTTTACAAGGTAAGGTAAATTTTATATTAGTTACTTTCCACCTAAATATCCATTACAATTTGTGTGCATTAATTTTCCTATTATGGGGTGCATTTAATTACCCTTAAGTCTATCACCTACTTTAGAGTTAGTATACTACCACAATGGATCCTTTTGAAAAATTATGTGAATTTATCTCGACACGCATGAATTCACCAAGTTAGCAAAAAGGGACCACTCTATTAACACGACACATGCATGGTGAGAACAAATATGTTATGTTTTGTATAGTGGTTAATATGTATAGCGGTACATTTTGGCACCATGATAGCTATCACCTAGCTCGATTATGATTTATTTATTTCCTAAAATGCAATTTTCAAGACTACATTTAAAGTTTTTTTCTATTGTAAGTCATTTTGAAATGGAAAGAGGTTCATAGTTTTAAAATTTTTAGTTTATGGGGTGAATAAAGGAAAATTCAATCAAAAATAATTATTATCTTCATTAATCTACCCAAGATATGTGTAGATTTTACAATTTAGTTGATATAATCAATGTTCATCACCTTGATATCTACGTAGAATATGTTCCTCCCAACTCAATTGTAATATTGTAATCAAAGAAGTAGGGATGCAGAGATTGGGGAATCTATATTTTGAGGAATCATGTGGTGGGGAAAATAAAGAAGAAGAGTGTTTGATATGGAGAAGCCTCAAGGATTAAGTATAGACAACTACAAGAAAAATTTAGTTTTTTACTATTTTCTCTTACAAATGTTAAATAGGTTGAGAGGATAATTTAATTTTGTATTTAATAGGAAAGAAATGGGTATGGTAAAAATAATTTCCACATATGTCTTATACGATTTCTATTTATTTTTTACCACATATAAAATAAAATGTAAATTATTAGGTACATTAGTTCATTCTAGAGATAGAGAGAAATACATATTGAGTTATTTTTTTATTAGAGTGATAATGAAGTTATAATAGTAACCACAAATTTTTCCATTGATCTAGGAAGGATTTTGATTACTCTATACATTTATTACACTTGAAAAAATCCTCCCTTCCTCCCTTTGGTAGGTGTAAAATACTTCATTAATGGCCATGTCTTTGGCTCTTCCATTATTTTTGTATGTATAACTCGATAGATCCTTGGAAAAAATGGCACTAAAGAAGAAAAGAATTTTGTCCGAAGGTCTTCCATGATGTAATCGCTCGACCTAGAAACCCCTTTTCATGATTTTTTTTTAATTTTTCATTATTTTATAAAGAATGACATTGGCTTGAATTTTGTGCCCTTATTGATTGTTTTTTTGTGTTGAATCCCTTAAGAAATCTTACTTAAACAATGGGTTCACAACTACTGGAAATCACATGGAGTTAAACATAAGGTAGTTTAATATTTAAAAAAGTTTTTTTCCTTTTCCATTTCAAAATGTTAAACATTATAAATCCATTATCAATAATTACATGTGATTATTTGTAACACTCCAATTGTGTTTTCACATCAGAAAATATAATTCCAAGCATCTAATAAAGCTAAACTTAAAAGCTTAGTCTAGATTAAATTCCTATTCTCGCCTCTCCCCCATTGTGTATTTTTTGAACTTATCATTCCATTAGGGTGATTCATATTCCTATAAAACCAAAATTATATACATCCCATCCTAAAATGTGTTTGATTTCAAATTGATCTAGTAAATACCTTAAGGAATTTATATATACCAAGATTTGAAGTACTTTTATACCTAATGACCACCCCCTGGAGATGAAAAAAAGATATAATGCATCCAAAATAGTGTGTAGTAGAGCTATAATATCATCAAAGTTGGTTTATGAAATTTCTACAATGAGAAATAGGTTTAGGAACAAGTTATGCAACACTAGGCTACTTATAGGATGGTGCAAGGAAATGAAAGTAGTGAAAAGCTAGTGGGGTTGTTCTCGGATGTTGCAAGAACCGTGGGTAATTTTTTGAAGTGACCAAATACACATAAAAAATATAATAACTCCTAATTCACATTGCAAAAATTTTAGGAGATTCTACCTTTCATATTTTGAGATATTGGCCCAACATTGTAGATGAAGATCCTTGATCTCGATAAGAATAAAAATGAAAATTCTAGGAATTATATGAAGATTTGAGGCATAATTCAAATCCCAATGTGACCTATGATATTCCCTCTTTACTCAAAATTTTTGGTTTCCTTTTCATTATGATACATTTTGGTGGCAGTATCTTTCTCCAATGCATAGGTTTGAATGACTAAAAAGGGGAGTAAATTTAAAATTTCATGCATAATTGGATCTTGAAAATTGTGGGAATGATCTCAGCATACATTTTGGAGTCAAAATGATATATTTTTTCCTAGGTAACTCTTAGGGAAGGTCTAAGGGAAAATAATCACTCTTTGGTGCCTATTTTTGGTAAATTTGTTAATGAAGGCGAGGTTTCCAAATTTGCACATGGTGCATTTTCACACCTTGGATTCAATTTTTCACCTTTTCAATTATTTCAAAGGTGATTGGGGTGAAAAATATGTGTCACCAAGGTGAGGAGATCTTGGTTTGAAGGTTTTGTCACTTAAGTGGTTTGTTTCATGGTTAGGTAAATGTTATGCACTCACGGGTAATTTTCACCCCTTCCTCATGATCACCATGATTAATGGTGCACTTGGTAATTCTTGATACAAATTTTCACCTGGAAATATTCCATGAGGTGCAAAAAGTTTTCCACCAAGGAAGATAAGTTATTTCATCACTTAAGTGACAACATTGTGTGTTAGGAGAGTGTTATGCACTCACACCTTCCAACCACCCCCTCTCCATGACACACCACACCATGGCACATTTTTTTCACACCTATTACACATTTTAACCTGGTGAAAAAGTGCATCAAGTGAAAAAAAAATTCCACCATGTTATCACCCTCTCTCGTCACTTGCAAACACAACTTACTCCCTAGGTGTTGTTTTTCAACTCACCCCACTCATCAAGTTTTCCCCCTCCTCATGTTAGCTACCCCCATTGCAAATTTTATCCATTATACCACATCATTTAACCTCATGTACAATTTATATATTGGTAAGGGACATGAGAGGCTCCCAGACCCATTTATCAACTCTTAACTTAACCTCAACTCGGGCTAGGAAGAAAGTGTAAAAGTGAGTCTAGGGGTGAGTTTCCTTAACTGTGGTTAACTTTAATATATTTTTAAAAAAACGTAGTGATTTTAGATCCATTTTTAAAATATCTCCTCCTTCCATTTCTTTTATAGCTTGGTCATGCTCAAATTCCACCAAGAAACCCTATACCAAAAACCAATAATATTCTCATATCTCACCCATTTTTGGTTTTTTCCTCTAAAACGTTTCTTGTGCACTCCTAGGGTGAATGATTTTGAGATTATCTAAACACCATAACCATTGATCCTATGATTTTTTATAGTCCCTAACTGAATTTTTCAGCAAGAAAAAGTTACCTTTTCAAATTCAGAGAAATCTGGAGGATAAAAACACCTAGAAATTAGAGTAAGAAATCACATTGCAATTCCCAATACCACAAGACAATTTTCATCCTAATCGGAAAACCAGAAGGCCTATTTATATTTTTAGTAAGTTTTCATCTGATCCTTACTAATAATAGTACTACTAAAAATGAAGAATCAATCACCCCGAACCCTCGTGTAATCCTCAAGTTCGGGACTCTAAAACTAAAAATTGTGAGAATTGGGGAATTTTGGCTAAATTTAAAAATTAAAGGTGAGCTGTAACTTAATAAAAATAACAAGTTCTTAGATCACATCCAAATTTTTCATAAATCCTCATCTCATCATTCCATAATATTCTTGGTAATAATGAAGGTCAAATACATTGGATATGATCCAATTTCAACTCTATCTGTAGACACCAAATTTGTGTCTTATGACACCCTGTGCCCCGCATCTCATATTCGCAACCTAACCTCACCACCTAAACCTTACACAATTATTTATTAATTACCTTATAATTAATAAATCCACATCTCCAAACCTGCCACCTCATTTCGCCACCTCATCATGACCTAGCCCTAACCCTAAACTAACCTAATTAAGACCTATAACTTGGTCTACATCCACACCCATGACTAATTACTCCTCACCCACACCAAAACCAACCTAATAATGACTTGACCAAGCCCACAACTAATCCCTCAAGAGAAAAGGAGGGAAAGTTGGCTATTTTACTAAAAATAGCCCACTTTGACTTAACCGACATCGGTTCCTACTCGACCACCGTTGGTTACGTAACCGCCATCGGTTCCCTGTAAATGACCTTCCCAACCAAAAACAAGGGATCGGAATTCATTTGAAAGATCCGGAATTCACTTTGCAGGACAGAGACAAGTGAAGGAAAGAGAAGAGTTTGCAGAGAAGGACATCGAGCCCAAGACTGCAACTGAGTAACCAGAGCACAACGACACTCATCCAAGCATTGGGAGAGAAGATAAGCTCACTTTTGATTGTCGGATCATCCCACCTGAGCCTTGTCTTTGTCATCACAGTCCTTGGAGTTGTACCTTCATCAGGAACTAGTAAGTAGTGTCTTGTACATTTTTAAATACCATTTCTTGAACTTCTGATTCATAGTAATTATAAGCTCACTCCTAGATCTACTACCCGATAGCACCCTACATCTAACTTTCATTCCTCTACCCTTGCATTGCCCCAAGAACAGCTCCCACACTCTCTGAGTCTTCTCCATCACCCTATTGCCTACCCCTGATCATTTACCAACCTTATAAACACCATAACCGCCTTACAACCAACCTTCATTGAAAGCCCCTAAATCACTGCCCCTACCGATATCGGTTATCAAGAATCGGTACGGTGTTATAACGCAGAATGGTTATATACAAATGACCGCATCGGTCACTGTGACTCAAACCAAAACCAGCCTTTCCTCTATTGCTTTTTAACGAGGTAACTAAATCGTAATTTCGCAATAACTTCTTTGTTATCATTTGTGTTAATTCGTATTGAAAGGGGAACTGACCACCTTCGAAAGGAAGTCTAATATTTCCTGGGCCCAAGGCAGTTCCCTCATTTATTGTCTAACTATAATCTGGTGGTCTTGCATTCTTATTCACAGGTAGTCCTTCCCAGACAAAAAGGAGTTCTTCGCAATCGATCTGATCTCTCTCTACGGTACGCGCACACCCTCCCAACACTCAACAGGTATTCCTCCTAGCCCTAACCCTTATCTGTTTCTCAAGAGAATGAAAAGATAGAAGCAACTCTATTCTAAGAATGGAAACATTCTATGCGAAACATTTTGGCATGCCTAGTGGGACCCTTTCTCAGGTTTCTTTCATTCTTGCTTGCTTTCATATAAGGAGCATACTTGCTATTTTCTTCTTCTAAATATTCACAAGATATTTTGTCATTTTGGTAAAAGAATTTGTCTTTCTTCCTCATCTTTGCATTAGTGAAAGTCATCTTCTTTGCTTCATCGAATATCATTTTCAATTTGGGTTTAAAACACGTGCATCACATTCTTGCTTGTTGTTTTTAATTCTAGTGAACGTAGATTAAGTAACAGGTCATACACATGGGGGTGATATCCACGGTATTGACAAGAAATTAATCTTACTTTCACTGCACAACACATACCAAATCACATCATAATCAACACAACAGCTCAAACATCCCCCCTTTTTCCATGGTATTCCTCCGCCCGATTGAGGTAACCTTATAAGCCAAAACAAACTTGACATCTCCCTTAGGTCTTTTGTTTAGGATTGACATCATCTTGCGTCTAAGGCATAAGCCCACAATAATTAAAACTAATCCTAGGGTTAGTCTCTTAATTTGCTTGTGCATCTTGCTTGTTTTTTAGTTTTGCTTTCTCACATACACTCGTATCGTTGATCACTTGTAATAGTTTGGTGGGTATACTAAGCATTGTTAACCCCAAATCAGCAGCTTCTTACATCTTCTCTTTGCTTTCACAGTGACCGACACCGGTCCTATTCTACCGACATTGGTTAATCGACCGACGACGCAATTACATACTCGACCGACATCGGTTATCGACCGATATCGCATCGTCTTTCACAGTTCCCGACAAACCAGCAACCTACCAATTCCAACATTTTTTTGTTGTTTCTATTCCTGATAGATTGAATCCTTGTTGTGTACTCTTTTCCATGGTTGTTATCACTCGAAAACAAGCCACAACCATGGTTTCACATGCCTGTTCCATGCCTTTTCCTGAATCACCCCCTTCACATCCTATGGGGAATCCTACAGACACCAGTGATGTTCCCAAGATCCCTGTAGGAGATAAGGAATTTGCCAAATTTTTGGATGCTAATCCTAGTGCCGTACAAGTATTATTTGTCTCATACCCCTGACCGTACACCCGACGGTCAGCTTCTCGTTGGTATGCCCATTAGTATAGCTGCTCACTTAGCTCCTTCCCCACCTAATAACTCCGCCTTACCTTCTTCATCCTTAGCCCCATCTCCCAACTCAGTGGCTTCGGGGGTTCATACGGCACAGATTGGCTTTCCTTTGGTTAATCTGGGGCCCCACATATCATTACACTGATCGCTCCCTCTCTCTCTCTCGCAGATCGCCCTTTCATAACTTGCTCTCTGCCACCTATCCACACGAGCTTTCCTTCTCAAGCTCCGCCCACCTTTTCATTTCCACAAACTTATCCGGTGGCTTCAACATCTTATATAGGACATCCCTATTCGGTCACCTCAACATATTCGTCATCAATACCTTATCAACATTTAACCCCACCATTGTCTAGTAGTGGCTCTTGGCCTAATCCTCCACCGTTTACAACAACCGCACCATCATCTTACCCAACCACTGATTTAATCAAACAAATGATGGACAAGATGCAAAATTTGGAGGCTTCTATTTCAGGAAGCCGTAGCACCCTGACATACGAGCAAGTTTGTCGAGAGCCTATTCATCCTTTTGTCCCCCTTCATTCATATCCTCCTCAATGGGAATTACCAAAATTTACTCGTTTTAATAGTAAGGAGGATCCTCAACAACACTTGCGATCATTTAGACATGCCTGCTATCTGATTGCTCATGACGATGCCTTACTACTCCACACCTTTCCCATGTCCTTATCAGACCGCCTTGAGTGGTACAAAGTTGCTTTAACCCAACACTCAATCTTCTCTTTTAACCAATTAGCCCAATATTTCTTGGATCATTTCTCCATTAATATTGCCAAGAAAGTATCCATCACCGACCTCTATGCCATCCGACAATTTGAAGATGAATCTATCGCAGATTTCGTTGGACGATGGCGGGGCCTCATCAACCAACTCACTTATGCCTTACCTCAGGCCGAACTCATCAAACTCTTTACGGGCCTGCGCTAAGCACATTTCTCCCACCCTCCAAATTCAAACTTTCCGCACCTTTGATGAGGCCTTTACTATGGCTCAAAACTAGAGATTCGAGCCTTAGAGGAGGAAAAATTGAGGTTGCGCAACAAAAACCCTAATTTCCGAACCCAAGACTCCACCAACAAACCCAACACCACCAATTCTCATGCATCGACTGCTTCGAAATCAAAAGGAGTTGTACACGCGGTGATGGTCAAATCCCAAGCACCGTCTAGTACCCCGCCAAAAACCACCTATAAGTATAAAGCCGAGCCCATCAATTACACTCCCTTGGGAGAAACTTATGGTGTGATCTTGGAAAAATTGCTCAAAGCAGGAGCTATCACCTTGCCTCCTGTTAAACCTCACTCGGGTTTGATTCCACCCATGCTATACCTTCTTGGTACAAAGAAAATGACTTCTGTAACTTCCACCGCGTGAAGGGACACAGTCACGAAAACTGCAAGATGTTGAAAAACATAGTGCAGGAAATGGTTGATGCAGGGGATATAACCCTCGATAATCCTAATGCCCCTGCTAACCGAAATTTGAAAATCTTCAACAAACCATTCCCAAACCACTCATCTAATAGTAACATAAACCAAGATATCTTAGCCGAGGAGAGTGTTCATGAAATCCATGTAGTTTTCGACTCCCAACCAAAAGCTTCTATCGAGGAAATTCTGAATCAAGCCTCGTCACTAACGCAGGGATCCGCACCCGCTTCACCACCATCAAGACAAGATGATAACCTTGCCATTCCTTTACCCATAAAGGAATTAACCACCCAGAGTTCTCTTCTCACGAATGAGTCTTCTTACACCACATCCCTGCAAGATTGTGAGCGGATGTTATCTAACTTATCTATTTCCCAAACATCTCCTTCCGTCACTCTTGCTGTAAAAGAAGAAGGCTCGCCACTATTTCTGTCATCCTTAGAAGAGAAACCTCTCGAACCGACATCACCAAACTCCTTAATCATGACGGATCCCCTCAAACATGCTCTCCTACCTATTAGTTCTTCATCGCCTAAATCTTTTCAGTGACCGATTGACCTCTTAACACCCATTGATACAGTGCCTCATTTACCCCCTGTATCACACCCACAGTGGACCGGAATCACAACCCACCTCTCTTCCATATCAAAAGTTCCTATTCACACGTGAAGATTGTCATCCCTCAGAAGATAGGCGAGTCCTATGGGAGCGTTTGAGTACACCATGCTCTACTCAAATGCAGATGACCGATCCAGACACCTCTACCATATACCCGAGGTGTTTACAAAAGCTCAAAATGCCTATGTCCTCATCTTCACCCCTCTCATCTCTACCGAATACCTCATCCACCTCTATTAACCTAACCAAACCTTCCCCTATGCTTGGGACTTCACCAATACCTAGCCTAACACACCCACCTAAATGGTTAGATTTATCCAAAAATAAAGTCGTCCATCCACCTAGGAGACAAACCCAATCCCCTCAAGTCCAATCTATGCCTCTGTCACAACTAAAACCCTCACCGTCACACCTACCTTCTATATTGGGACCTCACCCCTCCACCTTGCCTCAATACATCATACCTCCTGCATTTTCTTTAAAATGACCTGCACCTTCTGCACCCATACAGAGATCCATGGGTGTATCAACACCGTCACCCCAAGTATCCTGTCCACCTATCAACCCTAAACAAACTCCATCATCAAAGGATTTGTTTGTTATCACTCCTCTTTCTCCGTGGTTGTTTCCTGCCACCACGTCATCTGTGGCCTCTCATCTAACCAGCTAAACATGACTTCTGCGCCGAAGAAGCCATGTTTAGTTAAATCCAATTATCAAAACCCCTTGTCTAAACCACCACCCGTACGAACCAACCATACCCAACCATTACCAAAACCCACCCAATCAATAGCCTCATCTTCCTCTGACTTTGACCCGCTCAAAGGATCTTACGCCAAGATCCTTGATATGTTGGTGGAGAATGCGACCATTTACCTACCCCCACTTAGACCCTATGATCCATCTAAACCTCAACCTATAGGTTATGATGAGTCTAAAATCTGCGCTTACCACCGCACACCAGGACATGATGTAGAGGGATGCAAAGCTTTGAAAGCCATCCTTCGTCAGTCACCTCTCTCAGATAGAAAGGTTAAGAAAGACAACTTACGAAGGGAGAAACCTTTAGCTTCAATCCCCTCTCCTATACCACCTGTCCCCACCTCACCAAGATCTATCATTATTGCAACCCCACCTCTCGAAGACAATGACTTATCCCTACCATCTTCCTCCTCTCGTGTTCACGAGATCAACATGATTAGCATTGCTACTCGAGGTCAGAAAAACAAGGGGACAGCCAAAGAAAGCACACTGCGGCATCCCTTTCTCCGTCCGCCATCCCAATCGCACCACCACCTAAAGTGGTTATTCGTGGACCTGCCTACCCCATCTCTGATGGAGTTTTCCATCGTACCATGATCAAACAACTTCACCAATCACCTGTAAAAATGACACTGTATGATCTCATTCAAACCTCTGAATCTCATCGACAAGCTCTCATTGAGATCCTTCAAGGGATAGAGGTCCTACCTAACGAAACTTTTCCCGTTGCCTCCATTTTAACACCCAATCACGTTGCTTCTCTCACCAAACAACCTACCTCCCCAACCACTTCTGTCCCTGTACAGCAAGCCGCTGCTGTCAGTTTCTCCGAAGATGAAATTGTCGACTTTGGTGCAGAAGATCCTGACCCCACTCTTTTCATCTCGGCTTACATCCGGGACATCCGAGTACATCGTGTTATGATTGACGGGGGCACTAGCCTAAACATCATCTCTTCCAAAGCCTTCCAACAAATGAATATCCCTTCTAGCTGCATGTGTGCCAACCCCACCATGTTGCATTCATTTAATGATGCTATTACTTCTACTTTAGGCACCGTGATCCTTAACATTCATGTAGGGCCACGTACCTTACCCGAACTCTTCTATGTCCTTGAGGGAGAATTCCAATACAACATGTTGTTAGGCCGCCCTCGATCCGGCTATGGGATGCGTTCCTCCACCTTACATAGATGCATAAAATTTGAGTAGTAGGAGGGGAAGTCCTACACCGTAAAAGCTGACGCTCCCCCCTTCAAAACCTGCAATATGTTATATCACCCTAATGATGTGCTTGTACCAGTCAAGACACCCATTCATCCAACCCAACCATCTACTTCGACCACACCTCAACCATCCACCTTAACCGCACTACACCTTCAACCAATGAAACCGCCGCCGCAAATACCACTTCCTTCCCAGCGGATAACATCCCAACCTCAGATCCCTTGGTAGATGTTTTTCAACGCCTTACGCTGGGGGAGTATCACCTATATAACGTTAACACTTTCCATACCCCACAGGAGTACGGACAGTTACATGCGCATCCTACCTACGACCGTCGTGTGGGGGAAGTAATCTCCTATGGACCACCTAATTGCCGCACCAACCTAACGTATGGGGGTGTCGACGCATCCTCTGTCACCCCTGAACCTCCCCTTGGTGTGGTTCCCTTCCAATCTGATTTTCAATATCTAACTAATCATCATTTTTCCCTCACCTTCCTGACGCACTGTGCTTGGAAGGGCTTCGGTTTCGGTCTTTATGAACAAGGCCGACATACGATCATTCCCGTGACTACACGCAAACACAAAGATCATCGTGGTCTTGGATTCTCTGAACCACCTACACCGAAGAAACCGCATATCCGTTGTATCCAGGAAGATGACGAAGTCACCCTTTCTGAACCATCATCACCCATTTTGCCATCGTCACCCACAGAGTCGATAGACCCGGAATCTATCCCTCCTAACTTTTTTTTTTTTTTCATAAACGCTATCTTCCTGGGTCCTCTCACTTATCAACGTGATAATGAAGACCCATCTTCTTTTCCCCTTCTGTATCCAGACATGATTGAAGAAGACTCACCTTCAATTAATGTTGTTGAGTGCCAGGATGATGACTCCATCCTCACTTATCTTGGTGCGGATGACTCTTATATTCAACGCGCCTTACCATCTGAAACTCAAACCATGTTGAATGAGTCGACTATAGAAATCAACATCCACACAGAGGATGATCCTCACATTGTGAAGATCAGACAATCTCTTAACGCATCAGAACAAACTGCCTTCACTACCTTCCTCCGTGCCCGCAACCAAGCTTTCGCTTGGTCCTACGCTGACATGCCAGGAATTGATCCTGACATCGCTGTCCATAACATTACTCTGAAACCCGACTCCAAACCAGTTAAATAGAAACTGAGAAAAATGCATCCACGCATTGCCTCTTGGTCAAAGAAGAGCTTCAACGACTCCTTTCTATTTCCTTCATCTTACCTATTGACTATCCTCAATGGATTTCTAACATCGTACCTATCACTAAAGCAACGGGGGGACTTCGGATATGTACGGATTTCTGGGACCTTAACCTCACTTGCCCAAAGGATGACTTCCCCCTACCTAGTATTGATCAACTTGTTGATCTCACTATGGGCCATGAGATGCTTTCTCTCATGGATGGCTTCTCGGGATACAATCAAATTTTGGTAGCCCCGGCCGATCAACATAAAACCACCTTCATAACTCCTTGGGGAACCTTCTGCTATCGTGTCATGCCGTTTGGCCTTAAGAATGCTGGTGCAACCTATCAGCGGGCTATGACTTACATTTTTCATGACATTATGCACACTATCCTTGAGGATTATGTCGATGATCTTCTTGGCAAATCTAAACATCGCAGTGAACATCTCGATGTTTTAACCATTATTTTCGATCACTGTTACAATACTGTGTTCATCTTCAACCAAAGAAATGTGTCTTTGGTGTCCTTTCAGAAAACTCCTTGGTTTTATTGTCTCTTTGTGTGGCATCGAGGTCGATCCAGCTAAAGTCAAAGCTATCCTAGAAATGCCCCCACCCACTAACCTCAAACAATTGCGTAGTTTACAGGGAAAACTCCAATCTATCCGGTGTTTCATTTCACAACTCTCGGATCGATGTCAACCTTTTCATCATCTCCTTAAAAAGGACATTGTCTTTCAATGGAGCGAAGAGTGCCACCAAGCCTTTGAGGCTCTTAAAGCCTATCTCTTGCAGCCACCCGTGCTTATCCCACCTCAGGACGATCGCCCTTTCTACCTTTACCTTTCTGCCACCGACCATGTTGTAGGAGCCATGCTCGCACATCGTGACTCCGAGCATCGAGAACAAGCCGTTTATTACATAAGTCATACTCTTGTGGATTACGAGACTAGGTATACACATGTAGAAAAGTTGTGCCTAGCCCTATCATTCGTGGCAACCAAACTCCGACATTACCTCCTGAATCACAAAACTTTTGTCATCACCAACGCGAACCCCATCCATTATATGTACGCCAAACCTCATCTAAACCAACGCATCACCCGATGGCTTATGCTCCTCGCCGACCTCGACCTTGAGTTTGTACACCAGAAATCAGTCAAAGGACAAACTATCGCAGACCAACTCGCGGAAGCCCCTTTACCTGGGGAACAATTTACCAATTTTACTTTCCCTGACGAACTCATCGCCACTCTTTCACTCAGTGAGGAGTCATATCCAATGACCCTCTTCTTCGATGGATCCAAATGCAACACACGGAGGGGCCGGTGTTGTTCTCATTCCTCTTGATGCTGAACCTATGCCTCTTTCATTCGGCTGATTTCCCCTGCACTAATAATATAAGTGGAATACGAGGCCCTTGTTTTGGGTCTCCAGGTTGTTACACTTAGGTGTAAAGTCTATTAACATTTTTGGTGACTCTCAACTGGTAGTCAATCAAGTTATGGGCATCTACCAATGTAAAAATGAAGAACTTCAAAAGTACAAACATTACGTGGACTCACTTTTGACCTTATTTACTCATTATTCTATCCAAACCATTCCCGCTCAACTAATAAATTTGCAGATACTATGGCTTGCTTGGCCTCGCAAATTCCTGCCTCACCAACTGACTCTGACATATTTGTCTTGGTCCAACAACTCTTTGCCCCATCTTACTCAGTCTCGGATGTTTGTATGGTAAATAATGTATCTGCTAATTCACAGATACCTGGTATCACCAATTTCACGACTACCTTACAACCTCTATTCTCCCACCTGACCTTACTAGTAACGGCAAACATGCTTTTCTTAAAAGTGTTTCTCGTTATGTCATCATGGGGGGACTCCTCTATAAACGTGGCTTTGATGGCATCCTCCTTCGATGTCTAACCGGCGCGGAGGTCACCTATACCATCCAACAAGTCCATGACGGAATTTGTGGTGGACATTTTAGTGGCCTTACCGTGGCCAAACGGATCCTTCGCCTAGGCTATTATTGGCCTACTCTTAATAACGACTGCTACGAATATGTTAAGCGTTGTGTTATGTGTCAACAACATGCCAACCTTCAACATACTCCTAGCCATCCGCTACAGGTCGCACGAGATCTTTGGCCTTTCTCACAATGGGGTTTAGACCTTATTGGTGAGATTCACCCACCCTCTTCGCAACGTCACCGTTGGATAATCACAGCAACCGAATATTACACTAAATGGGTGGAGGCCATTCCACTCATTTCAACCAAAAAAGAAAAAATCGTAGAGTTCATTAACCATCACATTATCTATCATTTTGGTGTTCCTCATCGCCTGATAATGATAATGGAAAATATTTCAAAAATAAGTTGTTACAAGACCTTTGTGACAACTTTGGTATCAAACTTAGCTTCTCATCACCTTACTATCCACAAGCAAATGGTCAAGCCGAATCTTCTAACAAAACCCTGACCAAAATTCTCATGAAAGTCGTTAACGATTCTGGGAAAAATTGGCCTGATCACATCCCCTTTGCCCTTTGGGCTTATCGTACCAGTATTCGTACCTCCACTAATGCCACACCATTTTCTTTGGTATATGGTACCGAGGCTGTCTTGCCTCTCGAAATACAAATACCCTCCCTAAGAATATCTCTCCAGGATATTCTCACCAATGATGATTTCCGCCAAGAGCGGTTAGCCCAATTGGAGCTTCTTGATGAGCAGCGCGTCTTACAGCTCTTGACCACCTTCAAATCTATCAAAAGCACATCAAGTGTGCTTATGATAAGTGAATTCATGAGCGTACCTTTAAGATTGGTGATCTTGTCCTCAAAGAGAATCAACATGTAACCAAACTAGAAAAGAGCAAGCATGGAAAATTTGCTCCAAATTGGATTGGGCCTTACATTATCACTCACACTTACGGATCAGGCACTTACCATTTAGCTTCACTCAATGGTAAACCTGAGCCTGAACCCCTTAATGCCTTGCATCTTCGACCATTCTACTGTTGAATTTAGTATTATATCACTTCTTATCTACCTTGCGCTCGTCCCTTGAGCTCATTTACCACCTCATACACCTTGTTTCATACATCTCAAAATAGAATCACGCTCACATGGTTTGGTCATCATCTCCTCTTAAAGATGCCTTCCCCTTTTTAGTCTGGTCCATGACTTAAAAGTATCAAAATAACACGTTCTCAATTATACAATTATGGGATATTCTTGAGTCAAACTTCCTACAAAACTAGATGCTTCATGCCAAACGGACATCTAGACCTCAAAGTTATACATAGACTGCTCCCTCGAAGGATAGCTATGTGCAAAGCCACATCTGCTACTATAAATAGACTGCTCCCTTGAAGGACAGCTATACAAAGTCAGCCTCTATCAGAAGCTTCTCGCATTGATCAGCTTCGTGAAGAGCTCAAGAACAACAAAATGCATATCCCATATAGACTTCCCGCATCGATCAGTCTATATTTAAAAAAAAAAAGCAGTATTCAAAAGCACTTTTGAGTCATGGACTTGTCTATTCAGGTTTGGTTCTCTTTCGTCAGCATAATCACCTTATAACAAGTTCTCTGCACCCCAGCTATACCATCCACCTCATCTCACCATTCTTCAAAACAACAAAACTCAAGGGACGTGACGTATATCCGATATGTTGTGATTATACAACTCTTTTCACCTATCGACTTCTCACCTATGCAAGGTACCTAGGGATTCAAGCTCATCCTATGATAATACGTGGTTTGTTTAGCTCTTTCCAACTATGGGACACTTTTTCCTCTTTTACCCGAATCTAGGATTATGTGTTGACCTTAATCAGGACATGGTTCCCTAATACTTGGGTAAGCTAACCTTCGCTTCACCTATACCTACACCAATACCGCCAATACCTTACCAACACCAACAACATTACCCTACCAATATCAATATTTTTACCAACCAACAAATTGCCTAACCACAACCAAATTTCTTGAATTCACCTCTCCCTGGTCCTAAGGGAGAACTACATCGGTCTGAGGCCCCTCCTTGCTTTGTGCAATGGGCTATGTAGGCAGCACTTAGGAGACATGGGGTCTCCGAAGGTTAGCTCGACCATCCCCTACCATAACCTATCATGTGTTGTAAATATAAATATTTTTGGGTATTTCTATTTGATAACACTCATCTTTATCCTTTTTCAAAACAAACATTCAAAACACAAACATTCTTATTATTATCATAACTCAAATCAACATACATATTCAGTTTTATTTAGATGTTAAACAAATACATTTTCTATATCATCGACGCGCAGGTCGGCATCCTTATTTATTCTTCTACCCCTATGAAATTCACTTAGACCCTTGCACCTCATCCCGAACTAGGTGATGATCGTGATCGTCGATTGTCGACGCCGCTCACCTGGCCTCTCCATCCTCAAAGGTGCCACTGCTATTGGTTACTCCCGCCCTAATCCACCAATCTCCACTTTTTCCCACATCACCTACCCCCGGCTTTGCTGACTAGCCTTATTTTGACTTCAATTGGCCCGACCCAAGGCCGCAACCAACCAATCGGCCCACGACCCAAGGCCGCAACCAACCAATCGGCCCAACCCAAAGCCGCAACCAACCAATCGCCCGACCAACCCAAATCAACCAACCAATCGGCCCGACCCAAGGCCGCAACCAACCAATCGGCCCGACCCACGGCCGCAACCAACCAATCAGGCCCGACCCAAGGCCGCAACCAACCAATCAGGCCCGACCCAAGGCCGCAACCAACCAATCCAGGCCCGACCCAAGGCCACACCCAACCAATCAGGCCGGACCCATGGCCACAACTAATCAATCGGCCCGACCCAAGGCCGCACCCAACCAATCAGGCCTGACCCAAGGCCCTCACCAATCAATCGGCCCGACCCAAGGCCGCACCAATTAAGTACCTCGACCAAGACCCACAAATTACGATTTTATCCACCCATCATGTAGCTTTTTGTTCAATCGCGCTCACCTGTTCGTGTTTTTAGCATGATTAGGATACTTGAATTGATCAGCCGACCAACTTTTCCTAGACCGAGACCGTGACGTTTATCTCAACCAAACCAACCATTTGGTACTGCCGAACATGCCTAAACGTTCCTATACCTTACCCGTTATATCCCCTGGAGCTACTTCCTATGCCTTGGATACCAGGATTATATCACCCTTGTTTGGATAAACTATCGACCTTTGCCTATGAATTTCTTGTTTGCTCTTCAAATCATGTACCCTGGTCGCACTACTGCATTTCAATGTGCATCTGCTTCCTTGAACTTACCCCACCATCTTACCATCATCTCAACACCATTCACCCTTTATCAACCCTATCCCTGATTTCACGTCGCCTCAATCTGTGATAGATTTGAGGGGGATTACCTATACCCTTAATGGGAGTAACCACTTCTTATTATTGTCAGTGCAGCTTCACAAGACAAGCTACACGACAACAAGGGGCTAATGTAGACACCAAATTTGTGTCTTACGACACCCTGTGCCCCGCATCTCATATTCGCAACCTAACCTCACCACCTAAACCTTACACAATTATTTATTAATTACCTTATAATTAATAAATCCACATCTCCAAACCTACCACCTCATTTGCCACCTCATCATGACCTAGCCCTAACCCTAAACTAACCTAATTAAGACCTATAACTTGGTCTACATCCACACCCATGACTAATTACTCCTCACCCACACCAAAACCAACCTAATAATGACTTGACCAAGCCCACAACTAATCCCTCGAGAGAAAAGGAGGGAAAGTTGGCTATTTTACTAAAAATAGCCCACTTTGACTTAACCGACATCGGTTCCTACTCGACCGCCGTCGGTTACATAACCGCCATCGGTTCCCTGTAAATGACCTTCCCAACCAAAAACAAGGGATCAAAATTCATTTGAAAGATCCGGAATTCACTTGGCAAGACAGAGACAAGTGAAGAAAAGAGAAGAGTTTGCAGAGAAGGACATCGAGCCCAAGACTGCAACTGAGTAACCAGAGCACAATGACACTCATCCAAGCATTGGGAGAGAAGATAAGCTCACTTTTGATTGTTGGATCATCCCACCTGAGCCTTGTCTTCGTCATCACAGTCCTTGGAGCTGTACCTTCATCAGGAACTAGTAAGTAGTGTCTTGTACATTTTTAAATACCATTTCTTGAACTTCTGATTCATAGTAATTATAAGCTCACTCCTAGATCTACTACCCGATAGCACCCTACATCTAACTTTCATTCCTCTACCCTTGCATTGCCCCAAGAATAGCTCCCACACTCTCTGAGTCTTCTCCATCACCCTATTGCCTACCCCTGATCATTTACCAACCTTATAAACACCATAACCACCTTACAGCCAACCTTCATTGAAAGCCCCTAAATCACTGCCCCTACCGATATCGGTTATCAGCAACCGGTACCGGTGTTATAACCGCAGTCGGTTATACAGTGACCGCATCGGTCACTGTGACTCAAACCAAAACCAGCCTTTCCTCTATTGCTTTTTAACGAGGTAACTAAATCGTAATTTTGCAATAACTTCTTTGTTATCATTTGTGTTAATTCGTATTGAAAGGGGAACTGACCACCTTCGAAAGGAAGTCTAATATTTCCTGGGCCCAAGGCAATTCCCTCATTTATTGTCTAACTATAATCTGGTGGTCTTGCATTCTTATTCATAGGTAGTCCTTCCCAGACAAAAAGGAGTTCTTCGCAATCGATCTGATCTCTCTCTACGGTACGCGCACACCCTCCCAACACTCAACAGGTATTCCTCCTAGCCCTAACCTTTATCTATTTCTCAAGAGAATGAAAGGATAGAAGCAACTCTATTCTAAGAACGGAAACATTTTGTGTGAAACACTATCTACTCGAATACCCACTTATGGAAGACAATAATGTAGCCCACCTAAACTGGAAGAAATGAGGAATCAAATGATAAATGAAGTTAGAGAACCAAAAGAAGTAAATATAGTCTTAATTGGGATTTTCAAAGTAGGAGGTCACCCACTTTAAGTCAATAGCATTGAATTGGTCTTAGTTTGTGCAAAACACAATGACCTTTCCTCCCAAAAAATCACTATAGATGACAACTCATTGTTAGTAGTCCCGACTCTAAAGTGAATTTCAAGTTGTTTAAAAATTATGATGTAAAGAAACATGGTGATCATCACAAAATAATTTACAACCCAACAATGGCTCAGGACAAACTCCTATTTGTAAGGGATTACAGTTGGCTCCTAGTTAAAACCCGGGGAAGAAACCATTGATGCTACCAAAGTCACTTTCAAGGAGTGAGTTTCATGAATCCTACTCAAATGACATTTTCTTACTAAGTAGAGTAATGGGTGAGAAAAAAACCAAGGAATTTTAAGACTGGATGGCCTAGTTCATGCTAACAATCATGTAGGTAACTCAAATGATATATTAAGGCAAGATCATCGGTGAAAATATTCACCAAAAGAGTGATGCTGTTGTTCACCACCAATAGATTTACAATTACCTCTTATTTGGTGTATTCCCTTGCATACACTAGACCCTACCAAAGATTATCCACTACTCATAATGTTCCTCATATAGCTCTTTCCTTCGAGAAGTAAAAATAGATCACCTTTGAGGAAAGTAATGTTCATTTCACACTAGTGAATTATGCATTCACCATATTGATCATCTAGATATTGAAGGAAATTCTGAAAGAGGAATCTATCCTCAGAAAGTGGATTTGATTAAGAATTATGGGTGTCATTTCATATAGTTATATACCTTCACCTAAATCAAGGTGAGTGGATTTAATCTTGCTCCACTCATATTACCCAAGTATCCTAGTGATAAGTTCATCTTGGTAGAGATTTTTAGGCAACATTCTTGAGTCCATCTAAAATAAAAGGGTTCGAATAAGAATGGAATCACATTCCCCATATCACTCGATGTATTCTCTTGTAAGATTAAAATGGATGCCAAAAACATTGAGACCTCCCTAGTTTCATTTCATTCCATATGTCCTTCAAACCAACTTTAACATCCGAAAAGATTCTAAGTCTTACCATGTTCCCGTATTACATCACATTCCCCAATTGGAATACTATTGGTAAAATTGTTTTGATGAGCATGAGGTCAAGAAGTACTACATGAGGAGATCATGGAATAGTTGGGATTATTTGGGTTTTTCTTGTTCACTAAATGATTTCAAGAATATGGTTCCAAGTTGTTCAATATAGAGTACCAAGTAGTGAAACTATCTCCTCTTCTTCCTCCATCATGGAACATTTGTGAAGATGGAGATATCAAAGAGTAGATGAATTTGATGTTCTAAATATTGAGGGATTGGTTTAGAAGAAAGAATACCTCTAATAAGGAAGAAGGCACCACTTCAACCCTACTAAGACAACTATTATAGTCACCATCTCTCAAGGAGCCTAAGAGAGCTACCGGTTCATCTCATTCTAAAAATAACTACAAGGAAGGTAATGGAAACTAAGAGCATTGAAGTTTCACCTACCATGGATTCTCACAAGAAAGCTAAAGTTGGGGGCAACATGTTGAAGAGGAGGAACAAGTTGAAGAGTTGGAACAAGGAGAGGCCGACTCCTCCCAATATCCCATGCATCAATCAGTAACCAAGTGTCTCATCTGAGGTAGTTGAGTCAACTCATAATAATCAATCATTGATCCCACAACAAGAAACAAAGATCCATGACATATTTTCCATGCCATTTGATCCATTCCCATGGGTCCCTGACTTGTTTGGAAGATAATCAAGAACAATGCAACAATTTGGAGCACCAAACTTTAAGAAATTCTCAAAGTACATGAAATATAAGAAGTCAAGGAAAGAACAAACAACTTTAAGTTTCTATACTAAGGCTTCTAGATCTCATTTTGGGAATTTGCAAGACCTAAGGTGAAAAAACATTTGGAGGAAATGACCCTAAATGAATATGAAATTACCGAGTCTCACTTGGCCAAGGCTACACATGAGGATGACACTCATCTTTTCAAGGAGTATTTGACTCAGATTCTAGAGAGGAATGAAGAATACAAGCAAAACATCAACAAATTAGAGGAACATGTGAGGACCTTGTCTTCATATGTGCAATCATTCCTAGAGCAGGATCATCATCCTTTCCTCCAGTTTAGGTAGTCTCCCAATCATCATCTTTGGCCCACATTCCCTCAATAAATCCTAAGGATTCACAATGTAAGGGAAGAAAACTGATAAGTGGATGGGGAAAATCATTGAAAAGAGTAATGTTCTTATGCCGAGGTCCTCTCCTATTCTATTTTGTCTCGTGTACAATCTCAAGATTCAAAGGCACCAAGGTGGAAATGGAGAAATAAAATATGATATGGAATATTTTTCTCCCATTGACCTCTAAAATGGGGAGTCTCTATTCCTCATTTTTATAAGACAAAATGTGTTCATGACTCCTGTTTCTAATGTGTCCCCCATTTCATTCTGCAAAATGGCTAAAATGTGTGATGTACTAAAAGATGCTTTGTCAAAACTTGAGGAGTGTGATAACAATGCTCAAGGGATTTTCTAAGATAAAATAAAATGTGTAGAAGAGTTTGGTGCCCCTCCTATCAGTTAAAACACATCTTTGGAAGATCTCATGACTCCTTTTCAATAAGTGGTTCAAAAAGAGGCAGGAGACTTCTTCTCCTTCAATAAAGACACCCTCGAGCCACCTGGCGCAGCAATATGTGGTTTTATTTCAAACATTGATTGGGATCACAAAGGTTGGTTTACCAAGTTTAAGAGACTAATCCACATTCGAAGATTTGGATCAACACATTGGATTATGTGAGCATTCCTCGATTAGAGAATATCATGCTAGTAGTTTTATTTTTGTCAGATAATTGAAAGGGCTTGAGTTCAAACCAATTGAATTTCCACGAGATGCATCGGAGGAATAATCTTCATCATAAGAAGGGTATTCATCAAACAACTGAGTTACTTCATCCTTCTCCATTCTCTTTCTCCTTCTTCTATTCTCACTCTCCTTCTACTCCCTTTCTTCTAATTCTTCATTGTGTGT
This sequence comes from Taxus wallichiana var. yunnanensis, assembly GCA_018340775.1. NCBI lineage: Eukaryota > Viridiplantae > Streptophyta > Pinopsida > Cupressales > Taxaceae > Taxus > Taxus wallichiana. The sequence continues at coordinate 281,032 of JADAXU010000134.1, forward strand.
AATAATGACTTTTTGTCTTATTCATTAAAGTGACTATGTAATATTTGTAATGTAAAAGTCCCTTTTGCAATTATAAAAAGGGGACTTATTTTGTCTTTCCTAAGGATATTTGAAAAGTCACTTGTAATGGGAATATGAAAAGTCATGTGGGGGTAGATGGAGAGATGGGATTTAAAGATATAAAAGGATATGACCTCCTTATTATAAGGTGATGGTTATTTCTTGTTTACTATCTCCCATTGTATTTCTAGGAACAAGTGCCTTCATTTCCTCTATTCTCTTTTATATTGAAATTATGTATCCATCTCACTTATAATCCAAGAGTATTGTAAATTGTGTAATATGATACAATAAAAATTTATGGTTCTTGTTGATTGTTCCTCTTTCTTTGTGATTGGTTTCTTCTAATTGATGTAAGTAAAATACTTTGATTTTAATGCAATGAACTCAGCTATTCTATTTGTTGGTTAAAATACCTTTCTTATTTCACTTTCCCACCTCTATTTCAAGTAATTTTCCTCCCTTGTATTCCACACAAGTAGTTTCCACAAGTTTAGGGAAGTAGTCATGTGTTATCCTGATCTATGGGCCACCCCTAGAAATTAGTTTAGTTTATATCTTTTTATTTTCTTTCAATAAATGGTTCTACCCCATTCAAGAAGGGAGGCCTAGTCTGAGCATTAGTGAAATCCCATAATTTTCCACTCGAAAAATTATTTTACCAATATTTTTTCTCTCTCCACCACATCAAATACCATAAAATTGTTAAAAATAATATTCCACAAAATACATTAAAAAATCGGTATCTAAAAAACCAAAAAAATTGAAATCTAAAAATCCATTGATCCTTATGCCTTCCACTAATGGCTATTCCTCATCCTCCCTTAATCTTAAGACATAAAATTATCTTCCATACCCAATAACATGTTGCATCAAACTTGAGAGAGGCAATTTGGCATAATAGAGTAAATTTCCTTCATTACCACGCAACTACAATAATTCTGGACTCTAAAGAAGAATGTGTAAAAGCTTTGGAAAGAGAAAGAAAAGATCAAATTTAACAAAGGAGAGTTTGATAAAATTCATATTTAAGTTGATTTAAATTCTGCAAAAGGGATTACATGAGGTACATAAGGTCTAGTCGGGCTAGTGGCATAAAAGATGCAACCTTTGAATAAAAACAAAGAACAAATTTTAGACATTCCCTTGGTCAAATCAAAAGAATATATTCTAGATTCTGATCTTGATTTTCCCCTTATTGAAATAGTAGAAGAACCATTAAAATTTTCTCCTTCATGTGAAAAATAACAAGAAGAACTAATAGATATATTTGGGGAAGAAGATACAAAAGAAGTTGTAAAATAAGTTGTAAAATAAGAAGAAGAAGAAGCACCACAAATGGCTCAACAAGCACCACTTCCCTAGGGAAAACACAAGTTCATTATCTCTCAACCCATCTTTACATGATTTACCAAGAGGGTCACAAAATAACTTTCCTAATTTCTACGATGACGAGAAACAACATCCGAATGACCACATTGCAGCTTTCATCACTTCTTGTGGAGTGTTAGGAGTAGGATACGAAGATATGCCAATATGTTTATTTGTGGAATCTTTATAAGATGTGGTCGCGAACTAGTTCTACCATTTCTGAGTAAGTATATAACTAACTGGAATGATATGAAGACCAATTTTGAAACTAGATTCAAGCCATTTGAAGATTCTCACGCCCTTATAGTCCAATGGTCTCAACTGAAGAAAGAGCCTTTTGAACTAATGAGGGAGTTTGTAGAAAAGTTCAACATAATGCTCTATAAAATCCCTGAAGCTACTTTGTCTATGGAGGAAAACAAGTTAATATCCTTTAGGAATTCTCAACTTCTTTAGGTGATCTTTATGTTAAGAAGAACTTGAATAGATGATCTGGATGAGGCACAAAAGCTTATAATTGAGGGCCAAGATGACTTGATCATGTCGGGAATATCAAAAAAATTCCAATCAAAGAAAAAGGTTAAAGTTATAATTCTACCTCCATGGACCCCCTATTTTAGAATTTAGAAAATAATTTTATTTCACTCACAAAACAACGGCACAAAGTACTTTGAGAGAGGCTCCAAGGAAGAGTAATTTTCATAATAGAAAAAGAATTACAGCACCTCCCCAAATACTTTCTCTAGAGGATCCCCTATCAATTCAATATGTGATGCACAAGATGATGGTGAAGAAGTGGTTGTGGAGCCAAAATATTAAGAATAAGAAGATAATGGGATTGAAATTGAAAATTTTGATGATGTTGAGATTGGGTACTTTGAATACTCATCCAGGGAAGATAGTGAAGAGGATGATGATGAGACCAAATTAAGTCTCATCCATTACACCAAATAACATTATTCATTCTCTTATAAAGTGGATTTATATGTAGTATTAAGAACTAGATATCTTATTTAAGATTAAATGTAGAATATTTTTATTAATCTTTGAAAATTCCATTGTAATCTGAATGTTTTCATTTCCTAATATTTCTTGTAAGTTGGAATGTAGTATTGTGTATGAACAGATCATTTGATCTCTTGAATTTATTATAACAAGTGTAATACTCACATAGCTAAGATCACATGACTCAAAAATATTTCATCACTCATAAATTTAAGAGCGCAATAATCACAATATAAAGAGTGCGGGACTCAAGCACGGGACTTGCAAAACTAGTGCATGACTCACTAAAGAACTAATGTAGGACTCACAAAATCAGCATATAACTTGCTATAACTAAAATTTCACAACTCCAAATGATATTATGAGAGAGGTTTTTGTTACTCTTATTTTTAGGAGGAAAAATCTCTCTCCTTTTTTACACAATAATAATATTTTTAAAGATATCAACATTTGAAGAAGAAAGTTTTCAAGCATAGTACTAGCAAAACCAGCACAAGACTCACTCTAAATAAAATTTCATAACTCCAAATGAGAAGATGAGAGAGTTATTTTTTCCTCTTATTTATAAGAGGAAAAACCTCTCTCCATTTTTATACAGCAATAATATTTTTGAAGATATAAGGATTTTAAGAAGAAGGTTTTGCCAGTTTTATGCAGTACTAGTAGAACTTGCGAGAAAAATCCTTTTAACTAAAATTTCAGAACTCCAAATGAGAATGTGAGAGTATTTTTTATTCCTCTTATTTCTAAGAGGGAAAACCTCCTCCATTTACACATAGAAATAATGGTTAGGAATATATCATCATTGAATCATAAGGTTTTCAAGTGCAGGACTCACACATGCAACATATGATTTGCTCTAACCAAAGTTGAAGATCTCCAAATGATAATTTGAGAGAGGTTTTTATTATCTTATTTTTATAAAAAAAATATCTGGGTTTTTACACAACATCAATAATTGAGGAGATATCTTCATTTGAAGTTTCAGTAGAATAAGGTTGAAGGAAAGTAAATAAGATAAAAGAAACACGGAGTTAGGTAAAATTATGATATCTCCCTCATTTCTAAAAAAATTATAGTTTCAAGATGTTTTGGAAATCTTACAATAAGGAGCACGAAAACCAAAAATAGTTTGAAAATATTATTCAAATTGAGCTCACAAGTAATGATCGAGAAAATCAAGTATGGAAATATGGTGGGATAACTTTCCTATTGAAAGATTCAATCATGCAAGAGAAAACTTGGCAAATGGAAAGAAATAGTTAAGTGCATGTATAATATGTAGTTCAATATAAAGTTTTAATATTTCATTAATTCTCTTCCACATTTTTCTCCTTTTCAAGTGGAAGAAGTAGTAGTTCAATCTAGAGTTGTAGTGTTTGATTAAATCTCTTCCATAGTTATCTCCTAGTCAAGTGGAAGAAGTAGTTGAATATAAGTAGTTAAAATTGGAATTTGAATAAATTCCTTCCACATTTATCTCATTGTAAAGTGGAATATGTATTCAATTCTTTCCCAAGATTATAGGTAGGTAGTTCTATAATCTTAGAGTAGGGATGATTTATAAATATCTCTCCAAAGCACTCAATGCAGCAGTGGTAGGAGATGGATAATTTTGTAGCATCGTTTATGATTAATAAAATCCAAAGTTCAAGTTTCTTAGCAGAAATTTATTTTTATTTTTGTTAACCCAACTCTGAGGGAAGCGCAAGGGCCCACTCTTACCCAAGGAGGAGGATGGTTTCTTATTTTTATAGAATGAATCATTATTTTTTATGTAGTTTGTTGTATTTGTTTTGTGTGTTTTATTTTTCTTTGGTTGTGAAGCTTCATTTTTATTTGTTTTTTTCATTTATTTATTTTAATTTTATAAATCATATTTACTTTCGAGTAATTTATTTCACTTGTTAGAGTAGATTCAATTTTGGTTATTGAATTTCATTTCATGCATTTTCAATTTTAAAGCAAAGAATTGTAAAATCATTATTTATTTTAACCCCTTTTGCAGATAGCCTTGGACACCACTTGGTGTTGAAATTATTTGTAATTAAATTATGAGGTCTGCAAGAAACCTCATTAGATGATGTACCAAGTTTCTCTTGTGTGGTTTTCATCCGTTATCAATCCCAAAAATAAAGTTCTTACACTATTGCACCAAAGAAGAATAATGATGCATATTCTTTCGCGGTGAATCTACCTAACAAAATAATCAACAAAGGAGAAGCACTTCCACCTTCTATGGACTCTTCTAAAGAAAATCTAGATCTCATAACAGCCAAGAAGACCTCAAGTAAAACAAGTAAGTCTCCCAAGCCTACCTTTGTTAAAGCTTCTTCTTTTAATCCTTCTAATGCTACTTATAAACTAGTGAATGTTTCTAGCAAGACTTCTGAGGTATCTAATAAGCCCGTTGTAGCTTCCAATCCTACCTCTATTTCCAAAGTAGATCTCACTTGGGATTAGTGTCTCTTCTACTCCCTAAAGCTTCCACCACCTTGGAGACATCTACTTCCTCCTCTTTTGATATCATAGACCATGTCAAATAGTCTAAAGTCTAAATTTTTGAGTCTGAATATTTACAAACCCATCTAGAATAATTTGATAAACTAGTCATGTTTATCAAAGGTAGTAACCCAAATTCCAATGCTATCACACCCTCTTCTAAAGGTTTACTACCAACTCCTCCTTCCCTATCATCTCATAACATGCTAGCATTAAGTGCATCCAAGTCCAATAAGATTGAAGCATTCTATCTTTCTCTTCTTTTCGGAGGCTTTCAATTGAGAAATTATATCATATAATTTGTTACTTATAACAATGTAATGACAATTAAAGTACATAATTCCCTTGGTCTCACCCTAACACAAGATAAATATCGATGTTATTATGTGGAGACTAAATAATTCCCACTTGTGGGAAGAATAAAAGATTCCCAAGTTGTTTTAGTGGGATGAATTTAGATGGACTAGTATTCAACAAATATTCTAGTCAAGGTTCAAATGAAAAATTTGTTTCCAATGAGAAATATGAAGTATACAATGTAAAAATTAGAAGATCTAGAATTGATATTCTTTATCTAGATAGTGATCACAAGAACTACTTTATGACTTTCGGAGGAGTTAATGATGTGACCATTATCTTGAAAGAATATGAAGACAAGCTCTAGATTATGGAGTTTCATGTTGAAGCCATTGCGAGTACAAGATTTGGATCTAATGTGGTTCTTATTTCTCCATTAGGTGAGTTATTTCCTTTTATTTTAAGCTTCAATTTTAGAATACCAAAAATACTGTGGAATATGAATCTCTTCTCTTAGGAATGGATGCAACTAATTCCATGGGCATTAAGAAATTGAAATTCCTAGGAGATGTAGAAGTAATCGTGAAACAAGTCCAAAATCAATACCAAGTGAAGAACCCATGGCTCATAAATTATAGGAACATATTGTGGGATTGCATTAAATCCTTTGATGTTTTCTCTATACAAGTTATTCCCCATGAACAAAATGAAAAATTTGATTCTCTTGTTGTGTCAACTTCTCTATTAATACCACACCCTTCCTTTGACAAAGAAAAATATTCTATTAAGATGATCTACGGGAAAAGTGTCACGAGGTAATTTTAACCATTGGCAAGTGTTCAATGATGATAAAAATATCCTCTCTTTCCTAAAGCAATGAGATAATTTTAACAACCTTTTATTTAAATGAAGTAATACTTCATCCCACGATTCAACTTTATAGGAAAGTAAAGGTGAAACTCGAAGAGGTTGATTTTGATGGAGTGCTCATGCTAAAATTTAATAGGCTTCCTAAGTGACTAGTCTCACTTGAAGAATTATTTAATAGACATGATATATTTGTGAAAGATAAAGCTAAGGAATCTCCTAGGAGAACTACTAATTTTGAGAAGTTAAATATTGGAAAGGAGAACCAACCTAGTTTGTGAATATAAGAAAGCGTTACTTACTAAAGGAAAAGAGAAACTTTGTTTTGTTGTTGAAAATGTATTCAGATGTGTTGGCATATTCATATGATGAATTGAAATATTTTAAACCAAAAGAGATGAAAAACTCTATACCTATCAAGCCTAAATAAAATCCATTATGTTAGAAGCAAAGGCAATACAATCCCAATATTTCTGGAATAATCTGAGAGGAATTTTTGAAGATGTTGAACACAAGAATCATTTTCCGATCCACCACTCCACGTGTGTGGAAAAAAATTTCCATGTCTGAAATAAAAATGGATAAATAAGGATTTGTGTATACTTAAAAATTTGAACCAAGATAAACTCGAAGGACAATTATCCATTTTCGATCATGAATCAGATTCTACAAGTAATCACCAGTTTAAAAATGCTTTCTATGTTATATGGATTTTCTGCTATAATAAAATTTAAGTTGCCATAGAAGATCAACATAAGACTACTTTCACAACTCTATGGGGAACCTTTTCCTACATTTAGATGCCATTTGATATCATCAATGTTGGGGCCACTTTTCATAGAGAAATAGATTTTGCTTTTAAGGATTTGAAGAAAAAATGTATTTTCATTTATCTTGATGATCTCACAATCTTCTCTAAGAAGAGAGAACATTTGATACACCTTGAGAAAGTCTTGCTAAGGTGTCGAGAACATGGCATATCATTGAATCGAAGAATTTAATCTTTGAAGTGACTAAAGTAAATCTTCTCGAGACACATTGTGAATAAATAACAAAGATTGATCTAGAAAGATTAAAAGCCATTCAAAAACTCTCCTTGCCCACAAGAAATTCGGGAGTTCATTCCTTCTTTTGTAAGGTCAAATTTATTTTCCACTTTATTCCATATTTTTTTGAGTTGAATAAACATATTGTGAATATGATAATGCCCTAAGAGATCTTGAAGGGGAGTAATGAGGGAAAAAACTATTTCGAGAATAATAACCAAGACATAGCCAAATCCCCAACCCTAGTATGTCTTGACATTAATAAAAATTTCATTGTGTATTGTTATGCATCTGATCACACTATTTCAACTATTTTAGTTTAAAAGAATGAATAAGGGATCGATTCCTTTATTTCCTTCATGAATTTTCCATTGAAGAATCATGAGCTCAGATAATCTACCATGGAGAAGCATGTTTATGTTGTGGTTAAGGAAGTCAATAATTTTAGATTTTACATCCTAAATCTCACACCATTGTGATGGTTTACGGGATCAGCTATAAAATCTATCTTGACTCAATAAGACCTCAAAGAAAAAAGAGGTAATTGGGTATCAAAAATTCAAGAGTATGACCTTGAGATAAGGCCATCTAATTTGGTTAGAGGAAATGGATTATACAGGTTAATGGCTGAAGATGAATCTGTTATGAGCCAAAAGGAAAAAGATGAATTCTAATGCTTCAAGTGCTTAAGTGAAGATTTTCCTCAAGTACTCTTTGTGAATACCACTAATGAGTGGTATAGTGATATTTTTATTTCCTCACTTACGTTGATTGTTCGAAAAACATGGATCACAAGAAATGGAGAACCCTCAAGCTCAAAGCTACAAGGTATGTGATTTAGAACCATGTAATTTACAAGAGAGCCCTTAATGGATGCTTCCTAAGGTATTTTGACAAAGAGAAACAATAAAATTTGTTAAAGGAATATCATGATCAAGCCTATGGTGGACATTTCTCTGCCATGGTCACTACACACAATATGCTTCAAGGTAGGTATTACTAGCCTACTATCTTTTAAGATTATCAACAACATGTATCTAAGTGGGATCCTTGCCAATAGTTTGTGTGGAGACCAAAACTCATTGCACTCTTGCTCAGAATGGTGGTGATTGAAGACCCCTTCCAACAATGGGGTCTAGAATTAATTGGTTCTCTTAATCCCTATTCAAGTACAGGTCGTAAATTCATGCTCACAACAATGAACTACTTCACTAAGTGGGTGGAGGCCATACCACTCAAACAAAACTATTTGGAGATAGTATGTAACTTCATCAAAGAAAATATTATTATCCATTTTGGCATTCCATAGAAGATAGTTGTTGATAATGCCACATATTTCTCTTCTATGGAATTAACTGAGTTCTTCTACTGGATACAGAATATCCTTAGCACATGCATATGACTATTATCCTCAAGGGAATGATCAAGATGAATCTAGTAATAAGAACCTTGTGATAATTGTGTGGAATCTCATAGATTAGAATTAGAGAAATTGGCACAAGAAGTTATATAATGCACTATGGTCTAATTGGATCACTCTAAAAAGGCTATTGGTATGTCTCCATTTAGCTCCTATATGGAATAAATGTAGAAGTTCCAATCACTATAGAGTTATCAAAATTACAACTGATCAAAGAAGTAGAAGATGGTGAGTTCCAAGACTCACTTGATAAAATAATTTTGTACTTGGAAAATCTATGTGAAGATAGGGTGTTGGTGGTTGATCGGCTAAGATACCATCAATTGAAAGTAAATAAAATATTTGACAAGAAAGAGAAGAAGAGATATTTTCATATTGGTGATCTTGTCCTACTATGGGATAAGAGGAGAGAACCAAAAGGAAGCCACAAGAATTTTGATTCAATATGGCTTGGCCCATTTTAGATACAAGACATATGTGGAAAGAACAAATTCCAACTATCTTATTTGGATAACACTCACTTGAAATTTCCTCGCAGCGGGAATATATCGAAAATATATAATTTCGGTGAAAGTGGGTTTTCCCCTGCATGTACCATAGATGAATATAGTTTGTGTTTCCCTTTATGTCATGTGTTTCCCTATTCGTTGTGTGTTTTTTTCATGTGTTATGTTCAATAACAAGGTTTTTGTATCCATCCATGTTATGTAATGACTTTATAGCCCAATGGATAAGGCACTGGTCCTCTTAGTGTCTTAAGATTATGAGGTTCCTACTTGCTTTGTTCTCACTTTGTTTAAACCAAAATAAGTCCCCAAGTTAGAGCTAGTTGTTTTCATGTTAAATTTCTAGCATGAAAAATTGAAAAAAATCCATGACAACTAATCCCACACTCAAAAATCCTTTAACCAAGTAATGTAAATCTGCCCTCGGCCAATTGTTGACTATGTAAACCCAATCATGGTTGAGAGGGATGTGATAACTATATTTTCTAAAAACAAATCATGTGCGGGTAATTTGGTAGGAAGTAATTCAAGGATTCATTTTGATTTACCTTGAAGGCGCTACAGAAGGCCCAAAAAGGCCTATTTTCAAGACTTTTACACCTAATAAACACCCTCTAGATATGTACTAAGAAGATATAATACATCCAATAATTTTGTGGTAGAGATATTATATCATCAGAGGGATTTTAGGAAATTTCTTCAAGGAGAAACAATTTTAGGAACAAGCAATGCAACACCGAGATACTTATAGCATGGTGCAGGGAAATGAAAGTAGTTAAAAAGCTAGTGGGCATGTTTTGGATGTTACAGGAACCTCGGGTAATTTTTTGAAGTTAAAAAATAGTCATCAGAAATATATGAAGGCCTAATTCACATTACAAAATGTTTCAGGATACTCAACCATTTGTGTTTTGATATATTGACACATGACAGTGCAAATGAAGATCCCCGATCCCGGTGAGGATTCAAATGAGCATTCCAAGAGTTATAAGAAGATTTAGGACTGATTTAAATCCCAATGTGACCTAATAAATTCCATATTTACTTAAAATGTGTTGGTTTCCCTTTTCATTACCATGATTTTTTATGGTAGTCTCTTTCTTCGGTGTACAGACTTGAACAGGATAAAAAAGTGGGATAAATTTCAAATTTTAGGCATAATTGGTTCCTGAAACTTGTGGGAATGTTCTCATCAAAAAATTTAGATTCAAAAGGATTTTTTTCCAAGGTAAATCTCAAGGAAGCTCCGAGGGTAAAGAATCACTCTTTGGTGTCTATTTTTGGCAATGTTGGTGAAGGTGGGGTTTCCAAATTTACACATGGCACATTTGTGCATCTTGATGCACTTTTTCACCTTTTCACTTGGTTAAAAGGTGCATAGGGTGAAAATTTTCCACCAAGGTGAGTAAATATTGGTTTGATGGTTTCATCACTTAAGTGGTTTGTTTGGTGGTTATGTGAGTGTTATGCACTCACAAGTAATTTTGGCCCCTCCCCATGATCAGCATGACCCATGGCACACTTGGGAATCCTTTTTGCACATTTTCACATGGTGAAAAATTTCATGAGGTTAAAAAAGTGTGCCACTAAGGGAGATGATATATTTCATCACTTAAGTGACAACATTGTGTGTTAGGAGATTGTTATGCACTCACACCTTCCAACCACCCCCTCTACATGATACACCACACCCATGGAACATTTTTTCACACCTATTGCACCTTTACACTTGGTGAAAAAATTCATCAGGTGCAAGAAAATGTGCCACCTTTCTATCATACCCTCTTTCATCACTTGTCAACAAAACTTGCTCCCTAGGTGTTCTTTTTCAACTCACCCCAATCATCAAGTTTTTCCCCCTCCTCATGTTGGTTATCCCCCATGGCACATTTTCTCCTTGATTCTACAAAATTTCACCTCATTTATAATTACTAAATGTTGTAATGGACATGAGAGGCTCCTGGACCCATTTAGCAACTCTTAATTTACCCTCAATCTAGGTTCGGAAGAAAGTGTAAAAGTGAGTCCAAGGGTGAGTTTCCTTAACCAAGGTTAACTTTAATATATTTTAAAAAAACTTATTCATTTTGAAGACCATTTTCAAAATATATCCTCCCTCTATTTCTACTGTAACATGTTCATGCTCAAATTCCATGAAGAAACCTTATACCAAAAACCACTAATTTTCTCATATCTCACAGGTTTTTGGTCCATTTCCTCTAAAATTGTGCCTATGCACTCCTATGGTGAACACCTTTGAGATGATCCAAACACCATAAAAATTGATCCAATGAGTTTTTACAGTCCCTACCTAAATTTTTCAGCAAGAAAATTTTGCCTTTTCGATTCAGAGAAATTCATAGGATAAAAACACTTGGAAATTGGAGCAAGAAATCACATTACAATTCCTAATCCAACAAGACAATTTTCATCCTAATTGAAAACCATAAGGTATATTTCTATTGTTAGTAATTTTTCATCTAAGCCTTACTAATAATAGTAAATTTGACAATGAAGAAGTTATCACTTTGAACCCTCTGTGTAATCCTCAAGTTCAGGACTCCAAAATTGAAAATTGTGAAATTGGGGAAAATTGGCTAAATTTAGAAAGTAAAGGTGAGGTGTAACTTAATAAAAATAGTAAGTGCTCAGATCACATCCAAAATTTTCATACACCCTCATCTCATTGCTCCATCACTTTTCTTGATAACCATGAAGATTAAATACACTAGATATGATCCAATTTCAATGTTATCTACTGAATTCCCACTTATGGGAGACAGTAATGTAGCCTCACTGAATATGGAAGAAATGAGGAATCAGATGAAAAATGAAGTCAGATAGCCAATAGAAGAAAATATAGTTTCTAGTCATCTTTCCAAAGTAGGAGGTCACCCACTTTCCGTCTAGAGCATTCAATTGGTCTTAGCTTGTGCCAAACACTATGAGAATGCCTCTAGACAATTACCGTAGATGAAAACTCATTTCTAGCAGTACTAAATCTGAAGAGACTTTCAAGTTGTCTACAAATTTTGACTCAAAGAAACATGTTGATCATCAAAAATAATTTTTAACCTAAAAGTGGTTTGAGAACATACTCCTATTTACAAGGGATTGTAGTTGGCTCCTGGTTGAAACCTGGGAGGAAACCATCAAGGCTACCAAAGTCACTATCGAGGAGTGAGTTTCATAAAGCCTACTCAGATGCCATTGTCTTACTCAGTAGAGTAATGGGTGAGGAACGCACCAAATACTTTCATGAATGGATGGCCTATTTCATGCTAACAATCATGGAGGTAACTCAAATGATAGATTGGACCATATCATCAATAACAGTATTCACCAACAGTTGATGTAATTATTCAAAACTAAGAGATTCACAATGACCTCCTATCTAGTGTATGCTCTCACATACACTAGACCCTATCAAGTATTTTCCACTACTAATAATGTTCCTCAAAGAGCTCCTACTTTCAATAAGTACAAACAAATCACCTTTAAGGAAAGCAAAGTTCATTTCACATGGGTGAATGATGAATTCACCATGTTCATCTTCTGGATCCTTAAAAGAATTCCTAAAAGAAGAATCTTTTCTCAAACATAGAGTTCATTGAGAATTATGGTTCCATTTCACACACTCATACATTCACCTAAATTAGGGTGAGTGGCTTCGATCTTGTTCACTCATTCCTAGTGATATGATCATCCTGGTAGAGCTCTGTATGTAAATTTCTCAGGTGCATCTCAAATGCAAGGGTTCAAAGAAGAAGGGCATCTCATTCCCCATCTCACTCGATGTCTTCTCTTGTAAGAGTGCAAGTATATGCCCAAACATTAATACCTCCCTAGCTTGATTTCATCTATATACATATGTCCCTCAGCCCAACTTTGACATATAGAAAGATCTCGAGTATTTCCATGTTCCTAGATTACATCACATTCCCCAATTGGAAGAATATTGGGAAAATTTTGTGGATGACCTTGAGGTCAAGAAAAAGGACTACATGAGGATGACCATGGAATAGATGGGAGCATTCAGGTTTTACTAGTTCACTAAAGGAGTTTAAGAAGATGGTTCTAATTTTTTTATCTAGAGTACCAAGAAGTGAAATTATCTCCCTTTCCTCCTCCCTCATGGAACATTTGTGAATATGGAAATATAAGGGAGAAGAGTAAGGTAGTGTTCCAAAGATCAAGGGATCGGTTTAGAAGAAAAAATACCTCTAGTGGGGAAGAAGGTGCCACTTCAACCCTACTTAGACAATTATCACACTCACCATCTCTCAAGGAGACTAAGAGAGCTGCCAATTCATCCCATTATGAGAATACCTATAAGAGGAAGGTGATGGAAACCAAGAGCACTGAATTTTCACCTCCCGTGGAGTCTACCAAGAAAGATAAATTAGGGAGGAACAGGTTAAAGAGGAGGAACAAGTTAGAGAGCCGAAACAAGGAGAGATTGACCCCTCCCAATATCTGTGCATCAAGTGGAACCAAGTGTCTCATATAAGGTAGTTGAGTCAACTCACAATGAGAAATCATTGATCCCACAACATGTAACTAAGATACCTAACATATTGTCCACACCATTGGATCTATTCCCATGTGTTTGTAACTTTCTCAAGAGATAATAAAAATGGTGCAACAAGTTATAACACGAACTTTAAGGAAATATCAAAGTATATGAAAGCCAAGAAGTCAAATATAGCACAAAAACTATAGGGTTCTACTTTCGAGGCTTTGGAGCTTAGTTCATGGAAGTTGTAAGACTAATGTAGTCTTTTATTTTACCAAACAGCCCAATGTGTGATGGCACATCACTCAGGAAGACTTAAGCGCTCACCCAAAGTGCGCAAGGGTACCAAGTTCCTCTTTTATGGAAGTTTTGTCAAGGAGTTAGCATGATAAACACACATAATCCAAATCCATAATCACCACTAAAAATTAAAGCATAAACATATATAGATAAAAACCATATACAAAAATGGAGTAAAAAAATCAAGATCAGATTTACCATACATACAAGATCTAGTAACAAATATGTCAATAATCATTATCCAACCACACAGATCCATTGTATTAATTACTGTAAAACACAAAAGTTGAATACATACATAAGAATGTCACCATAAGTCATGTGCGCTCATAAACCAACAACATAACACTAACAAAATGTGGATCCCTAAACCATGCAAATCAATACATATATAGGTAGTAGGGACTTGCCCTTCACTTCCTAAGCATCCTCAAAGTAGGTTGCATGCTAAGAATAGCTGTGAGCCACTACAAGATAAATACAAAAGCATGTAAGCTCGCTAATAATAGATTATCTAATAATAACAAAAAATCTAATCTTATTACTAGCCCAAAACTTTGCATGTCCCTTGATCTCCCACTTTTCCAAAATAGCCTTTTCTTAGTCTCCGAGTTCATGATACCTTTGCATGCCCCACACTCAACGTCTATAATTAGCCCATTTTAACCAAAAATGGCTAATTCTAAAAGTTATACTTTCCTCGATGCACCATTTTCTCGCTACTCTCCCACACACACTAATGTGCCCTATGTTTTGTACGCCCCAACCTTATGTGCCTTCATTACTTATGTTTTAATTCATTAGGCCAACATTACCCCACACTTGCTTCATTATCACCCTCAACAATGGGTAGTCATGCCTTATTACTCTAACAATAAGACTAAGGAATAAAATAATGTTTTGTACATAAAGAATGAATAAATACCACAAATAATCTGGGAACCCTACTCCTCTGATGGCAGCGGAAAGTAACTCGGGATATTCACTTTTGATTTCTGCCTCTACCTCATTCCAATCACCAAGTGCTTTATTTTTTTGTCCCAAATATCTATGAGTACTCTTTCCATTTCATCCATAGTCATAGTTTCTCCCTCATTTTGTAACACTCTAAGAACATTTTCAGACTCAAGATCATCCCATCCATCACATCCATGTGTCATGCTAAAATATTTCCAATCTCCTTTATTCTATCCTTATGAGGGTCTTAGGTTGTTATAAGTGCATTGCACTTTTCTACTAATAGTGTTAGCCTTTCCTTGTGCCCAATTGTTTCATCATTATTTGTTGTAAGAAGCTGTGCTTTCTTCTACTAGAGTCATTTTCTTGATTATTGTCTCGGGATCTCGCACACATATCCAACACCAAATATGTATTTTTCATGTCATCTCTCAAGGTTTGAATCAAATATTCATAACTTGTTATTCGATGCGCTATTGTTGTTTTAGTTCTCTTTCCTAAGTTGCAAGCATCCTTTGGTTTTGGCATCCACATAGTGTCGTCATATAACACCATATGTACCATTTTGTGTAAATAATTCATAGTAGATGGGAACCTTTCCACCACTTGCTCTTCCAAATGTGGTCTTGCCTTCAAATTTTCATCACCTATCTACTCTACCATGTCAAGTATTGTATGCACCTTAGCCTCATCTGTCTTCTTTTCCTCTATCCGGTGTTTGACCTCTACTTCTTTATCCTTTCTATCATTTAAAAAATCCTAAATAGTTTCCACTTTATCGATGTTTCTACATGCAACCTCTGTAGATACCTTTATCAGTGCATTTCTTACTTTCTCATCGACATCCGAGTCGGATTAATTGTTACATACCAAGAATGTGGTGCTTTCTTCATCCTCCAAGAGACACGTGACTCTTCACACACATCAAAATCAGGTTTATCCATGTGATTCTGCATACTACATGACAATTGCTTACGAGTGCATGTGGTTTCCATCTCAAGATCCATCAAATCCTAGACATAAATCTCCTTGGGTTCCAATGTTGAAATGTGGAGCTCAATTAATTGATTTAGCATGTTATATAAACTTACCGAGAAAACACATGAATTAGCATCGGTTATGAAGGGACTGATATCGGTCACCTATGACTCGACATTGGTCAGGCAAGTAGGAACCGTCATCAGTTAGGGCTAATCAACATCGGTTACCTATACGTGAGTGTTTTATTTAACTCACGAGAATTAGATCTAATTTTAGTATTAAAGTAGATCTATTAATTTTAATTGCATGGCTAAGTGCCCTAAGTTTTTATAAGGTATTTATAAGCTAGAAAGCTAGGGTTAGAAGAGAGAGTTAGTGATTATTGTGAAAATAATTTTGAGAGATAATTCTCATAGAAGAAGGAGAAGCTTGAGAGAAAGAAAGTATTGTACATCATGAGAGGTGTGGAAGATTGTAAATATTCATTATATATATTCTGAAAGCTTTGGATAATAGATTGGCTTGTTTCTTGGTGGATGTAGCCCACACTGGGTGAACCACATTAAATCTGGTGTTTATTTATAAATCTTGTTTTTTATATTTCTTCTAGTAGAATATACGCTTTTATTGCATATATGCTTAGATCTAATATATTATTTGTACAACCTATGTGCTAATCCCAACAACTAGTATCAGAGCTTTGTTTGAGGGTTTTTGTGTTGAAAAATTTACTCACAGAGGGTTTTCTGATTGAGTGGGAGCTACAAAAATGGTAGAAGAAAACAAATACAAGGTAGAGAAGTTTGATGACCGAAATTATCAATTATGGAAGATGTAGATTGAGGATTATCTATATCAAAGATATTTTTACTTACCATTGGATGAAAATTATAGACCTATGAAGATGAATGATGAAGAATGGAAGATTCTTGGCATAAAGGCTTTCAAATCTATAAGATTGAGTCTGAAAACATCTGTGGCTTTTAATATTACAGAAGTGACATCTATGGTAGATTTTATGAAATCT
Source organism: Taxus wallichiana var. yunnanensis (assembly GCA_018340775.1). Lineage (NCBI taxonomy): Eukaryota > Viridiplantae > Streptophyta > Pinopsida > Cupressales > Taxaceae > Taxus > Taxus wallichiana. The sequence goes on from JADAXU010000134.1 coordinate 297,887, forward strand.
CTTGAAAATTTATATAAAAAACCTAGTGCTTCAAATAAAGTTTATTTGATTAAAAAACTATTTAGTTCTAAGATCCATGAAGGTGGGTCTACATCTAGTCATTTGAATGATTTCCGACCTAATGTAAATTAGTTAAAATCGGTTGATTTTTTTTTTAATGATGAAGTAAAAGCACTCTTATTCTTATTTTCTTTGCTTGATAGTTGGGATAACTTGGTAATGTTTGTTAGTAATACAACATCTATTAATAATATTTTAAGTTTGATGATGTGGTTAGTAAAATCTTGAATGAAGAAATTTTCAAGAAAAGTACAGAGGAATCATCATCTAGGAATGTTTTAAATGTAGAAAGTAGAGGTAGGAAGAAGAAGAAATCCAAGAGTAAGAATAATGGGAAATCAAAGTCAAAGAATGGAAGATCTAAATCCAGAGGTAAAGTAATTACCTGTTGGAATTGTGGAAAGAAAGGACATGCAAAGAAATATTTTTGGTCAAAGGATAAAGAGAACCAACACCCAAACAAAGGTAAAGAGGAAAATATTAGAGAAGAGGTAATGCAATATGCTCTTATTATTTCTTTTGATAATAGAATAGAATCATGGGTTTTAGATTCAAGACCTTCTTTCCATCAACCCCTAATATGCTTATTTCAAAAATTATGTCGGGGGCAATTTTGGGCATGTTTATTTGGGTGATGATGAACCTTGCAGTATTATTGGTAAAGGAGAAGTTCATCTAAAATAGTAGAATGGAAATACATGGGTATTGAAAGATGTGAGGCATATGCCAAGCCTCGAGAGGAATCTTATTTCGTAGGGTAACTAGGTAAATCTTGTTGCATAGTTACATTCACAACAGACTCTTGCAAAGTCACCAAGGGTGCCTTTGTTGTGGCAAGAGGCAAGAAGGTATGAACATTATATTTATCTACTTGTGTTACTAATTCCTTTTTTGTATTATCTACTTTAGATTCATATGCATGCATGTGGCATAATCGGTTGGGCCATATGAGTCAAAAAGGAATGTAGATCTTAAAGGCTAAGGGTAAGTTATCAAATTTGAAAGATTTAGATCTTGATTTTTGTGAGCATTGTGTCTTTGGAAAGCAACAGAGAGTGATATTTCTAAAATTTGGGAAAACTAAGAAGGAGTAGAAATTGGAGCTTGTACACTAAAATGTGGGGGAACCATCTCGGAGTAACTTCTCATGGAGGATCCCAGTATTATGTTACTTTCATTAATGATGCTACAAGAAAGGTATGGGTTTATTGTATTAAACATAAATATGATGTTTTTGAGAATTTTAAAATATGGAAATACCTTGTTGAGAATGAATCAAATTCAAAGTTAAAGTGCCTTAGATATGACAATGGTGGTGAATATTGTACCAAGGATTTCAATAATTATTGTTTAGTGAATGGAATACGTAGAGAAAGGAAGGTTCCAAGAACACCATAAGAGAATGGTGTTGTGGAAAGAATGAACAAGACAATCATGGAATGTGCTAGAAGTATGAGGATACATACTAGATTGCACTTGCAGTTTTGGGTAGAAGAAGTTGATACAGTGATTTATTTGATTAATCATGGGCCTTAAAGTTCACTAGATGGAGGAATAACATAGGAAGCTTGGACCAGAAAATAGGTAAATATTTCTTTTCTAAAATTTTTTGGTTCAAAAGCTTTTGTGTATATTGAAAAGGAAAATAGAAAAAAATTGGATGTAAAATCCAAAGATGCATTTTCATTGGTTATGGATTTGGTGATTTCATATTCTATTTTTGGGATTTAGAGAATTCTAAAATTATTAAGAGTCGTGACATTGCATGGAATGAAAAGAGAATGTACAGGGATCAAATTTTGGTACCCAAGAATGAACCAATTGAGAATTTTTTGAATGAAAATGAACTCTCGTATTTAAAACTCATACCTACAGGGTTATACGAAGAATCGGTGTCGGTTGACCCCGATCAAATCGGTCGAGAAGAATCGGTATTGGTTACAAAAGAGCCAAATCGACATCAATTAGCGTAACCGACATTGGCTGGTGGTGGTGGCGTCGATCCTTTGTCACAAAATTGGAAACAAATGTCTAGGAGGTCTAGAATGAGCCTCCAGTACCCCAAACTCTTGTGAGAAGGTCACAAAGGGTAAGAAAACCTCCAAAAATATTTATAACATATCTATATTATTTATTATTGACTTATAATGGTAAGCCAAAAATTTTGAAGCAATGCAAGATGAGATCCACATTCGGTGGGAGCATGGAATGGATGAGGAGACGGAATCCTTAGAACAAAACCAGATTTGGGATTTGGTTAAGTTGTTAGCAGGTAAGAGGAAATTGCAGAAAAATGGGTTTACAGGATCAAGGAAGAAGAGGGTGGACAGAAAAGGCACAAGGTAAGGCTTGTAGTAAAAGGATTTACATCGAAAGCAGGTATTGACTTTTGTCAAATATTTTCTCCTGTTGTTAAAATGACTTCCATACATTGCATTGAGTTTAGTTGTAGTAGATTATTTGCATTTAGAGAAACTATATGTGAAGATGGATTTCCTTCATGATAATTTGGATGAAGATATTTATACACAGCATTGCTTAGGTATGAAGCCAAGGGTAAGGAGAAATTAGTGTGTAGGTTGAAAAAGAGCCTATATGGGCTCAAGAAAGCTCTAAGGAAATGCTACATGAGGTTTGATAGTTTCATGCATGAGCATGGTTACTTGAGATGTGAATTTGACCATTGTGTTTATTTCAGAAGCTTGAAAATGGGAGCTATATTATTTTTCTATTGTATGTGGATTATATGGTCATTACGGGATCTAGTATGTAAGAAATTAGTGAGCTTAAGGGAAAGTTAGCTCACAAATTTTCTATAAAGGATTTAGGAGTTGCAAAAATAATCCGTTGTATGCAAATACACGAGAGACAAGAAGAACAAGATATTTTATTTGTCTTAGGAGGATTATATCTACAAGGTGTTAGAAAGGTTTAAAATGTAGAATTCAAAACCTATAAGTACACCTATGGATGGATAATTCAAATTGAGAAAATATCAGTGTCCTTCATCACATGAGGAGGTCAAATAAATGACACGAGTACCATATTCTTTAGCATTTGGGAGTCTCATGTATGTTATGGTTTGTAGCAGACCATACATTGCACAAGAAGTAGGAGTTGTGAGTAGATTTATGGCTAATCTAGGTAAATAGCATTGGAAAGTAGTCCAATGAATATTCAAGTATTTGAGAGGGACATTAATCATGCGGTTATGCTATAAATGTTCACATATTTCTTTATGTGGTTATGTTGATTCGGATATGGATGGAAATCTGGATGGTAGAAGGAGCACTAATGTATATATTTTCATAGGTGGGATGGTGGTTAGCTGGATATCGATATTGTAGAAGGTTTTGGCTTTGTCTACTACAGAGGTAGAGTATATTGCAGCTATAGAGGCTAGAAAAGAGATTATATGGATGAGCGGAGTTCATGAAAGAGTTAGGAAAAGAGAAAGATGATTACAAATTTTTAGTGACACTCGAGTGAAATTCATTTGGAAAAGAACTCAGCATTTCATTCTAGAACGAAACACATTCAGTTGATATATCACTTCATACGATAGGTATTGGAGGATGGGCGGTTGAAACTAGAGAAGATTCATATGAGTAAAAACCTCGTGAATATGATAATGGAGCCATTAGCAAAGAGAATTTGGAGCTACACTCCACTTCTATTGGTCTTCAAGTTTGAGACTTGAAGAGGAAGAAACAAAGCTAAGGAAAGGATCCAAGGATGATGTTGTATAGGTATAGTGTAATAATTTATCTCCAAGTGGGAGATTATTGAGATGTGGACCTCAATTAATTTAGTTTAGCATGTTATATTAACTTGATGGAAAACATAGTAACCAACATCGGTTATGAAGGGACCGACATCAATCACCTATGGCGGCATCGGTCAATCATGTAAGAACCATCATCGGTTACATGTGCGTGAGTGTTTTATTTAACTCGTGATAATTAGATCTAATTTTAGTATTAAAGTAGATATACTGATTGTATTTACATGGCTAAGTGCTCTACTTTTTTATAAGCTATTTATAAGCTATTAATATAGGGTTAGAAGAGAGAGTTAGTGATTGTTGTGAAAATAATTATGAGAGGGAATTCTCGGAGAAGAAGGAGAAGCTTGAGAGAAAGAAATTATTTTACATCGTGAGAGGTTTTGAAGATTGTAAATCTATATTGCATATCTTCTAAAAGCTTTGGATAATAGATTGGCTTGTTTCTTGGTGAATGTAGCCCACACTTTGGGTGAACCATGTTAAATTTGGTGTTGAGTTATATATCTTGTTTTTTATATTTCTTCTGGTAGAATATCTACTTTTATTGTATGCATGCTTAGATATGATATACTATATGTACAACTTTTGTGCTAATCCCAACATCCAAGGTACTTTGGAACCTAGCAAGAATGATTTTGGTAGGATCATTGATATAACTAGTTGTAGGAGTGTGATACATTTCGTCATCCTTCTCCTTCTCTGAGCGCTTACCTTTTGAAATGTGCACTCCCGCATCAATCACTTATCCTTCATCGGTTTGTGTATCAAGTAGGCTCGTTGGATGGTTCACCCTTATCTTCACCCTTCTCTACATCAATAGTGTCATTTCCTAATTCCCGTTTATCCAAAATCTCTACATCATGTTTCAATTCTTCATCTTGAGGTTCCTCTACATCCTTAGTGTCAACAACATATTCTAGATGTTGTCGTAAGATTGCTCACCCTCACTATCCTTAGTGGGGACATACTTGCACCTTTTCTTTACCAGTTCTACCTTCACGAGAGAGTTTCTAAGAGACCTCCTTGGTGGTTGGGATGGTCCTGAACCCTCACCTTGAGTCCTTTTTCTCCTCAAGTACTCTCTTATACTACTGGTCCTCAACATCCTTTTCTCGAACCTATCCCTACAATGCCTATTTCCACCCCTTATTCTTTTCCTTCTTCTTTCTCTAAAGGAGTTTTCTCACGCATCATTTTCTCTCATATAGTTGGTTGTTTCCTTTTACCATGTTCCAAGCTATCATTTTCTTCTTTTAATCACTCATCATATTCTTCTTCTTCTTCATCAAGGGGTAAAGTAGACTCCTCATCCTGTAACGTGCCACAATATGTTTCCCCTTGGGTGGTTCAGGGAGCTTGAATTCATTCTCAATTTATTTCCCATTCTCTAACTTGGGCTTAAGGTAGATGTATACCAGATCCGTTTCATCCTTCCCAATTTCCAAACTCATAGATTTGATATTAATATCATCTAAAATCAACTTCTCAATATAAGCAAACTTACCCAGGTAGACATATGTCTTTCGGAGTGTATGATAGTCACAATCCACTTTGTCTACATTAAAGATCAACCTTCATGAGTTTGTAAACTTGTGTATAGATGCCTAAAAATAGTGTGCAATGAAATCATATGGGATCTTGCACCCACTTTCCATCCTTCATGCCAAAATGGTCTATGTAAATATGTTTTTAAATAGAAAATTGTACATGTTTCTCCAATACCGAAGGAAGATCCTTGGGTATTCTCCATTCATATTCAAACACAAGTGCATGGTGCTCATACCAAAGTATGTTCTCTTGTATCTATGCTAAGATGTTCGTCTTTTTCAATGAGTTCTTCGTCATTCTTTATGTCTTTACTATTTGACAATCCTGCACTTTCACCTAAAGTGCTTTCCAGATTCAAACGATTCAAAATTCGAAATTCTCTACGACGTCTTGGAATAAAAATATATTCGAAAATGAAGGAACTTGAAATTTTTTCATTTTCATCCTCCATAGTTTCTTTTTCTCCATGATGTGAATACTTTTGAAAGAAAGGAGTGCCTTCGGGAACGCGGACACAGGTGGTGCATGGCTGTCGTCAGTTCGTGCCGCAAGGTGTTGGGTTAAGTCCCACAACGAGCGCAACCCTCGTGTTTAGTTGCCATAGTATGTTTGGCACTCTGAACAGACTATCGGTGTTAAGCCGGAGGAAGGTGAGGATGATGTCAAGTCATCATGCCCCTTACGCCCTGGGCGACACACGTGCTACAATGGTCGGGACAAAGGGTCGCGCTCCCGCGAGGGCAAGCTAACCTCAAAAACCTGGCCTCAATTCGGATTGCAGGCTGCAAATCACCTCCTTTTCTTGTATGGTCTACTCATGGATCCATCACATGTATACTTTGAAAATCTATCTGTAGGGGATCTCTTTTCCTCAAGGTATTGCCAAATTTTATCTTTTGGCCCATCAGGCACTCCAATCTCTACAAACACAATGGAAAGAAGGATTGCACTAAAACTTATCTTATCCCCTTAGTGTGCCTCTACAATGATAGTATGGGAAATGAATTTAAACAAATGGTAGATGACTCTTGTCATCATCTTCTTGAAACATGCAACCATATTTTGTTTGCTTATGACCAATGCTCTTGATTATTCATCTTAGTGAGGAGTTGTGTTGCTTCCTGAATAATAGGGTATTTTTTCAACTTACAGATATCCATTTTGTAACCTCCCTTGACATAAGATAGCACTTTCTGGTTGCTTCTACGCCCTCTTTATCAGTAAGATCACTTTTGAATTTGGTGCTCGAGCTTCTTAACCTTATCAATCTCCCAATCAGGGGCATGGTAAGTCTCATTCTCCACCCAAAAAGTAAAATAAGTCCTCATGGACTTGGCTCATCAGCCACTAGTAAAGCTTCTCTGTCTTACCAAAGTATGGGAGCTCATAGAGTTGTAAAACTCCCACATTCGATAGTATCTTCTCTCCTGCATCATCATATCATATACTGCCATGTCATTTTCTATTTACGAGTTGTCTTTACCACTAACAACTTGTCTAATTCATCATTATTATCCTTTATCCTATGATTTTAGTGACTCACCTTACTTTGCATAATGTGTGACTCCCAATCACAACCCATGAATACCCCTTCCGGGTCTGCATATTTAAAAATTGACTTTAGGAGGTATCTTCTCCATCTGCTTCCTACCCCTTGTAGTCACTCAAGTGCTCACTTTGGTTCCATAGCAAATATAAAAGAGTGTTCTTGTAATCAAATTTACCTCTGTAACTTGAAACCCGTATTCCCTCATTTAAACTTGCATACCCTAGCTTGAGACTTGAACCCCGACTTTTGATTTTCTTCCCGCATGCCTTTACTTCACTCAAACACTCTCTCCAATGTAGTTTAAACCAATACCATGAAAAATCTATCTCTTTCAACCTCTATCATAGTTCTCTTCACACTTTCTCATGTATCCCAATATTATCTCACTCTTAAACTCACTTTTCAACTCACTCGAATGTTTCACAATGCAAGGTGCAAATGATAACGCAAGCCCACCTTTTATATATTTTGCAAATTCCTCTACATTTATTGCTCTCCACCAACCACTGTACTCAACATTAAATGGCACTTCTTTTCTTTTTCACACTGATTTTTCTATGCCCATTCATAATCTTCTAGCACACACAATTACTCATCGGCCACAAATTCCCTTATGCACACCTTCATGCACAAAGTGCCTTATCCAATGTGCCTCAAACCTAGTATTTTCAATTGTTACATCCTACCTCGCATTACACTATGCATCCATCCATCCACATGTGGTCTTTATTCATGAGAAATTTGTATTCATCTGCAACCTTACTTCAAGCACATGCACAATATTTCTCTATGCATACCCACTTCCAAATAATGTTCAAGCTTAGCCCATTTATCTTTAAACACTCCACCTACACTAAAAGTATGTGCATTCTCTCTGCACATGAATTCAATATATAGTAATCAAATTTTGTGTGCAAGCGTGCTTATTACAACAAAACACATAGTGTTTTTGGCAAAGCATAACAATGTTGATAGGAAAACAAATATAAAGGAATGCATTAAATAAAATCTAATCTAACTGGAAATACTACCTTATTACAAACACCAAGAAGACTTATTTATATTATGGTTTTAGTCTACTCCATTGAAATAACTAGGCAAATGTGTCCCATCTAGATCTTAAATCAAGTATGTAAGTCACAACATATGGTCCCAACCAATGCACTTGGAATTTTCCATGATGGCACAAAAATTTGAATCATACAAAAGAACCATATGTCCAAATTCAATCTATTTATTTTTAATGTGTTGATTGTGATGTGCCTTCTTCTTATCCTCTTTTTCTATCTCCATCATGCAATACCACACCTCTTATCCAATTGCATTAGTTTGTCTATACGCTCTTCAATTTCTTGCTCATCATCTAGTCCACCTACACGCACAATAGTAGGGAAGGTAACATGAATTACATGGGTAGAACATCCTCCATGCCAAACACCAACTGAAAGGGTGTGGCTTTATTCAACCTCTTGTAGGTTTTCCTATATGCCCAAAGTACAGTAGAGACTTTATCATCCCAATCCTTCCTTCCAAAATCACAGATCTTTTTAATGTATGTCCCAATATCTTTTTGAAATCCTTAGCATTTCCATTGGCCTATGGGTGATAGGGTGTTCTTTTATGGTGTGTCACCATAAATTATTCCAATAATATCCTAATGGTCTCATTAATAAAATGAGTGCCCCTATAACTTGTCAGACTCAGTGGACATCCATACTTGTTGATTATGTTCTCCCATATAAACCTTATTGATATATTTGTTGTGAAATCCTTTGTAGGAGTTCTTTTTCCCACCTAGTATGATACATGTACAAGTTATAATGTAGCACAATCATGTCTTGTACGTGGATGGGGAAATAGGACCCACAAATTTAATTTACCACTTTTAAAAAAAGTTTTTTTCCTAGCAATAGGCCTCAAAGGAATTTCATCTCTATGCCTAGGCTTTCTAAGGCATTGACAATGGTCACAAGCCTTACAATATTCTATACAATCCTTGTAAATTGTTTCCCACCACAGGCCTACCAATAAAATATTACACGTGGTAGCATTTCCTTAATAATGTCCACCTACAATTCCTTCATGAGCTTCCTCCACAATGGTAGTATGTTCATGCTCTAGTACACATTGGTAAAAAATCTCATCCTAGCCTAACTTGTATAAATCCCCACTTATTAAGATGTAAGGCGCGACGTGTATAACAAGTTTTTCTTCTCTAAAGCCTTCATTCCTTCAAGTGCCACACCTATACGCAAAAATACATCAATATCCTCTAAGTCAGAGGGCATGTGGTTTAATTTGAATAATTGTGCATCCAACATTGTGTCCTCAATGCTCTGCATATCCTCACTAGAGTTAATCCTTGACAAATGATTTGGTCTTGAGTTACTCTTTCCTAGCTTCACCACAATTATAAAGTCAAATTCTGGAACAACAGAATCTAATGACATATGTGCCCCTACAAAATGGGCTTGTTAACTAGATACTTAAGTGTCATGTGATCTAAATAAAATATGAATGGATTTTCCAACAAGTACTCCCTAAACTTATGCAACACGTAAATCATGGACAATGCTTCGCGCTTTATAGTTGTATAATTCTATTCATCTTGGGTCAATTTCCTGCTTGCAAAGAAAATAAGATGATCAACAATACCCTCTTTAGGCTAGGCTAATACTACACTAATGGTCATGCCAGAGGCATCCACATGTACATGGAATGGTTTTTTCCATGATGGAAAATTGCATAATAGGCGTTGAAGTAATTATTTCCTTCAATGTCTCAAATGCACATAGTTGCACTTCACCCAATGGAACTTTCCCTTACTATTCAATAGTTCCTCTAAAGGTGCGGAGATCTTAGCATACCCTTTAATGAACTTCTTGTAATAACCTGTGTGCCCTAAGAATTTGTGAAACTCACTCTGATTGGTAGGTTCCTCTAAGCCCAAGATAACATAAACCTTATTAGGATCTTCCAACAAGAATTATTTATAGATAATATGTCCTAACAGAGTCCCAAAGGGTGTAGAAAAAATTCAATTTTTAATGTTAAGAGAGATGCTCAACTATTGGCACCTTTCAAACATAAGTCTTAAATTGTCACAATGATCTTTTAATAGCCCATAAACTATCCAATCATCCAAGTAAACCTACAAAAACTTATGAAAAAATACGGAATGCTTACACAATAATGAGCGAAAATACTCCATGTGCATTCTTCAATCCAAAAGGCATAACCGTGCATGCAAAATTATCCCACTCGGTGGTGAAAGTTGTCTTTTCTAATCCTCTTTAGCAATCCGCACCTAATGATATCCAAAAATTTCATTAGGAAGCGGTAGATCGCACATGTTTGCAACACCTTCCATAATATCCTCTGTAAATGGTGTGGGAAAGGGATCTATTACACACGCAAAACATTTAACTCCCTATAATCCACACAAATCCTTATCCTTCCATCTTTCTTTATGCTTATCACAATAGGGATAACCCACTTTAACTCCTCAATGGGCTCAATGATTCCAGACTTTAACATATTATCAATCTCTTCCTCTACCTTGATGCGTAGATTAAGATTTATCTTATAAGGCATCTTCCTAATTGGGTGTGCACCTTTCTTTAACTTGATCCTCATCTCACCCAAAGAGTGATGTATGCCTTTCAATTCATGATAGCCTCTAAGAAATAAGTCCTGGAAGTCATGCAACAACTCAATTATTTTTAGAACCTCGAGTCGGACCAATAATCTCGATGATGGCCTCCTTAGGTTCTACATATGTCCCAATGATGACCTTCTTGGTTTTCATAAGCTCGTGATACACTCATTCCTTCTCATATACACTATCTAAGACCTTGCACCTACCTATAGTGTGATCAACATCCAAAATTTTCACTTCTTCATCATCAATCATGTTGATGAATTTACCTTTTTCTTTTTTAACCGGGCGTGCCCTAGTTGTTCTTCATTTGTCTCTCTTTCTTCAACACGTGCCTCTAGATCTAACTCACCTAGTAATTCCTAAAATAGCTCCTCGGTTATTTGCACTATCTCCCATATTCAAGTGCTTCATAATCTGTAAGGCCTCATTCACTAGAGGGTTTAGTAGAAAAATATTCAAAGGCTTGAATCATACCTACGGTCAATTCTTCTCAATTCCTTGTCTCTCGATTTAATTCCGCATAAACATACCATGTACATGCGTAGCCACACAAAGTGAAGTAGAAATTGTGCATCCACAAAGTGAAGGTGGTAAGGCCTCCTTCCCCTCTGTCCAGAGTCTCTCACACTTTGTTGAATGTTGTGTGAAGCAAAATCCTTCTCACAAAATTCACATGTCTTAGTAGGCGTGTTGCTTCAAAGAAATCTAGTAGAGAAGGTGATTCTCACTTCTCGCCACTCTAAAAGGCTATCTCTATGTTTCATCCACCCATGTGATGTTATCCCATGTAAGGTATATACCAACATATTCATTATTTCAACTTGATCTATCCATTAGGCTTCCATAGCATGTAAAAATACGTCAATATTTCCTTCACCGGTGTATGTTGGTGCTTTGGGTTGCTTCCCAAATGTCTAATACAATGTGTCCTACTTACATGATTATTTGCACTCTTCATCTCACACCCAACCATTTCATAAATCTAATGCACCCAGTTGTCACAAGCAACGTCACTCATATCACTCATAGATTGTGCATCATCCCATTTAATAACTCCTTCCTTTGATGGCTCAAGCACTTTAGGATATTTAATGGTCCACACGTATATTCTATTCAAATCTTCTTCACTCAAGGGTTCTACATAAGGTGCATATTTTCCGTATATAAAAGGGATGATCACGCACTCCTCTTTGTTCTCAAAATTGATGTAACCTTTATTTAAGTATGGATCAACATTATTTTCATAACACCAAGGGTGCCCAAGTAATGCTAGAAAAAAAAAATCTTTTGTAAGCGCCAAGACCTCAAAGTCCCCAGTAAACTTGGCCCCTTGTATATTAATAGTGGCATCCTTCAAGGCTCCAATAGGCATGGCTTTAGTTTTATTCGCCATATGTAACAAATTTGAATATGGCTGTAATGGTGGCCTACCCATCGATTCCACGCATCAAGGTGAGTACATTCACTTATGCACCTGTATCAATCAAAACATTACTTAGTATCCATCCATCAACAACTGCATTTAAAGTGATCTCCTTTTCATAATCAAGGATGTGAGTAGGTAAGTTCACATGTAATATTTGTCTCTCATGCTCAAATCCTACGCATGACACCTTCCTCCTTAACCATTCCCCTAACAAAGGAATGATGTTTTCTGGTGCAACATCTTACAAACTTCCTTCAAGTCATCAACATCTTTCTGAGGAAGCTCAACTATTTTTCCTACTCTAGCTTCCGGGACTTCTCCTTCAAGCATTGTATCTCACCTTGCAAGTTTTGAATAACCTCCATAGTTTCTGATAAACTACCTTATGATGGGAAGGATCTGGATACTTTGCATGTAATACCTCCTATTTTTTAATAACAAGTTTATGCTTTAGAGTCTCATGCACACACATCCTCAAAGCATGTGTAGTAATCATCACGAGGCATTACTTCGTGGTTATGGTCTAACATCGACATCCAATACTCTTCCATAGTGTGTTGTACTCTAACCATTCATGCACCCTTTTCCTACTTTTTTGTTTGCTCATGTGCTCATAAAAATCCAGGCATTCTTCATAATTGTGACTCTTTCTACACCAAGAGAAAATAATGTTTCTAAGGGAACTCATGCTTATAATTATTAGGGGATCTACATGTATAATATGTTCCACGTGGGAATTCACCTCTTCCACCAATGTGACCTTGGCCTCTAAATCCTCCATGGTAACCTCTACCTCTACCTCTATCACTTCCATCAGAGTGCCCTTCATTGTGATTATGATTATGATGCTCACCCTGTTCCTTAGAATTATTTGTAACATTGGTCTGACATACACTAGTTTCAATGGCATCATGAATCTGATCAATCAATATATAATTATCTATATCATGAGTGGTAGACTTACAAATCTTACAATAACAAGACATGTTCTTCCTATATAGATCTTTCTAACAAGGGTAACCTACTTGAATCATGATCTAGATGACAAATCTCACAATCCAAAGCAACATGGCACACACCAATTTATGAGGGAAACTATCCTTAGTATGTCCTTCTACCTCACAATATGTACACCAAATACCACTGTGCATCTCATGGGCTGAATTAGCTAACAATTTTTCTAAATATTTCACCATAGATGTAATTTGAGCTTCCAAAAATGGGCTAACTCTCATTTCTATGCTCCCAATTGCCTCATTGCACGAGAGATGCCTCAAGTGCCTCGTGAGGATCTATAAAAGACTTGTGTGAGAGCACCCTTCTAAAAGGTGTGATTAACCCTCAAACAAACCATTGAGTGTTGACTAGGGTGAATATCATAGGAAAACTTTGATAACAAATTTTTAAAGAATGTATCATACTCCCTTACACTCTCATCCATGCCCTACTTAATATCTTTCAAGTGCATTGATGATCTTCTATTCAAACTTAGGCATATGGAACTCAACTAAGAAAGCATCACACAATGCAATATAGTCTACACAATTCTAGTTCAGATCATACTTCCTATACTAACTATGTGTGTGCCCTTGCAAAGTAGTAGCAAACAAACTTACCTTACACTCAAGAGTTGTGATCCCCTTAGCACGCCATAGTATCTCACACATATTTACATGCTCATTTTCATCTTAAATTCCCTCTATTATGGTAGGAAAAGAGACATCTTGTAATAAACTTGTTGGGGTTGGTGCGGACCATGCCCACCAGATCAGAACATGTATTACCTCCTTTATTCCATCCACCTCCGAACCACACGACTCACTAGATCCCGAACCTCTTGATCCTTCTCCTATAGTAGGGGAACTGGACTAGAGGATGTACTACCTTATGTCCCAAGTTTTTGCTAAATTAAACTCCCACGGTTCATGCGAAGTCATGCTACTTCCATATGTAATACCAAAGTTCTCAATGCGCCCATATTTTGCACTAAGTACATGCCAAAAATATACCTCTAACTAGACCCCCAAATATCACAGATGACATGTGCCACCATAGATGAATGTGTTATCTGATTAACTCCTAAAATCAATGGAAAATGAAATCTATTTGTTACTACTATACCACCACACTAGATTTCTTATTAATAAATGTCATAGAAACGAGAAAACTAAGCGCAAGGGTTAGGTCACTAGGAGGGATCAAATTTGCGTCTGTGGTCCTTTTATTTTCATTTGACATGCTCTCATTTTAGGTTCAAGAGGGATCTCTACCATGCTTACCCAAATGAGGGAGTACAAGATAATCCAAGTCCACGTCTTCTACATGAGCTCCAAATCCTTTGTGAGCCATCTCTCTCTGCAACACTATTCGTTCCACACCATCACACTACTTCACCAAGAGCACCTCATTAAACTTAAGTCATCTTTCTTCTCTCTATCTCTCTACCACCAAGCCTAAAAATTTTCACCAAACCTATTCCTACCCCACACGGTTTGTGGGGTTTAGCTAGCCATAGGACACTCTTCCAAATCTAGTTTCACAATCAAGATCTTAATCGCTAAAGGGATAATGTGTAAATAAGATCCTCTAGGTTCACACAAGAACTAGAAATTAGTAACCTTTGGATAGGAATAAGTAGAAATTATGTACTCCAAGGTGTAACTTTGCAAAACACCACTCCACTAATGATCTACCATGTGTTTCCAAGTCAAATCAACATCATGCAAATTCTGGTAGTCTTCTTGCATCCAAACAATTTCTCCACACCTCCAATTCCTCTTTGATGTGTATGCTACCAGAAACTTGTACAATTCTATAGGGAAATAGGAAAATAATGTCTCATAGAGCTCATGATACATATTATGTTCAACCCATGCACAAGCATCAAATTCAGGTCTAGTGTTAAATCTGTGAGAAAAATCTTCCTCTAAATTCTCTAACCAATCCTCAATGCTGGAAAAAGTCAACCAGTACGTCTTCATCATGAAACATCCTTGAAAATATCTTCAAAAGAGGTCCCGACAATAGAACCAAAATGTTATTTTACCAAACAACCCAAGGCACGTTGGCACATCACTCAAGCAGATCTGAGCACTCACCGAAGCATGTAAGGGTACCAAGTCCCTCTTTTATGGAATATTTGTCAAGGAGTTAGCATGATAAACACACATATAATCTAGATCCATAATCACCATTCAAAATTAAAGCATAAATAGATCTAGATAACCATATGTAAGAATGGACTAAACAAGAATCAAGATCAGATTTACCATACAAGATCCAGTAATAGATATGTCAATAATCATTATCCAACCACATATCCATTGTATTAATTACTATAAAACACAGAAGTTGAATACATACATAATAATGTCACCATAAGTCATGCATGCTCATAAACCAACAACATAACACTAACAAAACATGGATCCCTAAACTGTGTAAATCAATACATATATATAGGTAGTGGGGACTTTCCCTTCACCACCTAAGCATCCTCAAAATAGGTTGCATGCTAATAATAGCCATGTGCCACTACAAGATAAATACAAAATCATGCAATATCACTAATAATAGATTATCTAATAATAACTATAGATCTAATCCTATTATTATCCCAAAATTGTGCATGTCGCTTGATCTCCCACTTGTCCAAAATAGCCTTTTCTTAGTCTCCAAGTCTTCATACCTTTGCATTCCCCACGCTCAAAGTCTATATTTATACCATTGTAACCAAAAAGGCTAAGTCCCAAAGTCATAATTTCCCTGTGCACGCCCTTTCACATTTACTCTCTCATGTGCACCTATGTGCCCTATATCCATGCACCCCAACCTTATGTGCCTTCAGTACTTAGGATGTAATTCATAAGCCCAACACCTAAGGTGAACAAACCTTTCAAGGAAATGACCCCAAAAGACTATGAAATTAGCAGAGTCTCACTTGGCTAGGCTACATGTGAGGGTGACACTCATATTTTTAAGGCATCTTTTACTCGGATACAGTAGTGGAATGAAGAATACAAGTGAACCATCAACTAGTTGGAGGAACATGTGAGGGCCTTGTCTTCATATGTGTAGTCATTCCTAGATCCAAGATCATCATCATTGCCTCTAGTTGGGGTAGTCTCCCCCATCAATATATTTTACCCACATGCCCTCAAGCAAGCCCAAGGATTCATAATACAAGGGAGGGAAAATGAAAAGTGGGTGGGAAAAATCATTGAAAAGGGGAATTTTCTTTTTCTTGAGGTCCTCTCCCTGTTCTCGCTTCGTTTCAAGTACCATCTCAAGAATCAAAGGCACCAGGGTGGAAATGGAGAAAGAAAATATGATATGGAATAGTGTTCTCCCATTGACCTCCGAAATGGGGAGTCTTGAATCCTCATTCTTGATAAGAAAAAATGTGTTCATGAATCCTATCGAGAACTTGTCCCCTATTTAGTTCTGCACCATGGATGTAAGGTGTGATGTATTAGAAGATACTTTGTTGGAGCTTGAGGAGTGTGTGAACAATTCTCAATGGATTCTCAAAGATCTAAGAAAATGTGTAGAAGATCTTGGGGCCCTCCTATCAGTGAAAACACATCTTTGGAAAAATTTGGAACCGGTTAAAGAAAAAGGCAATCTTTCCCTCAAAATTTCTGACTCCTTGTTGGCTAGAACTAAAGTTTCCATGGAAGGGGCACTCTTTGCAAAATGTATGGGCTCTAGACCAAATATAGATTATTTTAGAGGCTAGGAAAAGAGACGTTGGGTGGCTAATGGTTCCATCGAAATCTTAGCCTATGCTAATGGGTATTTCTTAGCCATCCTTCCTAGTAAGGATCATGTGGCGAAAATTTTGGCAGAAGGTCCATGGTTCATTGGAAAATCTCATATAACTATTCAGAAATGGGAGCCGAATTTCAATCCTTACGGGAATCTTGTTACGGAGTTCCCGATATGGGTCAACCTTCCGGGCTTACCATTGGAATTCTGGGAACCGGAGGTACTTTTTGGTATAGCAAAAAGTCTGGGAAAACCTATTGCCCTAGATCCAGTAACTAAAGCAAAAACTAGACTCACTCATGCCAGATTCTATGTGAATATGAGACAAGAGTCATGTTTGGAAAGTAATATTAAGCTTATGACCCCTGAGGGGGACTGGGTGTAATGTTTTGATTATGATCCTACCCCCTTTGCATGTAAAAATTGCAAGTTGGTGGGTCATGATCAACGTTCTTGTCCAGATCTCAAAAAGAAGAAGCCTGAAGCAAAAGCTATGCCTCAAAAGATGGTAAATGAAAAAGAGGTGAAGGAATGGAAAAGGATAGGGAAGAATGGAAGGGTTGTTGAAATCAAGGAACAAGAAGTTCTCAGTCAGATCCTAAAGCAGAGCCTTTGAACCTTCTTATCAAAACCAGAGAGGAAGGAGAGGGAGCTAGTACTCAACATCAAAGAAGCACCAACAAAGAAACCAAAGAAAAGGAAGATGAGACTTTTCACTGGAGTTGGAAGAAGAAATTTAGGATTCGGAGGATAGGGAAAGCATAGACATGGAAGACAACAAACTGGCACTGATAGTTGTTGATGGACTATCACTTGGATGAAGTATCATCTATAGGGCAGAGCTCTTTTACACAAAGAAGAGAAGAAGATTTAACAATGTCAAATGGGTTTGGGATCCTAACAGATTTTGTAGCTGATACCTATGAGGTGATAGGATCTCCAAAGACACCGGTGAGTAAATCCAAACCTGTCACTCGTAGTAGCTCAAGAGCTGACTTAGGAAAAGAATCTAGTCAAAAGGGTAGGAAAAGTAATAAGGAAGTAAGGGAGACAAGTTCAAGAAAGGAAGTGGATGCAGGTATTCAGAAAACTCTGGGGAACCTATTGCCCCATAATAAGAAGTGTTAAATGATTTTTCTCTCCTGGAACATTAGGGGGTTGAATAACCCCAAAGCAAACACATAATAGCAGAAGGATCTTAGAGTGAAAAATAAACCAGATATCTTTATGATTCAAGAAACTAAAATGAGTATGGAAAGATTTAGAGAAGTGGGAAGGTCTATTTGGAAAGATAGTTGTTGGGAAGGGTGCAGCTCGTTAGGTGCTTCTGGAGGGGTTGTCATGCTTTGGGATCCTAGCATTGTGCATGGTATTCCTATTCTATCGGCTCTCGAGGCATGTGGCTATGTGTTTCATGAATATGACCTCTAAGAAATCCTGGTATGTTTCCAACATTTATGCTCCTAATCTTGTAAGTGAGAGAAGGAAATTGTGGCAAGATCTCACTAATTTTCAGGAATTTATTCAAAGATAAAGACTGGATTATTGGTGGAGACTTCAACTCCCCCTTTCTCTAGGGAAAAAAAGGGGGCAATACCTCCTATACTGAGAGTATGGAGGACCTTGCTAATTTTCTTAACATTAATGGTTTGGTGGATTTGGAATTGGAAGGTTCTAAGTATACCTGGGAAAATAGGAGAACTGGGACTGAGCTCATCCAAATTAGACTTGATAGGTTTGTAGTTAGTCACCTCTGTATGATCAATCAAATCTATTCCTGAAGTCTCTCCCCAGAATTGGTTCTGATCATAATCCTATCCTCCTTAATCTTGGTTTAAATCTGGTCAAGAAAGCAAGACCTTCAGATTTGAAAAGATATGGTTAGATCACCCTGACCTTTTCAACAAAATCCAAGAGTGGTGGAATATCGGGGTCTTTGGGGTTGCTAGTTCTGACTCAGTTACAAATTAAAGCACCTCAAAGGCTGCCTCAAAAAGTGGAACAAAGAAGTCTTTGGTAACATCTTCTAGGAAAAAAGTAGATTGGCTGAAGATTTAAGGAATATTGAGGAACTTATTGATCTTGATGGTCTCAATCCGGTGCTCAAGGAGTAGGAACAAAATCTTCTGGTTGAGTATCATGATATTCTGGCAAAGGAAGAAGTCTATTGGAAGCAACAGTCGAGAGTGAAATGGCTTAAGGAGGGGGACAGGAATACCAAATTCTTTCATTTCTCGGCCACCTCCCGAACCAACCTCCTCAAGATAAATGAAATTAAAAATGAGAATGGGGAGATTCTCTCGGAGAGCAAGGAAATAAACAAAGTCATCATAAACTATTTCAAGGATCTCTTTCAGCAAGGTCAAGGGATTGAAGAGCAAGAATCAAAATAATATCCTGAACCTGTTCCAGAAAGTCATCTCCCCAGAAGAAAATCGTGAGATCTTAAGGATCCCTTCTGAGGAGGAAATCAGATTTGTGGTCTTCGATATGGAACCTGAAAAGTCGCCTAGGCCTGATGGTTTTCAGGCTCTCTTTTACCAGAAATTCTGGAAGGTGATTAAGAATGAAGTCATTGAAATGGTCCAAGATTTCTTTAGTAATGGGAAACTCCTCAGTCAGCTTAATAACACTTTCTTGGTCCTTATTCCAAAATTGCAGGAGCCAATGAAGTCAAATATTTTAGACCAATCAGTCTCTGTAACACGAGTTATAAAATCCTAACTAAAATCTTAGCTGGAAGAATCAGATTGGTTCTCGACCATTTTATTTCTGAAAATCAAGGTGCCTTTGTCCCAGGAAGGCAGATTACTGATAGTATTGTGGTGATTCAGGAAGCCATCCATTCCATTGTCAATTTTGACAGATCTGCTATGTTCCTTAAGCTTGACATGCACAAGGCCTATGACAGAATTACTTGGTCTTTCCTTGAGGCCATCCTCAATAAAGTGGGCTTTGATAATTCTCTGGTTAGAATGATAATGACTTGTATATCTACTGCCAGTTATTCGGTTTTGGTCAATGGTAGTCCAGAGGGCTTCTTCAAAGCTGGTAGGGCTTAGACAAGGTGATCCCCTATCTCCTTTCCTCTATGTTATAATGGCTGAATCTTTGAGTAGAATCTACAAACAAGCTTTACTTTCTAGGAGGATTTAGGGAATCAAGATTTCTAATGGCCTCCCCGATCTGCCTCAATCAATTTGTTGATGATAACTTCCTGATGGGAAAGGCCTCTGTTCAAGAAGCCACCAACTTCAAATCTGTTCTCATGGACTATGAGTCGGTCTCGGGGTAGATGGTTAATTTTCTCAAAAGTGTGGTGTTCTTTATTAATGTGGAGAAACAAGTCCAATTAAGGCTCGCTCGCATTTGGGTTGCAAAATCAAGTGTTTTCCGGATTCTTATTTAGGAATGCCTCTAATCCACAAAAAGCCTGATTCCTCTATCTAGAATGCCCTGTTGGAAAGAGTTAATAAGAAACTTTCTTCTGGAAAGGCCTCCTCCTCTCTCAGGTGGGTAAGATCCAACTCCTTATGAGCTCTCTTCAAGGAGTTCCCATTTTCATTATGTCTCTCTTCAAGCTCCCGGCCAAAATTATTGAAGCTTTGGAAAAAATTCAGAAGAGATTTTTGAGTGGAGCCTCAAAAAGTTTAAATTCCCTCTGGTGGCCTGGGACAAGGTCACTAGGCCAAAGATGTGTGGGGGTCTGGGTCTGAAAATTTTACCTATCATGAACAAAGCTTTGGTTGCTAAAGCTGGTTGGAGAATTGCTAGAGAGGAAGGATTGTGGATTGATATAATAAAAAAGAAATATCTACGGAATTTAGGTAGAATTGACTCTTTCTTCTCTCATGAAAATCTCCCTAGAGGATCCTTCTTCTGGAATTCCCTATTGGATTCAAAATACATTCTCTCAAAGGGCTCCCTTTGGGAGATTGGTAAGGGGAACATGATCAGATTTTGGTGGGATAATTGGATAGAAGAATTCCCCTTAGCGGATCAGGAAATTTGGAAGGAGGTGGCTCAATTCTATGAGGAGAATGGTAAAATCTGGATAAGAGATTTTTGGAGGCATGATGATGATGAGGTCCAATGGGAAACCATAGTGCCCCCTGGTTATGATGGTGATTTCAAACCTTTTCAAGATCTCAATAAGAAACTCAGGGAATTCTCATCCCCATATTCCAAACCAAGGAGGATTCCATCATTTGGAAAGAGGAAGACTCAGGAAATTATTCTGTTAAATCAGCCTATAGATTACATTTCAAGAAAGACTTCCAAAAAGAGTATTGGGGTAAGTTATGGATTAAAGACTTGATCCCTAAGATCAATATTTTTTATTGGTTGGCTACTCAAAATAGAATCCTGACTGTTGAAAATCTTATAAAAAGAGGAATGCAGATCCCTAATAGGTGTACACTTTGCCGGAGAGGGGAAGAAAATGTGAATCATCTTTTTTTACATTTTCCTTTCTCTAAAGGTGTCTTCTCACTGATTTCGGAACTTTTCAACATGCAATGGATTATGCCTTGAATATGGAGGATTGTTGCACCCAATGGGAGAGCCCATTTAGATTTCCTTTTCTGGCCTGGGCATGGAAGATTGCACTACCTCATCTCTTATGGGGTCTATGGAAAACAAGGAATGATAGTGTTTTTAGAGACCAGAAACCTCTGATTGGGGTGGCTAAAAGGAAAATTCATGCTACCATTAAGGAAAATCTCAAACTGTTTAAAGGAAAAACAAAAATCCCTGCCTGAAATGGGAACATGAAGTCCTAGATAATTTCACCTATAGTCAGGTCAAGAACAAAAGCCAGGTAAGAATGTAAGTTGGATTAGACCTTTGGGAAATACGATCAAGATCAATTTTGATGGGGCCTCAAAGGGGAACCCTGGCCAAGCTGGGGGTGGGGGCATCTTAAGGAATAGTGAGGGTGATTGGTTATTTGTCTATGTTGGACCCCTGGGTAAGCAAACTAATAACATGGCTGAAGCTAGAGCCCTCCTTTGGGGTATTTTGGTCACTAAGGAAAAAGGCCTTAAGGACATTCAGATTGAAGGTGATTCCTTAATTGTTATAAATTCTCTTCTCAATAGAAGTAAGATCAACTGGCCGATAAAAAATATCATTCAAGATATCAAGGAATTGCTAAAGTTTTTTGACAAGATATCTATCAATCATACTTTGAGGCAAGGAAATAAATGTGTAGACAAGACGGCCAACGTGGGAGTCCTTTGTAATGAATACAAAATTTGGTGCAAAGGGGAGAGATTACCCTCTAATATTAATGATGAAATCATTAAGGATAAAAGGCGCTAAGTTTCATGATGTCGGCACGAGCGGGGAAAGTATTTCAGGCACCAAGATAGTTTATACAAAAATCACTGTTTCAGTTCAAACTCGGATAGGGAGATCAGTTTGTGGATTGTGAAAAGTTTTAGCTGGAACGAAACCTTGACAAAGTGCAGATGGGTGGCGACAGGATTTGTGTGGAACCCACAGTCAGAACATGGAAGAGAGCAACAAGGATCTATGGAACAAGCTTAAAGTGGGTGGATTTAGTAATTTTATTGCTAAATTACATGGTCACGACCCTACTCTATCCAAGGATTTCGGCCAAGCTTGGAAAGAAGGGGTTTTTACTATCCGTGGTGTGGAGGTCGAGGTCTCGAATCCAATATTGCTAGGGTGACTAAAATGAAGATGGATGGTTTAAAAATCTACAAGGAAAGAACCTGCAGAGACCTTGAGATTGAGCATTTTTTTGTTGGCAAGGAGACTTGTTTTTTCTTCACTGATGGCATTGCACGCTCGTGTATTCCTAGAATCTGGAAGGATGTCTGCCTTCAAGTTATGAAGTATATCACTCTGGAGGGTAAGTATAGAAAAATCTATACCCATCACATGACCTTCCTCAACATGTTCCATCATAATTTTATGGTCAGTATTCCTTTTTCCTGGCTACCTCTCTTTCGAATTCGCATTGATGGCATTCCAAAACAAGAAAGCTGAGTTGCCCCTTCATGAGGGTCTGATTCTTCTTGTTTGAGAATGGAAAGCCTTTTGGATCACCCTTTGGTCATGGCCCTGGAGGAGCAAGACGAGGATGATGACATTACTCTGGTGGAATGTCTTACTAAGATGAAAGAGGGTAAAAGTATCCCCAGGGGGGATGGAAATGACAGAGACAATAATGAGGGAGGTGTTGGGGAAGCCAACGCTTCTAGGAAGAATGATTGTGTGGGTGATCCCATTGTTTTCAAAGATATGGAACAGGAAGATGGTGTACTTAGAGGGGGTCCTCAAAGCTATGGAGGTGAGGGGAAAAGGGAATCCATCTTGAACATCATAAACATTTTGAAGAAGATGGTTGCAGACCAGGTCCAGATTAAACACCGAATGAAGGAGCTGGAGACTCAGGTCAAAGTGCTTCTGGACAGTGGAGGAGATCGAAGGAGAAAAGAAAAGGAGGAGATTCAACCTCCGCATTAGTAGCTCGGAGGAGGAATAGATGGTGGTTGTTTCTGGTTTCTGGTCATTTTATTCTTTGGTATGGGACCTCTGGTGGTTTTTTGTTTGTCATGGAGGCTTTGTAGGTCTCTGGAACTTTTGTGGACTTTGGGCAAACTGTGATGCCCTATTTTTTCTTGGTTTTTTTGTCCTTTGGGGGTCCAGATCCTGCGTTGTAAGAGTTAAGCCTATTTAACTCACTTTTCGGGACCCTTATCTGGATTTTTCTTTCTTGTTTGTTTTTGTTTGTGTTCCTCTCTTATTCGACCCCAGGAGTTGATCCTGTTTTTTCCTTATCTAATAAAAAAATACATCTTTGGAATATCTCATAACTCCTTTTCGGAAATGGTTCGGAAAGAGGCAGGATACCCTTCACCTTCAACGAAGACACCCTAGAGTCACTCCCGTAACTGTGTGGTTCTATTTCAAACATTTCTAGGGATCAAAAAGGTGGTTTACTGAGTGCAATAGGCTAAGCCACATTTTGAATACTTGGATCAACACATTGGAGTATGTGAACATTCCTCGGTTAGAGAAGATCACACAGACAATTGTTTGTCTTGTCAGAGAAGTGAAAGGGCTTGAGTTCAAACTGATTAAATTTCCATGGGATGCGTCAAAGGAAGAATATTAATCATAGGAAGGGTATTCATTAAATAATTGAGATACTTCATCCTTCTTCATTCTCTTTCTCCTTCTATTCTCACTCTCCTTCTACTCCCTTTCTTCTAATTCTTCATTGTGTGTAATAATGAAATTTTTTTCTTATTCATTAAAGTTACTATGTAATATTTGTGTAATATAAATTCCCTTTTGTAATTATAAAAAGGGGACTTATTTTATCTTTCCTAAGGATATTTTAAAATTCACTTGTAATGGGAATATGAAAAGTCATGTGGGGGTAGATGGAGAGATGGATTCAAAGCTATAAAAAGATATAACCTCCTCATTGTAAGGTGATGGTTGATTCTTGTTTACTAGCTCTCATTGTCTTTCTAGGAACAAGTGCCTTCATTTCCATTATTCTCTTGTCTATTGAAATTATTTCTCCATCTCAACCGACACTCCAAGAGCATTTGTAGATTGTGAAATATGATGCAATAAAAAAATTGGTTCTTGTTTATTGTTCCTCTTTCTTTGTGAATGTTTTCTTGATTGATTCAAGTGAAATACTCTAATTTTAATACAATGAACTCAACTATAATATTTTTGATTAAAATCCATTTCTTATTTCCCTTTCCTTCTTCCCTCTCTAAGAGATTTTCCTTGTATTCCATACAAACAGTTGCCACAAGTTTAGGGAAGTATTCTTATGTGATCCCGGTTTATAGGCCACCCCTAGAAATTAGTTTAGTTTATATTTGTTTCCTTTCTTTCAATAAATGGAGCTTCCCCATTCAAGTAGAGGGACCTAGTCCCAGAACATTGGTGAAATCCCATTATTCTTCCACCCAAAAATAATTTCACCAACACTCCCTTCTATATGTTCATTAGATTTTATGTGGATATTTTAACATGGTTTAGTCTAATGAGGACAAAAACAAATATGCCTATCGATGAGGTAGTGTGCTCGAGAGAATGAAACTTCGTTTTACATACGATATAAGTTGGTAATTTTTAGCCAAACCATCATCATAGGTGAGAATCCAATCCTACCCGGTTCACACTGGTCCGATTCCATAAAGGACAAGATGGAGTGGTTAAGAGGTTAGATCATGCTCTTATTGTTGGAAAGGATGTATTTTTCTTTCTCTCTCCTCCAATAATAATCAACATGTTTCAGTGGTTGAGACTGTTGTTCTATGTAATCATCATCCCATTCATTTTTTCATCTCATGGAATGTTCCTCATTTTAAAATTTAAAAATCCAAATTCTATCTCAACATTGTATATCTTCAACATTAGATAACCCTAGGCCATATTATTAAGATTTGAAACCCGGTTGTAAGACCTTGAAACGATATAGGATGGATAGAGTGGTGAGTTGATATCATCCAAAGGACCTCCACCTTTCTTAGGCTATATGGGAAACATGTACAAACAACCCCATGAGGCTTCACACCATGAATTCCAGTGGATCTCCAACAAGAGCTTGATAACTCGCCCTTTTGCATTTCGTGCGCAAAAGAAAGTTTCCCACTAGAGACATTAACTCAAGATTGAAGAGGCACACAAAGTAATAGGTGCGTATCTCAAAGCTAGACTTCATTGGCTTAAGATTGGAGACAAATATTCCAAAGATTTTTTTCTCTTCGCCACTCTAGGTACTTTGCTACCACAATCAAGGCCATTTAAGTTGTTAATTCCAATCTCACCAAACAGCCTAATATTTTGCAAGATTTTGTTTTCCATTATCACGATGTTTTTATAGCTCAACCTTACTCCCCTAAAATAGAAGATGCTTTAGTAAAATGTTTGTAATTGGTCCCCACAAGGTATTACAAGCTCATAGAGTTTCCTATGATAGACCCCTCTCTCAATGACCTCATGGAAGTAGTTATGCAAATGACATTAGATAAAGCCCTAGGTATTGATATTTTCCTTGTCATTCTCACAAATTCTTTGGGATATAGTTGTCCCTAATTCACATAAAGTATACCTTGAATCCATGAACTCTAATTCCTTAGGGGAGCTTATCAATCAAAGTGTAACATCAAAATTATCCCTAAAGTTGGAGACCCTGAGCAGATTTTCCTATTAGAGACCCATTACTCTCCTCAATGTCTCATAAGATCATAGCCAAAGACCTTTCTAACATAGTCAAACATCTTCTTCCCCTCATTTTTGAAGTGAATAGATGGGGTTTATGCAGAATAGATACATTCTTGACAATGTGATATTTGTTTAGGAAGGTATGTAATGGGCAAGAGTATCTTACCAAAAATCCCTTTTTGTGAAGATTTATTTTGAAAAACATATGATAGGATTGAATGGCCTTTCATTATTTTCATACTTCAAGCTCTTGGTTTTGGACCTCACTTTGTTCAATCTATCAACATGCATTTTCAAGATGCATGAGCTTGCATTTCCATTAATCGTTCCCAATCCTATAGATTTTGTCTATTCAAATCTATCGAGATAAGGATAACCCCACCCCCTCTCTTTATGTTTTTAAAACTAAAGGATTTAGCAATCTACTCGCCAACTATTCCTCCCAAGGTTTTGTCAAAGGAATAATGCTCCTCATTCAAACTAATAACTCACAAATGCAAACTTTGTTGATGACTATTTTCTCACTTTAACTAAAGAAGAAGAAGAATCGGTCAAGAATACCATGGAATGTTAGGATATCTTCTTCCTTTCTTTTGGATTTTCCTAGACTCAATGTTATAGGAAATCTCTAACTCACAAACCTCCTTGGTTGGAAGGATTTCAATGGAAATCGATTCAACTTGACGTGTGCAACTCAAAATTTTTGGCATACCATTTACTCTTCTGATTCTCCATATGAGCTATGGAATTATGTTATTTAAAGAATGGAAAAAAGATAAATTATTTGATTACTAAACCTATTTCTCTTGCAGAAAAAATCTAAATTTCTTTAAGGTATCGACTGTCACTTATGTTTATTATTCATCTTATTGGGATCCCTCAAAAGTGGCCTACGTTGAATTCGAAAAGCTTCTTAGAGACTTCGTATGGGCTAACTCGAGGGCAAAAAGGGTTCCACAAAGTGGCACGAGAAATATGTTGTCATCTTAAAGAAGTAGGAGGATTGGGATAAAGCTTAAAGGAAATGATCTTAGTGTCAAATGGATAGTTTGAAACTTGGAAGGATCTAAAGCATGAAAAATCTTGTTCTAACACTATATTGCTCAAAGGGTCCCTATGATACATCAAACACAAGAATGCTTGGGATTCTAGAGTCTTCTCCTTTCTCCCATGCTAGTGAAGATTCATGGCACCTTTGTTGTTGAGAGCATTGGAAAGATTAGGAATTAGTCAATCCATGTCTCATTTAGGTTGGGATAACTTTAGGACAAGGGTGTTAGTTAATTCTTTCTATTTCTCTCTCTCTATAATGGTCTCTCATCCTCAATTTCTAAAATGTCCCATTTACCATGGTGGGCCCTAGATTAAAATTATAAAAAAATAAAAAGGGGTTAGAGTCATTGGGGACATATTCTACAAGGATTCTTGGGCTTGGATGTCATGGGACATTCTCAAAGCTGAATTCCAACTTAAAGAAGAGGACGTCAAATCCATTACAAAAATCACAAACTCCATACCTAATAGTTGTTTTCACAAAATTGGGATTTCTTCCAACATTCCTTTGTGGAGAGATAGGAATTGACCGATATCTAATCCCTTACGTCACTACAACCCCCATATTGGCTACCATTTCCTTTCCCTTAAACATGTCACGAGTGATTCTTTAAGCCATCGTTGGAATCTCACAACTAGGGTGTGATTTGGGTTAGATAAAATGACAATATCGGAAAGATCACACTAAACCCAAAAATATCATTTTCTATGTTGCCTTATTTATTACGGCCTTCTTATTAGAGACCGGATTAGACATATGGGGTTTCAAATCCCATCTATCTTGTTTGCCAACAACCAGAGTCTATTAAACACCTCTTTTGGTTTGTCTTGCACGCCCAATCTGGCTTGAAATGGATTTATACCCTTTTCCAACCATTCACCGCTGATATTTTTACTTGGAAAATGGTTCATCTAGGGGATTTAATGTTGCTTCTTGTAAAATACAAAACTTATTGGAAAACGCGTTTAGAGTTGATATTCTATTTCATATTTGGAAAGATAGAAACTTTTCTTGCTTTAATAATGTTTATATGGAGAGATAATTCTTTGTGACTAATAAAGTTATTATGATCTCCAATGTTATGCTCAAGATCCTAGTCCAAGTAGAAAAGGTCTTCTGGAAGTGGAACACTTGTAATCCCTACTTTCACATCGTGGGAATACCCGTGCACTATTAGTCAGTGCTTTTCGTCCCGTTGTGCCACCACCCCCTTCTTAGGGCCGTGAGTCAAGCTTCCATAGATGTCATTCTAGTAGTTGTTTGAGCTCCTCTCCCGATACCACCACACTCTTCCCGATCTCAACACCCTTCTCTATCCACCGTGGTAGTAGTGGGTGAGATGCCCCCCAAAGGGGAAATTTCCCATGCCTAACACTCACCATTTCTCCTCACCACCAACATTAACAAGTTAGTGAAGAAGAAAATCAACAACTTAATGTGGGTGTGATCCTATCTCAAACACACTCACCCCTCTGTTAGGGGGACAAGTCGGACAAACCTCGACCTCCACCCTCCATGTTCGTTGTTGCAACCTAATGCTATTGATTTTTGGTAGTAATGGTGTCTTTTATTTCATGCTCTTTTTTTGGTTAAAAATCACACTTTTATTACGTAATCATATTTTTTTGATGTCCTCATGAGATGATTTGGCTTTCTTTGAGGCCTTCTTAGCTCAATATAATTCAAATTTTAGGGTGTGACTTCTTCCACCCATTTTTTGTATGATTAGCAATGTACTATATTTTTGTATTAATAAAAATATGCTTTTCAATTAAAAATATAATTTATTTTACATTAAAAATACAATTTATTTTACATTAAAAATACAATTTATTTTACATTATGTTAAGGATAAAACTTGAAAGACAAGTATCACAATCTAATTATTATTTATTCATCCTTAATAAAAACGGACATTCATAATACACTACATATCTATTTTTCTTTTATATTCTTATAAAAGTAGATAATAAGCGCCCCCCAAAAAAAAAAAAAAAAAAAAAAAACTCTTCATTTGTTAACCACCCGCATTATTTATTTATGATAATTGAAACCTATGGAATGGGATGGCAAGTTAGACGTTAAGTTTACATTGCACCGTCACCCATTTGAAACTTTATATGCTAATTTGTTCTCGCTTTTACTTGTTGCGAATGAGCTCTATTATTATTTGTATTTAGTTTTATAGGTATTCTTGTATCGTATAGGTATTTGCTCCCGGAGGTGTTATGATTTATGTGTCTATGCATCATCGCTTTAAGCAAAGTTTTTGTCGCCATGCATGTTCTTTGATTTTTCTAACTTTTCACATGTACCCTTATATTTTATTTGGTGTTTTACACTTGTACTTTTATATTGTTATTTGTAACTATATATTTTTAATTCATAATAAGTTCTTCATTGTCTTCTTATGTTTGCTCCCTTTTCATGTTTTTTTAGCTTCTCTACTTCTCTCTCCTTATGTTTCCTTGCTTTTTGATATAATTGTCAAAACCTTCATAGTATACGATTTTGGCACTTTGTTTGCCGGTGTTTTTATCCTTGAGAGTTTGTCTTTTTTTTTTTCCTATTTTAATGTATTTTATTTGTTGGATTTTGTATCAATAAGAGCCTAATTTGAATTGAAAAAGTCAAAATATACTATAAATAAATGTATTAGTGCATTTGAGGACATGTACGTAAGTGACGATCCTAAATGAATTTAAATAGAAGTTTCAATGGTAATGAATCTATTTATTTTTGAAATGACCATGTGCTAAAAGCATATTTTAAGGCATCTAACATTTACCACTTCGTCTATAAAAGAATAAGGGTTTAGACCCTTGTACTAGAGTGAGTTTCAATTGAATTACATTTTGTTAATTTCAAGATTTGTTCCCTAAAGGAGTTTGTTTTGAGAAAGCCCTCAAAATGACACCCTATTTTTCAAATTATTTTGCAAGGTGTTTATGTTGGAGGACTTGGAGGAAGGAATGTTAGATATGTGCCAACAAAGTTACATTTTGGATCTCTTTGCCGCGCAATTTGTACCTCGCTTATTAATGGTGGGTGGGGGCTTTTGTGGTGGGGCTTGCCCCTCCATTCATGTCGCATGGGGTCCCAGGGGGCGACATGAAAGGATTCGGGGTAGAGCCCCTGAAGCAAAAATTAAGGAGTCAATCCCTTGTTTCTAGAAAGATGAATTCAACCAAATTCTACCGAATTTTATTTTTAGAAAGGAAAATCCTAATGGCGTTTTTCCACTCTATTTTTAGGAGGAGGAATCCTAACTGTACTTTGCCAATTAGATGTATATATTTTTGTGGAGATCTAAAGTTTCTCATAACGAGTTCGCATGTAATCTGTTCATCTTGAATTAATAAAGCTTGATATCTTACCTTTGTGGATGTTTCCTTAAACATTCGACTAGAGTTTTACCACATAAATTTGGTGTTTGTCTCTTGCATATTTGGTATTTTGTATATTTTATTTTGCTCTATCTCCCTAGTGTTAATTTGTTATTCTACTTTCTACATATTCATTGCTGCATATTTTGACATTTCCTAACAAGGAAGGTTCTAGTAACTCCCAATAAATTATAGAAAACTAGAAAAGTTTATAGAACCTTAGAACAAAGCGTTATGATAGTAAAATTCAATGCAAAGTTGCAAAACAGTTGCCGGAACCATATTACTATAATTCTATCTATGCCACTTTAGTACTTGCCAATTTTAGTGACGTTGTTCATATTTAATTGTTTTTTAGATTTGTTTCCCCTCACTAAATTGAGTTGCTTTCCATTCTTAATATTAATAAATGCCACTGAATTTGCAACAATGAATCAGCATCATCTACTCCGAAGCAATATCTACAAATTCTAATTCACAAATTTTTTACGTTTTCAATTATTCCGATTATTTTTAAATTAACTGAAGTAAATTATTGTTATCTCTTCAATTAAACTGAATTTTATTATTTAATAATGATGCCCTGATTTACAAAAGAGAGATAAAAACACTTGTATACGCTTAAATCACCACAAATATATACAGCAGACCTATAATGCTATATCTGCTCTTAGAATGGAGACATACACAGAATTTGATAACTCAGTGTTAAGAAGGCATTTCTGCAAAATCTGACCTGATTTGTTCAAAAGCCTTCACGATGATGTCATGATTTTCAACTGGGTTCAACGTAATATAGCATCGCAGGAGGCGCTGAAGATCTCGATGGTAACGAATATTGTTCTCTTTTATCATTTCCACCATTGATTCTCTAAAATCCTTTTGCGGATCACACGAGGATTTCACCACTGCAATGCTCGCACCCGAGTCGCCACATTTAACAGAATTCTTATCAGAAGTAACAATATGGCATTTATCTGCTACTTTAGACCTCTTCTGCTCGCTTTTTGTTCCTTTCGACCTCAGTTTTGCATTGTAATTCATGCCATTGGGCTTTGGAGAAAGAACTCTGGTTCTGCTTTTGTAATCGATTTGGGACCTCGAGTTTCCCAGCTTTCTGGCTGCCTGTGGATTGAAATTCGTAACAGAAGCTGCCGAAAGCTGCGTCTGTCCTGCATTGAACTTTTTGCGAGCAGGAACGGACTTTTTCTCCGAGCTCTCTTTCTGCTTTTCTTCTTTAATTCCATATTGAAAGTCCCTTGGTCTGGTCATGGAGGGCCTGCATTCCTCCCAATACTGAAGAAATAACTGGTTCTGTTCAATCTCTGCGGACAAACCTGAAGACTTCAATATATCAATAAACGAGACAGACACTTCTTCTTCGCTGGAAACCGACAGTGCTTTCTGGTCAATGGAGCATACAGAGCTCAATCTGCAACTGCTGTAAGAATTTGAACGAGTAAGACTGGTATCCGGGACAAATGGGTTCCCAACCAGTCCAAACATTTCCGTCACTTTTTGCCCCGGGGGCTGTACCCGCCTGAAATCCTCATATTCATTTACGGGGCTGGGCAATCCTGCAACGTAGTTGAAATGGTGACTTGATTGCTTCAAATTTCCGGTTTTAGACTCCGATTGAGGGCAAAGCTGGGCTGGATCCAATCTATCCGTGAATTGTGTACTGCAATTCTTTGTAGACAGTTTAGAGTAGTACCTTACAGGCTGATCTTGTTCTTCTAGTTCATCTGAGATCGAAAAGTCATCTCTTACTGTTTCCCTTGATTCCCAAACGGAATCCACTGTGGCTCTGCAGCTGCAACCTGCAGATATTCTGGAGCCTCTAAAAGTAGAGGACGAAGACGACCCACCTTTGCTTTTCATCTTCCCTTTGCTCGTCTTTTGTTTCATGGATTCAATCTCCACCATTTCAGGTTGAGCTCTGCACCTCGCTGCTTCTTCTCGAGAGTTCCTGTGATTGTAAACTCTCTCTCTCCTGCCATAATGATGGCTGCTTCCGGGAAAACTAATGGCAGTCTCATCTCTATAAGTACCGTACGTGGATTGAGCAGGTCTTCTCTTCTGGGAGTACTCTCTGTACCTGCCAATGTCTTCTCTTCTCTTCTGGGACTCTCTGTACCTGCCAATGTCTGTGAGCTTGTAGAACCACACATTGGGCATTACATGAGACAGCCTGAACTTTGAGTTTCCCATTGAATGTATTAAACTCTAATTCTCCATAGCCATCCTGCTCGAACAATAAACTTGGCCTGCATAAGACAGATTCTCCAGTTATCTTTCAAAGTCCAATGTTGAGCACAATGCGTAATAACATAAGACATTACATCGATGTTGTTAGGTCCAATGTTTCAATCCGGATCTAAACAAAGCTTTTAATGAGGTCTAAGCAGTTGATGGACCCCAGACGTTAAATTTAACGTTCCACTATACCTGTCTAACATTTTTTGGGTATACAAAACAGTGTTATTTATACCTAATTAATTGTTTAACATACTATTTTGTATTTATTTAACTATATTTAATTTGTACCAATATAATTTACACATAATTCTATATAAAAATGGTGTTATTTTAAATAAGCAAGCCATTATGCGACGCTATATCAAAAATGTGTAAGTATTTTACAACTAAAATTGCAAATAACATATAAACCAGAGTCAAATTTAACCCTTGATTGATGGGATCAAAAATCAAAATAAGGATGTTTAGGGGGAAATGATTTTTAATATAATTATTGTAATATTAATTTTGTAAGATATTCATTTCCTTTATATAGTTTTTGGCATATTTAATTTAGATAGTACTATAAGTAAGTGTTCTCTTTTCTCACTCTTTTTAAAGCATTGTCTATTTGTGAATTTTACATTTAATATGATGCAAGCTAGTTCTTAGTTGAGTCATCAACATTTGTGTCTTCTATTTGATTTTTTCTTATATATAAGTTTTTTTATCATGATTGAAAGATGCATTAAAATCTTTAAAATAAAATTCTTTTTACTCTAATTTATGTGTACATTTTTGCATGGTAATGCCCCATTTTCTCATCAACTTACTGTTTTGTTTCATTCATGTGTTGTTCCTCCTTAATTCTTCCTCCACTACTCTTGTGGGCCCTAATAATGAATCTTCAAAGTTTTTGACTTCTTTTTGTAACTTACATCCAAATTATAGCCACTCTATGCATCATTGTTAATGGTACAAATACATTGAACAATATTTTTAATGGTACAAATACATTGAACAATATTTTTGTGGTTTCCTAATCCCATAATTCTACATTCTTATGGATCTATTTTATAATAAGTCTAACTTTTATCAAAATCAAAACTATATTTATATTATTCTATTTCTTTTAAAGAACTTCCTTCAATTAAAATTTATTTATTTCTTTTTCCTCGAAATAACTTTAAAAATCATAACTTTGAATTTACTCTATTCATTACATCCCAATC
Source organism: Taxus wallichiana var. yunnanensis (assembly GCA_018340775.1). Taxonomy (NCBI): domain Eukaryota; kingdom Viridiplantae; phylum Streptophyta; class Pinopsida; order Cupressales; family Taxaceae; genus Taxus; species Taxus wallichiana. The sequence goes on from JADAXU010000134.1 coordinate 331,820, forward strand.
TCTTAAACAAAAAAATATTCGAGATCTTCCCAAATAAGAGACAGAATTATGTACATTATAAAGACTCGGCAACCCTAAATTAATGGGAAAAAAACATGGGCTCGGCTTATATGGAAAAGATGAGAAATATGGGGGCCAAGAAAGAGACCCAAAGTGTAGATGTCAAATTCAGCAGCTGTGTGAGCACGTGTACAACTTTGGATTTTATAGCAAATATAGCACGGCACATGCACATGCACATGCAGATTGCAGGGCAAAATGTGGATGATGAGACGAGGGCAGCTTCTTGGGGACTCGTAGACCTGTCAATCATTGGGCAAAATACACACCAATATAGATTCCCCTCCTCATTGCACCCACCAATATCATCGGGGTTTTTTGTTTTACTTGGTTTTGGGAACTAATTTAACCCTGGCGGTATATTACTTGAACCCTTTGACTTGAAATGAATCTTCATTCCAAGCTTGGAAATTGACATTATGTAGCTTGCATGTCGCAGTTTATAAAGTCTCAATCTTTTAAATACGTTTGTTCTTTTAATTTTCTTATTACTAGCGGTTGTATCTCACGCCCATAGGAATATGGATGAAAAGGATAAATGAAATTTAAAAACATAAAAGATGATTTATTTATAAGATATAAAATGTAAATGAAAGAAAATAAAGAATACCGAGGGGAAGGATAGATATTAACTAGTGGAAAACAAAGTCTAGTACAAACAAAATAAAAATTTGTGAATCATAAAATGCAAATGAAATCAAATAAGATTATGTCATTTGAAAACTATCAACCTCTTTATTCAATGTATTTAATTATATTAATTGTTTAAATTAAACAATATCTTTCAAATTGTCCACTTATATTCCATGTTATTTCATTACCTTTATAAATTACATCTATACTACACCATAACAAAGATAGAAATATTGTTCCCTTATTGTTGCCATTCTAACCAATGTACATTATGTCTTGTCTCAATGTTAATCAAAAGTTATTGGTATTTCTTGTCATTTCAAAATGGAAGAAGAATTACTAAACAAAAGAAACTCACACCAAAAAGTATGGAAATGGTTAATGAACACCATATAATTGCCCCTCTATCATTTATGAAATGCACTTACAACAAAGATGCTTTATTTGATGGAGTTAATTAAGACACAACTATAATTATAAGTACTCAGCTTTTTTTTTTCTATCCATAATATTTAATGATTAAAACAAATAAATACGTAAAAAGATAAACTCTAATGTAGAAGTTTTATAGGGAATGACTCGCACAATTAAAATTTAAAAGAGCAATCCACAAGAAAAACCATAAATGTACACTCTTAATTTTGAAAGTCAACTAAACCTACCACTTCATAATATTGTTTTCTAATTGTACATACTAACATTACACATTATTTAAAAAAAAATTTAAAAAAAATGATCTTCATTTACTTAATATACTTACATATATCAATATAATTTATATATAAATCTATTTAAATTATATATAAAATATAAATTTATGTAAAAACCTGACTGTCATATATTACATCTGTAAGTTGAAAGAGAGTTGTCCAAAATTTATATGCATTTTTATAATACAAAAATATATAAATGGAAATCAAAATTTATCGCTGCAACCTTACATAAACCCCAATATAATCATAACGCATAGTAGAATTAAATAAACTTAAAACTAACATAAATATGAGAAACCAACAAATTATAATACACCATGAATTAGTGAATAAAGTAAATAAGAAAACCCTAAATCCTTATAAGTAATTGAATTGCTTGTACGACTACCAAAACGTGGATTATATACCTTTCCTCATCTTATCCAAACACACTTCCGGATCCTTTAGGACACGAAAGAAAAATGAAACCTTGGATAAATTATTATTTTTATTCAATGTCTTCCAGCGCTTCCTCCTCTATCTAGATTTACCAAGGCAGTTTAGTGTTTGGATGGGACTTAAATATCAAAAATTGCAGTTCCAAACTCTTGTGGAAAGTAGGTACCAAGTGTATTTTCTTCTACCTTTGTACACGCCAAGATTTTTTTAAATATGACGTGGCATCCCTATGTGTAGCAAAAAATGCACAGTTCGTGGCTGATAGCGATGTATTTAGATCGACAGTTTTTGTGGGTCCAATGGTCTTGTAATCTCATAGGTAACTCGCTTTTCATTGTTGATTGAAATAGTTCAACAATATTTCGGCTATCATAAATATTTACGCCGAAAGGCATGTTCTAAGTTAGAAAGCCCAGGTCCTTCTGATAGTAGGTACTGGCACGGACGACGGAGATTAATCCTTCTGATAGCAGGTACTGGCACGGATGACAGAGATTAATCGGTCGACAAATAAATCTCTGCAACTCACTACGGCGGAGGTTTTGGTGACGTTAGAACCGGTATGGACCTTTTTGCCTTGTTCGGTATCCGCAATACTCGTACATGCCTTGAGAACACTCGTAAAGATCGGCCTATCAGGCACCTCCCCTGCTTTCATCATTCTCCAGAACATTCCTATAGCTTCCCGGGCATGCCCATCGCGAGCATAACCTGCCAATAGAGTATTCCATGTGACAGAGTCTCTCTGCGACATTTTCTCAAACACTTGGCGTGCATAGTCCAACACGCCACATTTGAGATACATGTGAATTAAAATGTTTCCTAAGAATGTGTCCACTTCATTACCACTCTGAATTACACAGGAATGGATCCTTTTTCCCTCTAGTAAATCTCTGTGAAGGGCGCACTCCTGCAGAGAAAATGCATATGTTTTGGACTCGGTGTTATTGTTGCCCATTTCCATCGTGTTTTCTTCCTCGGCATTTTCTGTTGCCGCCATGCTGCGTCTAAAATTTAACTGAACGCTTTCACCTGGTCTAAATCTCACATTTCTCGAAATGAGTACTTGTAATGGGAAATGCTTAAATAGTTTTGTAATATTCATTCCAATGCAACAGAGGAATGTAATGATTTTCAGTGATGAGCTCAGTGGGCTGCATTTGGTTTCTACAGTTACAGGAAATAAAATTATATGGACGCGCTGGCATTTAACACAGTATCATCGACAGATAGATGTTTTAAAAAAATTCAATACATCCACAAAATTTTCAAAAGAAAGTAAACGAAAAATTTAATTACGCCAAAAGGCGTGTTCTAAGTTAGAAAGCCCGGGCCCTTCTGACAGCAGGTACTGGCATGGACGACGGAGATTAATCGGTCGACGAATAAATCTCTGCAACTCACTACAGAGCCACATAAATCTCGAGCTCTGCAGATGGCATTAAATTTTCACATAAATCAAATGCACGAATGCGGTAGTGTAGAAGAGGTGACTTTAGGCGAATGTAGTTTTCATGGACTTAAAAAAGGGCTTGCGTGGCAGACACGTGGGAGGCGGTGATTGAAGGTGGTTACAGTTTCGATGGGGTTAGTTGCGGATGGAGCTTCGTCTGACTGGCAGGTGAACCTGCCAGCTCCTCTTACCAAGGCTCACGTGGACTTCTTACCGTTAGGTGAGAGGTAAGCTTCGTGGTTGGAAAAAGTTTTCATTAATTAAAGGCACCCCCACATTTACCATATTTGCTCAGCGCATTTAACCTAAATTTCACCTAGGCCTTTTGACTATTTCCATGACTGTCAGATGGGTTTAGCTAACCCCACCTCTATTTCGCCACATGTTCAAATCAGAAATTATTAAAAAAATTATTTGTGTTTTTTTTCTAATTGGATAGTTTTGACCTTAGCAAATTGGGAGTTGAATTTTTGCTATTTATCTTGCACCAAGATACATAGAAATGGCGACGACTATTCTCTCGATATAATGTACTATCTAATATGCATGCTCCCATGAAAAACATGCATGTTTATATATGGGTGAGTCCCGTGGCCAGGTGTCACATCATAGGTAGATTTTTTTAATATATGAGTTTGACAATGTATAGTTGTAGTTGTTTGGCTACAGTTTGGTTGGTAAGATAGTACCTTAGCAAATAGGAGGTCATAGGGTCGAATCCCAAATTTTTGCAGCTAAACATGTGTTTTTCAACCAAAAAAACCTAAACAAAAACTAAGTATAAAGGCGCAACACGTATGCGGGAGATGAGTGGATGTCATTTTTATAGGCATAGGTGCATTCTATTGGGAGAATAGCCTTCACCCATAGAAACTTGCCCCTCCTCTGACAACTTTAAGATAAATCAACGCACACTATGCATTGGTCGACAATGATACACTGGTTATCAGCCGTCCACGTGGTGGGAAAGAGATATGAAATGTGCGCTGGAGCAATGTACAGGTGCCCTCTCCTCCGTCACCCATCATGCAGGATAGGAACAGGACATTCAGATTGTTCAAAATGTATGGTCTTCCCTACTCTATATGGTCACATCTGTTGTGTGAATGGACCATGGTACACGGCGTTTTGATTTGATCTGTGAAAAGGCACTCTCTGATCTTTAATACCTGTGCTGGAGTGGATGAGCTCATTATTTCAAACACAGACCAAAGATGTAAACCTTGTGGAATGTTACCTGTGCTGGAGCGGATGAGCCCACGAGTAGCTCTGTTGTGACACGATGAAACCCACTTCAAGTTTTGGAAGAAACAAATTTTATGTGTTTAAATATGATTTGTGGGAAAGGTTTTTTTTTGTGGGCTTGTGGATTTTTTGTTACATGCCTCTGATGTTTTCCTCGTCCGATGGGTGCAGGGGTCAATTTAATTGCAGGTGTTTTCCTTTCGCCAATCTTGGATCTGTGAGTTTAAGATGGTGAATTTTGTTTTTCCCTAATGATAAAAGTTCAAGATGTCTATTTCTAGAAAAGAAAAACACAAAACCCATTGTGGTTTTACTGATAGAATCCTGGTCTGCCATGGATTGGATTAAAGCAGGAGCAAAACATTTTTTGGTAGAGGTCATGGATTGGATCAAGATCCATCCCTGTTGATTTAAATTTTCTTTTTCGCCATATGGGTTTTATTATTATTGCAAGGGAGTATGTGGGTTTTTACTATATTTCAGAGGAAGTGATTGTTGTGATTCAAACAGATTGAGCTTGATGCTTTCCTGAGGGCCTTTGAGGCTTCTGGATGCCATATGCTGCCCACAAGAGCACCTGCATTAACTACATCGTGTGCAGAGCACCTACATTAACTCAAGATCCACTAAATCATTATCCTCGATAAGGTTATTGAAATTATCTGTTATTCTCTTAACTATTTGGGTATCTTGTTTTTTTCTTTGGCAGTTCTGACTTAGATTGAGTATATAAGTGTATCAGGCTCACACCCTCCATCATTTGTTGAAGACTCTGTGAAAAGGTTGGATATAATTCAAAATGCAATGAAGAGTTTCATATTTAGCATTTCATGTTCTCAACTATTTCTAATGTTGGGCACTTTCATATATGTCTTGAATTTTGTAGGTATGGAAAGATCTTCTCCTATAGGCTCTTTGGAAGGCGTACTGTCATGTCTGCAGATCCAAGCTTCAATAGATATATCTTACAAAATGAAGGAAGGTTGTTCAGAGCAGGCTATCCACAATCTTTTAGAGACTTGGAATGGTAGGGAAGAAAGGCTTTATTTCCATTCATGGCGACCTTCACAGGAAAATTCATGGTATTGTTGTAAATCTAATGACTTCAAAGAAGGTGAAAAACAATTTTATCACAGATATTCAGATCATTCTACAAAAGACAATGAGTACATGGAAAGATAGGCAAATGTTCTTTGAGGTTGAATGTAAAAATCCAAGAAAACTACATTTAATTTTCCTTCTTTCCATTTTATGGACATACGAATAGGAAGGGAATCATAATAACTTTACAATCTAGAGTTTTAGAGTTGCAACAAGTTCTTTCTGTATATGTGATTTTGTTCGATTGGTTGGTGACACTAATCATGTAGACACCATGCAACTAGAAATCGACTTGATGGAAAATCAACTTCTGGGTATTTAAACAGAAGATGAAATAAATGAAATGGCTCCCATATTTTGTGCTTTCATTGGAGGAATTATATCCTTACCAATAAATATACCAGGGTTTGCATATTTAAAAGCAATGAAGGTTATAACTCTTCTCACATTATTCTAATTGAACTCGAAGGCCTCTATTATAGAATTCACTATCACCTATTTTCTTTAACTAATATTGTGTTAGCCTGCTGGATTATTAGGCAAGGAGGGATTTGATAGGCAAGATATGTAAAATAATTGACAAGAGGAGATGTAGTCCTGATGGAGTAAAACATAATTATTTTTCGAAAAGGATTCTTGATGGAAACAATCTTTCACAAGAAATCGCATTTGTCATTTTCATTATTTCTCTCTTGTTTTCTTTGGTCATAAAACTACAGACAAGACCATGTCGTTTGCCATATATTTTCTTGCACAATGTCTTGAAGATGTGGAGAAGTTCAGGTAAGCAATGAATTTTCCTTTACATACATTTGAATATACTTCTCAGAGTAGTTAGTCAAGTCACTACAAATGATAGACAACGATATTACATAAACCTGCACTAGCTAGGCAATTAAGAGTAATTAAGACAATTCCTTGTCAAAATATTAGTAAGTTCACCTCTCCTTACAAATTGAGATACATAAAAAAAATTAAAAAGTAGATAACTTTGTTTGAGTTTATGAACATTGATCCAGTCTAAAAAATAGAAACTAACATAATATCAGAGTAAGAATGTCAAGTCATAAGGCACATCAATAATCAGAAGACATGTAGTTTTCAAACCATGTGGGGTCAAGCCATGTAAGACCACTAGCATCAAGTATTTACATGTTTATGGGCTATAGGAGCAACATTGTCTTCATTCCCTTGCACATTTCCAACGTAAGATATCAGTGCCAATCCAAAGTAATCCAACACCTCTCCTTTACCAGCACTTCCACTAGTATGTTAATGAACAACCTCAGCTTAAAATTGAAAAGTGTATCTTGTGACTGAGTATTCTTGCTCACAATATAATGAAAAAAATCTATTAAGCTGAGGGACTAAAGTCGTCTATCCATCTCTGATGAAATAAATATTTGCTTCCCTCACAAAGTTATGAAGAATTTCAACTTCTTTTACCTGTCGCTTCCCCACCTCAACATTATGGTTCTGTTGGACAAAAATGTATCAATTTATCTTGTTGGCACCAGATTTTTCAGTTCTTAATGTCGTGCTACATTTTCTGAAAGGAAGCTCTTAGAATAGAAACTAACAATATGAATTGTTTGTATGACATACATTTAGTGCAACTTTTGTGCATAGATTTAATCCTCCTAGGTCATTGACTCTAGTAAAACAACATATGGATTTTCCTGCGATTCTGTGACAACATAGAGGCCTGCAAGATGAACCAAAACATAATTAATTGTCCTCTCCTATTTCATTAATCCATCTTTCATAAAAAACCATCATGTTTCTTTATATTTAGCTACAAAATATTCTTAATACTGATTCATTATTATTTCTTACTCCAAATGTAGGATTCCTTTGTGAATCCCCTATTTTTACACCTTGAAATGGTTTGGACAACCATGGTATATGTAATTTATCAACCATAAGATATCTATTAATTCACAATATATTATGATTTAACCTCAAACCATTATTCTACGTACTTGTTTATAGGGTAATATACCATAATTTAAATGCATATTTTTGTTATTGTTATTCACATTAAATTGGAGTATGTACATCTTGGTTTACGATATTATTTTGAAAGTAAACAAATATATATCTCCATGAACACTATCCATTATATGGGACAACTCTATACTTAATACTTGAATGTAAATATTATTTTTCTCTCTAATTCTTAGAATATCTTGCTGATTATGTTATTTTTTTAAAGAGAAATATATATAATATCCAACTCTTCCTCCTTTAGATTCTTATCATTACTTTTTCAGAAGATAAAATTAATTTTTATTTTGATCCGACAACATTCAGGAAGTCACATCACTCTTAAACACTGATTTGGTAAAGTTGTCTCTACAATACACAAAAAAGCAAGAGACACCATAGAGTATGGCAAGACAATTCATCATAAAACCGTTGACCATATAACATTCACCGTCATTGGATAACAACTGGAAGTAGTTTTCCAATCATGTATTTCATAGTTTGTGTCACTTTTGTTAATATCATAAGTCTACATTAAAATTAAAGTCTTTAGGATACTTATAAGTATTAATGCCAAAATGTCTTTTTGTTATTGTTGTACTGTCATGCTATTTTAAAAAATACGATGAAGAAAGTAATTAAAATATTACTTTCTTTCTCCGAAATATTATATCTTTTCAACCGCAATGTTATTAATCTAAGGAATGTCTATATCGAATGCCCTTAAAAATAAATCTAAAATGTGTCTTGAGTCTGTAAACCTTAAATTTTTCACATTAAACTTGTCCTATTAAGAAAGATAATGACGTACAGGATGAGGATAAATCTAAAATATCTATAACTCGCAAATCCTATAATTTCATTATGTAGAAAGGCGTTTGCACATGTGTAACGCTCCACCCCTTCTCATAGTTGACGAGACATGGATGTGCGAGATGAATCGATCGACGAAGCATGGACTCACATCTATCCTTCACGTGTCAAGCAATGGTTCATCAATTAAATCTTCTCGAACTAAGAAAAAAATCATTTTTTACATTTTCCTGCTTGAGATTTTTTTTCCTGAATTCGTAGGTCAAGGGTTTTGTCGCAAATGTGGAGGCCACCGTGGGTTCTTTGTGTTGCAATTGCTCAGCTACCTGTTGCGACAATGACACTAACAAAGGCGACGACGTGAAACCCATAAACACTGACCATTGGGTGGGTGTATTCATTTGAATGGGTCTTGGCCATTACACTCTGTGCACTAACTCACGATCTTGTGCATTAAGTTTCTTGAATGAAAAGTTCTTTTCACATGTAACCGATGACGATAATGTCTCTGTCCTTTTCTTGCTCGCATCATCACCAAGCGTGCAAGTCTTCATATGTTCTCTGCGACACATATATGCATTGGGCCAACATCGGTGTCTCGTAATTTGATTATATGGACACATCCAAGCTATCATTGGTTTCCTTAATTATCACCTTGAATTCTATGTAAAATCAATTCCTATACTCGCCAACATGTCCCATATGAATCTTGATTCAAATATATTATTTTCCATATCACATTGGTGCCTCCATATAAGCTCTAACTGATTGGAGCCATATTTTGTTGTTACCGTTCTTGAATCTTCTATTTCTACATACTTACATTGTATGTGTTCATCTCGACATCAATTAATCAACCCATGTAAGAGGTCACTTTTGTAATATACAAGTCCATTCACTGTGACTCATTTTCATTCTAAATCTTTGTCAAAAAATTATTTGTGATTTTTAATATGTTTTAGTTTCATGTAAATTGGTGGTCGAAGTAGAGTTTAGTTTTAGTCTTATTTTTATAGCTTCATAGACTCAAATAGGTGATCTTAGTTTTATTGATATTTTATCATCTTCTTAGTGTAAAAATATATGTGTGTGTGTCAAAACTATTATTTAATAATAGCTTGTAGCTATATTAGATAAGTTTCTCACATTTGTTATTGAGTCAAAGTCAATGCATGTCTTATAAAGTTTAAATGTTAAATATAGAGTCGTCAATGTTGATATTTTGTCAACCAGCTAGTCATGCATTCCATAAATTTGTGGGTTGAAACATGTCTTGTAAATGGTACTATTGGCTCTATCATCGACATTGTTGATGAAAATTTTTATGGCTACCTACTTTTCCTTTATTTATCGACATCAAATTTAAGCGGTACACGGGGTCCTATGGGATTCGCAACAACCCTTCTTGTGTTCCAATTCCACCAAATTCTAGAGGGAGAGTTCTCTCCTTATCTTCTCTGCAAAAAATGTCCTCAACACCTCTTCTGCAATCACGCATACAAGAGAAATCCAGACTTCATTCCTTGTCCTTAACACTCCCCCTTAGTCCCCAATGACCCTTCCCTTTCAAACTACTCCACTTCTTCTGCAATCCAGAAATTTTCTACTACTCCAATTTTCACCACTTTGTAGTTTTTCATTTTCTTGCTTGATATATCATAATGTTTTGTTGTCCTTCTCAATTTCCTTTCCCGCCAATATTCCTCTTTCGGCGTTGACATCGCACACCTCATGTGCGATTGCTAGTTTAAATATCTGTCTAAAATATGTGAGATGTCAATCTTAAGGTGTCTATTTAAACCATATGGAAAATATAATATAGAGATTTCAAGATTTATATCTCTCAAGATATTTTAAAAAGTTGTATTTCAAATATATATGCTAGTATATTATAAGTATAACAAAAAAAATTAAAAATTAAAATAAATTTATTGTAATAAATATATTTATCTGAAATATGATGATAGATATCTATTTCAAGGTTGTGTACTTACATCTTTCACACACCACATACATTAGTAACTTCATTACGTTTTATATCATTTTTTCATTGATTTGTGGCAAATGTCGTCAATTTATCTCGTACCATTATATGTTGGTCTAAAAATATATTTTTAGTAAATAAAAGACCCAAACATTATGGTATGGCTAAGATATTACTATTTTTCGATTGACTTCTTATAGAAAAGAAAAATATTTAAGTGATGGTCAAATGTATGTCAAATTTAGTGTTAAGAGAAAAAATAAACTCGCTCTATTATAACTTTTAGTTTCCAATGTATGAACGTCTCCACATAATAAGTACTTAATATTCAATTGTTAATATATTAATATGTTTTAATATAAAATATTACTAGATATTATATTTTATTTTAAAAATAAATTTAAATTTATTTTATAGGTATCTAAAAGTGTTGACCATCGCTTTTGTTTTAAGAATTTGAAATTAGTAAGACTTCTCACATGTTGTGGGTGTTTAATTTTAAGGGGTTTTCCATATAAGCATATGTTTATTATTTTGCTCTAAGGTTATCAGACGAACCCAAAATTGCATGTGCTACATTTGTCGAAAATGGTTACAAAAGCCCACATTGATGATTCATATCCTTTCATAAGGTGTTTGAGTTCCTAAAACCATTTCGCAAAGACGTATTTGTAGCCTAAACATCCTTACTTAGCCTATGCATGCTTTCTTCAAGCTTCCCACTTCTTTTAGGCATGTTTTGACCTTAAGTGTCAAAACCATCACCTGTGCTTGGGGGTGGTTTCGTGTTTGTCACCTAGATTGGGCGATGGTTTCGTGTTTATCACCCCGTGCAAGGAGGTGGTTCTCGCATGATTATTCCAAAACCTTCATGCGAAAATTAGACACGCATGATTTTAATTAACTTCACTTCCAAGGCACGTTTGTGAACCAAATTATCTAAATTTAGGCTTGATTGCATGGTCTTCTCTCCCTCTTCTATTTTTAAATAGATTTAATCAGTTTGAATTACCTCTTCACCCAATGAGTTGGCACACCAAGGCTGCCTTGTGTGTGAGTTCACAACCCAACCAATTTCTATATAACCATTGCTTGTTCTCAAGCAAAACCTGGAGAAAATTTATATTCTTGCTATTGCAAAGCTACTTTGTCTTTTTCTTGGAAATTACCAAAGCCAATCTTAGTTCAATTGTGCTTGCACTCTTCCACTTGCATTGCTTCCCAGTCTTCCAATTCAAGTTGTTGTTTCTCCCGCACTTTTCTTCTTCGTTGTTGTTGCATTCCCACCTATTGGACTCACGTGGACACATAAATCGAAAGGATAAACTGAGGGGATGAATATTCACACAACCAAATTTTCCATTGTTCTTGCATATCCAAGTTGGAGGTGTTGTTTGTTTGCTTCATTTATTTAAATTGTTGTTTCTGAATCATATTTATTCAAATAATTCATATCAAATAGAGTAGAAAATAATTATATTTCATTTGCAAATTGTTAGTTAATTTCCAAGAGGGTTTATATCTTTCATAGCAACTCCCGGTGACAAATCTTCTTCTTTCTATCCCTGTGGATTTGAAGGAGAAAGTATCTATAGGAGGTTGTTTATCATATCATAGATTAATTGGAAAAGTTCTTTTTTATGTTAGCATTATTTAGAATACACTTAGCACAAGTGAATAACCACACCGAGTTATTTTCTTGTTTAGTTTTAGTGTAGAAGTAGATTTGATTATTTAGAATAAAAGAAAATTGTTGTTTAGTGATTGTAATATTTCAGTTTTTGTGATTTTCTTAGATTATTTTCCTTCAGTATTAGCTTAGATTATTAATTTCATTTAGTTTACATTGACACTTCAAACTAGTTTAGCATTTAGAATCAACTAGGTAATCAAGCCATAGGGAATTTACGCTACCCGTTCATAGCCTCTAAATCTCCCCTTTTCGATTTAGCTACTAAGAATTCACACTACCAACTCTTATTCATCGATTCTTCTATAGCAAATCCAATTTCAACATTTCCACATCGATTGCCTCGGTGACGACCTCGGGAGTCGAGGGCGGTTGAAGGTCACATGTTGATTTTCATCCGTACAAATTGGTGAACCCAACATGAAGGATTAATTCCTTCTTGTTTCCTTTTATTTCATTGTTATTACCTCACCTCTCCATTTCTTCCCCTATTTTGGTAAGTATTTTATACTTTCTAGAAATATGTCTGGTAGAGAGATTGGTGGGCCATTTGGCTCTAATAGATATTACACCAACGTTCAACCACAAAAATCCCCTTCCCTTTCCGGATGGGTTGAAAATTACACAAGCAACGTGTAAACCCCCTATTTACGGTTCAAATCTAATTAGCTATGTAAGGATGGAGGAAGTTGATCAACCGCTAAACATGCAATACAATCAACCTAATGCAAACCACGTTGTTATCACAAATGGAATAGTTCTTACCATAGAGTCTTGTCAAGACCTCACATTGCCATGCAATCAATAGAAGATGACATATTTGCATGAATAGCTAATCCTCTTCGTCAAATAGACAAGTATTTGGATATAATGAAGGCTATAGCCTCTGAGATATCAAGTTCCTATCCTAAGATTCTTACTTCGAGGAAGACAAGAATCATAACACTGAATAATTCATAACGGGGCATCATGTGCTTTCCCAATCAAACCCTACACCGCAGCACCCCAACAAGGAACTCAATCCTCTCCCAATGATTTCATTTCAACCTTAGTAGGGAGGATTAGAGAACTAGAGAGTGCCCAACCATTATAACCAACTCATGTAGTAGGGAAGAACATGGGATATCTAGTTGATAACAAAGGATACATCCCTACCAATGAACAACCAATGCAACATCCTATTCAACAAGGTTATCCGATTCAGATGAATCTAGTTGACCTTCTTATGGGATTTGACACACTAGGGATGGGTCCTCATCCTTCTCAAACTTATCCTATGCAAGGGCTAGCCGAAAGTGTGTTCTTGAATTCCGATCCATCAAGAAATGTGACATTCCTGGTTTCTTTCCCACTATTCCATATCTTGGTATCATCCCACCTTACATGCACATGTACTCAAAATCCCCCTAGATGGACCCATATGCCATCCTCGATCCATATATGTCATATTAAGGAACTCCATATGTTCTTGTCAACGTGTATAATGTAGCTTATCCAACTCCTCCTCCACCTCCTCATTAAGGATCTTTAATGGTGGAATATTACGCAATGGGTACATATGTTGAGTAATTAAAGGATCCTCTTTACTTCACCGTATGTGGTGTCATGCTTCCATGCCCATTTTTAGATATTCCTAAGTTTAAGGGGAGGAGACCTAAACACTCATATCAAGGTCTATACTATTGCTATCAGGGAATTACTTCCTTGGGATCTTTGTGGTGGCGAAGATCTTTCCAAAGACTCTCGAAGGAATCCCACTGATTGGTATTACCATATTAGGAAGCTTCTATACATTCCTTTACACAACTTGTTTTCGAGTTCATCAAAGCATTTGACATGAACAAGTTGTTGCGTATAGGGATTAGGGAGTTCCTGCATATTAGAAAAGAGGAAAATGAATCTGTCGCCCATTTCATCCAGAGATGGTGACAAGTTCTTTATTCCTCCACAAGTGTGCCAAACATGGACCAAATGGAACTTTGGGATCTTTTTCTTTGCTCGCTCAATCAAGAGACTAGGGAGGAAGATAGAAGTTTCCTTTCCGTGGTTATGAGGAAGTATTGGAAGGTGCGCTTGATTGACCAAGCCATTATGACGAGTGGGCGTAAGATCTATGGTCCCAATGGGAAATTGGTATCCCTAAATCAAAATAATGCAAATTATGAAATCAATGGTGCCAATAACCAAGGGCCTAAGGGTGTGAATCAAAATCATGGAGCTATCATGAATAGTGCTACTGATCAAGCAAAAAATATTGGTGTTACAAACAATGGTAACACTAACAATAATAACAACATGGGAAATCAAAGAGCCCCTAACACCGTGTCTTATTTTAACATAGTTGATGTAAACCGACCCACAAAAATAGAATCAAACCCAATACCCAAACTAGTATAAAAATCTGGCCAAGGGGTAGCGAATCATGGCTATAACAACCAATTTCAAAACTACAACCGAGGTTATAATCAACAATAAAAAGACACTTATCAAAGGCCAAGAGATTATGACCCTAACCTATATTGTGGTTTCCATAAGGTTTGAGGTCACAACGATAGGAATTTCGCGATGATTGCAACAAGTTTTTGCAAAGACTTCCCGTAAACCAAAGGCAACTCTTTGTAGACATTTAATTAGAAAATCCTGAAACGAACCCACAACCTAGTCATACTAGACCTATCACACCTCAAAATATGAACCCTAAACATCCTAGGGATGTCTAAGTGAATCCTCAAAATATAAATAAGGGAATTATTATAGGAACAACAAACATGAAGCCTCAACTTCGGAAACTCTCAGGTTGCTTCTAACCTTAGTTCAAATGATAATACAAATTTTTTGGGATTAGTTGAGATAGAGGTTAAGCTTGAAATTAATACAACAACTCAAAAGAAGGAGTACATTTCATAACCCCTTCCCGCTCTTTCCTTCCCTTAGGATGATGTTCCTACAACCTCAAAACTAGTAGGAGCCTATGATTTAATATTGGATTTGAACGAGACGTTTTCTCACATTTTGTTTCTAGATTTGTAGAAGAATTCACCGCACATGTTCTCGTGATGCTCAATGCACTAGGTATTTGTCATCTAATCCATGTTACACCTCCTCTAAGTTCTCAAATAAATCTTGTTGACTTTGACATACATCCTCCAAGACAGAGTGATAGGGATAATGAGTTTGTTTTTGATATAAAGAAGATATCATATGACGTTGAAATTTCCAGAAGAGGTGATCTTGCCTTATTGTTACAAGTCTGAGTTTACAAAAATTGCATTAAGAGATCCATGATTGATGATGGAGCTACTATAAACATAGTTCCCTTCTCTTTCTTGTAGAAGTTAGGGTATGGAGAGACTAATTGTTCCTCTACAAGAAACACATTACGAGGGTATGACAGTCTCAAAGCAACCTCGATTGGAACCATAGTTCTTCCAATCACACTTGGTCCAAAACCATTTTGACATAATTTTACATCATCGATAGGGAAAAAGTTATAACATGATCCTTGGGAGACCTTGGATTCATCGAATGAAGGCTATCCCTTCTACCATGTTCTAGGAAATTAGATTCCTTCATTTGGGAAAAGTCTTCATTGCTTAAGGGGATCCTAATCCCTTTAATATACTCGTAGAAAACCTCAAGAATAAGAAAGGAGTCCATACACGAGTATGAACTTCCCGTAAATCAATTGAACAAACCATCTCCATCAAAAGAGTTAGTCTTGATCACCCCTGGGTGTTCTCAAGGTCAAGTCGTTGATCCAAAAACTTTGGGGTGGTAAAAATGGATAAGGGTAAATCAATATATGTGGAAACAAAGTGCCCACTAAGACCACACCATAAATAATGAAACTCCTAGAAAGTGACGATCCGATTTTCCTCCCGTTTGAACCACAAGGGATGGGTAGTCTTCTCGTTTTACCATCTCTTCCCTCCGACGACTTAGGTCTAGGTTTAAATATGATAGAATTAAAAAGGAATAGGAACATTCGAGATTAAGATGATACCCATAAAAACCATCATTGAGGGTCGTTCCATTCTAAACCACGGTTTCAACCCATGTGCGTCAATCTAAACTTTTCATATCCATGGGGCAAGGCCTCATCATTGAGCAAGGGTCACAAGTAAACACAATGCTCTACACAGGAGGTAAAGTCGAGAAGCATAGTCATGCTCACCCACACACCATGTATCAAGAACGTGACAAAGAGGTTCACGAATGCATCTTTTAGCCAAATGAGTTTAATTAGTGGACATATAAATTTCTAGGAAAGGGTTGTAATTTTAAGCCCAAAATGGTAGGCCCTTGTTAAGAGGATGGAAAGTTTGAGAATCATGGTTCTCCGATGTGCATATTCACTGCATTTTCACTTGTATATTACTACATTTGCATTGCGTTCTCATCTTCCACTCATTTTGTAAAGTTTTTGATCAAGGGCTTATTCTTACAAAAATTCCTTAAAACTTTTGAAAATATTGGCAAAACATTCAAATCATATCTCTTCAATTTTTCATAATATCATCAATTGTTTTTGAATCATTTCATCAATTCAAACAAGATAAGACAAATATTTGACAAAGTAACCATACCAAGGCCTGCATACTTGGTTCTACTCATATTTTTCTTCTAGATTAGGTGTCTTTTCTTATAGTTTGTTCTAGAAGCTTAATAACGTCACATCTATCCCATATACACCTCTTTAGAAATAAGAGCATTCTAAACATTTTACCTAGGCATATACGTAAAATGCAAATCAACAAAAACTTTTTATTTACACACTTCTTTGCCCACCAACCTTGATGATGAGCCCGTGCCTCTTACTAGTGGCATGAGGTTGGGAAAGGAGAGAGGTGCCCTTAATCGCCTATGCCTTTCCTTGGTGATGAGCCCATACTTCCTACCAGTAGCATGAGGCAAAGTGTAGGGACTATTTACAAGAAAATTAGAAAGTTAAAAACAACTCATTCAATAAAGGAAGCTGTAAAATCATAAAACCAAAGCAAAATGAGTTAGCTGTTTAAGTTCCAAGAGAGTTAAAAACCTTAAACCAGATTTTTCAATGAAGTTTTCATCTACGAATATAAGTCTAGATAAACTAGAAAGAAATTCACATTTTAAGCTATGTAGAAAACTTGAGTAGAATGAGGTCGTAGGTTCTCAATTTGGTTTTGTCAAATCCTTGTCTTTCTCTCACCATTACCATTCAAAAAAATTGTATAACTTGCGTCCCTTTCGGCTCTCGGTTTAATCCCTCACATCTTATTGGTTGCGTGGGGAAAGTTTGTTCTATTATCATATCACATTTTCATCACATTTTGCCAAAACAATAAGAAGTATCAAAATTGCCTAAAGAAACTAAAGTTCAACATTACATTGTACTTGCATCATCATATATCAGCATTGCAAAAACAAAAAAGAAAATCATTTTGTTAGCATTCATCATCCATTGCATACATTCTGAAAAGCGTCAAAACTGGAAATTCTAAACATATAAGAGTACACATGTAAAGAAAAACATAAAAAAGGTCAAATCTAGTGCAAGGAATATCCAAACCAAAAAGGGATATTTGTATATATCATGTTGTGTCATAGTTCTGTACATTGCCATCACACACTAGGTGCAGTCAAAATGCTCGCAATGAGCACAAAATACCAAAACATCATATATGTCTCAAAAAATGGAGACTAAGTAATAAAGGCACTCTGCCTATCTACCTCTTTGAGGCCACTTATGACCGCTTATAGTTACGAATTTCTTAGGAGTTCTTACAAAAGCATTCAAACACCAAAGGGTCAAGCCTAATGCAAATACCATTCCTAAATCCATTCCAATTTAGCCATACTCACAAACAAAACAATCATCATGGACCCATAGCTCTAAAAAAAAAAAATCATCACAATGAGAATATGTGCAAATGAATTGAAAATAAGTTGTTTTGATATAAACATGTTATTTTGAACTCATTTTGAGCATACATGTTCATGAGGGCTGGAATGTTAACACATGTATACTGCTATATCCCTGCACAAATGGTAAGTCCTCTTATTGTTTTAATTTAGTGTTTATTTTTCGATAGTTTTTCTATCTGCACTTGAGTCTTCCTTTCATCTTGCATGTAATGGAGCTTGGATGACAACATTTTGGCACACAGGCATGTCAGGTATAACTTCTTACTCCCCATTTTGGGAAAGCCATACTTGGACTCTACGTTTTACGCCTCTTCATGGCTAAGACGCTTCTCCGAGGGGGTAATATGTAAGCACCCAAAATTGCACATGCTATATTGTCAGAAATCAGTTAAAAACCCCAATGATGATTCATATCCTTTCATAAGGTGTTTGAGTTCCTAAACCCATTTTAAGTAAATATTTGTAGCCTAGACATCCTTACTTAGCCTCTACATGCTTTCTTCTAGCTTCTCGCTTATTTTATGCATGTTTTGACCTTAAGGGTCAAAATTTTCACCCAGGATTGGACACCAGTTTCGTGTTTGTCACCCAAGCTTGGGTGGCAGTTTCGTGTTTATCACTTTTCTTGGGTGGTGGTTTCGTGTTTGTCACCCAGGCTTGGGCGGTGGTTTCATGTTTGTCACCCTGCTTGGGTGATGGTTTCTTGTTTTTCACTAGGATTGGGTGGCGCTTTGTGTTTGTCACCTACGCAGGTAGCATTTGTTATGTAGGATTTTTCCAGAAACCTTCATGCGAAAATCAGACACGCATGATTTCAGTTAAATTCACTTCCAAGGCATGTTTGTGAACCAAATTAGCTAAATTTAGGCTTGATTGCATGGTCTTCTCTCCTCTTCTATTTTTAAATATATTTAATCAGTTTGAACTACCTCTTGACCCAATGAGTTGGCACACCAAGGCTGCCTTGTGTGTGAGTTCACAACCCAACCAATTTTCTATATAACCATTTCTTGTTCTCAAGCAAAACCTAGAGAAAATTTGTATTCTTGCTATTGCAAAGCTACTGCCTTTCTTGTTGGAAATTTCTAAAGCCATTCTTAGTTCAATTTCAATTGGACTCTTCCACTGCATTGCTTCCCAATATGCCAATTCAAGTTGTTTGTTTCGCACTTTTCTTCCGTGAGATCTGGTTTAGTTTATTAAAATTTGAAGTACAAATTATACGAGATAAATATTAAAACACAGATCTTTAATTCAATATCTTCTCCATTATTCACCGAATCTCATGACACAATATATAGGAAAGTATTTTCCTATAATCAAGGAGGTTGTTTAAACAACTCTCCTATGTATGTGAGTTGTTTAAACAACTCTACAAATAAAAACTAAATACGTGAAGTTGTTAAAACAACTTCACATTACAAATTATATTAAACATATACACACCATAACATGAACACTAATAAAGATACCCTAACATTCCCCCCTTAGTGTGAACGTGGGGAAGAACACCATCATCAACCAAGCAAAGATGCCACTCTGCGCAGCTTGCACATGGTCGCAATCCTCAACACTGACTATGGGAACTACATCATCTAGGGATTGTTCAACCTATTAGATGAATACATGAATTGAGACTATTCAACCAATTCACATCAACCATCAAGTCAATCTGATCAAGAACACTACTTGCTATAGTATCAATGGTATAAATCTCCACATCATCATCAGAACAGGGGAAAAATACTTAACGGCACACATGAACATGGATGCTCATTTGTTCTTATTCATCACACACAAAAAAAAAAAATGTCACTAAAGCAATATGCGACCTCTAAGGTAGTGACGAACTCGAGGACAATGATTGTCCTCCTTCCTCCGTTGCCTCCATCATCCAATTGTCTGCTGCTATCTCAGCTGAATATTGCTTTGAGGCTCATTTGAGAATTCCCTCCCTTAAGTTTAACTTAGATGTCAGATTCTACCGAAAATACGTCCAACTAAAAGTGAGGCAATTGTTTTTTTTTTTTTAATAATTTTTTTACAATATTTGACAATAATGATACTAAATGATATAATATCTCTTTGACTACAACTAATTAAATAAACCTAGACAATATATTGCTACAAAATTATTATGAATGATGAAAGACTCAAAAATTTGACGACTTTTTTGACAAGGACATTACAATAAAAAAATGACTTGAATTAATTTTAGAGAATTTTACAATGTGTCTTGGGTCTATATAAAAAATAATGCAAAGACACAATTTTTGACAATTTAAATAACAAGACCACACTGACTATAGTAATAGAATATCGACACTATCTGAGTCAAGACAACATAATTATGGAACACAAATACAAATTTATTAAATAACAATTGACTCATTAATTGACAAGATGACGACTTGACTCATATGAACATCATAGTGGGTAAGGCTGTACAAAATACAAACTAGAGAATACAAGCTAAAATGTAAAACGACAAACAAAGTAATTAATAACAAACTATTAGTTTTAGTGGCATGCAACCAAACAGAGTTCGGAGACACCTACAAACCATATAAAATATTCCTGCGTGTCATCCTCCCATAATGCCAAATGTGGAGAGAGAGGCCACGTTGCAGAGTGGAAGACATGGATATTTGGAGTAATATATTGGATGAAGCCACTTCTAGAGAACTGGAAAATTCAAGCGGATTCAAGTAAATGAATATTCCAATTAGATATGGAAAATTCAAGTTGATTCAGATGTGCCACAGAAAACTCGAACAATATTTGAACTACAGGCTTTGAGGAAATGGATAATATCTTCGAGTCAACATTATTGGAGTTTTTGCACACATTCATATCGCTGGTTATCTCTTCAACCCTACACGGATGCAGATCTGCTACATGTCCAGCGAACAAGATATCCTCCTTGGCATCAATATATGTAAATAAAGAAAATCCAGTGCAAACCACATAGAAACTGAGTCAACAAGGAAAGAATGTAGAAAACCGCGCACAAGTTTCTAATTCCTTTGAAAACAAAATTATTTCTTCATGTGAACCTGGTAGATTCCACCTGTTGTGTGCATATATATTAAAGTGAGGGAAGTGTATGCAATTACATGTAGACAACTTCTGACAGCTCCACTGCATTTGATGCTCGAAGAATAGACAGATATATGTGCATAGTCAAGTCGACTATCAAGAAATCCAATTTTTCTGTGGTTGAAACCAATCCACTCGGCTTGAATATCAGATCAATCACAAGGAACTAAATAACATGCAGAAACTAAATTCAAGGTAATACTTTTCTTTCAAAAAAAAACATAATCGAGGCATGTATTAATGGTATTCGCCCCCAAACATAATTACTCTTCCATTGCAAGTTGACACAAATCCCTGCTCTGATACCAGATGTGAGATCTGGTTCAGTTTATTAAAATTTGAAGTACAAATTATACACAGAAAAATATTAAAACACAGATCTTCAATTCAACAGCTTCTCCATTATTCACCTGAAGCTCATTATACAATACATAGGAATTTTTTTACTATAATAAAGGAGGTTGTTCAAACAACTCCTCTATGTAGGTGTGTTGTTTAAACAACTCTACAAATAAAAACAAAATACGTGAAGTTGTTAATACAACTTCACATTACAAAATATATTAAACATATACACACCATAATGTGAACACTAGTAAAGATACCTAACATATTTTTCTGTTGTTGCTGCATTTCCACCCATTGGACTCATGTGGACACAGAAATCAAAAGGATAAACTGAGGGGATGAATATTCACACAACCAGATTTGCCATTGTTCTTGCATATCCAAGTTGGAGGTGTTGTTTGTTTGCTTCATTTATTTAAATTGTTGTTTTGAATCATATTCATTCAAATAATTCATATCAAATAGAGTAGAAAACAATTCTCTTTCATTTGCAAATTGTTAGTTAATTTCCAAGAGGGTTTATATCTTTCATAGCAGCTCCCAGTGACGGATCTTCTTCTTTCTATCCCTGTGGATTTGAAGGAGAAAGTATCTATAGGAGGTTGTTTATCATATCATAGATTAATTGGAAAAGCTCTTGTTTTATGTTAGCATTATTTAGAATACACTCAACATAGGTGAATAACCACACTGGGTTATTTCGCTTGTTTAGTTTTAGTGTAGAAGTAGATTTGATTATTTAGAATAAAAGCAAATTGTTGTTTAGTGATTATAATATTTTAGTTTTTATGATTTTCTTAGATTATATTCCTTCAGTATTAGCTTAGATTGTTAATTTAATTTAGTTTACATTGACACTTCAAACCAGTTTAGAATTTAGAATCAACTAGGTAATCAAGCCGTAGATAATTTACCCATTCATAGCCTCTAAATCTCCCTTTTCCGACTTAGCTACTAGGAATTCACACTACCAGCTCTTAGTCACTGATTCTCCTATAGCCATCAATCGAAATATTTCCAAATCGGCTACCTCGACAAGACCTTGGGGAGTCGAGTGAGGTTTAAGGTCGTATGTCGATTTTCATCCGTACAGTTATATAATTTTCAATGAATAAAAATTTGATTCTACACTCTCCAAACATAGATTTTTTAAATATTTAAACTAATGTTAATTTTAACAATAATAAAAATAATTTTTTAAATATAGATAGAATTTATTTTTCTCAACATTTAGAGCCATTTTTCAATAATAAACAATAAAATATTTTTACTTAATTTTTTTTAACTTGATAGATTGTACCAAGTATAAAAAACATTAGTCACAAACTTTGAAACAACAATGTACATTCAATAGATTTATTAATGAGATCTCAAAATGATGATAGAAAGACCAACAATATTTTTATAAGATTTTGAAAGATATATAAGGTTGTCTGCTACAAACAACTTATTTAATTATGACTACCTGCACTCAATTACATGTGTGTGCAAGTGCGTGTGTCTATGGATTTCTCAAGAAGTTATTTTTATGGTAGAATACCGAATATTTTCCCCTCAAATCACAATTGTTATTTTTGTGGACAACACTAGTATCCGATGACCTTGGAGAGATGGTGAAATTTATCCTTCAGCTAGTGCTTATGGTGTGGGGATTGTGTCTAATAGTTCCCCATGGTTCACATGAATTGCTTATTCTTGTGGAAGAAGAGTCCTAAGCCACTTTCAACCAAGTATTCCATTCTTGTATAGTTTCAGTCTTATTTTTCTATGGATGTATATTTAGTAACATTATTGTATTATTGGATGCTTTTATCACCCATATTTTGGTTCATGTTTAGGTTTAGTCTTGGTAAACTACTATTTTTTACTTTGCGCTTATGTGTTAGATTTGAAATAAAAACATTTACATTTTTTTTTCATTTTTGTATATTGGTTCTTTGTGTCCAACAAATATCCATTATGTCATTGTTTCCATGTGGCCTATTTTATCATGTATAGGACCTCTACTCTCAAAAGAATTTTGAATCTTGACAATGTGATTGAATTTATAGGTGGAAATTACACTCTCTGTGACCAACCATTTTTTCTATTTCTAAATTTTGAGGCTCTCGTTGATGTTTATCATCATTGTCCTCTCATTGAAGGGATTTTCCTAGTTAGAAATATAGATTTTTATTTTTTCTTGTTCATTTGATCATCTACATATCCTCATTTTCACCACTTTCTATCAATACTTTAAAAATTTGTTACCTAACTTAACTTACATTGTTTGACATTATGTTTTAGGTAGAATTCCTTTTTGATGATTGTTCATGGATTTACAACCCTATCGTGTAATTTTGTGGTGATGTTTAACCAAACATATTTAATCATTTTCTATGTCTCGATGTTTACCTTCAATAGCTCATTTGTCATTGTACTAGAAATCACACGTGAAATGTGCGACTTAAAATGCTAAAGGGGATACATTGAGGAAGGTGAACATGAAGGATATAAACATTTGAAGAGGAAGAGGGGCGATGAAGAAGGAGATTGAGGGAGGATAACTAAAGGGGTGTGGAAATCGGTAGGGCGTACCTAATCGATTTTATTGTTTATTACAAGTAGATATATATGAAACACGTGTCATCTGTGTCAAGTGTTCAAAGGAGAAAAGTTACATTTTGCACAGGTCATCGAGGTAACACACTTTGGAAATATTAGACAAAATGGTGTGGTCAAAGAAATCTTCCAAGGGTGTTGTCCACTCAAAATTCCTTGCTCTTAAGGAAGTGAAAATTTTAAAATTTTGAGTTTAAGTGTCTTCTCTATTGTACTCAATGTTAAAAGTCGAGAAATTGAGAAAATCTACATTTTTGGGTCATTTTGTGTGTTTTTCGGGCCTGTTGGACATTTTTGTCCCACGTGTCCCAAGTTCAAATGGGCGCTCTGTTCCCCGATCGGCCGGTTTCCCCGAAGTTTATCTTTTTCGGGCCCATCGGAACTTCTTGTCCCAAATGTCCCAAGTTCAATTTGGCAAGTTGTTCCATTTTCGGCTGAATCGCCCGAACCATGTACTTCGTGCTTTCACGTCCCAAATGTCCCAAGTTCAATTTGGCAAGTTGTTCCATTTTCGGCCAAACCGCATACTTTGCGCTTTCACGTCCCAAATGTCCCAAGTTCGCCTGGACCTGTTGTCACATTTTCGCCCGATCCGGCCGAGTCACGTGTTTCGCGCACTTTTGTCCCGCATGTCCCAAAAGGCATTTGTGCGTCTTTTCCCCGCTTCACCCGAATCACCCGAGCCGCGTGTTTCGCGCATTCACGTCTCACATGTCCAAATGAACCAAGTGCCATTCGTGCTTATTTTTCCCGCTCAACCCGAATATCTTGCTTATTCAAATTGGTAAGTATGTATTAAATGCGCATTCATTATCTTTCTCTCTCCTAATAGGCTATATCACAAGCAAACCCCCTATGCATTTTTCACACTGCTTCCATGCTATCCTTTGCTCGAACCCTTGCAATCTAAAATCCTGCGCGTGTATCCCTTCCCTCTGTAATTCCTTCCCGAGTCTAGTTTGCGGCTCTGCCCTCCGAATTACTATCAATATGAAGATCAAAGTCTTGGAGGAGGCTTTGGGAGAGCTGAAGAATAACTGGCAGAAGGGTGAGGCTTTCAAGACACTGGTTGTATCTGCTTTCAAAGACATACACTGTCATCTTCAGGATGAAACTTCTGGTGTGCCTCTTTCCCTGCAAGAAATCAAAGCTCAATTCAGAGCTTTTGTCAAAGATAATCTATTCAAGGAAAGCTCCATTTCCAAAGAGAAAATGAAGGAGATCTGCTCTCTTCAATCTGCCATTGAAGAAGCAAATAAAGACTATCATACTCATGTCGAGTTTGATAAGGAAATGGAGAAGTGCCTCGGATTTTGGGCTCAGTCTACAGCCAACACGTCAGTCCCTCATGGCAGAGACATAGCCGAGGCATTGAAGAGATTCAGGTAGCGAATTTTGAAGTCAGTGGGTCCCTCCCATTCATAACCACCTGTCTTCTTCTCCTTATTCTTCTCTTCTTTTCTAATTCTTTTTCTCGGATTCATTGTAATTAGTTGAGGTATTGTGATTGGAAATCCTTAACTAATCTTTAGTTAAAAGAAGTAGTTACAAAGAGTAACTGATTTGTAAGCTATATAATGGCCTCTTCACGCCATTTTGAAAAGGAGGAAGAACTTGGCTTATTTTCTGAAAGTGTAAATAGATCATAAAGAAATCAATACAGAAGGGCTTTTCATTCTTTGTCTATCTGATCTCTTTTATCCCTAAGCTTTCATTTAATTTTGTGAAGATCATTTTGTCGTGTTATGTCAAGAAACTTTGTGTTCGGAAGATGTTATTTATAGAACTTTGTGTCTTTAAATTCTATCTTATTTATATGATATAAATGATCTTATTTCAATTCACTTGTAACTTCGCATACATAAAGAATTACTCGTTATCTATAATTTCGCATGTTGCTTTTCTACTCATTCTCGTATTCTCATTCCTCAGTCCTTTTGTAATTGATGATCTTTAGAAAACACTTTCGTAATATCCAAGTTCAACCAGAAAATCATGTTTTGTATATTTGTAAATAGGTTCATTTCTGAATAAGGGAACCTCTCCCATTAAAGAGGAGGGACTTCTTGTCCCCTGACTATTGCTCTTCGTAAAGTCCTATTTGACGACCAACAGTTTTTGGCGACTCCCTTGGGAAAATCATATTCCAGTTCTGTAATTTTTGATCATCCTTTGATCTGGCGACTCCGTGTTTTACTCGAGGGAGAAGGGCCCTTGGTATTGAAGATTCTCAGTTTCAGCTTTTGGAGCAGCAGGGTTTTCCTTTCCCTTCAACAAGAAATAGAAAGACTCGTTCAACAAGCACTCCACCTGTTCAAGATAGAATTCCTATGGGTGGTATTCCTTCAGAGCCAGCTAGTCCTAATCTTCGAGCTTTGATTCTTGCTGGTGTTGCAGTTCCTCTCCAAGCCATTTTTCCAAGAATGGCGGTACCATTGCCCTGGGGTCATCGTGTCGGGCCCCTTGCCCTTCCTCAGCCTTTGCATGAGTTACCCAGAGGTAACCGGAAGAACTTCCTAAATTCAAAGGCGATGGTAAAGTGCATCCTGATGAACACATCGCAGCCTTCATAGTTGCATGTGGAGTTCTGGGAGTTGAACATGAAGACGTCTCCGTGAGACTGTTCGTTGAGACTTTACAAGATAATGCTGCTGATTGGTTCTATCACCTTCCGGCTGGTGCTATCACTAGCTGGGACACAATGAGAACTAGGTTTGAAAACCGTTTCAAACTAGTAGAAGATGTGCATGCCTTGCTAGCCCAAATCTCTCAGATAAAGAAAGATTCACCAGAGCCCATGAGAGAATTTGTGGCCCGATTCAACAGGTTGATTAATAAAATTCCACCAAATACTCGACCTGTTGATCAAATCCAAAAATGTTTCTTCCTAAATGCCCAATCGCCTGAAGTTAGTTATGCGCTAAGAAGGGCTAATCTCGCAACATTGGCTGAAGATCAAACTCTTGCTGTTAGTGTCGAGGATGATTTAATCATGTCAGGGAAGTTGAGGAGAGACCCTTCCAAATCTAAGTCTGCTTCTTCCTCCTCTTCCACCCCTGGACCTAATACTGATCCATTGGTTCGAAAAATTGCAAATCATCTCATTGCCATAAAGAAACAATTGGCTCAAAGATGCTCCCTATGCAAACGTTCAAGGAGGAATTTTCAGCCTAGAAATCGTTTGCCTGCTTCTCAAACAAGATTAGCGCTTGAAGGACCTCCTGTTAAAGTTCCTGTCAATGCAACCTGTGAAGTTGAGGAACTAGATGATGATGAGGATAATGAAGCTTGCGAGGAATTTGTGGAAGAAGTTGATGATGAAGCAGATGAACTTGAGGGATCTCGAGTTAATTTCTTCACCACTGAGGGCATTGATGATGGAGATGATTATGATGAAGTAGTAGTGGACATGAATAGCGAATCATTCGCTGTCATGACTCGAGAGCAGACAAATCAGAGGGAGAAAGTGACGCAGCCCCCCAAGAAATCTAAGGAGTAGCCGACAACTATCCCTGTAATTGCAAAAAGAGGATCTCCTATCCCCATTTCATCTACACCAAAGGTGAGTCCTGTCAATCCTGCTATTAAAGTTACTTCTTTTTCCCCTAAATTTGATAAACCTAGGATCTCAAGTGATGATGGCCCGTCCACTTCTGGGTCTTTTGATATTATTGATCACCTGAAAAAGACTAAGGTTCAAATCTCAGAGGCTGAGTATTATCAAACCCATCCCAAAGCTTTTGCTAAAATGATTCACTTTGTCAATTCCCATTCTAAAACCACCTCTAAAGGCCTTTTACCCACTCCTTCTTCTGCACCACAGCCTAGTCTGGTAGCCAGCTGTCACCTCACCCAATGACAAAATTAAACCATTTTATGTAACACTTCTTATAGCTGGCCATAGGCTCAGTAATTGTGTCATAGACTCAGGAGCCTCAGACAACGTGATGCCTGCTAAAGTAGCTCATGCCTTAGGCTTGACCCTCACACGCACTTATGGATCTTGTTACTCTATGGAGAGTAAGGAAGTGCCCCTAGTTGGAAGAATTAAAGATGCACAAGTGGCTTTTGCTGCTTTGCCTGAGAAGAGAGTTTTGGCTACCATCTTAGTAGCAGATATTCCTCCTTCATACGGGATGTTGCTAAGTAGGAACTTCTGTAAGGATGTGGGTGGAGAAATTCAAATGGATTGGTCACATGCACTCGTACCTGTTAATGGAAAAATGAAGAAGTTGCTTCCTGAGAAGCAACTGAGTATATTGTACAAAAAACGGATGATCCTAAAGCACAAATACTCTATGAGGATATGGGGCATGGTAACTACATGATTATGTCCCCTGATGAAATCCAACTCCCCAAAGTGTCACCTAAAGATCCTAATGGTGTTTGGATTTTAGAGTTTGATGGAAGTTGTTCCTCAACTGGTTTTGGAGCTGGTGTCCTACTGGTGTCACCTGAAGGAAGCCTACATCCTTTTTCATTCAAGTTGCAGTTTGAAAATACTAATAATACAACAGAGTATGAGGCTCTCATTCTTAGACTGCAAGTGGCCAAAGAACAAGGTGTAAAGAATCTTCTGGCTCGTGGTGATGCGGAATTGATTGTAAAGAAACTTAGAATCCTTTTCTAGGTAAAAAATGGAAGGTTGAAACATTACGGAATCGGGTTTGGGATTCCATTGAATTTCTTGATGCTTTCTTCATCGAGGCAATACCTAGGAGAAGAAGAATAGCGGGGTTGATTCGCTCGCTTAGCGAGTCTCGGGGTCACTATCGATTCCTCATCCCGACTTCTCTCAAGACAAGTTCACCATTGAAATGGTCCATCGACCTAGTGTACCTAATAACACAAATAAGCTGGAAATTTTTCAATGATGATCAACACTTGCTTTCTTTCTTAGAACTCAAGGGTAATTTTGAACAGCTGTATTTTGAAGGAAGCGACAACCTGCCTCGTGAAAATGTGCCCTTTGACAAAGCAGTCACCCAAGGAGAAGAAATGGATCAAGATGGATGCATCAAACTCAAAGGAAACAAGATTCCTAAAGGATTGGTGAGTTTAGAGGAACTATTTGATAAACATGACAGGTATGTAAAGTCTAGAGCTTCTACTGGACCTCAACAATCAGCTGAATATGACAAGATTAATATTGGGAGTTCTACTGATCCTAAGCTCGTGAACATTGGAAAATGTTGCACAACAGATGAGAGGAAAAAGAAATTGATCTTTTAAAGAGGTATAAGGATGTTCTTGCTTACTCTTATGAAGATTTAAAAGCTTTCAAACCAAAAGATATGCAGCATTTTATTCCTCTCAAACCTAGAATTAAGCCTTTTAAGCAGAAACAGAGGCAATACAACCCCAAAATAGCTGACACCATCTTTCAGGAAATACAGAAGTTGTTGAAGGCCAAAATCATTTTTCCCATTCACCATTCAACATGGATTGCTAATATTGTGCCTGTTAGGAAGAAAAATGGTGAGATCCGCATCTGTGTTGATTTCAGGAATCGAATCAAAGCTTCCTTGAAAGATAATTATCCTTTGCCTATGATGGATCAAGTCTTGCAAGCAGTAATAGGATCTGAAATGTTATCTATGCTTGATGGATTCTCGGGATATAATCAGGTAGAGGTTGATACTGCAGATCAACACAAAACAACTTTCACTACTCCTTGGGGTACCTTTGCTTACAAGAGAATGCCTTTTGGGCTCATTAATGCTGGTGCCACTTTTCAGAGAGCTATGGATCTGGCCTTTGGAAGTTTGAAAGGGAAGTGTATTGTCATATACCTTGATGACTTGACAATGTTTTCTAAAACAAGGGCAGATCATTTTGACCACCTGGAGATAGTTCTGCTAAGATGCAGAGAACATGGGATTTCTTTGAATCCTAAAAAATCTATATTTTGTGTCACAGAGGGGAAATTATTAGGGCACATCATCTCCAAATATGGTATTAAGATTGATCCTGAGTGAGTTCAAGCTATCCAGCAAATTCCTCTCCCAACAAGAAAAAGGGCGTGCACTCTTTCTTTGGTAAGATCAAAATTTTAAGAAGGTCATCCCGATTTTGCAGAGTTAAATTTGAATATTTCCCAAATGATGAAAGGAAAACAAATGTTTGGCTGGTCTTCAAGGAAAGGAATCCTTTGAAGGTATTAAAGAGCTATCGCTAAAACTCTTGTTTTAGCTTTGTCACGATTTCGGCAGAAAGATTTTATTATCTATTGCTATGCCACAGATAATACCTTGGCTACTGTTTTGACTCAAGAAGACTCTAATGAGAATGAACTCCCAATTGCGTTCATGAGTTATATTCTGAAAGATCATGAGTTAAAATACACCATGATGGAAAAACATGCTTTTGCAGTGGTCAAAGCTGTTAAGCAGTTTCATTTTTACATCCTCAACTCTCACTCCATGGTGTTGGTTCCAGATACAATTGTTAAGTCAATTATCACACAACAAGAATTTGGATCCAAGAGAGGGAACTAGGTTGCTAAGGTCCAAGAATATGACATTGACATCAAACTGACCAAGCTTGTTCGTGGAAAAGGCCTTTGTGAGCTCATTGCTGAAGGAGCTAAACATGAGTTGCTGGAGGATAAAGTTGGCCTTCCTACCATTCTATTTCTTAGCTCAGTTGATGAATGCTATGCTAATATCACTCATTTTCTCACCTATGGAGAATGCCCCTCTCATTTGACCGCCAAAGAAAAGAGGACTGTTAAACTAAGGTCAGTGCAATATGTGTTGTGGGAAAACGCCTTGTTCAAACGTGGGTTAGATGGAAGATTTTTGAAATGTGTGGACAAGGAACAACAGAAAAGATTTCTCTCAGCTTTTCATGATCAGGCATGTGGAGGACACTATTCATCAATGGTCACTGCTCATAAGATACTTCGTGGAGGATATTACTGGCCTTCCTTGTTCAGAGATGCATCCAAGTGGGTTGATAAATGTGAGGCTTGTCAGACCTTCGTGGGAAGACCTAAATTGGCCTCTTTGCCTCTTAAGCCAGTTGTAATTGAGGAACCTTTTCAACAGTGGGGTTTGGACTTCATTGGAACACTTAATCCCGCTTCTAGTGCTGGTCATACTCATGTATTAACTACCACGGATTATTTCACCAAATGGGTAGAAGCTATTCCAGTTAAGAGTACTACTTCTGAAGTGGTGTGCAACTTCATCAAAGAGAACATCTTGGTAAGGTATGGTGTACCTAACAAGATTGTGACAGATAATGCTTCGAATTTCTCTTCAACCGAGATAATGGATTTTTGCTATGGGTATGGCATCTCTTTGGCTCACTCCTCAGATTACTATCCTCAGGGAAATGGGCAAGCAGAATCCACTAATAAAAATTTGGTGACTATTATAAGGAAATTAGTCAATGAGTCTCAACGAAACTGGCACAAGAAGCTTTATGATGCTATTTGGGCGACATGATTACACCAAAGAGAGCTATTGGAATGTTTACTTTTCAAGTGGTATATGGAGTAGAAGCTCAATTGCCAGTAACAGTGGAGCTGCCAGCCTTGCATCTAATGAAGGCTATTGAAGATACTAGTTTCAGTGATGCTTTGGATAAGAGAATTATGTACCTTCACAAACTGAATGAGGACAGATTGGAGGTTGCTGATAGGATATCTGTTCACCAGCAGAAGGTAAAGGTCCTGTTTGATAAGAAAGCCAGGTTCAGAGATTTCCAAGTTGGAGACACTGTGTTGTTATGGGATAAAAGGCATGAACCTCGTGGCAGCCATGGCAAGTTTGATTCCCTTTGGCTCGGACCTTTCAAGATCAGACACTTTGCTGGTAAGAATTCCTTTTATCTTGATTACATGGATGGTTCTCCTCTCCCACTTCCTTATAGTGGGCAGTACCTTAAGTTGTTCAAGTCATAGGTGATTAGGGAGTCCTTTGTATATTCTGTACAGCGTTTTGTTTTGCTTTCCTTTTTGTTGGTGTGTTGTCCTCTGTATTGGTTTGCTTTTTGACTCCGTGGCCCAATGGATAAGGTACTGGTCTGCTTCCCCAAGTTTGTCTAAGTTCTTACCTTGTCTCATTCCTTGAATTTATGCCAAGTCATCCCCAGAAGGAGCCAGCTGTTGTCCACTCAAAATTCCCCTGCTCTTAAGGAAGTGAAAATTTTAAAATTTTGAGTTTAAGTGTCTTCTCTGTTGTACTCAATGTTAAAAGTCGAGAAATTGAGAAAATCTGCGTTTTTGGGTCATTTTGTGTGTTTTTCGGGCCTGTCGGACATTTTTGTCCGCGTGTCCCAAGTTCAAATGGGCGCTCTGTTCCCCGATCGGCCGGTTTCCCCGAAGTTTGTCTTTTTCGGGCCCATCGGAACTTCTTGTCCCAAATGTCCCAAGTTCAATTTGGCAAGTTGTTCCATTTTCGGCCAAATCACCCGAACCGCGTACTTCGCGCTTTCACGTCCCAAATGTCCCAAGTTCAATTTGGCAAGTTGTTCCATTTTCGCCAAACCGCGTACTTCGCGCTTTCACGTCCCAAATGTCCCAAGTTCGCCCGGACCTGTTGTCACATTTTCGTCCGATCCGGCCGAGTCGCGTGTTTCGTGCACTTTTGTCCCGCATGTCCCAAAAGGCATTTGTGCGTCTTTTCCCCACTTCGCCCGAATTGCCCGAGCCGCATGTTTCGCGCATTCATGTCTCACATGTCCCAAATGAACCAAGTGCCATTCGTGCTTATTCAAATTGGTAAGTATGTATTAAATGCGCATTCATTATCTTTCTCTCTCCTAATCGGCTATATCATGAGCAACCCCCTATGCATTTTCACACTTTGCTTCCATACTATCCTTTTCTCGAACCTCGCATTCTAAAATCCTGCGCGTGTATCCCTTCCTCTCCGTAATAACTTCCCGAGTCTAGTTTGTGGCTCGCCCTCCGAATTACTATCAATATGAAGATCAAAGTCTTGGAGGAGGCTTTGGGAGAGTTGAAGAATAATTGGTAGAAGGGTGAGGCTTTCAAGACACTGGTTGTATCTGATTTCAAAGACATACACTGTCATCTTCAGGATGAAACTTCTGGTGTGCCTCTTTCCCTGCAAGAAATCAAAGCTCAATTCAGAGCTTTTGTCAAAGATAATCTATTCAAGGAAAGCTCCATTTCCAAAGAGAAAATGAAGGAGATATGCTCTCTTCAATCTGCCATTGAAGAAGAAAATAAATACTATCATACTCATGTCGAGTTTGATAAGGAAATGGAGAAGTGCCTCAGATTTTGGGCTCAGTCTACAGCCAACACATCAGTCCCTCGTGGCAGAGACATAGCCGAGGCATTGAAGAGATTCAGGCAGCAAATTTTGAAGTCAGTGGGTCCCTCCCATTCATAACCACCTGTCTTCTTCTCCTTATTCTTCTCTTCTTTTCTAATTCTTTTTCTTGGATTCATTGTAATTAGTTGAGGTATTGCAATTGGCAATCCTTAACTAATCTTTAGTTAAAAGAAGTAGTTACAAAGAGTAACTGATTTGTAAGCTATATAATGGCCTCTTCACGCCATTTTGAAAAGGAGGAAGAACTTGGCTTATTTTCTGAAAGTGTAAATAGATCATAAAGAAATCAATACAGAAGGGCTTTTCATTCTTTGTCTATCTGATCTCTTTTATCCCTAAGATTTCATTTAATTTTGTGAAGATCATTTATTCGTGTTATGTCAAGAAACTTTGTGTTACGGCGGATGTTATTTACGAGAACTTTGTGTCTTTAAATTCCATCTTACTTATATGATACAAATGATCTTGTTTCAATTCACTTGTAACCGCATACATAAATAATTACTCTGTTATCTATAATTCTCGCATGTTGCCTTTCTCGCTCATTCTCGTATTCTCATTCCTCGGTCCTTTTGTAATTGATGATCTTTATAGAAAACACTTTCGTAATATCCAAGTTCAACCGAGAAAATCACGTTTTGTATATTTGTAAATAGGTTCGTTTCTAAATAAGGGAACCTCTCCCATTAAAGAAGAGGGACTTCTTGTCCCCCGATTGCTCTTCGTAAAGTCCTATTTGACGACCAACAAAGGGGAACTTGTAGATGTAAGAATCTCAAACTATACATATGTTCGATATCAAACTTATTGTTTAACGTTCCTTGAATCAATGATTTCATACACATTGGCCTACAACTGCCTTAATGAAAATGTCCCTCAATGGACACATGCATTAAACCTTGACCTCTCATTTCCCTTATGCATGTCAAGCACAGTTGCCTTGACTTGCATTTGGAAATGCCTATCAACACAAGGTGCATTCAAAGGTGGAAAGAGGAATGTGGGACCCTTCTGGACCTCCTATCATAGATGAAAAGGTCTCTAAAATCATTCATGACACAAATCTATGGACAAAAAGTAATGACCTACGTACTCAAAGTTGTGTGATATTTGTGTTTTTTTAGAGTTTATTCGTATTGGTATTTATACGGATAATATTTGTGTGTAGTCCGGGTTCTTGGAGGATTCTTGGTTGGATGATTCACCCTTGATCTATCAAGCAAACATGGAGTCCCTCAAAACTATTGCTGAGAATATGGGAAAAGACAATCTGAGAATATATAGAGGGAGATAATGATTGTATATGATGGAACAACTTGGAATTGCAACTAAATACCAATGGGGTCAGGGTAGACAGTTTGCATCAGGGCCACAACTGTAATGGGTGTGTGGGTTTTTAGTTTTCTACTATGTATATGCTGATTGTTTGAAATCCTGAAAGTTGGGGGAGTAAATAAACTTATCATCTCATAATGGTTTCAGTTTTGCATGCTTATCCATTTCCCTCAGAGAGACTAAATGACCTGTGTACTCTGAAAACTCAATGCATTGTGATTGCATTGAGGATAAGTCTGAATTGGATTTTTTATTGCCTCTGCCTGTATAAAATTCACACTTTTTTCCTACTTTGTATACTAACAATGGACCTCCTATACTACATTCTACTATAAGATAGAAGTGTCTTTTATTGATATTACATTATTTCAGACTTTGACCCTTCGGATAATACTTAAGACTAGTTAACTTTCTGCGTCATGGTGGCTCAAATCATTAATCTGTATTTTCTCTCTAATAAAGATTATGTGTTACGTATGTCAAATAGAGTTAAATTTTGGATGTATTAAACAAAATAAAAGGAATGAAAACCTCTGATATTTTTGTTTGACAATGATTATGATAATTCTATCTTAGGGACTATATGTCTACTCATATTCATGTATTGATAAGGAAAGAGTTTTCATCAAGCTGCATTTTCATATTAATCCTCGACAGGAATGGGTGTGTATGGAATCCTTCCACTTAGTGAGGCATTTCTTAGTGAGGTTACGTATGTCAAATAGAGTTAAAATTTTGGATGTATTAAAAAAATGAATGAAAACCTAAGATGTTTTTGTTTGAAAATGATTATGATAATTATATCTTAGGGACTATATGTCTAAACAAAATCATGTATTGATAAGGAAAGAGTTTGCATCTAGATGCATTTTCAGATTAATCATCGGTAGGAATGGGTGTGTGTGGAATCCTTCCACTTAGTGAGGTGTTTCATGAAGGATGTTGTTGATATCTACTTTGGTTCTTCACCAAGAAATATGAGAACTGAAATGGAATCCTTGCAATGATTACGAGACTACTGGAGTAAGACCCAATGACTTATATCAGAAATGAGACTTTTAATTAAGAAGGGTTTAGTCACCGCACACGCCTTAAGGCTTATCATGACAAGCACCCATTTAGTATTCACTCAAAGTGACTAAATGACCTGTGGAGTATGAAAACTCTGTGCATTGTGACTGCATAGAGGATAAGTCTGAATTGTCTCTTTATTGCATTTTCCTATAAAATCTATAGCTATAATTCCCACAACAAGACTACTAAAATTGCCTCGAATCATCTCTGCCAGATCCTTTGGTTTCCTCCCATAGGAAACCTCTAACAAGACTACCCTACGAAGCTAAAAATGTCTATGGAAGGTGTGGACTTGCCTGAGTAGAGAAGCTCTGGTGCAATGTACCTGTTTCATACAGTTAAGATTTACACAAACTACAGAGTTTAGAAAAATATAAAAAATAAAAAATAGAATAGAAAATCTATGAATATGGTGAATGATACAAAATCCTTGTGTATTATTTTTAATGTACATGAAAATTTTAAAGCAAAGGGAAAAAAATTTCATAGTCATTTAGTGGAGGAGGAAATCGCAAGTTTACTCAACTCAGAGGCACTGTTCATGAAATCTCTAATGTTAGCGAGGGTTTATGCTTCCTTACTATTTGCAAGAAGAATATATATTCTGCATGTGAATTTCATCATTGCTTCTTGAATGTGATTTTATATTTTATCTAGAGAAGATTCTACCAGAATCTGTTATCATGCCTGTGTAGAATACAGGGCAATATTGTGCCCAAAAGCTTCAATTATCTCTGAATTTTATGAAGCGCCCATTGAAGCTCTTCCAAAAAATCATGTTTTGTATTTGAGTGCTAATGGTTTTTACTTTTTTAAGATAGTTTTGTTAGGTGGAGAGTTTCAGAAATAGGTACATTGTTTTATTGTTTTGAAGAGAGATATATGAGGATTGATACATTTTTTTTTTTGTGGGGATTAGGGAGGAAGCAAGGAAAAGAATGACATTTTGGGTACCTAATGTTATATAGGAAATCTAAATTCTAATAATATTGGGGTGACATTACCAAAAATCAATGCTAGTTTTAGTAAAGATTTTGCGAGTAAAATGAAGCAAGATTTGCGTTCGGTCTTCTCATGTGTGTTTGATGGAGGGAATGAAGTTAAAATTAGTTTGCAAAATAATTACACTAGTTTTTTTGTCTTTGGAACCAATGCAAAGTAAGAAATTAGAATTAAATATAAAATGGATATTTAGCTAAAAATTGATTTAGAAATACAAATCCTAAACTTAACTCATAAGATTCAAAAGAAACCCAAAAAAAGGCCAAAACAGAGGTTTCCCTCTTCGTCTCAAAATGGCAAATCAGCCCATTTTTACCAAATGTGATGCATACAATCTAACACTGAATTACTCAAAGGATGTCAACAAACATGATCTAAAGTGGTAAATCTATGGGAATCTTATAGCATCCCCTTTTAAAATCTTTAATATGTGGTTAATGAAATGTAGTTACATCATACCTCAAACTAGAAGGCAAATTATCCCGATAAAAAACCCATAAGAAAGAAATAAAATATAGAGGTTTTCTCTTCGTTGAAATGAAATGGGAAATTAATGGTATCTACTACAATTACAATAACTTCAATATGATGATTAGGGTCCTTCGCATGACCATATTGTCTAGCTCCCTAAGTCCCTATATAGCCAATGCACTGAGGAACACCGCTACTTCACATAAACCCCTTTTTAAGCCTCTTTTTCTATAGAATCCAGGTTGCATTCCACATAAAACCCAATGGATCCCTTTTTGTGCTCAAGCAGGTGCCTCACAATACAACATCTTACATAATAGAATCCAAAATTGTGGTAGAATCCCTTCCCTCATAAATACTCTCTCTCCCACTACGTCTATGTTTTTAATAGGCCACATTACACACAAGATATGGTGGAGCATGTTAATGAGGAGTGGGGAGTAGAAAACTATGTTTCCACATGAAAGGTATACTCATATTTTTCCCTACGAACCCCTAAAATATAGATGATTTTGAACCCAACCTTGAAAAATGCATATAAATCCTCGATCAAAAGATTGAGAAAATATTAGATCTGAAATTGATATGTTTTGAAATGGTTTACCCATTAAACATAGAAATTATCCCTTAGATCCTTCAAACCCCCATTAATGAGTAGGATAACTAGATTGCTTATCTGGAAGAAGAGGGGACATGTTTAAGAGAAAGGGTGCACCAAATGGAGCAGGAGCTTGATAGTCTCAAACTTTGAATGAATTTTTTAGAAGGTGATAATCCTTTTAAACTTGGGGAAATTTGTTATAGTGAGGACTCTTTTTCCTAAGGAGTGTCGTACCTGATTGACATGCCACGGGATCCAAACCCCGATTAATCGATGTTCCGCTGAGGCCCTGCGGATTGGAATACAAGCCCAACCATAATATTCTTCTCTTTTTGGATATCTTATCTCGGACACCCATTTCCCTCACTTTATCATTTGAATTCCACCATACTTACTCATTTTCACTCACAATTTTGTGTGAATTGACACCGTCTGTCACTGTATTATTGTCATTTCACTATCGTACTCAACCTGGAATGATTTTTCATCTTCCACTCATGAACACCTCGCCCACGTGCACCGTAACCTTTTATAGGTGCATTGTAACCCTTAAAACATGTTTTTGAGGTGGACGAAAGTACAGTGGATGCATGTAGGAGTTGGATTTCAATGCATTCATTAAAATTCCCTCCGGATGATTTTCGCCACTTTGCTGATTAGCCAACCACACTTCAATCGTGGAACACCTTCAAAGCATGATTATAAATTTCTTTATGCAATTCGAGTCAATGGTGCCTTTAATATCATTATATTACTCGGAAAAAACCGATAGTACTTAGGTGGGATGTTTAATATGTACCTAATTGAGTATGTATACTAGGGTATTGGTGTTTATCATGTCCACTTAGAGGAGAAAGAAAACATATAATTTTGAAAAAATATAGATTTATTCATGATGTTTTGTACTGCATTTCATGTATCATGATAGATGGAATACTATGTGTGGTGGCGATTTAATAGTATATTATATACAAATCTAGTTGTAATATGATTTTGACTACATTTTGATATTCATCTCTTGTAAGGAGCGAGGGTAAGTGCCTCAAATTGGGGGCTAAAAGGGGGTCTTAAGTAGACACTTTTTTACGAAAAATAAAAATCTTCAACTTCTACAAAATATTTGAAATAGTTACACTCAAAATTGGAAGATGTTATAAGAACATGAATCTAAGCATTTTGAGTCTAGTTTCTTGTAGTGCCCACATT
This sequence comes from Taxus wallichiana var. yunnanensis, assembly GCA_018340775.1. Lineage (NCBI taxonomy): Eukaryota > Viridiplantae > Streptophyta > Pinopsida > Cupressales > Taxaceae > Taxus > Taxus wallichiana. Next base: position 370,891 of record JADAXU010000134.1, read on the forward strand.
TTACACACACAATGTCAACAGTAAAATACCAGGATAATTTTTTTGACTTACATTGCTCACTACACACAACACAACATGGGCTCCAAGTACGAAACTCGACTCACATACAACAATCACCTAAGCCATCGACTCACATAGACACATGAAAACAACATAGGCATATCGATGCCACACTTTTCCCAATGAATGGTTACTAGCAATGCCCCAACCAAAAAAGGAAGACTCAAGGAATGGTGAACTCACAACACATCATTTCTTTAATTGTATTTTAGTTACGATTAACATTCCAAGAACATTATTGAGCAAGGATAAATTTCTCGTTTGTCCACCCACATATTCTTAAGTTTATTCCGCGGTTAAAATACAGTTCGACCATCTTATGTTGGCTTCTTATACTTTATAAAAATTTCCATAACTAACATACTTATTTGGCATAAATCAAATTGCATACAAAGTACTTAATTATCTTATTATTATGTTAAGAATATTCTTCTCCAACATTTATTCGATGTCTATAGTTTTACCCTTACAACTCAAGTGAAAATGACTTGATATCCAGAATGCAATAAAAGGATTTAACGGAGATTTAGATACAAGGTAGTTTTTTACCAAAAACATTCCTCGGTCACGGAATAGTGATTTCGCTACCATAGTTAATAAAGTTCAATAACTTAATGACTTCCTTTTATGTTTATATATCTTTGGTTCTCTCGTAGTTTGATCACAACAATGCAATACATAATCTTTGAAAACACATAAAGATATTTAATTGAGTTATAAGGTCTCCAAGAGTGGCAGTATCCCTAACCTCAATTCTCGTTTTTACTCTTATATGCTTTATTTTCTACGTCACAATATGGTCTTATTTTTAGCATTGTCTTGTACAAGGAGTTACGAAGTGTTTGTCTAACCTCTTGAAGACAAAAAAAAATAAGGAGACTTGAAACTACACACGAACCCTAAGTTAACATCCAAATCAAATGAGGTTTAGATTAATTCCAACTTCATCTAAGGGTCTACCCCTCAACTATATGTGAGTTTTAAGCGAGAGGACAAATTTATGCTAAACCACCTTCCCGAAAGGACCAAGGTGTTATGTTGAGAGAAATCAAGGTAACACATTTAGTTGAGCGGGGCTAAGGGGTTCATTAACAAGAGTATAAGACCTAAAATCAACTAAGTCACAACCTCCATCCATGTCGTCTGGATCCAACTAGGTTTTCACTCGATGAAGAACTTTAATTTTAAATCTATCTTTGAATGACAAGGTAGTCCGCTAGGCTACGAAGGAGGGGTTAGCTCTACACACTCCAAGAAAAGTTTGACTGTGTCACTCCTATCAGACGGGTTTAAGACAATGTCACTAAACCTACTGACTAAGACGATAAGTCCATTCTTGAGCTCTGATTTGCCTAAATTAGGACGTTCCACCAAGAGAAAAGATTAAGTTCATCCTATTTTTCAATGTCTTCTACGGTAAGGAGTATCGCACATGAAAAACAAGTTATGTCCCGATGTTGAACAAGGGTAGTGTGTTTTGATTAAAACTCTTTATTACATTTACAAAGTATGAATGCACAAGATGACTCGTTAATCATTTATTGAACACTAAACATACACTACAAGATATTACTTCAAATTCATTTACCTTATATAAATATCAACCCCTTTTAACCATGTGTTCTCTGAATCAAAATTGAACCTAAGATTAAATGCACATTTCCTAGATGTCCTAGAAACTAGCATTTCATACATAGCAACAAATTATCAAATATAACCTTCTGAAACATGAGACTAAAAATGCATTTATTCATTTAAAAATGAACTATATAAATTACAATGATAATTAATGCATTACACAACACCTTTACGTCATCATTCTTTCATCCTGCAAAAACACGTGAGCATGATATCAACGATAATTCGCTGGCATGGCATCCACCCTAACCTAACATAAGTATCATTTTTCAGTTTCCCATTTACATATGATAATAATTACAATTTGCAATCGAAATAAAAAGGTCTAGAGACATGTATTCATTACATTTCATTTTTCTTCATTTTGTAATCTAGGAGAGAGAAAGAGAAGGGAAGAGAGAGAAAACACTGTTTTGTCAAAAGTTCTAATGCACACAACAAGTTCCACTATAGAGTTTTAAATAGTTATTTGTATGTGTTAAGAGTTTACAGGGTGGTCTGGCAACCCTACGAGGGTCCGTAGCTTTCTATTTTTACATTTTCTTACTAGCTACAAAAACGTACAAAACAGGCTCGAGAGGCTAAGAAACCGCTTCCAAAAGTTATCTTCCGATGAGAATGCACACCACAATCAACTTTCTACATGTCCCCAGATATACCAAGAGTTCATAGCAATTGACGGAATTGGGAAAAAGTGAATGGTTTGTGTTTGGCGTCTAGTTCTCGGGGCCACTGGTCGTAGTTGACCCAGTTGCAAATGAACAAAATTTAGCTCAAGGGCCCAGAAAACTACGTCCATAACTGACGTTCGATGGATGAGCACGCAACAAGACACTTCCTACAAGTTCCCCTATATGAGGAGAATTCATCAGAGTTGACGGGACTGAGAACTAGAAAACCATTTTCAAACGGCGATAAGTTTTCTAGAGCGACAAGTCGAAATTGGTCCAGTTTGACCTCATCAAACTACGGCGGAGGCCTACAAAATGGCTTTGCCAAACTATCCAGAAGAGTGCTTTTCCCTAAGCTAAATGTTCCATGCAATTGTCTAGTATAAACACTAGAGGTTTGCGAAGACGGGAAATAATTTCTCTATCCAGGTTTCAAATGGTGGTTCAAAACGAAAGCCAACTTTCTAGATTTGATAGCTTTCTACGACTTGTAAACCAATGTAACAGGCTCCTATAAGAGCGTCAAAAAGATCACAAATGTTCGTTCAGGGTCAAAACAACAGTCCAGGTGATTCCTCACATAACAAGGTACACGAATGAAGCCTAACATCTCATTTTAAGAGTTCCGAAGGGTACTTAATGAGTCTCCCAAAAATGTAAAAATTAACTATTTAAATAGGGAGAAGGTCTTCATTATTACTGGAAAGTCAATTTTGTATGCAGTCGATAAGACAATGTTGTAGCGATCCAGTTGGGTAGGAAGTTTTCTACATCACCTCAGAATGAGGGTGGGAGTTTGTGGTTTAATGCAGAAGAGTTATTTTGATTTTGTGAGTTACAACACGACCTTTCATTGTTTTTTTGCAACGAGTTGATGTAATCATTTAAATGTATTAAAAACCTAATATTTTAAGATTCTATTAATTTGTAAAAGAGAAATAAAACATGAGAATTATGAGAGGTAAGGGAAGATGAACCATGCCTAGAAGGGATGGCATTGGTCAAACCCGTGGCTTCAGTTAAGTATCTCGTTTGGCACTTCGTCAACTAGTTCACGAGCATGGATCTAACATCCACCACATCACAGCAACTTCCCAATCACTTGAAGTTTTCCAACAGAATAAGTAGTTGCTTGTGCATTTCTAAAACCTTTTGAATAGATCCATTATGTGCATATCTTGCAATCCTGGCATTCCATGAGACAACATTTCTTTGAGGCGTTCTCAAATAGTTGACTTGCCTTGTGTAAGCTTCCGCAATTTGCATACTTGTCTACTAGCGCATTTGCAACTAAAAATCCTCTACCATTATGCTTTGATGGTTGTCCGAGGCCTGCTCTAAAGCTCCCATTTTGATAGAGGTTGGGAGGATGCTAGAAAAAGGTTGTGGAGTCTAGCTTTACATGTACCAATTGCATTTGCTTGAAAGTTTCCAAGGCCTTTTCAACAAACTCATTTTTTTGCACATCCTGCAATCATTGCAGTCCATAAAGCACATTTCTTTCAGGCATTGTCGAACAGTTCACATGCTTCCACATTTTGCATATGTATCTACTAGGGCACTTGCAACTAAAACACACAAAAATCCCTTCTCCATAATGCTTTGGCGGATGTCTACACCCAGTTTCAAAGCTCTTATTTTGGCACAGGATGGGAGTATGCTAGAAAATGAAAACTGATGGGGTTGGAACCCTGTTTGCTGCACATGTGAAATAGTGTGACTATCTCTTGAGGTAACCCCCATGTTTTTGTATACCACTGCCCTAAAAATCCATGAGAAGCTGTCTAGTTCTTTCATTTGGTCAAACATTGAAAACAACGCCCCCAACATTTGCGACTACAACATCTGTGCTAGCTGTCCACGTAAGAACAGAGGCTCGGGTTTGATGTAGGCAGGGAGGATGCTGGCACATGATCCAAAAAGAACATGGCACTCCATGGGTTGACATTTGGTGTTGGATTTCTTTGCAAAACAAAATAAATGCCTTTAAGCACATGGATTCGTGCAAAAATTGTGACCAAAGCATCATATGAAACCTCAGTTCCTTTAGGCATTTGCGCATAACTGGTTTGAGCTTCCTTCTCCTTGTGGTGGTGGCTTCTTGTCTTCTTTCCATTCCACAAAACCAAAGGCGAAACAAAACAAATGGGGCATGAGCCCCCTTTTTGCCCTAAATCTACCCCACACAAAAATCACGGGCTTTTTAATTTAAATCTTTTATTTTATTTATTTATATTTATTTTATTATTATTATTATTATTATTTAATAATAAAAGGAGGAATTACATTTCTAAGCTACTATTGTTTTTGAAAATGGTTAAGTTTAAGTGGGTTAAAGAACTAACATACCAACATGTGCTCCTATTTTTGTTAGAAAACATATTAGACAATGGTCGTGCCCCCACCATTTTTTGAGCACTATTTAGTATTTTTAAAAAACCTTTCGTAGAAAGATAGATAGAGCATCTAGTTTGGGATAAAAAAATTTATATTTATTTAGTGAGTATTTGTTTTTATGATTTTTCAAGTACAAATATTTTAACTTTTGAAAAATATGGAGAGCCAACCGTGACCCCTAACTACCTCAAAAATATAGATTTTTTAAAAATATGTATAGAATTAGTCCTAGTTTGGGACTATAAATTTTTATTAATTTTCGATGAGTCGAAAAAAATATTCACGATGAAAGATAGACGTGTATAAACTCAAAAATTAACTACAAAAAGGCGTAATTAGAAAAAAATCAAGTATGGAAACCTTATATTAGTTAGAAAATTTAAATAATTATATTTTTAGAAAGAAGAAAGTTTACTTGACCTCGTAGTCATATTTTAATTAAATTTATTGATCGTTTTAGTTTGAATTATCATGGCGAATAGCTATTTTACCATTTTTATGAAAAACACATTGTTTGCTATGTTTTTGTAGGTCCATGCCTTAGGCTTGGAGATCCAGATCGGATCCAAGCCTAGAGGCATGCCTTAGAATAAGGAAATATCAAAATGCGTACGCATTATGCTTTTTATATATTTCATGCCCATCTAATGTCCTTTTCATCTCTTTCACATGATTTTTGTCCCCTTTCTGTCTTTTCTACACATTCATGTACATTTTACGTTAATTTTGAGTAGTTGAGCTTGTCCCCTAGCCCACTATCTATATTTTATAATCATATGCGATAGAAAATGACGCAAGGACATGAAGAAAGTCAAGATCAAGACATAGAAACAATTGGAATCTAGATGAGACTAAAGAAAGTGAAGAAGATGCAATAAATTCGTGATGGGCAAGGTACATCTACCTGTATCAAATGTACCTAATGTTTTAGAAAATGAGTATGAAATGCATAATTAAAGTTTAGGGAATAATTATTTTGTAATGAATATTGATGATGAATTGAATGATAATGTTGGTATGGATAAATAAATTGATATGAATCCAAATGTTAATCCTGAAATATGAATGGAAACACTAAATGAAGAAAGTAACCTTGCTAATGAATCTTTACCTCTAAGAACACCTCCTTCCATTTTTCATAGAAAACCCATTCACTTAATTGAAATTATTGAAAGCATTATAAAATCAATGCCTAACAAAATGTCTACAAGAAATGTGAGAAGAAAATCTAGGGAATTTGGGATAATTACTTTGAGAATTTAAATGATACACAAAAAAATTCAATCAATTTTTATATTGATGAAATTAATTAAGATGAGACTTACAATGAAGACTCTAGGGTTAATAACATCTAATGTTCATGATCAAAATTAGTCAATTGTTGAAAATATACATAAATCATACCATACTATAGGTGTCAACAAACACACCAAAGATAATAATGCTACATGACATGCACTTAATAATTGTATAGTAAGTGATAAAACATTTAATAAATGCACGATTATAAAAACAAGTAGAGCTTTGAAACTAAATAAAATAAAAATGAAAGTAATAGGGAGACGTAAAAGTATTGAGTCAGCCAATAACGATGACTATTGGGAATTCTCTAATAGACCTGTCACTCACGGAAAGACAATGATACATCGATATTCTAAAAGAATTACATGTAAAGTTTTGGAATGAGAACACAAGGGTGTCATCGAATAGAAGAGATACAAGAAAATAAGAATAAGTTCTCGTAATCGTGAATCGTGTACAAAATATTTCTTGGATATGACTCAAACACAATTTTCTCTAAGTTTAAGAATAAAAATCTAAAAATTAACATTAGCTAAAGATTTTTTGAAATGAACAAACCCTTTTATGTGAAAATCAATCACTCACGTACCATTGGTTGCAGCATCATGTTGAATTATCAATGCATTATGATGTTTTTGTCAAATACGTTATGTTTTGCATATCGACATCATGTTGCAAGAGTGTGGACTAAATGCCCCTTCAAAATATGTAAGGGAATTTATTATTACAATCTTTTGTGAAAGATCGATTGGACAATTTTTTTATAGCAAAACATGTTTGGATGGAACGTGTAACATATATGGTGGCTTGCCAAAATTTAAAATTTGTATACATGAGGAGAGTACACATTAAAATAGAAAAGGAATTAGTTTGTTTTAGAAAATATAAATATGTGGCATATCAATTAAATGATGGAAAATAATGTAATAGGTGTGAGCTTGTATAAAACAATTACTGTATAAGTATATATGGTCAAATTCTGAGAGGAAATATTTTATGAGTATGCAAGGCACACACATAGAGCTTGATGGTTGGATGAAAAATTAAAGTTAAGGACATATTCCCACTTTGTACTATTGTTTCAGTAGTTGACTTCGTAGAGAATTACTCATTGCAGCCACAAATGGATTTTCAAATCACAATACTATAACTCGGTGCAAGTTGTTATTTTTGTGCATATAGCATTCATGCACTCCCTGGAAAGCACCGAACAAGATCAAAAAATATTAAGAGAGTATTATTTCTACATAAATGATGATCGGACATATTCTACAAAAAATGTGCAAGGGTGTTTCCAGTTGTTTTATGTGAACTTGAATGAGAGAAAAATTGTTTTCAATCAACATTAAATTTGGTTGGAAAACTGTACATCTCAATTCAAGAATGCACAAATGTTTTATTGGCTAAGAAAGATGCACATATAAATATGTGTACAACATATATGGAGTTTTACTATGGAAATAAATGGAAAAGGAGAACATGATGGTGAAGGAACATGTTTGAAAAGAGCCCTTGTAAGAGAAGAGTTAAAGTTCAAAGATGGTGCTAAATTTACAGGTGTAGAAAACATTCTTGATTGGTGTGTCAAGAACATGGGCCATGAATCTCAAGATATTTCAATGGTTCATATATATTTCTAGTTGATAGAGGAAAACATTTGGCAAGCTATGAATATTGTATGACAATTACAGGATCAAGTGATATGCACTCATTTCGTAGTTCAAATATAATTTTTGCACTATTCATACTAGGTGCATGACATGTTTTTGTATATCATGCATTGATTTTGTGTGGAATGAATGTGAGTCACAAAAGTGGGTAGATGAATGGACTTGTAGATATCTAATTCCACTTAACACATATCAATTTCCATGAGCATTACAACTTACAATGTCTTCAGATCATATGACAACATCACTTGACTTTGACCAACTCTCTCGATTTAGTGCAATAAGGTACACTTGTATGTCATGTTATAAATTATTAAATGATCAACTCTTATTGTATTTTAAATTTGACTTGAGTTTTACTTTGTGATGTAGGGCACATTTTTTTAGTTATTGTGACATAATTCAATGAAGAGAGGAACATACCACTTCTTTTCTCATTGTGTAGAGGGGATTTTTTTACTTCTACAATCATTGATGGTTAATAACTTGATTATTCCATTAGGTTAGTGGTAGTCACTGGAACTTGGCTTCAACGATATCCTATCAAAAATTCAAATACTTGGCTATTTGAAAACTATGAAGTACATAGAAAGATACTTCACTATTCACATATGGTTCTTGCAACAAATATTCAATTGGTCAAATATCAAGGTAGGCCATCAAACAAGAATGTGGAAGGCTCATGAATCAAAATGAAGCAATTTTTTCTAATGTCAAGAGTAGAGTTGATCCTTCGGTTCAATAGATTGAATTTCTAAAGGTATGTTCATTTAAGATTATATATACATCTACGTGAATTTAATTTAATGATTTTTTTTTAAAATTTTGTAGGTTTTAAAATTCTATTTAATTGTTTACTAACATGTTTACGTAGGTTATTGGTGCCAAAACATCTTCCACCTTCATGTGGTTGGCATTTATTAGTAGAGAATTTATTATTCTCAAAGCTAATAGAAGGTAAAGGAAATTAAATATTAGAAAGGAAAAATAAACATAAATTCTCATTTCACCACCTATATTATATGAAAAATCTATTCTTACAATTCTCATTTCACCACCTATATTGTATGAACCATATCTTCTTAACATGTTTCCTAGTACTTGTTTCACATTGAAGGATTTTGGGCATGGAAGCGAAGTCTCGCCCTCCGTTTATCAGGCCACCCCAACACACGTGTGTGTAGTTGGTTTAGTGCCACAAGATTCCATTTGTAAAATATAGCAATGGACAACCTTACACTAACTCAAACTAGACTATTCATTGTTTTTGCAAACAATTAGACAATGAGAGGACCAAATTGAGATGGAGAAAACTCGGACAATATTGCATAGAGGGTAACCACATGGAGGTGTAGGATCAGATAAGACATTTAAATGTGCAATAGAGAATGAGAAATCACCTGGAAAACTTATACCATTTTTTTATTTGAGGGCTCTTAAGGGACTACACTTGGACGAAGTAACTCGAAGCACCTGGGATCATTGACAACCTGAAAATAATCCTCCCTAAGAGTTTACCTTGCCACCCGATGCATGCGTGTAATTGATTCGGTTGCCAAAAGATTCCATTTATAAAATATAGAAATGGAAATCCTCACACTAACTCAAACTAGACTATTCAATACTTTTGCAAACAATAGGACCATGAGAGGACCGAATTGAGATGGAGAAAATCGAGACAATATTTCATAGAGGGTACCAACATAGAGGTGTAGGATCAGAATATACCTTTCAAGCTACCATGGTGACTGAAAAATCACTGGCGAGCTTATACCAAGTTTTTCTCTAAGGGATCTTAAGGAACTATGCATGGACGAAGTATAAAAAAATCACCAACATCATTGTGCCTTTGAAAGGAAGTGTCCTTAATTTTTATTAGGACACCTTGATGTGCGTGCATAGTTAGTTTGGTTCCATGAGCTTCCATTTGAAAAATATAGCAATGAATAGTATTACACTAACTATCACTAAACTATTCGATGCTTTTTCAAATAATAGGACAACGAGAGGACCAAATTGAGATGGAGAAAACCAAGACAATATTTTGTAGAGGGTACCAACATGGAGGTGTAGGATTATATGAGACCTTTCAAAGTGCCACGGTGATCATGAAATCACATGGTGAACTTATACCATTTTTTTCTCTCAGGGGTCTTAAGGGACTACATCCAGACGAAGTAGCTCGGAAGCACTGAGATCATTAGGAACTGAAAATAAGCCTCCCCAAGTATTTAATAGGACTACATGAAGACTAAATTGATCTAGGGAAAAAAAAACAAGATTTCATAGAGTGTACAACATAGAGTTGTAGGATTAGACAAGACCTTTCAAGTTACCATGGAGATGGAGAAATCACCCAGGAAGTTATATCCTTTTTCTCATGTCATGGCTCTTAAAGGACTATGCCCGACCGAGGTATCCTGAAGCACCAAGGTCATTAGGCACCAAAATTATTCCTCACCAAGAGTTTACCAGGCCATACCGATGCATGTGTGCAGTCCATTTGGTGCCATGATCTTCCGTTTGAAAAATATTGCATTAGTAACCTTGCATTAGAGTTTGAGTAAAAGTTAATGTTTACTTTGATTCTCATCACTTTTCTCTCTCTCCCCCCCTCTCTCTCTCTCTCTCTCTCTCTCTCTCTCTCTCTCTATTTCTCTTACTTTCTCTCTCACTCTTGGTGATAAATTTGTACTTTTCCTAAATATGCTCTGTATTAATTTTGATTGAAAGAGATGAATAGATTCTGTGTGTAAGCTAATTTGTTCTCTGTTTTAGTGTATAATAGAACATGAATAAAATTTTGTGTAATACCAGAATTATGTTTTATTTTAATATTATTACATTGGATTGAAATTAAGTGATACAAATATGGAATGATGATGTATTACCCTTTTGGATAACTCTTGTTGCATGGTTTAATGATCAAGTGATAAATGCAAACTGTGTACATGATTGTATTGTGTGTTCTCAGTTGAATAGTTAAGATCATTATGGAAAGTGGAGTGTGTGCACATATTGAGGAATATTTTCAAGTAAGGTGATTCCAATGTAAGTGAAGGATTTACAAAGTAAGAATTGAACACTTTCCCCACTATAGAACCAAGGGTTTCTAGATACCCTGAACCAACATATGAGCGAGCAGAGGATTGTTGATTCAAGTCATTGAGTTCATTGTAAAAATTTTATGGTAAGATAGGAGTCAAGAAGGAGTGGTGAAGATCATAAGAATCATGTTTGAGGTCTTGGAACCAAAAACCAACCGTTTTAATAGCCAAATGTTGCCTCTCGGGATCCACAGTGAACCACAATCAGGGTTTAGGAGGGTTTGTAGTCTTGAAGCATGAAATCAAGGAATTATTGCATAATATTTGGAAGGAACAATATTGAATAGGTCCCTCAACTGTTAAAAGAATAATTTTTGAGTTTCATTGGTGGAAGAGTGAGATTTCCTTACCAGTCCCTTAGAGGACTATATGCACAGTTGTAAACCTAGTTTGAGAAGCCATTTTACAAAGAACCCAAGCTTTATATATTGAGCTAAGAATTAAAACTTATAGGGAAGTATAATAGGATTAATGGGTGCTTGATTTTTCATTGGTAACATCATACAAGTGGATATATGCTACACAGTATAGTGGGACAAGGCTAGTTAGTGCTTCAAGAGCAAAAAGTGAAAAGGTGAGCTCTAAGGAGTTGTAGAAGGAGTTAGAGTCTGAGATTTTGGGAGCACCTTAGGGATGGAAAAATTGAACTAATGAATCTTGTAAGACTTTCTAGGTATCCTTAGATCCTTCTATCCATGCTTGTTGCAAGATACATTGTCTTAAGGGGCATAGTTGACAATTTTGGCAAGATGAACAATAGTGGTGTTTGGAGCCTTATGAATCAAGTTAGTGATGGTCATAATGATTGTATGAGGTGTTAAAACAAGGGAGAAGAATAAGAAGCATTGAAGAAGGAAGTAGGTGCATGATAAGACAAGAACTAGTACAAAGAGACCAAGAGCAAGAAGAAGCACAAGTAAGGTAAATACAAGAGTAAGTGTTGTATGAAAATCACAATCACATAAATAATGAATATGGATAAATTTAGTCATTATTATTATGAAAAAACTCTAATGAAACCACAAACAATTTATAAATATTCAATAATATATCTTATTTATGAAACCACTCTAATGAAACCACAAACAATTTATAAAAATTCAATAATATATCTTATTTAATTTGAATTGAAACTTTGAACCTAGGTTTAGAAAAGGTTCTCTAAACATATACACATTGATAAATTGAACGAATAATTATTCAAATTAGATAAATATTTATACATGTTATATAAATATTTATTTCCAAAGTTTCATGCATATTATACATCGAAAACGCTAGTATACAACACCTTGATAAGTGAAAAAATATCCATAATATCTTATATTGTCAAGTGCACATCATATTAGTTTGGATATAATTATAATATAAAAATGTAAGGTCTTATACAAAAATTACAAGTTCTAAATAGTATTAACGTGCATAATAAATAAAAAAATGTGAATAGGTCATATAATATCAAGTCAATGCCATATAGGCGTGTATACAATGTTGAACATGCATACAATGCCATGCACATAGGCATACAAAATAAATGTCACAAGACACACACACACACACACACACACACACACACGCACCCTATTCATTAAAATATATCCCTCTCTTTTCCTTGCTCAAAGAATCCCCTCCCTTATATGTAGATGGAGATCTATGAGATGACTTGGGATCCTCCATGGCCTAACTAAAAGCCCTCTTATGCTCAAAACTCAACTGTAGTTGAACCTGTAAATGAAAACAATTTTGTTTTGTCAAAACTTAATGTATAAGTTTTCAACATGTATACGACCATGCTAATGAAACTATTTACATGCACACACAGTTAAACCAATATCTCGGTCACTCTAAATCTACATCTCACGCTCATCCGAGTCAATGAGTGTTATTGGATCACGAACGAGGGTGTAAAAATGATGAGCTTGAAGATTCTGTGTCCTTGAAGTGAAAATGGAAGGGGTTGAACCATACATACACATAATATTACAAAATAAAACTTCAAAATTATCTTATAAAACTATCTTAACAATAAAGTTTTTGAATACAGATCTAAACATTTACACCAACTAAGTACATGTATGTGTAATGAAAATATTTTAGCTAATTTTATCAATATACTATGAATAATATGAACAAGGATGCTACTGTTGCAAGTAACTCTTGCGTATACACAATGCGAGTTACATTTATTATCTACATGATACTACAATGAAGCAAATTATTATAATAATTGAACATAATATGAACTACACGAGCTATTTAATTAAAAATACATAGTTTGTATACCTCCATGAGTTGTTGTGCGAGATGAAATCACGACAACACCTTTATCTACTCCTCACGAGATGATCTTTGGTGTGTCTAGTGAGGTCATCAAATTTATAAAAATATATCATGTCAAGTTAGTTGAGAATATATAATATATACAAGAATACATACATACATACATACATACAAACATACATACATACATACATACATACATACATACATACATACATACATACATATATACATATATATATCTTTGAGTTCAAAAGTTATATATATTTACATAAGTGAAAATTTTACACAATTAACATTATAAATCACCCATGTGAATGTATGCATAGGCATGGTGCTCACCACTCGTGGTTGGGATGATGAAGTCCCTCCAATGCTCTGTAATATTAATGCATACATGTACATATGTATGTGCAAGTTAATAAATTTGACTGAGTTCAAATACAATTATTTTAAAAATTTAACAAATTTAAGTAAATCAAGTACTCAAATCTTTTTGTAACATGTAATAAAAACTAAAAAATACCCATGAAGGTGTCATTAATGTTTGAAATCCAAATGTATCACTCAAAAATGTTTAAGACATAATTACATTATAATGTGTACCACCAATGACAACTCCACCAACACCAGTCTTTATGAAAGTATCATCCTCATCGGGTCCCAAGCATATGCTACCACAAGACATGTAAAGATGTGGCCTCATGCTACTACTACCTAGAGGAATACTTTATCTACCTCCACCAACATTAGTATAATAAATATCCCTCATATGTTAGACAAGGGTATCATAGAGTGCTTGAAGCACATGTAATATATCAATCTCTGTTGTCTCCTTCACTATTGTAGGGATAGTCTCAGGATGAGTGGGATTTTGTGTGGGGAATCTACTATGTTGAATAGGTACATGGTTTTTACTGGTCTATCCTATGCAGAGCCTTTTCCTCATCCCTGAAACACATGGTAGTCAAAATAGCTCGAGATCTCATTGACTATAAACTCATAAAAGAGTTTCCTCAAAAGTATAGTGGAACCTCATTGTTATTACAAGGTGGAATATCAAATACCATCCACCATTGGTCCTAAAAATTATTTTTTATCAGATAATTATTGCACCAGTGGATTGGAAACTGTTTGCATGACAATGGAACATGAAAATTGGTTATGGGGTCCGTGAATAATGCACATATGAGGTATTTTGTAATTTTTTTATTTACATCTGCATATGATAATTTATTGGCATAGTATTCCCTACAATTATCTCTATAAGATGTCTAATGATCAATTTGACTCATTTCTACGTCAACCTGAGCCAATAATGCCTCCAATGTGTTTGTAAGTGAGGCACGGTGGGGGTTTGTAGAATGGGGATCCCTCATTGTTTTAATTAATTCCTCAATTTCAATCTTATTTTCCACTATATGGGCTGCTAAAACCTCCTAACTACCTGGAGGATGCTCAACAATTAAAAGAGGTTTAGGAGGGTTGACATGATTTCTAGGGTTTTGTTGTGGTTGAGGTGGAACTGTAAAAATAAAAAAACATGTATTTAATTAAAATATACAATATAATTACCAAATTTCAATGCAAGTCAAAGATTTTTTTCCCTACGTATTCTTTGTGGTTGCATTGTTGATTCCACCTCAATCCAACCTTCACGGAGATTTGTAGATGATCTTGGCAGCTAAATGGTTGAACACAAATCACAATTGTAGGTTTCTTTGTAGAATTCACGTTTACGGAAAATTTGAATGAGGAGAGGATTTGGTTATTTATTTATAGTTTACAATAATGTGTACACATTTTAGCTTTGGGGATTATCAAACCAAACAAAATAAAACATGTACGCATTATTTCAAAAAGCGTATGCGTTTTGCTTATTTTTCATATTTTTGCCCACCTTTTGTCCCCCTAGATTGGTGCACTTACCTTGAGTGATAACAAGAGTGTGTTATGTTTTGTGAGAAACCGTCTTGGATTTCCATTAAGGAAGCTCTAAAATTGTCAAACTTGCTTTAAGGGATATACTCCTAATGAACCTTTTTTTTCGCTATTTCAATCTAGCGATTTTGTTTTACAATCCACCAAATTCCTTATGTTTTGTATTTTGGTGTATTAATGATCTCCATTTACTTCATATTTATATCTACCATTTTCATTTGATTTCTCTTAAATTTGGTCTTTTAATGTTTTACTGATCTCCGAATGACTTGGGTTTGAGTTGTCCTTTAACCCATTTAATGCTTTTGCATATATTTATCATATCATCATTTAAATTATTTTTAAATTAGTTTTTCCATTTCTATTGGTTGAATAAGGTATTTTTCGGTTACATTTGAATATGTGTATGGTGCCAAATAGAGGGGTTGATGGTTATTCAAATCAAATATCGGGTGTTTGCAGAGCCTTCAAAACCTAGGAATTTTTGTTGTTTATGATGAGGCCTTTTTATTTGCACACATTGATTGTAATTATTGGTATATAAAAAGGAAGCTCGTTTTTATTTTAACTTTGTGTTGGTCTATTAAAGGTTTGCATTTATAATGGGTTCAAATGTCTTCCCTATTTGTGTTTCTTCTAATGAATATACATGAATAAATGAAATTGATTGTTCATTACTAATATCCTAGGCTTACAGAGACTTCAAATCCAAGGGTATGTGTTACTCATAATATATATTACTATTTTCCCATGTATATTTCATGGAATATAAAATGGTTTTTGTTATGTTTTCTTTGGAACTAAGCTGATATTTAACATTAGACTAGTTGCTTTAACAATGCAATAGAATTTCTATCATGGATTTGATAACAATATTACATATATCAATGTTTAGATACCTAAATTTGGACTTATCATTACTTGGAAATCAATCATTAGTGTTTAGCCCAACCCATGGCTCATTATGCTCTAATTTTAATATCTCCTATACATGCCTTTCTCAATAAAATTTACCAGATTATAGGTCACACTTGTTATCCATCTTTGACTAGTCAAAAATCAATCTTAGAATATAAAATACATTTCAAAAATTGTGCTGCCATCTCCAATATAAAAATTATGTTGTGCAATGTTCCCAAATGAGATCATCCACATCAGAAAAAAGTCACTTAGATGATTTTTCCAAAGCTAACAAAATCATTCTAAAATATCCAAATGTTACATTTCTAAATCTTGATAAGTTACAATAATCACCCATGTGTCATTTGAAGGGAAAGTCTTGTTACAATAGTCATCTATATGAGTGTAGACACTTAATTTTGGTAACTTACCCTTTAAGAATTACAAGTCTGTCTTTGTTCCTATGTTAAGATAAAGTCTCACATTCTAAGGTACATTGACATATACTTCTCTCTCTCTCTCGATGATTTGCTAATCTCTCGCACAACTGATATGTCGTTCATTTATACAACCTTAATAATCCAAAGTAGCAATATATTCATAATAATATTTCCCATAATATGGCTTATTCATCATTGAAACCCTATATGACATCGTATTGTTTACACCCGTTTTAAATTTTATATATTATTATGAGAATGCACAAAAAATAAATGTAGGGTTCATTATAAGGGTTATTTTGATTAATTAGCTTCTAATATTAACCATGCAATATAAAAATTACACATTAGTACTTGTAACTAATGATTACAATACACTACAAACTCACATACACAGGTGGAAAGATGTACTTAGATATATAATGTGGAGGAGGATCCAAATAGAGTTGTAGAGATCACAACATAACAAATTACACACAATAATAATGTGAATACATTCAATTCATGCTTATAATATAAACCATATACATAGGAATATGATTCCTATATCTTTGGATGTATCTCTAACTAATCCTTCCATGCATTTTCTCCCTACTCTATTAACATGAGTTGTTAAAAATCATTTAACAAATATTATTGTTATAATTATTTGATATAAAAAACTTATAAAAAATTACTAACATACATATAAATAATAATTAACATCTAAAACCATTCATATAGGATGATATACGAGATATTTGGTGCACGGGTTGGAGAACATGGGAAAGGAGAGTGAAGATGCTTCATTCCTAATATTGCAACTAGAAACTACACTTGTATGGAACCATACAAGTCTCTTGGGAATGTTTGTATGGTCATGGAGCTATTATACAATCTTGGAATTGTTTAGAATGAGGTTCTATAAATTATTTTTCCATTCAATGGTCTAGAAATATTTTTCATTTTCAAACCCTAAGTGTCACATAATATCGAAACCATCTGAAACTAGCTAAATCAAAATGAAACCCTATCCATGGGTGGAATACCCTCCAAGAAGGTCAATGTTTGGGTTCAAGTGCCATTTGTGCACCTCCTACATTGGAACTACTCTAAATAGGCCTCAAACCACATGTAGATCTCCACTTAACATGTAATATCTATATGAATGGGCCACTAGTTTGAAACTTCAACCACTTTGACCATGTTTGGCATGATTATTATCTTACTAAGACAATGACTTTAGATCTTTGGGTGCTTGAAAATGAGGGCACTTGAACTCCTTCACTCAGTTGAGTATATTAAAATTTTATTAGTATCCTCACTAGTTAATATGCATCCAGTTTAGGAAGATATAGGGAGATTAGGTACCTTTTATGATAGTATTGTTATACAAAATCAGCCCCATGATGTTTTAGGTTTTTGGAAGGGATTTGATCAAATTTATGACAAAATAATCTTCTTGGGTAATGTTGTCATGGATAAAGGAATGCGATTTTGTAGTAGTGGGGAAAATCATGTTTTTCGGCCAAACATTAAGCTTCCTAACCTTTGTTCCCTTTCTTAGTAAGCTTAATTGTCAAAAACTTAGATAAATTTGCAAAAAGGAGGGAAAATTTGAGAAAAGTCAAAATTTGGCAATTTGGGAAAAATATTAATTTTAGGGGAACTTCTAGTGTTTGGGGCATTGCTCTCCATCCCTGCAAAGCCTTTCTATCCAAGGCTTTAGCCAAAATTGCAAAAATTTGGGTCAAGAGGTAAAAATCGGACATTTTTAGAACTAAGGGAATAGTTCTTTAGTTCCTAAGTTCCTCAAAGGCCTATACTTACTTTGTAATGGGAAAGACAATGTTTAGTTGAAATAATTTAGCCCAATTGACACTAGCGGAATAGTTCAAGTGTTTGGAGGTTCTCGGAACCTCTAAAATTTCTGATCGAAGGATAAACAAATGACATTATAAGTAGAAAAGTTGGTCGAGGTGGGCACAAAGTGAATCATTGTAATGTTCCCATATTATAATGACTCATTGCACTATCAATGTGAAAGGAAAAGATAGGAAAAGTGAGGCAAGTGGTAGTTAAACCAACCATTAACAACATAGTTGGAACTATTCCCAAGTTCAAAAGGTTCCTCGGAACCCTTCCTTCTCCAAACATACGATCGGATAAATTGACCCCAATAAACACTAATGGAATAGTTCCCCATTTCTCAAGGTTTTTACATCCTTGATTTATCTACATATAAAGGAAATAAATTAAAACAACGAATGAAGACACTCAAGGAAATTTCCCTTGTTCCTCACGTTCCTTGAAACACCACCTAGGACAACCGGAGATGGTATTTTGCCATAAATTTTGATTGAGCTCCAAATAACACAAAATCGGTGGCATTAGAATTGTCTTATTGAGAGATACATTTTGGTGTCAAGAAAAAAGAAAATGATGTTGTTTTGGGGTTCAAAAGAGCAAGCACGGGTTCAAAAAGGTAAAATTGTAAGTTTGTGTTATCCATTTTTACCCCTGGCAAAAATGGACAACTTAGAGATATTAGGCTTGGGTAGTTGACAAAGATTCAAGGTTGAATTTGGAGAAAAATTGGTGAAATTCTATTTTTTAGAGTGCTTGCAGCTGATTTTGGAGGAATTTGGGATCATTTCGTGTAATTTTCCTTCTTCAAGGCTTAAAAAATGATCAAAATTTAGCCAAATTTGGGTTCAAAATGGATAAAAGTGGGAAAATTGGCTTTGGGGCACTTCATTCCATTTTTTCCTAACTCCCTAACCCAAGAAAAATCTAAGGAGTTAGTGAAAAAATTGAGAAAATTGAAAAATATGAAAAATGGGCTATTCAACTACACATTTGGGGCCAAGGAACTTTTTTGCAAACTACACATTCCGGGCCAGAGATTTTTTTTGCAAACTACACATTAGGGCCAGGGAACATTTTTACAAAGTGCACATTTCGGGCCAAGGAACCTTTTGCAAAGTGCACATTTCGGGCCATGGAATTTTTTTATAAAGTGTACATTTTGAACCCATGATATTTTTACAAATTTCACATTTCGAGTCTGGGAACGTTTTTGCAAAGTGCACATTTCGGTCCTGGGGAACTTTTTGCACAATCACAATTTTTAATGTCCAATCTTAGATGCTCATAACTTTTGATCTGGGTCACGAAATAAGGAAAATTTTATATCGTTGGAAAGGTATTGAAGAGTACTACATGATTAATGCATTTATTGTCCACATTAAAGTTATTTAATGGTGCAAAATTGCAAAAAACTTACTTGGGGTCGTTTACAAGTACACGCTTTGCAAAATTTAATGATGCCCATGCCGAGTCCGCAAACTATAATGTTTAATTGTCCTAGATGGTTGAAGATGTGGTTGGGTGCATTAATTTCATGTTTCTATGTTCCTCTCTATTTTACCCATTATGATATAATGTAAAAAACTTCTCATTTTGAAAAGGGGGATATTCTAGGATGTAATGGAACTCTGTAAAAATTGTTCAATGGCAGCCAATGAGTTGAAATCCTTCATATGTTCTGGGAAGTGTTCTTGTGCCTCTATTCTTCACATGTAATGGACTGTGAATATTTTGAAAGAAATAAAATCTCTGTTTTTTGGTGTTTCCTTCAACCCTAGCACTTGTTTTATTGTATTTCCTTGCCTCTCCATTCTTTTTGTTGTATTCGTGCATGTATCTCTCACTTTGCAGGTTCATATTGTTGTGTTTCATGGAGAAATGATGGGAAGTGAAGCCTTGGGTCTATGTCATAGTTGTTTGGCCTCTCTTTACTCCATTTTCTTTCTTCCTTCTCTCTCAGTAGGATATTTGCACCCTATTTTCTTGGTGCTATCACCTAGCATAGGATTTCCCTTTCACGCATCTTTCTAACCCCCCCTCTCTCTCGGTCCTTGACATGGTTAAATTATGATTAGATAGTTACATTTCCTTCCTTAGGAGTAGTTTTAGCAATAGAATTAGGTAGAGGAACCAACCTTCTCTCGGAGGTCCATCTCAAGTAGCAAGTCCCACAACTTGAGAGATGGTC
This sequence comes from Taxus wallichiana var. yunnanensis, assembly GCA_018340775.1. Classification (NCBI taxonomy): domain Eukaryota; kingdom Viridiplantae; phylum Streptophyta; class Pinopsida; order Cupressales; family Taxaceae; genus Taxus; species Taxus wallichiana. Next base: position 391,333 of record JADAXU010000134.1, read on the forward strand.
CCATGTTAGCAAAAAGTAGAGATCTGCAATGTGTAAATCCTAGGGTGCTACTTTTTTTTGTGATAATAGTTTGATAGTTCAACAACTAGAATTATTGGTTAATGGCTCCCATACCTCCTCTTACAAGTAATATGACATGCGGGAATGGATATTTTAGACACCCATGTGGTCTTATAGGTCATTTATTACCCTTTATTGGTGGTTGAATCAAAAGTGTTGAATTTCCTCCTATTTCTCCTCTCTCTCTCTCTCTCTCTCTCTCTCTCTCTCTCCCATTTTTTATATATTTGTAAAATTCTCTCATTTATAAATTTGGACCCTCTCATTTTACAAACGAACCATGCAAAATGGTTCCTAAGAAGGTTTTGAGTTGCATGCCTTAGATTTGGACTTCGTAATGTTCCTTCAATGTAAAGGACTGTGCATAATTTAAGCAATTAAAATCATGTTTTGTGGTTATTTTATTCCCTATCATATGTTTTGTTGCAATCCTTTCCTCTCCATTTATAATAGGTATGTTGTGAATGTGTTTATCTTATAGATTGCTTGAATTTTGTTTTGTTTTTGTGTACAAATACAAGGTTAAATGCGATTTTGGGTTCACGACACATATGTTTTCCCTTTCCTTCTCCATTTTCCCCTCATAGAGAGTTTTTATTCCCCTTTTATTTTTGTTATCACCTCTTTCTTATCTTAGGATATAATTTCCATGCATCTCTCTCTATGGTACTTGTAAATGACTAGTTTAGGATTAATTTAGTTGTATTTTGAAGTTGTAGGAGTAATGTTAGCATTAGGATATGTATAGGAACCAATATTCTCTAGAGGTTGGTCTCAATTCATAAGGTCCCACACTTAGAGACAATCCCATGTTTCACCAAAAGCGTTAATTTTCATAATCAAATATAGGGTGCAACTTTTGTGTGATAATAGTTTTGGCATGTCGGTGGGATATATTTGATAAGATTTACAACTCCATTTCACCAAGTTTAATGTGTGTTTGGTGATATCTATCCTTTTGAGGATTAAAATCAACACATATGGTGACTTTACTAGTCCAAAACATCCTTTTTCTCAATCGATAGACCACTCTTTCACCATTTTAGTCATATTTTCCATGATGTTGTATAATCATGAATTCAATTCCTCACTAGAATTCTCGGTTTCAGTTGCAAAGTATCTTTCAAATCCACCTCCATGTTCCCAAAATCCATCTTCACAGTATCAAAATACACCTCCATTTCAATTTTATGAGCACGAGTATGCATAATCCTATGAGCCAAATGTAAATACACGTCCATGTGGTTATTCAACTAACCATGGTGCTAAATAAGATTAAGGATATGAATATTTTGGGGGACATTTCACACCTTCAGATGATCTTGAGATGAGAATTCAACACATGGAGAATTTAATGCAAGATATCAAGGAAGATATCCAAACTATGTTGGATAAACAAACTAGTTATACAAAACCCCTGTCCATGTGGAGGTCCTCTACCTAGTTGGTGTAGCCCTCAACAAAGGCTAGAGGTAATGGTTAAATCATTTGACCAAATGGTTAAATTCATTATATCATTACAAGCATTAGAGGATAGAATTTTTTTTTGAAGATACCTGTCAATGGGGTGTTCATCCACTACCACCACATGGGATTAGGATGCTTCTTTATCAGCCTAAACCATCTCATCCCAAGATTCTAGTCGTAGCTTTCTTAAATCTCCACCTTGCATTGCTTCCCCTCCATATGAAGAAATTTCACCTCCCCCATATTTTCAACCATTGTAAAATCAGTTGTAAGTCTAATGCAACCTTCCTCTTGTGTTTCCAAACCCATTTTTGGATGAAAAAAATAAGAAAACCAACTTGGGAGGGTAGCAATTAAATAACCAAGAAGGGAAAACCTCCTACACAATTTGAAATATTAGAGCTCATGGTTTGAGAAAAAACATTTTCTATAACTGGTTAAACCTTCAATTGATCCATAGGAATCCAAAAAAATACACCATTCCATCAGATCCATCAACAATAAGAAGGAAACGTGAAGAAAAACAAGGAAGCGAAGGTTCTATCTATTTTTAATAGAACCGCCGCTCTTCACAAATCTAAGGTTGTAGAACTACTACCCTACCTAGGAAGTGGTCCTATAACTGCCCCACTATGGAGGTGATCCTTTAACCACCGGTTTGTCTTGAGTAGTAATCCTGTCATTTATGATGAAAATGATGGATCTCGAAATGATTCCAATTTGAATTGTTTTACCTTGTCTCTTTACTTCCTCAACCTTTCCCATCTCTCGATTGCTCTGGAGCACTTGGAAGAGGCTATAAATTCATGGTAAGAGAAAGACAATAGGGGAGGAGGACAATAATTGGAAGTGATCATCCAAAGAGATGAATAACAATTGTATTGTTTGAGATAAAAGTTGTAAAGAGCAAGGGAGTAGGGATTATTCAGTGCTGGAATGGAATTGTAGGAGTAAGGTGTAAGAAACAAAGAATGAAAGTACTTGGAAGGAAGGTTTACATTGTTGATTCTTTTCATACTTATTATAATCTGTAAAATTTGATTATTGGCCAATACAAGTGGGAAAAAGTAGTTTCCCTTCCCAACTAGTTTTCCCTCAAATTGGGGGTTTCTAGGATAAAATTCTTGTGTTGTGTGTTGATTTTTGCTGGAACTCTCTTTAATTAAATTCTAAGAACTAGATAATCAGTCACTAAGGATCTAATCTTCATCCAATCTATCATTTTCCAAAGAGAAAGTAGAACAACAAATTATTTGTGATTTTGTGAATTTTCGAAGTAAAAGTTTCTGAGATCATTTTGGTATTAGAGATGATTATATATCCAAGACTATGGCATTAGATTCATTCTTTTTATTTATATGATAGTGACAAGGTGTAAAGGTGAAGAATTTTTACCTTGTGAAACAAATATTTCTATGAATAAGTGGTAACAAAGAATTTGAGCGCAAATGGAGGAAGAGAACTTGCTCTGTAGAGTTGAGATGCTAGAGACCATAATCGATAGGTTTCATAGAAACCAATAAGATATTTCAGATCTAAAAAGATGGATTCAGTTAAACAATATTCCATGGATTAAGTGGTTCGAGCCTTTGGCCAAAAAATTTGGTATCAGAGGTAGCCACGATGAGGAAGATTTGGAATGGCGTGAATAAGAAACTATAACTGTAAGTGAGAAGGTAAAATCTGCTCATACTCCTTTTAAAGTCAAAACAAAAGTTGAAATAAAGAAATTTGAAGGACAAGTAGATGCATAATTACTTGATAAGTGGATAAAATAGTTGGAAGTTTATTTTAGTGTGCATAATGTTACTAAGGCATAAAGGATTACCTTTGCACATCTCAAAATGGAAGATCATGCTCTGGTTTGGTGGGAAACCCATCTAGCCACTTGTGAAAGGAAGAAATGTCCTATTGTTAGTTCTTGGAAAGGTTTTAAGGAATTACTTAGAGATAACTTCTATCCTATCGTCCATAAGACTGAACAAATGATTAAGTGGTAGTACTTTAGACAGGGAAATGGTCAAAGTGTGCAAGACTATACTATGGAGTTTTGGAGACAAGCCATGTTGCTTAATATGGACTTGGATGAGGACATTCTAACTAAATATTTGGGAGGACTTCGCACTCACCCTCAAAATAAGGTACTCTCCACGAAGCCCATGGATATTAATGAAGCTTGTATAGAAGCATATTGTATTGATGATGGGAAGAAGAAAGGAGAATCAGAGTGAAAGGAAGACCAATCAACAAATCAACAACAAAAAAGGAGCAGGGGTTAACAAGTATCAAGGGTAAATGGAAAGGCAAACAGGACGCCAATGTTTTGCATACTTGTAAAGATCCTAAAAATTTCTGTAAGAATTGTGATATAAATGGACATATTGACACCACATGTTGGAAGTTGTATTCGGAATTGCACCCAAAGCACCAAACCAAGGATTCTAAGAAATCCATGGCCACTATGAAAACAAAAGGAGAGGTGGATATTGAGGATGATTCAGATGTAGATGAGAGGATAACATGTATGACCACTAACATGTACGGGGGAGGAGTAGAAGAAGAGATGAGTAAGCTATTTCAAATTAGAATCCAAATCAAGAAGACTAAGGTAAATGATTTAGTAGATTCTGGTTCCCAATCAAATTTGATTTCTAATTCAGTTTTAGAAAAAAATTGTCTAAAAAATTACGTGCATCCACATCCATACCCATTGGGATGGGTGAAGAAGGGTGTATAAATACATGTTACAATAAAGTGTAAGTTTTAGTTTGGGATAAATACCCTATGTATTGATGTACTAGAGGCTAATATCATTCCACTTGATGCATTTGATGTTGTATTCATAAGTCATTACTTATCTTCCAGGGATGTTGTGTTCACAAGGAGGGAGAACTGGTACAGATGGGTCAAGGATGGAGTTAGTTTCAACATCCTGGGCACACTAGAAAAAATCACATAAGGATATGATAAGTTTCCAGCCAAGCACAAATACTTATTCAAGAAAATCATCGGTTTTGTTTAATTTCATTGGAAGAAAATCAAAATGGAGTGGAGATAACAAATGTTTCTAACCAAAGGATGGATAATTTGGATAACACTTGTCAGTTTTTGTAGAAGAAGCCACCACAAGAACTGCTCATTCAAGGATAAAATCAAACTTCCGTTATGTAGTCACCGTATCTAATTAATGATTCACTCAACTTGATAGTAGGGAAGTAAGAATAGGATGAGATACAAGGAAAAATTATAGCGAGTATCACACATGGAGAGGATCTAACAAATCCATCTTAAGAGACAAAGTATGCCGTACTTCATGCGGATGCACTCAAGAACAAGTTGCATGAGCTCACATAAACTAGGTTCATCTATGCATGATAAAGAAAACATAGAGAATATTCCTTGCAAAGATAATTATACTTGAGGTAACTTAGAGGATGATTTAGCACTAGAGAAAAAAACTAGAGATCCACAGGAGTCTTGGCAAAGTTAGACGAGAAGAGAAGATACCAAGGGAAAAATGGTGGTATTCAAAGGAGAAAGAGAGGGAGTTGATTTCTCTACCACTCTCCCACTAATATTTTTGGGAATAAATACCTCCTAAGCAGGGGAGGTATGATCCATAGGGATCTAGAAAAACACACCATTCCATCAGATCCATCAGCACTAATAAGGATAAGTGAAGAAAAATGAGGAAAATGAGGTTCTGTGTATTTTTTGACAGAACCAACACTCTGCACAAAGTGGCGGTTGCAAAACCAACGCCCAACCTGGGTCGCGGTCTTGTAACCACCGGTCTACACTAGGTGGTGGTCTTGTCATTTATGATGGAAAAATAAAAATAGAGCTCTAAACAATTCAAATTTTAATTGTTTGACTTTAGTCTCTTCCTTGCCTCAACCTTTACCATTATCCAGTGCATGGGAGCACATGGGAGAGCCTATAAATTCATGGAAGGAGAAATAAAATAGGGGAGGATGAAAACAATTGGAAGTGATAATCCAAAGAGATGAATGAAAATTTTATTATTTGAGAGAAAATTTATAAATAGCAAGGGAGCAAGGGTTCTTCAGTGATGGAATGGAATTGTAGGAGTAAGGTGCAAGAAACAGAGAAAAAAAGTACTTGGAAGGAAGGTTTACATTGTTTCTTCTTTTCATACTTAATGTAATCTATAAAATTTGATTATTGGCCCATACAAGTGGGAAAAAAAGAGAAGTTTCCCTTCCTAACTAGTTTTCCCTCAAATTTTCTAGGATAAAATTCTTGTGTTGTGTGTAAAGTTTTGTTGGCACTCTCTTTAAATCAATTCTAAGAACTAGATAATCAGTCACTAAGGCTCTAATCTTCATAAAATCTGCCATTTTCCAAAGAGAAAGTAAAACAAAAAATTACTTGTGATTTTGTAAATTTCCAAAGTAGAAGTTTAAAGATCATCAATGGAGGCTAAGATTGAAGAGCTCAAGATAGAGGCTGAAAATATAGAGCAGATAAGAGGTTGTTAATTTATCTCTTTTGAAAAATCAAAATTGGAGAAAGTAAAATTAGTGTAGCAAGGGAAAGAATCATATTTTTAGAAGATAAAATGCAATAATATAATGACAAAAACCTATATACTTTAAATGCAATGTCCATGTTGGCCTTGCCATTTTAGAAAATGTTGATCATTGTAAGCATGTCTCGGAAAAATATTTTCACATTGAAGAAGAAATCATATTTGGAGGTCAATATGATCTTCGCATTGAAAGGCACAGATGGAGGACTTCAAAGAAGATATGATCTAAACATGTTTAAGAAACCAAGAGGTAGAAGATTTTTCTAATTTAGAGGATCTAAATGATGAGGAAGAACACATGGAGCTTACTTGTTTTGCATTCTCATCATCCATTTTCCACCATAAAGATCTCTCTAGCTTTGAAGTTTCATTTGGGCCTAAAATAGTGAATGAAATGCTAATGAATGTTGATCAGTCCTTTCTGTTTTCCACTAAATCATATTTTGAAAGTCATGAAAAAGAGATTAAAGAGATGAGGGAAGACCTGTTGTCCAAATCAATCTACACAAGGAGCAAGAAGATTAGTTTGACATGCCAAACCTTGTGCAAGATGACAATGATCTTATTTTCAGATAAGAAATCATCATGGAGGGGTTAAGTTGTTTGTTGAAGAAAAACAAGGTCTAGACCAGCTTGCAAACATCCACGATGAAGAGGAATGTGAGGTTCTAAAGGAATTTGAATTATTAGAAGAAGAAAAATAATTAACATATCAGATTTTAGACATGTTTCTTGATGAGGAGAATGGTTATCTTGATCTTTCATACTTCTTGTTTGATGAAGAGGCACATGCTAGTGTTGAGAGGGATGAGAAACCAAAAGAAACAAAAGTGTTTGTGTAAGGACAAGAAAAAAAAGTTCAAATCAGCTTGCAAGAATCCACAATGATGGAGAAAGTGTCTCTACTAGCTCCATTCATGGAGTCTCATGTGAGGAATATGGGAAAATCACAAGGAATAGCTAAATAATCACAAATAGTGTTTTCCCAATAAAATATTTGGATACTTTAGAGCCAAAAATGGAGTTGGAACCAATCATGTGGACCCTAGAACATGAGGAAGAGCTTCAAAATGCCAAAGATCGACTCAAAAACCTCAAAAACCTTGATGAAGATCAAATGAAGGTATTTGTTCTCTCTCTATTTGTTGATGGGATGGGAAATCCTCTCATTAAAGGCCACATCTGTTACACAACTAATCGCATGGTCTAATTTTGTAAAGAAGGGAATCTATTTCTCCCAACCACTTATTGGTTTTGTTAGTTTCCTTTTCCTTTGGTTAGATTAGAATTAGATTAGGTTTGTTTATTGAAAAACAAGTGCTTGTGCACACTTTTCATGCTTCCACTTGGGACATGTATGCATGTTTGTATATAGTTGTTTCCCTTTTTCTATATTGCATAGTCCATTTAAAGTAGGTTTTAGTGTGGAAACAAGATGTTTTGGGGAAACTTTAAGGTGCATTCAACTCAATCCCCAAAATCAGCTACAAATCAAAAACTCTCTTTGTTCCTTCCTTGTCTGAAAATAAGAGTTTTGGGTCAATTTGCAAGGCACATCCATGAACTCTAAGAAATCATATTTTAGAACAAGATTAATTGGTTCTAGATCAATTCTAAGTCTATACAATGATTTACATAGGCTCGGGGATAAGAATTTCAAGTTTTAGATCAGTTTTCAAGTTTTCAAGCTTGACTTCATGCCCAATTGATGCCCAAAAGGCCATTGATCTCCATCTAGTAGGAATATTGTCTCATCGAGTCACTAAATTATTATCCAAAATATTCCCCTTTTCTATTTTGGGTGTTTTGGAAGGGAGTTGGTCAAATTTTAGACAAAAGCATGTTTCTTGGGTAGTGTTTACATGGATCGGGGAATGTCAAATTTTGCGGTTGTGGGGAAAAATCATGTTTTTGGGAAAATAAATCATCTTCTAGGCACTACTACCCATCTTGGTAAGCGGAAATATCCAACATTTCGATACATTTTCAAAAAGGATGGAAAATTGAGCAAAACAAGTTAAATTATGAAAAAAGCTGGCACTGATATCGGTTGTTGGGAAAGTTCCAATGTTTAAGGAATCTCTCCATCTTGCAAAGCGTTTCTATCTAAGGAACTATCCAAAATTTCAAAAATTAGGGTCAAGAGGGAAAAAATGGACAATTTTTGAACTTATGGAATAATTCCTAGCTCCCTAAGTTCCTCGAAGGCCCGCAATCACCAAAAGAGGCAAGAAAAAGTTTAGTCAGAAAATTCATACACAATCGACACTAATGGAACAATTCAATTGTTTTGGAGGTTCCCTGAACCTTTGAAATTACCATCTAAGGGGTAAATAATGGGAATTGTGAGAGGAAAGTTTAGTTGAAGTGACATGAAGGGAACCATTGGAATGTTCCCATGTTCCAATGATTCACTTTGAAACAACCTAGCTTGTGTTTTGTTGTAATTATTGCCTCTCCATTTATAAAAGGTATGTTATGTGTGTGTTTATCTTGTAGATTGGTCCAATTTTGTTGTGTTTTATGTGAAAAATGCAAGGTTAGATGTATTTTGGGTCTATAGAAAATATGTCTTACCTCTCATCCATTTCCCCATTTTCCCCTCATAGAGAGTGTTTATCCCCCTCTTCTTGGTGTTATCACCACTTTCTCGGCTTAGGATTTAATTTCAACAGATCTCTCTCTGGTCCTTGTAAATGACTATTTTAGGCTTAGTTTAGTTTCATATTGAAGTTCTAAGAGTAGTGTTAGCATTAGGATAGGTAAAGGAACCAACCTTCTTTGGAGGTTCATCTCGATTTACAAGGTCCTAAACTTGGAGAAAATACCATGTTTCACTAAAATTCATGATCTTCCATGATCAAATGTAGGGTAAAAAGTTTGAGTGAAAAAGTTATTTACAATGAGAGCTCATTTTAAACACTTTGAAATTTAGTAATTTTCACTTTGATGATAGTTGATTTGACAATGCACTCTTGTTGTAATAAACACCATCTCTCCACTCCTATTTATCACTTCTTGAGGTCTCTTGTTTAGATTTTTTATCCTTTCATAATGACATGTCAACAAACTATGAGAATACATTGCACAAAATCATCACTTGACAAGCTCCAAATTTCATTTTACATGTTTTTTTCCCCAGTTAGGGTCGTACAGTTTGGTCAAGAATTTGTATCTAGTTCGAGACCAACCTGTAAGATGTTGGACTAACATGTCCTCAAAATATTCTTTGAAATTGATATCTTTGTTTGGGTCTTATTCTTCATTTGGGTTGTCATTTCTTGGATAAGATACATAAGAAATCCTATATAAGAAAATAAACATTACCTCATTTTCTAACTTTGAAGTCCTAAGGAAATGCACTAGATGAATCACTTCATACACTTGCAAAATGCATACAAACCTCCTTAAATATTGCAATAACTCATTTTAATTCATTAGGAAAACACCAACATTAGGTATGAATCTCTAAACTAGGCCAAGAAATCCATATTTCTTTTCTACAAACACTCAAACATATTATCCCAAAGTATTTTAGCAAGATCAAAATCCAAAGAAAGAATTATCAAAGAAGTTACAAAATCTGATTGATTTATCTACATATCACATGTTAGGTAGAGAATGAAATGTGATTTGAGGTCTCTTTGAGTAGTGCCAATGTTGGTGGCGCACAAGGGTGTCCATAAAACTTCTAATGTTTAATTTTCATGAATATTCATCCATGACTAGGGGTTGAGGTGAAGATCAATCCATTTAGAGAGATTTGTTACACAATTGAAAACTAATGTTTGAAAGTGATAGAAAAATATAGGTAGGCAAGCACTAAAAAAGTTGTAGAAGAAGAAGCATAATATGTCCAAGACCATACAAAAGGGGATAGAGCATATAGTATGGTCCTAGAAAAATTGTATGGTCTTAACCGGTGATGGTTTGTAATTACGGTCTCGGTTTCAAAGCACTTCTAAATTATGATCTCCCTTTCATAGCATTGCATAGTCCCAAAACTTCCCAAGTATCCTTTATAACAAGATAAATTTTCTCATTCCTTTTTGTTTTCAAGTTCATATCTTGTATTGTATGCTTTAGAATACTATTTTGATATTATATGGTTAATGTTGGAAGTTAATTAATCAAAATAGCCACCTATATCTAACCTACATCCATTTAGTGTAAATCGACATCACTAAATAAAATTTATCTTGAAGAAAATGAGTCTTAATCTAAAAATGGTGTACATATTTTGGTGAAACCACTTTTTATCAAACACTTCACCGAGGCTGCTATATTCATAGTTCTTTGTATATTAGGCCTACTGACCTTCAAACACTAGTGATATCTAACCTAATGAGCTTCAAACCCTTTCACCTTTGGGATCCATGTTGTATGATTCTTCTAAGGTTGTTTTTTTATTTACTTGTCATAATAGATTCCTATCTATATCACATTGGATGATTATGTCAATTGCTACCCCATCTAAAAATCTATACCCACTATCCTTGGTCAGATCCTCCTTCATCTTGACACACCCCTTGAGTATGTAATGGATACACTACCTGCAACTTTCTCGTTCAAAGATGAACTTATATCTTTCACATTTGATGATTTACCCTCAAAAGTGATCATTGACAATGGTTTTGTACTTTATGTAAAAGTCACTATCTGCACCATTTTAATCAAATGTGTTCTTGTTGACAATGGGTCCAGTATAAAAATTTACATATATATATATATTTTTACATCATTTGGGCATCCCCACCACCGAGTTGTATTCCTCCACTATTAGTATTTGTGGCTTTTATAATATACCATGTCAGCCACTTGGCCAAATCACATTGCACATTACCTTAGGAGCTCACACTCTCCCCACCATGTTCCATGTAATTCCCAACGATCTCAGTTAACATGTATTACTAATATGCCCTTATATTCATATTATTCATGCGGTGCCTTCCACCCTTCATAATTGTCTTAATTTATACTATCAAGGCACCATTTATACCATAGAATCTGATCATACTCCCTTTAAATTTTGTGTTGTTGTAAATCCTGACAAGATGTTTTCCCATCACATCCAGACCCTTCTCCTTATTATAAAGATTATGGTAAATGTTACCAATATTTATAACATCATGGTTTTAATGGGTGTGGGTTTGGTTTCCATGGCAAGGAATTTACGATCCTCTTTAAATAAAATCACACTAGTCTAAATAAGACACTGGATATTTTTCATTCGTGTTGTGTAAGGCCACACTATTCTCAATGTTCCTTCTAACATCGTATCAAATATTACCTAAAGTATTTAATGCACACGTGACCCCACCCTTTTAGCTTGTAAAATGATCACACATCACCTAATATCCCTTTGTTAGATGTTTTCCTTAATGAATAATCCATTCTCATGTAATTCGTTGCATATTAGGATCCCTCCCTTCTATCATGAGACTAGGTTTTATCATATGTTATCACCTCATGCATATTTTAATGATGGAATTTATTATGAAACAACACCTGATACCTCAAATACCATTCCTACTCAACCATAACCCGAATATCACTCCACCTTATTAAATGAAGAAATAACTTCTTTCAAATTTGGTATTAGTGACAACCCTCACTTAATACCTCTGGTTTCTTTACCCTCAAAGTGACACAGAAAGGGCTGATATAAAAAAATTACTGTAGGATTTCCTTGACCTATTTTTTTGGACCTATAAGGACATGCCTATTATCAACCCATTTGTTGCTATTCATACATTGTATTACATGACAATGCCAAACCAATTCAAAAAAATATCATAAATACACCCTAAGGTGGCGTTTTTGGTCAAAAATAAATATAGAAGATATTACGAAGGATTTATTCACATTTTTATTACCCCCATTGGGTATCTAATATAGTCCTTGTGGATAAATGTGATGGATAGATTCATTGTTGCACTAATTTTTAGGAACTCAATAAGGTTTGTCCTAAAGAAAATTTCCCACTTCCACACATTATCATGATTGGGGACTCAACCATCGAATATGACATGTTATCTTTTATGGATGGTTTTTGGACATAACTAAATTCAAATCAATCCTTCCGACTAAGAAAAAACATCCTTCATAACCTTGTGGGGTACATTTTGTTACATTTTCATGCCTTTTGGATTAAAGAGCGCCTGACACTACTTACCAACGTACTTTAAATCAAATCTTCCATGACTACATTCATAAGATTATCGAATACTATGTTGATGATTTATTCACAAAATACACATATTGACATAACCTTGCCCAAAATATCCACCTCATCTTTGATCGGTTATAAGCGCACAATGTTCGTTTAAACCTAGATAACTACATCTTTGGTTTCACCTATACTAAATTCTTGGGATACAAAATCTCTAACCATGTAATAAAGGTTGAAAATAAAAGTACCCAATCTATTATTGACATTACACCACCTCGGACTCTCAAGAAAATACAATCCCTTTGAGGTAAAATTCAATCCATGCATCAATTTGTGGTTCAATTGGTTGACAAAACAACCTTTCATGTGGATGTTAAAGAAAATTCTACATATGACTAGGATGCTACTTACTAACAAGTGTTTGATGATATTAAACAATACTTACTCAACCCCCTAGTTCTCGTTCCACCTACATGTGATAAACCATTATTGTTATATATCTCGGCTACTAAACATGCCCTTGATACCTTGTTAGCACAATATGATAATACCAACTTTGAACAAACCATTTACTATATTAGTGGATGTTGTTCCCTTATGAAATTAATTACACTCCTATTGAGAATATTGTCCTTGCCTTGGTATTTTCTACACACAAACTACATAACTATATCATACACATTGAAGTATAAGTGTTCACCAAGGTGGAACCTTTACATTATTGACTAGCATCCACACATTAGCTAGGTCAAATCATGCCACGAGTAACGGTTTTAACTGAATTAAATCTTAATTTTGTTTCTCAAAAATAACTAGAGGAAAAGAAATTTTGATCAACTCACCGCGGTCCTCATTTTTGACCCTTCAACTTTAAATCAAGAATTTTGAGAAGAATTTAATGCTTATAACATTGATTATGATGTATGGACCATGTATTTTGATGGGTCTCAAAGTGTACCACTAGGTGCAGGGATGAAATTTTCTTTATTACTCTGCTAGGTGAGAACCTCCCCTTTTCATCAACTAGGGTTTTCATGTGCTAACAATATAGCTGAATATGAAGCAATAATCTTGGGATTATATATGCTTGTATATTGAAAATTCAACACATACAATTTTTCAAGGATTCCCAACTTATTGTTCACCAAGTTTGAGATATTTACAACACTAAAAAGAATGTTTAATTCTATTGTGCCCCGCTCAATGCAAGTTCCAAAATAAAAATAAAGACAACAAATAATTTTGGTCAAAGAAAAAAAAATAAATAAAGGTGGTAATTATTTAAAAAAATTACTTATATGACGATTACGAATACCCAAAAAAAAGTAACACGGCTAAGTTTCCATATAATGAAGCAATACCAACCATTAATCACGAGCGACAAGGAGAATTAAGTAAATTCCATGTCATTAATACAACATTGTATTATCGACCATAAAGGGCAATAATTCGGCTCATCACCGATCTCAAAATTTATAAGAATTACAATTATTATTATTATTATTATTATTATTATTTTATTTTGTGTGTCGGCGATAACTTTATCACGACAAAGGAAAAGTGAAAGTACTCCACTAGCGATATAACTTATTGCATGGGAACAATAATATGAGTTTAAAATCACTTGAGGAAGATTAATATATTATCATTATTTTTATTTTATTTTATTTTATTTTTAAATGGTTTGCGAGAATCCATAATCTGAAAGGAGTAGTCACGGGTCTCATTTCATCTCAGAAATGGACCCATGCCTTCGTATTTATTCCACTATTAAATAAAAAGATTAAATTAATTATTTATCCCATAAATTGGCTACTCAAAACATACCCTAAACCATTAACAAGATTTTTTTTTAAATTTAATTCATTTAAAAGTGCACTCATATGAATTAAGTCATTGTGCACATCAAATCTGAGCCCTAGGATCTAAGAGATCTCCACCCTTAGATAAAAACCTAAAAAGTTGTTAATTTGTGAGAATGAAATATCAAACATTATTCATTATTATTCCTCTCCTCCACCGAGATGCCCTAATTTATTTTTTATTTTTTTGTTTGCAGGGAAGGAGCACTTATGGAGAGCTCAAGGAAGAAGAGGTTTAAGAAGGATTATCTACTCCATTAAAAATTTTATGCATAGATATGGTTTTCTCACATGTTGATTTGTTTGCCATAGTTTCAACTATATGGTTTTCATTCAATCTTTAGGGTCTGAACCCGAGGAATTAGCAAGTTTATTATTTCTTTTGAATATTTGTATTGTTTTCTATAATTGCTCACATTTATGAGAAAAAAAAAGAAATATTTTTATCATAAGAGTCTGAGAGTACTTTTATATATATAAACAAGTGTCTGCCGCACTGTTTGAAAGCCCCAAAGGGAAAATACATTGAGAATGGCCGAATGGCTTGTGGCGTGAGGCATGGCCAAGGGATATGGCAAGAAGGTAGAGGGAGGGAGTGGTTAAACAAGCCACGGCCCATCCGTGGCCAACGTGGTGATTGTTTCACACTTTTGTTTATGTGATTTTCTTAAACAAACATCCCACAACCATGAATTTCATTAAAAAAATTTCAAAGGAAATTTCTTTCCTTAAATTTCTCTACACTTCACCCTTTAAAAAAATTATATAAAAACAAACACTTCATTAAGGAAAATACGGCTATGGTTTTTTCATTATATTTTAAAAGAAAATCTCTTTCTTTGTATTCTTTTACACTCACTTTTATTTGTTTTTTATTATTAATTATAAACAAAAGCCTACTTAGAAAATATGTGGCATCTGCAAAGTTATTTCATGGCTAAAAATTTTCATTTTTCTAAAAGTGTGTGTGTGTGTATATATATATATAGAGATAGTCAATATATAAAGAGGTAATCGTAAGAACCAGAGTTATAATGAATTCTCAATTTTATTTGTTATAAAGTCTTTTTATCTATTCCGTAATGCCCAGATTCAACATAAGTTTTGATAATTTATTTATCAAAAGGTATTTTATAAAAAGTTATATATATATATATATATATATATATATATATATATATATATATATATATATATATATATCTATATATCTATCTATCTATCTGTTTATTACACAAAAACGAAGTTAACATATCAAAAATAGAGATAAAATAGAATAGCATGATTTCCTTGAGTTATAAATACAACAATTTTTACAAGAGTATGTTTTTTCTTGACATTTAACTAAGTGTTAAAGTCACATAAACTCCACCAAATTTTTGTTTCAAAGAGGAGATTAACCAGAAATTATGACTTTGCAAATAGAACAACAACCTCATGTTCTACCATTCAGAGTAATAAGATAAACCGAGAAAGCAATAACTTCCATTTATAAACTTACTTTAAATACAATTTTATTCACTTCTTAGCGAAACACTCAACCATTTCATGTTTTATTTAATGAGGATTTAAACCCGATATCATATTTCTTTCACTTTTCCATAAGGTTTTTCAAGGTAGAGAAATAATGAATTTATACAAAAATTAACCTTTGAAATTAGATGAACCATTCGGTAGAAAACATGCAATAAGTTGCAACATTTGCACAACAACTAATACATCTTAAGTAAGAACTCTAAGAGCAATATATTCAAGTTAGCAATCCCTTTCATGAGAATAATTCATGTTTTTAATATAGTTAAATAAGAAGGAAAACTATCCTAAAATGCAAGTACAAAATCCCTCCACTTAATGTGGAGACAACATGTCAAAATTGTCCCAAAATTACAACTCCTTTAAAGGTAAATTTTGTAACCTACAACTCCAAATGCACAAAACAAAAATCTGCAACTTTTACAATTTTAAAGACCCTTCTTTAAGCTCCATGCCATCCAAAAGTAGCTCCAAAACCCATGAGAAACCAACATATTTACCTCCCAACCTATAGGAATCATTACATGCCTTAAGGTGGACCAAAATGACATGCTAGCCTCCCTCCAAGCCCATGGGAAAGAGGGAGGGGCATGCCTCAAACTAGTAGTAGAAAAAAGTCACCAAAACACAATCAAGGATATAATAATTAGGAGTAACACCCCAAAACAATGCAACATCCAATAAAAGACTATAGAAGTACCAAAATTTTCAATGAGGAAAGAGGGGATAAGATATCCCATAAATTGCAAAATTTAGAACCCAAATTGAAGATAGTAGTCCCCATCTACTTATCTCTCCATGAGATATCATAATACTCTCCTTATCTCTCCATAAATTCTCCCCTTATCCCTCCACGCCCTTCAAACCAAATGAAGGGGTAAACTATAGCCCCCTCAAGTTTTTCCATCAAACATGAGGATGAGTAAAAAGGGGATTCTTCCCTCTTCCTACACATGCCCAAAATCCAATCCATGCAAGATTAGATGAGAAAAAAAAATATAAGAAAATTGAACAACCAATTCCAATCCACACAACACAATTTTAACCATTTCAAACAAGAACAAATTTGAGGTAAGATCATACCTCAAGATTAAGAAAGTGTTCCAACCCAAGCTTCCACAATCCAATTCCTTCTCCTTGCAAGCTCCCAAAAGTAAACCCAAAGCATAAAAAATGAAGCAAGCAATCCCAAACCCACCCCTAAGAGGGGATGATATAGAAAAATAGCAACCTAACGGACCAAATAGGAGGGTCACAAGTGTCACCTTACATCTAAGATTTACCCAATATAAATTATCCAAAATTTGCACCCCAAAACCCCAAATTAAAAGATAATAAAAATAATATCCAAGCAATCTGTGGAAAATCCTCACATCCCAACACCATTCACATAATCAAGAAATTTTCATAAAAGATGAGGGAGAAAAGGGGGCAAAATGGCCAAATGGGCTCAATTTTCCTTGGAAGGATCCCACCCACCCCTAGGTATAGGGCCAGGGGCTCTTTCCAAGGAAAATTTAGTCCATAACTTGCCTTATACACCTCCTAAATGTCACCTTTTTCCCAAATCCGAGTTTGGGGAAAATATGGCATTTAGGAGAGGTAGTTGGACTCACCTAATCCATGATTAGGTGTCCCAAATCCTCCATTAGGAAGAATAAAGAAAGACATAACCAATTTTTCATAAAGCCAAGGGTTAGAGTTAAACTCTAGGTCAAAGCTAATAGAAAAGAATATTAGAACTATTAATAACAATGACATTGTTAGAGGGGTTGATGAAATTCAATAAGATAAGAAGGTAATAATAATACAACATCACAAGGGGGTTTAAATAATCCACAACAAGACCAAGGTCAAGAAAGGTGACCCATAGAAAAATAAACTAGGAAGGAAATTTGGCCTTTTAGGGCCCATTGTGCTGGTTCAAGACATCCCCTTCCTGAGTCCCATGTTTCTCACATGGTGAAACTTGTCATCTGCACACTCAAGTTAAACATTATACTTGCCCAATAATAGCTAAAAATATGACAACAATGTAAGAAATATCTCAATGATAATCCACATATGATCAACAACTATCTAGTGAATAATCAAACTATGATTCACCAATAGTGTAACAAGAGGGTAACACAATAGTGCATCTACAACAAATATATATCATCATGTGAGATCTCATAATCTAGTCATAATTAACACATCGATACCATAAGAAAATCAAGCATATTGACATCATATGCCATGTACATCCCTATCATAAAATAAGTTAGCATCCAAAATCGACATATAATTATCCATGTAATGTAACAACAACATCATCAAAATGAAATATATATGATAGTCAATGCCTTAGTCAAAACAATATGATGCTACAGTGAGTTAACATGGTCCAAAATGGGAAATGAAATAGGTGGGCACTACAAATTCCATACAAGTACTCTTTTAAAAATATTTCTCTCAACATTTGACTCTTGTTCTAGGTTATGTGTTTGGAAATGAAGGACTATAATGGGGTCAAAAGTGGTCATTTTTTCTAGAAATAAAAATCTAAACTTCAATAAGGAATTTGACATGAATATGCTCAAAATTTGAAATTTTTCTAAGATCAAAAGTGTTAATACTCGAATATAGGTTCACCTCCCATTTTTTTAGTTCCTTAAATTATTTTACAAATAACTTGAGGAGAAAGGTAGCTAAGATCATGTATTAGGACCCACTATTTTTTTCCTAATTTTTCAATGAGTGTATTATTTTTTTACTAATTTTCAAAGAGGACACATTATGAAAACAAAATATTCATGTGCACACCACCCTAATTTTGAGAAAAATAATAAAAAAATCAAATTTTTCTTATTTTGAATGAGTTTATAATGGAGTGTAGATCATGTCAAAGTTTTTTGTTCTGATATTTTGATGAGCAAATCAAAATTTATGTAGAAAAAAATACGCATGTGTAGTGAAAAATGAAGAAACTACTAAAAGAAATCAAGAATGAAAACCTTAACCTATTCAAATTTGAGAAAGAAATACATCAACATGAATCTAAGATAGATCTTGACATCGTAGTGGTATTTTTAGAATAATTTTGTCTTAAAACACATGAGAAAATGGTGTGTTCACTTAAGATTCTTTTGTTTTTGTAAACCATGTATTGAACCAAAGAATAAATAGTCCAACCCTTAGGCTTAGATATCCAAGCCATAGGGTGGGTTATTTCTAAGCTTAGGAAAAATGCACTCATGTTATTTTATTAGTGAAAATTTGAATTTACACAGTAAAAAATGTGCTCACGTTATAAACATTATAACATGAGTGCATTATGTCTTGGAAATTTCAAGCCATAATGTGAGCACATTATAACACACTTGTTTCATAGCATAATTGTGTTATAATGTGACCAAACCCTAACATGCTCATGTTATGTGGGAAATGGACAACAAATAGATTTTGGATGTTTTTGGTCCCCCATCTCCATGCACATGCTGTTCATTACTACCATACCCCGAGAAAGGAAATAGACACGTTGATACTATGGATAGTATTGCTTAACTAATCCCCTTAGACATCATTGGTGATTGCACCACCTTTACTAGCTGGAAATTATGTAAGAATTTTATTTCTTCTAAGACTATAGATGCTCTCAATGTCCTAGTCACCACAATAAATGCCGAAATATTGATTGGATCACCGATATCCATAACTATCTCTATCGACAATAACTCCCCGATAATGCCTCACCACAAGAAATTTTCCAATTACATTGTGAGGTCACCCGCTATGTTCTTATTGGAGGATATTTATTTGAACGTTCTTTTGATGGATGCCTCTTGTATTGTTCGGGGGTTAATGATGCTCAACTAGATTTATCCCATTTAGATGATGGAAAGTGCGGTGATCAATTTAATGTCAAGGCTATGTCTCGAGAAAATGTTATGATAAGGATATTATTTTCCCAACATGGAACAATACAATCATGAATACGCCAAACATTACGATCAATGTCAATGCGATAAAAACCTTCACCATGTCACATCCCATGTATTATATCTTATTATGCCTCCATGTCCCTTTTCTATATGGGGTTTTGATTTAGTTGGAAAGGTCAATATTGAATCTCCAAAAAGGAACAATTTTATCATTATTTCCATGGAATATAACTAAATGGGTCAAGGCCATACCCTTAGACTCTACTACTAGTGATGATATCTACCAATTCTTACTTACATACATTATCACATGTTTCAGTTTCCATTTTTCTATTCTTTATCGATAATGGATCATCTTTCAAATATCATAATATTAAATATTTTTGTGTAAAATTCTTAATCAACATACATTTTCTATACCTTATTACCCATAAGGAAATTTCCAAGCTAAATCCACTAATAAGACCATTGTCAAAATCCTTTGCAAGATAGTTGATTAATATGGCTTCAAATGACATAACCAAATCAATAACACCCTATGGTCTTAACGCACTTTTGATGTTCATACACATATTAACTCTACCCCTTTCCCTAGTTTACAAAACCACAATTATTTTTCCATCAAAACTAGAAATCCCATCACTTCACATATCTCTCAAGTATATCATCAAAGATAAAAAAATACCATGAAAATCATTTACATGAGTTAGAGATACTTGACTCCAGTGAGTGCAAGCGAGTTGAACACATATGTATGTAACACTTATTTCAATAAATTGGGACTTATTCCAATCCTAACAGCTAAAAAATATAGCCAATATCAGAATCCAATATTGCTATTTTTAGATTCCAAAATGTCAAATATCATAATTATCTACACTCTAAAATAACACATATTTGATTCCAAAATCGCGCATGTTAGATTCCAATATCGCATATATTGAAATCCAAAATCACATATATTGGAATCCAAAATCACATATATTTGAATCAAAAATCACTTATATTGGAATTATATGTACTCCAATGTACCATATATTGGAATCTAGAAAATCAAATATTGGAATCCATTATACGGGCTAATGTCCGCTAGCCATTATTTATGATTTGTTATGTACAAAACATGTTTATGTTTTATAAGGGCTAGCGGTCATTGGCCATTATTTATGTTATGTTATGTACAAAACATGTTTCTATTTTATAAGGGCTAGCGGCCACGTTGGCCATTATTTATGCTATGTTATATATAGAAAATGGTTATGTTTTAAACGGGCTAGATCGCTAAGCATTATTTATGCTTTGTCTTAGTGAAGCTCCAAAAAATAAGTTCCCTCAAATTTGGTTTTTGATCAAATATCATCCCAAACATATTCTCTTGTCCTTCAATGGTTGTAACAAAGGCCATAATGTGGTGTTAAATTTGATGCCCGTTTAGACTTTTTTTTATCCTTTTTATCCGTAAAATAGTTGCAAATCTTTGAAATAACCGTCACATATGACTTGCATATTTTAGATATGACTGTCAATTTTTATAGATTATATATATATTAATTATATTAAAAATATTAAAAACAATTAAGTATATATAGTATAATTTTATATTTATTTTATGAACAGTGTAAAAAAACTATTTTACAAATTTTCACGGTCAAGTTTTTCCGATAATTCACCACAGAAGTTATTCAATCATATTGTCATCTTATAATCAGTGAAAATATAAATCCTCCCAACTTATATTTCAAAAATCTCAACATAATAGAATAGAGTTACACAATACATTTCATAATAACATATGAATGTATATATTATTGGCAATGTTAAGTAGTACAATCATAACAACATTATGAAAAGATAAATAGTTATTTAGCTTTTTCTTTCTCCAAGTATTTGATTCCCTCTACCACATTCAATTCCTAAGACACTATTTGTGATATGTTTTTGTACAAATCGGCCATCAACCATTTATATTTTGTATAATCTTTGCGTCTACTTTTCATACCCACCATAAAATTTTTAGGAGGGTTTCCATTTGCACCTAATGTAATACACAAAGTGTTTTTCAAACTGTATGATTCTTCTCTAAATGTTTTATAGGCCGCTTACTATTATTCCCTCGACTATATTGCAATGTCACTTTCCCTAAGTGAGTCTTGGATTCAATACGGTCGATATTTTTTTATTGAAGAACAATGATATATTTTTAACATCAACAGAAATGAGAGTGTCGAACCAAAATCCTAGTTCACAGTATGGTGATAGTAATTTTATAAATTATGATAGGCCACCTCGCAGGTTGACAAATTTCATACCGAACCTGAATGAAATCTTCCTATTGTATGTTTTTTATCCCATATAATAGGTCCCCACATCCAAAATGAGTAAATAACTCATATCGCTATCGTAGGGAAGTAAAAATCTTTTATTTTCGTCATCCACATATCAATAACAACCAATTGAAATCAACAATGTTTTTCATCTTGGATTACACCGCCTATACACACTGCTAGATCCATTGATGCAAGAGCTATTTTAAATAAAAAATCATCAATTCATAATCTATTTCTTGCTATTGAAAATGTGAGCATAATTTATTTGAAATAAACATTAATCAATTCATAATTGATTTCATGCTGTGGAAAACTTAAATGGATAAACATAGTGGTTTTTGTGGTGATATGGTAAGTATAATATCAATTATTCTCTGTATTATAATTCAAATTTAACAGTTGTTAAGATACGCTTATATTCATCAAACCACCCTTTGGCAGAGAACAATCCTCAACTATTGATGAGGATTTGTGACCGCTAGGCTATGCCATCATTGGTCGAACTACACTTAGTTGGAAAACCTTTAATGAGGCTAGCCAAGTGTTGCTTTACATAAAAATGAGCTGGATCAAGTTGTATGTAGTTCTGTTTATGATGATGTTGAAGCCAAAACAATGTTAATTCAATGTAAGTAGTTAGTATGCAGTAGTGAATCAGTGAAACATTGTAGACAATATGCAGTTGTAAATCAATGAGATATTGATGAATGTAAGGTTTTTAGTCAAACCATTTCTGTATTGAACGTGGATGCATAGAATCCGATAAGCTCTATATAGTTCATTTTAAATTATTATCGTAGCTTACAAATGGATTTATTTCAAATTTTTCTTCAACCCTAAGCTAATCATGTAAACTAATGTATGCTAGTTATTGTTTCCTATGAATTTATGGGCCTTATAAATAATTTTGTTATAAAATACACATGGATATCATATCGTTTCCTATAAATTTGTGGGCCTTATTGGTTGTTTACATAATACATTATTGTCTTATAAATTTGTGGGGATTGTCAATAGTTTTTTAAGTAAATTCACACGATTAACATACCTAGATGTGATGGCGTATTCGTGGCCGATGTTTTCGAATATTCCACATCTATCATCTAAACTGTAAAAAACATAAATTTGTTAAAAAATTGAAAACAATGGCAATTAAAGACAAATATCATTAAATATATTTATAAAATGATTGAAAGTAAATCACCAGGTTGAATTGGTTGTGTAGCGTCATGGTGAAATAGTTGTACATCAATTTTAATAGCTTTTTGCTTGTCTACATAAATAATAATTGTATAAGTAAAATATTTAGGTTAAAATCCATTAAAAAAATCACTTGTGTAACTTGTTTTTAGAGAAAAACTTTTCTTCATATGAGAATAGTAATGTTTCATAAAAATTGCTTGACTATATGTCTCAAAAAATAAAAAAGACAAGATAGTCTAGAATCCACCAATGCACGAGTGCGACACTTATGTCGTAAAGAACTAGTACTTAGATAATTCTTGAACAAAATTGAGTGAACATCTCATCCCAGAACTCATACAATATTTCACAAAGAAAAGGATGGATATTTCCTTGTAGTCCAATTTCACTTGCAGTTACCAATTTTTGTGGCAGTTTCTCCATCCAATCCATAGTGACCTCTTCTCTATAATCATCATTATTGTCATAGTTGTGCACACAAGATATTGTGTACGTAAGACCCAAAATTTTGAATATCCCTTTGCTATCGTAGAGTCTATAGAATCCATCCAGAATTGATACTCCAATGTCTTTAATCTTTTCCATGATTCTTCAGATCTTGTGTTGCTTAACATTTTGAATAACCAGTTAGTATTAGAATAATAATAATACAATCCAACACACTAGTTCCGATAACTGTTAGAAGCTCCATTATGACATTGGAAGAAATATCATTGACCAAATTGTAAAAATCAATGATCACACATTTAACATTGAAAGGATTAGTCAAAGGAATAGCTGATAAAGTTAATGGAAGATGGAATGGATATGCACATTTAAAAGAAAAATTGTCGATGACTTTCACCTTGCTTTAGTATATTTCCTTCTAATGACATCACATAGTTGTTTAATATTGTCGAGCCATGAAGGGAAGAAATTCTTCCACCTCATGATATTTCTTCCATTTTTTCCATTTTCCCCTAATATGGGAATCAAATTTTATTTTTCCATTGCTATCTTCACCCTATAGTAAAGATAATTGGCAAAGTAGTTTGATTCATGCAATTTAAATTTTTCGATTACATTGGATTCACTTCAGGATGCCAATATAATATTATCCAGATGCTTATTTCTCAAATAATGTATAAATTTTTCTCTCATTTTGTTGTCTCCTTTTATACTCTGAAAGTAAGAATCAAATGTCTCGATATTACACTAGCCTCGAAAGACCCAGTTGATTTAGTATTCCTTTTCAACCCATGCAATTTTGATTTAGATGGGTTTATCTCCAATTTAGTCAAATATGTTCACTAAAGATAGTAAATAAATGAAAAGAGTTTGCAAGAATTGAATTGAAAACGAGGCACCATGAAGTAGTTGCACTCCAACAGAATCGTGATAGCTCAGCGATTCAAAGAAGGAAATGATAAATAATGGAAGAACTTGCTCAAAATAAAAATAATTGCACATAGAGGAAAGAAAACGGAGTGTCTTGGCATGCTCATAAATGAATAGTAAAGGGGTACATAAAGGTGTTGAGTAAACCTAGTGCATGACACACATGAAACCCTAAACCTAACCCATGTGAGATGACCCTCCAATATGAGAGGAGGACACATATGATAACTCACACTAACACCCCCCCTTCATCGAAGCTAGGGTAGCGGCTATGATGAGTCAGACGAGAAGAGGAAGACACTCCTAAACAACTAAGAAAGATATGTCAATGGGGCACGAAAACTAAAGGCACGAAAAGGTGTCTATATACAAACACAATCTTCCTATAAGAAGAAGAAAAATGGGTCCCGACATAAAGCCTGATGAGGTACCCATGTACAAAAGAAGTCCCAAGCAGTGAAGGAAAACCCAGTGGGAAAAACATCCACCACAAGAGAAAAAAATACTCTCTAATATAAGAAAGATGCCAAAGATGGGTCCTGGCCATAGAATAGCCTGTAAAGGTACCCATGTACAAAGGGGCAATCTCTCGGAAAGATGAAAAAGAGAGAAGATGAGGGAGATGAGATGGATGCGAGAAGATGCCATGGATGGATCTAAACTCTGCTAACTCTAAGAAGTCTCCCAAAAGAATTTCGATGATGAGATCCTCTACCTCTGGACTGAAGAAGAGCCATTTACACCGTACTGTGTGTCTACCCTTAGGAAGGATAGAAAATATGTACTAGAAATTTTCCCACTCCAAAAGAGGCGAAGGCGTAGCATGAAGAACTCTAAGTCTGGTCCACAAAAGTGTGATATAGGTCTAGCAAGCGAGTGAAAAGGAGCCGAGGGTAATGTCACGAGTGTAGAACTGTCAGAGTATGAAGGGTGAACACCTGTAGAAAGCATTTCCAACTGATGTGAAGGTAATAAAACATCCCCCACAATAGAAAATGGATCCACAAACAAGGGTGGATTAATGAAAGTCTCCGGTAAAGTGGAAGTGGCAAGAGTCCTAGAAGGGGCACTCCCAACAATGGAGATGATGAACTCCTTTGAAATACCTGTAGATGGATGAAGAACCTGTAGTACATCACAAGTGTATTGTATAGGAGACTGCTCAATATCTGATGAGATGTGGGATGTGTCAATACTCTCTGGAATAGTGAGAGAAGGAGGAGAAGAGTCCTCTGTAGTACTCTCGACATCAGAACTAGGTGCACAATCCTCATCATCAGAAGTAGAACCAAGCGAGTCTGTATCAATGGAACTGTCATCACACGAAGAAATAGAGGAGACAATTGAATCAGAAGCAGAGGCGAAGAAAGAGTGGGGTCCAATGAAATATGAGTGAGTATGTCTCATATCCGAAGTATCTCCAACTAAATCTCTAGCACTTTGCAAAGTTTTCCTAGCCCAAAGAGGACCAGGAGAATCAAGCTCAGAGTCAGAAGATTCTTCACTCGAGTGAGAAGGGACATAGTCCTCATCATCACTACTGTCAGAATCAAAATACTCAAAAGTCTGAGAGTCATGAAGAGGAACACGCTCAACATCATCATCATCTGAGGAGTCAGAGTTTGAATCAGAGAGCTGAAGAGCCTCAGTAGGTAGAGAAGTAGAAGTCGAATTAGAAGTAAAGTGGGAAAAGGTATACAACCATGAATGGTGATCTACCTTTCCCTCAGCCACTGTAGTGTCATTATTAGGCTCATGAATAATCATAGAGTTAGGACCAAATTCCACTCACATTCCTTCACCAAGGTGAGTAATTTGGTAAACCGATAGGAGATTGGTAGAGATATCAGGAACACTCAACACTTGGTTGAATGTTCCCCCATCTATCTCTACCGATCCACTACTGAAACCGACACTTTCATGTTATCACCCAACATGATTTGGGACATATCACAAGGTTCGATGTTGGAGAAATCAACATGTGAAGAAGCCATGTGGTGCGAGGCACTAGAATCTATAATCCACATCAATGAAGGAGAAACTTGAGCTACGAGGGCCTTTCCTTTCTTCTTATCAGATTTAGAACCTTTTGCAGTGGAAGACTCGGCCTTCGGAGCATTTTGTTTTATGGATTCAGGAACACTTATTTTATTCTTCTCAAGTAAATGAGATAAGTGATCAATCTATTTCAAAACAATGTTTCTCATCGTGACCAGACTTCTTGCAATAGGAACACAAATACCTGTCTTTTTGTGCTCTAGGCTCAGAAGTTGAAGTGTTCGTGTTAATTTTAGTTTTGGTCTTGGTTTCTTTCTTAGGTTGATCCTTTTTCTCTATCTCATTAACAGTATTCTTTTCCTTACTAGTACTTGCTACAAGGGCATGTGACTTGGACTTGAGAGACCCCATTTGAATGAGTTTGTCTGTTCTCAAATGAGTTGGGATGAAAAATAGTCAAAGGAGGGCATATTCCAATCCTTGCCTAAGGCAGATTTTGTAGCGTAAAAAGTTGACACAAAGACAGAATATTCAGGACCTAACTTAGAGAGAATCGACAAGATCAGTTGAGAATCTTTCTTCTCTACTTGACATCCCTTTAACAATGATCTAGTGTGGACAAACTTTGAGAAGAATGCTTGTAGGTTTTCAAAATCACTAGGATTTAACCCTAGTAGTTCGTTTTCCAACTCATGCGCTCTCATGTCATCGTGTTGTCCAAACATTTCATCTAACGTTGTCCACACAGATTTAGGTGTTTCAGACGCCTCAATGTGGAAGAGAAAGTCAGGAGAAACAAACATGTAAAGAAGACCTAAAGCTTCATCACTGCGGTTTAACCACTTAGATTTTTCAGGTTTGTCATCTGGTTCAGTCTCAGTTCCTATGGTGATGTGGAATAACCCTTTGCCTCTTATTTTCATTAGTATTTTCGATATCCATTTGAAAACGCTGAATGGCATAAGCAAAGGAATTGAAAGTGCATCCATAGAGAGAGAGAGAAAGAAAATAAGAAAAGAAACACAACCACCCAAGACAATAACAACCCCCTACTTTCGAACTTTATAGTTTAGTGCATTGATTACAATCGGGTCCGTGTGTGTGGTTTGAAACACTTGGTAACTCGTCTTGCAATTAGTGTAATAATGCACAAGAGAGGAGACCACAACAGTGTTTCGTGGAGAACAACAAATAGGACACCGTAAACAAGGAAAAGAAAAAAAAGCAGAAAGGAGGCCAAAGCCAACCCTGGTGGTGAGAAAAAGCTTCTCACGTTGTAAAAGGAAACCCCCCTGCTATAGACTATGGTGGACGCACTCACTAGTCATGCAAGCAATAATAAGGGTGAAATAAAAGGTTTTTGAATAAGGACTCAAAAGGAATCGATGATCTTCGAGGAAGGTTGAAAACACTCTGGAAGACAAAATTAGCCCGAATGTCGCTACACACTTGAGCGCACAATTAGAGAATTTTTTTTGACAATAACGTGTAATAAATTATCGTTGAAACGTCGTTTAGCTAAAGTTAGAGCAGTTTAGGACAAAAAAATGAAAATAACGTTATTTTAAATGTCGATTTTAAAAAAAATTACCTAATCGTAAATTATAATCACAAATAAAAATAAAAAATTAATTTAATTAATTTACGATTATTTAATATCTAATTAAAAAAATTAATTAAATATTATGAATTAAGTAAGATCTAAAAAAACTTAATTTAAAAAAATGAATTAATAAAGGAAAGTTTCCACTTAAAACTTAATTTAAAAGTTCCACCTTTTAAAGAAAAAATTAAAAAAAGGTAAGTTTTAAAGAAAAGAAAATTTTAAAATCTTAATAAAGGAAATACTTAGAAAGCTACGGTTTTAAAAATTAAAAGCTTTTAAAACTTTGAAAAAAAAAGACAATATCTTTTTCAAACTTAAAAAAGCCAAAACCACGTATTTTGAAATTGGAAAGCTTTTGTTCAAAAAGGCTTTTGTGCCGTATTTTTAAAAAACGGTTTGGTGAATTTTAAAAGATGAAAAAGGAAAGT
Source organism: Taxus wallichiana var. yunnanensis (assembly GCA_018340775.1). Taxonomy (NCBI): domain Eukaryota; kingdom Viridiplantae; phylum Streptophyta; class Pinopsida; order Cupressales; family Taxaceae; genus Taxus; species Taxus wallichiana. The sequence continues at coordinate 419,841 of JADAXU010000134.1, forward strand.
ATTTAAAAATTTACCAAACTATAAAAAATAATGCGTTTTAACACTTACCAAAAAAATTTACCTCCGTGAAGAAAGTTTGGGCGCAACTGTGAGACAACCATGAGAAATAAAAATGCAGGGTTTTGATTTTTTTGAGAGTTTGAAAAAGAATTTTTTTGAGAAAGAATGCCATCTATGGAGAAAGGAAGGGTTTTGAGTTAAAAAACACAGGGTTTTTTTTTTTTTTTGTAGCGTACGTGGGTGGAGGGGCAGCCATGGGAGGAGTAGTGGGAAGAGCCATGGGAAGAACCATGCGAGCAAATAAAAATAACAAAAAATGACCTCCTTCCACAACAAAAAACAACCTCCCACGCAAAATGAATACACGGCCAGAGAAGAACACGAGCTCGGGGAGGTGGAAAAACCTTTCAAATGAACTCCAAGCCACTGAAAAAAACTGTATTCTGCAAAATACCGGAAAAAAGAGAGCCAAAAAACATAGAGATCTAAAAAAATTTCACTTCTATTTTAAAAATTTTATTTAAAAAAATGAAATAATCTCTATTTTGGCTGAAAAGCCAGATTATTCATTGTAGATAGCTAAATGCATTTGTAAATACCACTGAAACCTCCGGGAATCCTTGCACAAGTACGGTAAATAAATAGGCACAAAAATGACACAACTTTTCGAGAAAGCTTGTTAGAGAGATTAGCAAAATAATTCCGAGAAAATAGTGATAAAAAAACTTGCATGTAGGGTAAGAAAAGCGAAACCAAGAAAGAGTAATCGCAACTAAAAATAACGAGTGCACGTTTACTCAATCTCTTACGATACCATGAAAAGAGTTTGCAAGAATTGAATCGGAAACGAGGCACCACAAAGTAGTTGCACTCCAATAGAATCATGATAGCTCCGGTGATTGCAAGAAGAAAATGATCGTAATGGAAGAACTTCCTCAACAGAAACAAAGCTTGCACATAGAGGAAAGACAATAGAGTGTCTTGGCATGCTCATAAATGAATAGTAAAGGGGTACATATAGGGTGTTAAGTAACCCTAGTGCATGACACACATGAAACCCTAAACCTAACCCATGTGAGATGACCATCCAATATGAGAGGAGACACATAGGATAACTCACACTAACATGATAACTTGGCATGTTTTGGAGGTGAAAGAAAACCTTTTCTATGCAAAAATGACAAACAAAAGATGTTTTCTTGTTTCTATACAATTTTCTTGAATACTATAAATATACCATTTTGAATGACTTCTACATTTGAACAACCAATTTTGTAAGAATCTGTTAGAATCCCCAAATTCCAACCATATTTTGAACAGGAATATGGTATGATGTTTATGGAGGCATGCATTTCCGTTTCTTGAACAAAGAAACATCGAACTCCATATCCATAATAAGACACTTATTGTTTTCAAAGTCAAAGTGTTCGGTGGACACGCGGTGTCCCAAATCAATAACTTATGAGGATAGAAAAATACCAACTTCCTCATGATTGTCATCTATAACAAAAATAATCACACATCGACGTGGTATTTTTAAGGGGAATTAAGTTCCAAAACCATTCTTTGTCTCTTTTCTTCCAACAATCTTTTGCCTGCAATGAATGGAATTGTTTTGAATGGAGTGCGATTAATGGAAGACATTTTACCTATCTTTAGATTAAAATACATCAATAATTAGGTCATTTCCATAATTTAAAGTGTTTTTCTACATTTTTACGTTAAGGAATGTAAATAGTAGCCTAGCAGACACCAACTTCTAGAGTTTTTACTATGTATCATAACATAGTAATTAAATTAATGGTTAGAACCACTAGGCTTCGATAGGAAATCTTATGTATCATTCAACCGGTTACATTAATTTATATTTTGTGGATCAAATCAATAATTTTTTTTTTCTAAAAGTGTGAAATCGAATTATGATGCATTGAAAGATATGATACCATTTGCACCTTTTGAAAGTATTCCATATGAGCCAGACAATTCATAACATTATATAGATGGCATGATATGAACATAAAAAAATACACACTTTATTGGCAGATTGACTTCTAGTCAACATATAAAAGAATAGCCTAAAACAATTTTTAAGCCATTGACACCTTTTTAACGATAAACCGTAGAGGACATTAAGATGTAATATTTGGTATTTAGAAGATAATTTGTAATAGCTTTTGATTTTTTGATTTACAAGACTATCCGATTTATGTGTATATCACTCATAATGTAGTAGCGAGGATTAAATGCCTATAACAAAACTAATGAACATGTTTAAAGGATAGTAGTTGAAAGATCTAATGTTTTGTTATTTGAGGAGAGTATTTGAGTAACATATCATATTAATGAAGTTAGTGATATGTCATCATTTTTGTTATAAAAGACAATGTGAAATATATGTATATCGGACACACTTTATTCATTATGTCTAAATTTCTATAACTACTATGAGTATGATATTTTAAGCGTAGCGCTAGGTGGGAAATTGTACAAAAGCTATAAAAACAAATGGGAAGGATTAAAATTTTCCTAAATGTAAGTATGGCCCTTTTCATAGCGTTTCGTATCGAGAAAAATTGTTTACACGATGCTTAGTTTCATTACTTATAATTAAAATTAATGACACATGAGACGCTACTTTCAATAATATCTTTTATTGAAAATTTTGATAAAATAATAAATCATGACCTGGCTGAGTGACCGCGAGGCTCCTACCATTACGGTCATTGTAAACACTATATGTATAAGTTTGGATCGCTATAGTTTTTCATTTATTATAATTATATCATGTTAACTAGAATGTACACGATGAAGACAATAGTTGCACTACATACCATATAGAGGGATCAAGACTTACGTAGTTCTCATAAGGTATATTGTTTGAAACACATAATTCACACAAGATCTTGTGGGAGAAAATGATTAGTGAATGCTAAGAATTTTTTCCTTATGTAAAGTAAGGGAATAGTAGACACTAGGTTCAATAGTTTAATAATTTAAAAATAGCAATAAAATAAAAGATCATGCTCTAGTTTAGCGGTCACTAGGCTCCCATCATACTTTCTTTAGTATTGAAAATCCATCATCGATATTGTGTTTATAGTTCATATGATTATAGTGAAATCTCACTAGAATGGAATTGTAGATGGTCTTACATTAGCCTTAAACCTCAAAAGTACATAATCCAATTTGACTCCTTTGCATCAAATTCAAGCTAGAATTCCCTTTCCCTCAACATAGCCATCATAGATTTAGGCCATTTTCAAACTTGCCAAACCCCAACCTTGTTGCACCTTTGCACCACCACTTATGAGAATGTTTGTCAATGAGTTAAGCCTCATGCCCCAAATTCATAGGAAATGAGCTTTGTCTTGTAAAGTGAAAATAAATTATTACAAACCATAGCAGTAAATATCTTACTAGACGTTACTTCTTATTTTTGTTTAATGCTTCCAGCTGATATTTATAGTCTAACATTACCAAAATAACTCAGTTTTATTAAGGAAATTAGGCCTACAAATACATAGTACATTAAATAAGAAAATACACAAACATTAAATAAGCAATGAAACCCACTATAACCAAATTTGACATGCTCCTTTTTATTCAATGAAAGACCCATAAATATTTAAGCCATTGTTCCCCAATCAAACCTTAAAAACAAACAAATACCCAATACACTAAAACTCAATAAAACATACCCAAAACAAAATCACTTCTTCCGATCAATAAATCGGAATCTTGACTTTTCTTCATCGATATCGGATTATAAATCCTTAGGATCCTTACCATCAATAGTGCACCCGATAGAAACACATGTACCCAAAATATCCTTCATATTTCCCACAAGATGTTTTTCCATGGATCAGGGCTTCATGACCTTCACAATTTCAATAACATCATCCACGAGATGTTCATGGTATGTTTAATGTTTTTCATCTTTTTCTGTTATGTCTAGGTTTCATTCGCACTTTAATCACCAAGGAAACTACGTTGGGAACAATTGTAACTTTGGCCCAAAAATTTTGTACAAAGTGAGCTTCACAGTAACCCTTAAGCCCTTCCAATCTCTTGCAGTCTCCTTTACAATGTCTTCTTCAATTTTTTTAGTGAAAGACCCAAAAGAACAATTTTAGGGGCCAATGAAGAGGCCACTCTAACTTCTCATCTTGTCACACGGAAAAACACCTCCACAACCTGAGATGGGTCCAAATTTGGTGGAATGTTTTCTCAACCCTTTGAATTGTTCCTCTTCCACAAATCCTATACAACTCCACGACCTCTTATTAAAAGGGAACAATAGGAAAAACCCTACGTCTTTGTCATTACTTGGACTTAGGGTTGTTCTCTTTTGTTTTCTTTTTGTAAGTAATATATGTTGTTATTTATTAGAGTGATTAAGGTACAATATTAAAGGAAGGTAAAATTTGTTTTCCTATTTTTTAGGTCCTACAATATTAAAGGTATGTAATTTTTTTTTCCTGTGTTGTTATTTCTTAAAGTGATTAAGGTACACGAGGGATCAATACTTACGTAGTTTCCATAAGGTATATTATTTGAAACACATAATTCACATCAGATCTTGTGGGAGAAAATGATTAGGGAATGCTAATAATTTTTCCTTATCAAAAGTAAGGGCATAGTGGACGCTAGGTTCAACAATTTAATAATTTTAAAACAACGATAAAATAAAATATCATGCTCTAGTTTAGCGGTCATTGGTGACATCATACTTGCTCCGGTACTGAAAACCCATCATTGATATTGTGTTTATAGTTCATCTAATTGTAGTGAAATATCACTAGAATGGAATTATAGATGGTCTTACATCATCCTTAAACCTCAAAACTACGTAATCCAAGTTGACTCCTCTACATCAACTTCCAACAGAACCCCCTTTCCCTCAACATAGCCATCACAGATTTAGGCCATTTTCCAACTTGCCAAACCCCAACCTTGTTGTAGCCTTTGCACCACCACTTATGAGAATGTTTGTCAATGAGTTAAGCCTCATGCCCCAAATTCATAGGAAATGAGATTTGTCTTGTAAAGTGAAAATAAATTATTACAAACCTTATCCAATAAATATCTTACTAGACGTTACTTATTATTTTGGTTTAATGCTACTTTTGCCGATATTTATAGTCTAACATTACCAAAATAACTCATTTTTATTAAGGAAATTAGGCCTACAAATATAAAGTACATTAAACAAGAAAATACAAAAACATTAAATATGCAATGAAACCCACTATAACTAAATTTGGTGTGCTCATTTTTATTCAATGAAAGACCCATAAATATTTAAGCCATTGTTCCCTAATCAACCTACAAAAAAAAACCCAATACACTAAAACTCAATAAAACATACCCAAAACAAAATGGCTTCTTTTCGATCAATCCTCTAGAATCTTGACCTCTCCTTCATTGATATCTGAATGTAAATACTTTGGATCCTTGCCATTGATAGTGCCCCCAACGAAACAAACATACCCAAAATATCCTTCATAGTTCTTGAAAAATGTTTTTCCATGGTTCAGGGCATCATGACCTTCGCAATTTCAATAACATCGTCCAATGAGATGTTCCTGGTATGTTTAACATTTTTCATATTTATCTTGTCATGTTAAGGTTCCTTTACGACTTTAATCACCAAGGCAGCTATGCTAGGAACAAGCTGTAACTTTGAGTTGATGATTTTGTACAGTGAGCTTCACGGTAACCCTCAAACCATTCCAATCTCTTGCAGTCTCCTTTACAATGTCTTCTCCAATTTTCTTCGGTGAAATACCCAAAAGGAACAATTTTAGGGGCTAATGAAGAGGCCGCTCCAACTTCTTCTCCTATCACACAGACGTACACCTCCACAACATGAGATAGGTCCAACTTTGGCAACATTTTCCCCCAACCCTTCGAACCGTTCCTCTTCCACAAATCCTCTACTATTCCGTGACCTCTTCTTAAAAGATAAGACTAGGAAAAACCCTACGTCTTTATCTGTACTTACACTTAGGGTTGTTCTCTTTTTTTTTCTATCTTTAAGTAATATATGTTGTTATTTCTTAGAGTGATTAAGGTACAATATTAAAGGCAGGTGAATGTTTTTTCCTATTTTTTGGGTCCTACAATATTAAAGATAGGTATTTTTTTCCTTTTTTACTATGTTATTATTTCTTAGAGTGATTAAGGTACATAAGGGATCAATCCTCACTTAGCTCCCATATGGTATATTATTTTAAAAACATAATTCACATCTGATTTTTTTGAAAGAAAATGCTTTAACAAACTCTAAGCATTTTTTCCTTATCAAAAGTAAGGGCATATTAGACGCTAGGTTCAACAATTTAATAATTTGAAAACAACCATAAAATAAAAGATCATGCTCTAGTTTAGTGGTTGTTAAGCTCCCACCATTACTACCAATAATTATAAATATCATACATATATAGCTTTGGGTCAATACTTTATTTTTCATCTATTTTTTTAGATATTTAAACACTTTTTATAGGAGCTTGAAACTTGGGGATTTAAGGGATTCCACCCAGTATAACATAGACCATATTGTAAACAGACAACCCAAAATGAAAGAATAAAACATCGTAAGCATATAAGGAGACTAGAATCACAAATGCCACACTAGAGACCACTAGAACAAAAATGTAAGACAAAAACCAAACATATCGGAAAAATTAAACCGAGAGAAGCGGTCGGAAAGGACCAACCACCTTCCCGGCTCTTGAAGTCCCCCTTTATGAGTCATCGAAAGGAGGAAGTTGTAGGAAAAAATGAGCTTGCGAAAAGCCCCACGATGCCCCCAAACTCCATGAAGACCGATCTTTGAGAGACCTAGGAGATCTAATTTCTCATGACGTTTCCCTTTAAAGAGTCCTTCCACACAGGAAACATGCACCACTTCAAAAAAAAATTTCAACACCAAAATTCTATCCAACAACTCTGGTATCACTTACCACACTTCCTCCAAAGCTTGTTTATCTCGAAACGAGTCAGAAAAAGGTTTATCTCTACCACATTCCTCTAGCACTTCCACAAAGTTAGCTCGATGCATGGGTTTGATGAATTACATCGATATCACCTTGACCTCTTCAATATTATTCCTCACTAACAATAGACATGATACGAACCAAGAAGCCACCTCATATTTGACATGAGAACTAGATGAATTCATCATATATTCCCCCCTAGAATGTGAGTAATGGCTACCTCCCCATGAAAGGCCATATCCCATTTTTCTCCATGCAAGAACAATAGCATCGAGAGGCTGAACTACCACGGGAATTGGAATGATACGTCCACCATCATGGACCACCAACTATAAATGATAACAAAACAACTTGCACAACCTCAAATTAAAGAGCCTCGGGGATCCCTTCCCAAGTAATAATTAGTTCTTAATTCTCCCAATCGACATGCTCAAAAATGACCGGCCACTCTATTAATAATGCCTCGATTAGCCAGAAGATCGGTGAAACCATTCATCTCCCTATAAACATGCTTAATGTTCCAAATTGGGATTTTATTTAATAAAAAAATATTGCTAATGAAATAATCCAAATGCCAAGACATAGCCTTTCCTTTTCTCATAACATTGATCACCACTTGGGAGTCCCCTTTGATTTCTAATACTTCGCAACTAGTTTGGACCGCCAACTTAAGTCCCTCGAGAAGGGCTTGTGCCTCTGCAACATTACACGAGGAAACATTGAGAGGGAAAGACCTGCTATTACCAACTTATCTTTAAAATCTCTAATCAAGCACCCCACTCGATATACCTGGATTACCCTTAGATGTTCCATTTGTGTTTTCATCTATTATGTAGTACTCACAAGACTTATTGTTTGTAAGATATAATTCACATATGTTTTTATGAGATAAAATTCTTAGCATCTTCAAATATTTTTTATGTATTGAATGGAACACCATAACGTATTGAATTGAATGGTTTATCTTAGCGGCCACTAGGATCCTACCTTTACCTCTTATCAATATAAACATTATCTTTACAGTTTTGGATTGCTAGCCTTAATATGTAGTTCCCATAAGATACACAATTTTCAACTCATAATTTAAATCATTTACAATCATATAAAATTCTTAGCAATCGCTAATATCTTTTACTTATTGACAGAAACAATATATCAGACCATAGTCTCAAAAGTTTCTTATTTTGAAAATAGCCATAAAATAACAACAAATCATGGTATAGCTTAGCGGCCACTAGGCTCCTACCTTTACCTCTTCTCATTTAAACACTATCTTTACAGTTTTGGATCCCTAGCCTTGGTATGCAGTTCAATGAGATACATGGTTTTCAACTCATATATCACATCATTTCCTATAAAAAAATGCTTAACACCCGCTAAGCTCCTTTACTTATTGACAGAAACAACATTTAAGACGCTAAGCTCAAAATTTTCTTATTTTGAAAGTAGACATAAAATAATAAATCATGGTTTAGCTTAGTGGCCTCTATGCTCCTACCTTTACCTCTTCTCATTTTAAACACTCTTTGTAAAGTTGTGGATTGTTAGGCTTAGTATGTAGTTTCCATAAGATACATGGTTTTCAAGAAATATTTCACATTGTTTCTTAACAAAGAAAATGCTTAACACCTGCTAAGCTCCTTTACTTATTGATAAAAATGGCATATCAGACCCTAGGCTCAAACGTTTCTTATTTTGAAAATAGTCATACAATAACACTAACTATAAGTCTTGGATCACTAGCCTTATTATGTATCTAAAATATCTTGTTCGAACTTTCCACGTGGCACATTTTCATTGGATAATTAATTTACATTAGCACACACTATATATAAAAATGTAGAAATTGATTTTGATAAATAATGGAACGTAAATGTTTGTATATTATTCTAATAATCTTCAAAACTATGTTTAAGATTTATTTCTTCTATTTTTTTAATATATTTTTTTCTATGCTTTATTCAATTATATGTTTTATAATATATTTGTTATTATGTTTATATTATTATAGGCTATGCATTTTCGGATATTTGAAATTTCAATAGCCCACTCTTTTGCTTTTAGAGGGGGAAATTTTTTAGATATTTGAAATTTCAATAGCCCGCCCTTTTACTTTTAGAGGGGGAAAGTTTTCAGATATTTGAAATTTCAATAGCCCGCCCTTTTTATTTTAGAGGGGGTAAGTTTTCGGATATTTGAAATTTCAATAGCCCACCCTTTTTCTTTTAGAGGGGGAAAGTGAAAATTTCAAAATTTTGATTCTGCTCTTTTTATATTATTGAAATTTATTTCATGGAATGTGGTATACAAATTATTAAATACATAAGAGAAATATTGAGTAGGGTTTTGTATTTTTTCGGTCAATTAGAAAAACATGTCTTCAAAATAAAAAAATACACATGGACCATAGATTGTAGGGTTGAGTGTTTGAATCTCAATTTTTTTGCATGCGATTATAATCTTGTTCGTAGAGAAAGGCACACAAAAGAAGCACAAAAAGGATGCACATAAAGGATGCACACGAAGGAGGATAACAACAGAGGTTGTGAAAATAATCGTGATGATTGTTTGAATGAGATAGCAGATGGAGGTTTCACAGACAACATAAAGCACGAAATAATCCCAGATATTACTAAACCATGTATTTATAGTAAAGGTGTACCTTTTTTAATTGTGGTATTAATTAGTTTCTCTGTAGTCGACTGGTTCCTATGTTTTACATGAAAATCCAATCATGATCCACGTAAGCCTTACTTTGTCCTACTAAATTGTGCTCCACAGTCAAGCCTTTCTTTCCATTTACTTTTGATCTCTGTGTCAAACTACCTTATTCTTCATGAAAACTCACTTTTTGTGCATTAATGAAATAATTTTTAATCACTTTTATTCTCTAGTATTTATTTTTGTTTAATGGTTTCCCATTTCTGTCATTCTATGTCTCTCTTTGGCTATTTTTTCATTTTTGAATTTTTCGTTCTCGTTCTGTGATTGTTTTTAGGATAATGATAGATTCGCACAATTACCTTTTTTAAAATTTTATTTTAGCTAGGAGATCCAAAAATAGTTTAATTCTTTTCATCAAGATGATGCAAAGAAACCTCGCTAATTAATGCATATTACATTTTAAACATTGTTTCCACTTAGAAATTTTAGGAAAATATATGAGATTAAAAAATAAATTCAAAACTCTAAAAATCTATTAAGAATTCAATTGAATGATAATTATTTCCAATTATGTACTTGTTTCCATGTATAATTAACCAAATGTAATGTATTCATCATTTTTATGGTATGTACATTGGAAGTTAAACACATTATATATGTAATAATGTTGTTAAATATAATTTTATTCAATATACATTTTATAATCAATACATTATTCCTTTTGAGCCCGCTAATCTATGCCAAAAATCAACATAGCTTTGAGGATTCCATGATGGAATTGGTTGTTTCTATAACCTATTTACGAAACCCTAATTCTATTTCAAATTACATATAAGATTCTACACGTATATTTATATATACATTATATAAATTATGGATTTATTTGTCATCGTTTGTATCTTTTCAATCTAATTTTTCTTTCTACAAATAAAGTCTACCATATGAAAAGTTGTCTACCCTAGTGTCTTCTAGGCTATAATTCTAATTTGGAAAAAACATTCGTATTCCTTGGCCCCTTATGGATCATTTGTTTTTATATAGGCAACACATCATTTTTGGTCCTAGCGATCGCTTTTGTTCTTCATCAGCTGTTATATTTGCAAAGATTAAAAATTTAGATTTATAAAAAAAATTCATTATGAACATGATATATTTACCTTTAAGAATAGATTAGCGGCCACTAGGATGCAACGAGTAGATGGTGTCATATGTAAAAACTTTTTTTATAGATTCTCAGATGCAATTCTAAGTTTCCATATGATTTCATAACTGTAAAATAATTCTACTAGAATCTTGTAAGAACTAGATAAAACTATACATTTACCTGTATAACATATTAAAGATATGATTTTACATGTATATTTATGTATCCATTATATAAACGCCATATTTATTTATTATCTTTTATAGATTTTCATCATGATTTCTAGCAAACATTAAGAATTTAGATGTATAAAATTTATGAACATGATATATTTACCTTTAGGAATAGCTTAGCGACCACTAGGGTGCAATGAGTAGATCACGTTGTATTTAAAAACTTTTAGTATAACTTATTGGTTGTTAGTAGAGGTTTATTTTCCTCTCCTAAATGTAAAAATATTATTCCTTGAAGTATAGCTTAGCGACTGCTAGGGTACAACAAGTCCAAGTCTATACGTACACTATTATATAAATTCTAGATTTATTTTTACCATTTATATAAAATCCTTTTTGAATACGATCTAAATGAAATTTTTTGCCTACTCTAGTGACCGCTAGGCTATAATTCTTATTTGGATGAAGTCTTCGTTTACGCTTACAGACTCAAGGATAGGTGGATTTTGTTATAGGAAACACACTTTTTTGGGTCAAGCGATCGATTTGTTAGTTCTCTCTGTTAAATATGCTTTTTTAGTTTTAGGAAACACACTTTCATGGGTCAAGCGATCACTTTCTTTATGACTCATAATAGCTTAGAGGTACTAGTCTTCATTGAGTATATCGCGTTGTATAAAATTAAGACCTTCTTGTGGGTTCGATTAAATAAATTAAATTAAATTAGTTTTAACTAAGCGAGCGCTAGTACTTACACAATATAATATTTAAATATTAGTGGGAACTATAATATATCTAGTTACCCAATTATATTTTGAGGTTAGCATCCGCTAACTTATGACACAACATAATATTTGTATCTTAGAAGTCTCTAGGTTTTAGTAAAATAAAGTAAGATATTATAAGCATAGCGACAAGAAGGTTATGCAACATAATAATACAATATAAATCAATACTAATATTAAGAGCTTAGTAGCCACTAGGTTATTCCACAACATATTATTTAGGTATTCAATTCACTAGGTTATGTATTGGAAACGTGATATGTTATTTTAAATTAAGATATTTCGTGCTTATCCCCCACACTAGGTTATGCTACCGTATAATTGTTGGAACTTAGCAGTAGTAAGGATTTAAAAAATAAATTGAGGTTTTAAGAGCTTAGTGGCTTAGGTTATGCCAAAATATAACCCAATTATATTTTGATCTTAGCATGTGCTTTAGCTTATGACACAACATAATATTTGGATATTAGAAGTCTCTAGGTTTCAATAAAATAAAGTAATATATTATAAGCATAGTGGTGGGTAGGTTATGAAACATAATAATATGATCTTAGTGAATCTTACCGGTATTAAGAGATTAGCACCACTATGTTATTCCACAACATATTATTTGAGTATTCAATTTTCTAGGTTATGTATCGTAAACATGATATGTTATTTTAAATTAAGATATTTGAGCTTAGTGCCCACTAGTTTATGTTACCAGATAATCATTGGAACCTAATAGTAGTTAGGATTTCAAAACTAAATTGAGTTATTAAGAGCTTATCATCTGCTAGGTTATGCCAAAATATAGTATTTGGGTACTCAATTAGCTAGCTTGTGTATCGCAAACATTAGATGTATCGTAAAGAAGATATATATAAATTAGATGAATTCATTATATGATTTCAAGATTTTAAACTAGGATATTTCAATGCTAAGTCTTGAAAAAAGTACATGAGGAACCAGTCCATGATAAGTCTTCCAACAGTGGACTCCCATGATGATTACAAGAAACTTATCTTACTAAATATATGCCAAAATATGGGGAAGAGTTGTAATCATCTTCACTTCACCCAAAAATACTTCCTATATCTATACACTTTGCTATGCAGACGAACATTCGCCTTAATAAAAACTAAAGAAAAATTCATATAGGAAAGATTAGGCCATTTGGCCTCTCGGCTCCACCTTGTTAATAATATCGACATCCACATCCCATTTACTCTAATAAGAGGAGTAGGACGAATTGACACAAAATTCTAGCATTTGTACTTTAGCGCAAGCAGGAGTTCTATACCTTGATTTTCCGTAACTACCTCCAGACCATGCATAATCACCTGCATCCCCCATGTCAAGGCATGGACATGATACTGAAGGCTAAATAGACACTCTTCCAACTTCTCATTCTCCTTATGCAAGATAAACTACCCCAAAGAGTTGGACAATATGTTTTCCGCACTCAACCCTTGAGCCATGTCAAAAACGTTCCTTCGCCCTTTGGACTGGTTCAGGTCAAGCATTATCTTGTGCATGCTCTCAAAAATATCACCATCTTCTTCTTCAAATCACTCTAGGACTAAACATAACTTCTCAAGCCCAGTTCTACATAGTTGCATTCTGAATTTTCCCATTCATCCAAGAAGTAAATGATTCCCTAACATCCTTACTGTCATAGCTCTTTGCCTCTTCCTACTAGGACCACACTCCATGCTACCCAAGAAACCACCAACACCCCTATCACCATCATAGAGAGATAGGAAGTAGAATGACCAAAGACAAAAAGTGGAAAGGGGTAGTGAAATGTCCAGCCATCCTGGAGATATAATGCCACCAATGCACAACACACCAAAGGAGGTAAGTGTGACAAGATCAGAAGATCATCAATTATATATCCTTCTTAGAAATATATCACTTCTCATTAAGACTCTTAAATGTCCCTCTCCATCTTACATGTCATGTGCATATACCCTTAATTGATTCCGTCTATCACACAAAATACAAACTATCAATGTGATAAATTACCATTAAAGCCGTAGATACCATATCCTCTTGTATGTCGCTACGTTTTGAAAAACTAAAGTAAGTTGTTTTGAGCTTATCGATATATAAGTTAATTAACCACGTTAACTTTGGAGAAATGTATAGCAATCAATATCCGTAGAAATTAGTCAACTTTATCGTATGATTTTAAGATTTTAAATTAAGATATTTCGAGCATAGTGCCCACTAGTTTATGCCACCACACAATCTTTGTAGCCTATCGGTTGTTAGGATTTAATAAATTAAATTAAGATATTTTCAACATAATGACCACTAAGTTATGCCACAACATAATATCAAGATCTTAGCGGTATTTAGGTTTCAAAAAAAGAAATCAAGAACTTAAGAATATAAATCTTTTGAGCTAAATAATCAATAATATTTAACAAACAAAAGAAAGAAATTGACATTGGAGATCCTTATAACAATCAAGACAAGTATAAAATAGTTTACGTTTTTGTATGCATTGAAGATTTGGAATTAAGGTATTTCAAGCTTAGCGCCTACTAGGTTATGCTACCACATAATATTTGGATACTACCCGGTGGTTTAAGATACTTTGAGCTTAACGATCAGTAGCCTTTTCCACAACATATTATTTGGAGATTGAACTTGATAGGGTTTAATAATTCATAGTTACAATAGTTTACAGCAGTTAAAAATAATAGAAATATATTTATAACTTAGCTCCCGCTAGTTTAAACAACGAAATAATATATGGAGGTTACGATCTATAGGATTAAACAAATTATATTAACATATTTGTAACCAAGCGGAGACTAGGTACTTCCACAATATATTATTTTGAGCATAGTTGTTAATATCATTTAACATGTTACTAATGATATTTTGAGCTTAACATCCACTAGATTATGACACAACATAATATTTGGTGCTTAGTGCTCACTAGGTTTAAACAAAAGAAATAATATATTATTAGTGTGGCTTGCGGTGGGTTATGCCAAAACATAATATTTGGATCTTATTGGTGAATGATATTTATCAAATTTGAATCAACATTGTTTGAGCTTAGTGGCCGTTAGTTACCTAAGAAATATATAATTTTGATCTTCGTGGCCACTAGGTTTTACCACAACATGTTATTTGGTGATTTCATCACCTGGGGTTTAATAATTCATAATTAAGATATTTTATAGCATCTAGAAAATTAGAGGAAGATATTAATAACTTTTTTGGTGCTAAACCCACAATATAATATTCGAGTTTAGTTTTTCTACCACCTAACTAGTAAGAAAACTATATTTTGATATTAGACAACAAAGTACATTATGCTACATCATAAATATTTGGAGCTTGGTGGTTACTAGGTTTTATAAAATAAAGTAGGATCTTTGTCATATGAGAAGACGATAGGTTATACGAAGACATACAATTTGGAGCATAGTAATCTTAATGATGTAATAAAACTCATTAACATATTAGGAGCTTAGCCACGACTATGATATGCCAAAACATAAAACTATTTGGAATTAGAGTAAAAGGGGTTTTCCAAAATTACCTGCATACTTGCACAAAAAATCCATCATGGATAGGTATTATATTAAAACAAGAAGATAACAATCCCATTTGCAACAAAAACAAAAACCCAAAAAATTCTAAAATCAGAAAAAGACAAATTAAATTTTATGGATATTCATGAGAGTAGTTGCTTCATCCTTAACATTGGCAGTAGGCCTTCCTTGAACCATCACATCCACTAACTTAATGTGTTCCAGAAGTCTTCATTGATTTTCATCTAGGTCATGACCATGTGAATTTTCCATTCCTTGATAGTAGATATTGAGTGAAACATAATCTTTGATGGCCTCGTGTGGATTAGGAGATATCTTCTCTAAATTCTCCTTATTTTCAAAAGCTCCGGTGGGGAGAACATTTTCTTTGATAGGGAGAATAAAGATAAACCGAGGAGATATCCCACAACATATCTAGAATTTATAAGTCCATGCTAACTTCCATGCAAAAAGGTGGAAGGGCAAGTCACACATGATTATGTGATTAGGTGAATTCGCAACCTGTTGTAACCATTACAATGTTAGTGGAGATGATAGGAGAAGCCAAAGAAACATCGGCAAGAGGTGGAGAGGAAGTATATACTGGGTGAAACTATTTGAGACCTTAGAAGAGTGCTCGAGGTGTGCAGAGGGTTACAAGCCACTAGAGAAGATGATGGATACCCAAGGGCAAAAGAACGGGGTCTAATGATCATGATGTCCGAATCGAGTTAGATGGAAGACCAAGGCGGCGGTTAAAAGGACCAATATAAGAAGCTGATTCGGAAGAGGAGGGGGACATGATGCTACTCTCCTAGATTAGATGGGAAGCACAAGATTTAATTTTGAGAAGATTCCATATTAAAGCGTAAATACAAAAGGCCTTGGTCTAGGAAAGGACCTTAATCTTCTCTATCCATTGTGACCTCTCAAGCAATTGAAACAAAAAATCCACAAATTTCACCTTCTAATCATGTCAAAGATGCACAAGAAGAAAAAGCTAAGGTCCATAGATCACTTTGTAGTGTCATTTGAAGTGTGAAGTACCTCCTCAATTTCTCGAAACCCTATCCCAAGGTTCTGGAAGTGAGTCCCATTCATAGCTCAAGTTATACATTATCAGATTTGCACTAGGATATGGGAAATCATCCATCTCCTCATGAAGCAAGTGTTTAAAATAAATGTCTCCCTCCACAGGGAGCCCTATTGCAGCCGCAATGGACTCTGTCGAAATAAGAAATTTAGTCTTTCCCACTTTGACTCTTCCTTTCTTCTAGGTTACCATCACACTTGCACGTTACTTGGACAAAGTGACCAAATAGTATTTCCATAAATAACGTAACACCACCATCATGAAAAATATTCCATACTACCAGGTCAGCCTTGACCTTTTCATAAGAAGAAGGCTCAATGCGTTTTTCTGGTGCTACCCATAGTGAACAAGTAGTGTTTGTGAGTGATTGCCAAAGGCTCGATATAAATGATGCTAAAATAGATATGTCAAGAAACTTCATTCCAATCTTCAGGTCATGTCTCCAATATTTCTAATTGAATTATTTCCTAATTAGTAATAGTCATTAATTAGTCCCATCCATCACATGGACACAATCTATGAATATCATAAATTCCCAAAAATTCCACAAATGCCTTATCCTCTTATTTGTCCGCTAAAAGAGGTTATACCTCAACATAACCTAACAAATTTTAATCTTAGTTAATGTTCAGCCAACCCCAACATTAATTAGTTAATGTTCTTGTAATTACTACATTTAGTGGAGGTTGAAGGTTTGAATGTTAGTGATATTAGATGTATTTAGTTAATATATATTATAAAGGAATAATCTGCAAAAAAAATGAAGCAAGGTGAAATAACTAACATTGCTAGACATGATTTCATACTATATAGATTATCAAAAAACAAATCATAAAACAATATCTTATTAGAATTTCTTTATTGACACTTCTATTTGTTACATTTAGGTTCTCCAAGGTTGTTCATTATACACATGAAAATGAAGTGGGTAAGCACAAAGATGTTACAGGGATCACAAACAACACTTATTATGGACATTTGTTTGTGATATTTTGTAAGGTGATTTCACAAAACACTGCTTGAATGGAATAAGATGGGGATGGTCTTTGTCTCAAAAAAAAATGCATCCCCATGAGTCCTCCCCATCCGTGGTCTGATTTTTTCAATGCGAGAGAAGCATGTTTAGTTCCGACCAAGATAAAATAAAATGTAGATACAATTGCATGTACATGGCAAGAATAATATCCTTATTGGGTTTGGGTTCTCTTACACGTATAATTGCATTCACAATTATAGGTATAATAACACATACATGACAAGAATACTATACTTTTTCATCTTTTAACTAGCCTTGTGGACGTTAAAATTTATTCTTATATTAAACCCTTACGTGAATTTTGAATGGTGTGGGTATATATATTAAATTGAATAAATATTGTTTTATTTCAAGTATAATTGCCAATTGGTTTTTTATATTACTTCAAGTGTAGTGGTTGCTTTCACTTAACAAGTTACTGAATGATATTTTAAACTTGGCGTCTGCTAGCTTATGACACAACATAATTTTTGATCTTCGTGGTCTCGGGTTTTGAAAAAAATAAAGTGAGATATTATTATGATTTTAGTGGTCAATGTGATTTAACAAATTAAATCAACCTAGTTTGAGCTTAACGAGCAAATGTATTTGAAGAATATAATATTTCAAGCTAAAGAGTCACTATCATTTAACATGCTAAAGAAAAACATATTGAGTTTAGTTTAGTTAGTATCTCGGTGTTAATCTCATAATGAAATTCTTCTATTGGAGGATTTAATCATATAACAAAAAAGGTATAATAGTTTAGGATTGAAGTGAAATTTGTAACCTATTTTTTAAATTTGTTTTGCTCAAATAGAAATGTGACTAGTGTCATGGATGTTAGAAGTTATTATTTTAAAATGATTCAAATATTTTTTAATTAATACAAAATTGGTTTTATGTTGTTCTTATAATATGTTGTTGTTTGAATGAAAAAATATTTAACTGTTTCTAAAATATCCTATTGTGTTTTAAATGTCCTAGATCAATTGCTTTCTTCAAAAATACTATTCTTCCATGCCTTGATGGATATCAATGACTACAATTTAACTATAACATGTGACATATCAATTATTGGACCAAACATATTCATTTTCAAAACATATGTTGTCTTGCAGAAAGGAATTCGGGGAGGAAAAATTGGACTAAGGATTTACTCCCCAAGGTCAACAACATGAACAATGCCCACCTTAACTAGAATTGAATTGTAAATATTGGAGGACAAAAATTGTATTTATTTGAAAAATTTGTTATTTACTATAAAATACCTTTTATGTTCTACTTATACTATGTTTTTTTTTTTTAAGGGAAAATATTGAACGTGTTTCTAAAATAATTTGATGTCTTTTAAATGTCCTAGAAAAATTGTTTTCACATAAATGATTTTCCTACATATGTTTATGGAGATCAATGAATATAATGCTTAAGTATAACACATGCCATATATGTTATTGGAAAAAACATATTCATTTTCTGAACATATTTGTCTTGTAAAGGATTTGGAGAGGAATTTTTTTATTAAGGTTTTACTCTCAAATCAACATGTTTTCTCAGTTAGCTTTTAAAAACAAGATTTTAACATTTGGACAATGTGAGAAAGGATCAATTAATAATTGGACCATAATAAATATCCTTAAAGATACTAAATAAAATTTATTGAAAGAGTTTGATAAATGTAATTAATTATTAACACACGAGAAAGGGTAATAAATGTATGGATTATCTTGCCCAATTGGGGGCTAAAGGTAGTAATTTTAAAGTGTGTGAGAGGGGAGATGATATCACAAATGTTATTAATCTCATTAAGAACATTAAGTACTGATGTTTTGATGGTTGTTTTCCCTTGTTGGGAGATACTTATGGTTAATAGGACCCTTCCCGAGAAGGATATATGGAGGGATTTGTATTAATTTTTCATGTTACAATTAATTTTGGCCATTGTTTCTTCCATTTTCAATCTAGGTCAACTAAAACCATAGGAGGTAGTCATTTAAGAACCGAGCCCGTGAGCTATGGTTCCTTGAAGGACAACCCCTCCTTGTGGCGCATTCTAAAAATTAGGGGGTTTAGGAATTTCATCTCAAAAATCACGGGGTCTGATCCTTATCTTGTGTTGGAGTTTGGTCGGGCATGAAACAATGGCAGCATGGTGATCCACTACATGGAAATTCATGATTTAGAGGATTCGATAGTGTCGATAGTCTGGAATGGAGATGAAGGGCTTAAAAATATTCAAAGACCACAACAGATGTAAAAATGAAATTGATAATTTCTTCCACTATAAAGAAATGGTTAACTTTGGTAGATGGTATAGCTATAGCTGCATTGTTGAAATTTGGAATAGGGTTTACCTCCACCTTATGAGGTACATTACTCTTGAAGTGAATTATAAAAAGATATTTACTCACCATCTCACTATGCTTAATATGTTTAGGAATAAGATTTCTATGAGCCTTCCCTTTTTCTTGTTTATGTCACTCTCTACGTCGGTGAATTATTTTCAACAGGGAAATATTGATACCCTAATACACCATGGAATAATTATTTTACTTTTTAAGAATGGTAAACCAGTGGTGGAAAAGGAATTAGAGCCCAAATCTGGGGATTCAGATGAAAATTGTACTCTTATGGACCATATGAACAAACTGAGGAGAAAGAAGAGTAAGGCACCTCAGGGGAATGGAAATATTGGTATGTGGAGTTGCATGTTCTCTGATTGATATGAAAGGGGATTCATCTAAAGGGAAAGAGAGAGCGGAGATAGGTTGGAATGTGGATTTTGATAAAATTTATCTTAGGGTGAGTCAGGTGGAAATGGATATGGAGGCCTTAGGAAAAGTTGGAATGGATATGGGAAATAATTTCATGCATTACATCGATGCCTCTAAGAAAATTTGCATCACCCAAAAATCTATCAGGGCTGATATGGTAGAGATAAAAATTTTTGTTTTGGATTTGCAAGGGCGTGTGGTCAAGCTAGAGCAGGGATAAAAAGTTTGTAGGTATAATCTCCACCTCAGTAGTTCTGATGAGGAAGAGTAGGTTGAAGATGACATCCCTATCATGAGCAAGAAATTTTATAATATGAAAGGACAGGAAGAGTGTCAACCGGAGGAGTACAAACATTTGAAGACTAACTAGTCTCATTGGCTATCAGAGATTTTGTTTGAGTGTTTTTAGATTGTATCGCTTGGGATGGTTTCCTCCATGTTTTATGATTTTTCCTTGTATTGATTTGTTGGATTATAGTTTGGGATAAGTTGTTTTATCCTTTTTTTCCTGTTTCTTTTTTTTCACTCTTGGTGATGCTCACGATGCATTCTATTATAAGGTTTTGGGTGCCTTAATCCTTGTATAAAGTAGCCAATCATTATGTTCACATATATTTAATAAACCTTGTTAATAGTAATTTTGTTAACGACATTTTAAATTAAACAAGACAGAGCATTAATTTCATGCCTCACGGATGGGAGATGTGCTAGTTGTGTGATCATTTTCTTATAATTATGATTTTTATTAAATAGAATAAATCAATGTTGCAACAAGGCCTCATATTTGTCAAATCAATACTAACTAACAAATAAAGAAAAATATAAATAAGTTTCGTAGTTTAAAAATTATTTAAATAAATTACAAACATTAGAAAGTTGAAAAGTTAATAGATTTTTTTATTTTGAGTGGTGGATTGAGGATAAATTTTAAGTAAGATGTTTTGAGCTTAGTGCCTACTAAGGTAACCTAATACTTCCATAATATAAATTTTTGAGCTTATGGATCACTAACATTTAACAAGTCAAAGAATATTATTTTTAGCTTAGCATCCGCTAGCTTATGCAACACCATATTAATTGAATATTATCGATCGATAGGAATTAAAAAAATAGAGTAAGATATTTTCATCCTATAGTCTGCTAGGTTATGCCAAAAACAACATATTCGATGTACAAAAACTATGTCCATTTTTTTGTATAAGGGTTAATATGGGGTTTTGAAAGGACCCACATCATTTTACAAAAAGTTCCTTAAGGAATAATATGACATTGAAGCATAGAAGAGAGAAATCCCGTAGGCAACAAAAGATAAAAAATCCACATAGCCACGACGCAAATAGAGAAAATTTACATTTTGTGAATTTTTTTGAGAATAGCTACTACTTCCATAGTAGAAACATATTAGATTTTCCTTATTCCTTGAATTATCCTTTCACAAATCTATATTTGTTATTTTGTTCTCCAAAATCTATTTGGTTCTCCTACTCTTGGATTACCATATTTTTTGCAAATAGGTCACTGTAATCCAACACCAACACATTCAATGGAAACTCATTCTTAACATGAATATCTTCTAAAATATTGTCATTGAAAATGTCAATGATGTCGTATCCATTGAATTTTGTTGAGTATGTACAGTGGAGGACTATTTGTGGACAACAATAAGGCCAAAAAAATAATATCAATTTTATAAAATACATCTACTCTTCTATTCCGCATACCAAAATGTCCATAAATTGATTCCAATATTCACTTTTTTATTGTGAAAATTGAGCCACCATCCATACCACCAAGATTATTTTTCAAGACTCAACAAAACAAGTTCTTGGCAGGTGTTTTTGGTTTTTAAAAATTCTACAAATATTCCTCTCATGTTATTACGTATTAAGTTACGTCATTTCTTTGTCAAGATGTGCTCCATTCCATCCTCTTTCACTACTCTAAAAAATGTTTACTATATTAAAAAATTATTTATTTGATAAACAAAACTACCTTCTACAAAATATTGAATAACAAAATTTCTTCCATTTAATTATCTACAAAATCTTGGATAAGCCCTAGTCACTATGGAAAATTTTACATGGATATAATCCCTAATCAGCTATGGAAAATTTTACATTAACAAAATTTTGTAATTTTGGAGGGACTGAAGGTGAGAATGCATACCAATTTTTGGCATGGAGAGGAAATCAAAACGTTTCCAAAACTTGAGCATATAATTTTCGATGCTTGTGATGATGAGATTTTTCTATTGATGAATAAGATTACACAATGACAAAGAGAATAGAAAGGAAAATGTTAAAAATATAAACTCAAAAATGTCTACTTATAGTGATATGTAAACAAATCCAACTGCCAATTTTGTTGGCACGCAAATTTAAGAGGGCACGCATATGATTTTACATTGCTTTTCATTAAATGGATGATTAATGGCTAACAACAGTTACATGCTCCAAAAGGTGCACATTTTTAATGGCACATGACATTTTAAATGGTGAATTTTACATAGGTCAAATCAATGGCTAATTAATGTTGAGGTAAACGACAACACTAATTACCATTTTTCCTTACAAAATGGTTATCATTAATACTACAAATACTTGAAAATATTTGTAATAAAATTCACACATGAATTGCATATTTAATATTTAACCATCAATTATTAATATAGATTTATATATAAATTACAAAAATTATCAAAATTTGCATCAATATATATTAAAAATAATTAAATTTATACAAAATAATTGGTATAAATAAACACAATTTTGTATTTTTAAAGGGAAGTGTTGAAAAATTACCGTTACCCAAAAATTATTTGATAGGTGAGTTATCGCACTTAGGTGTGTGAATAAAGACTCACACTTAGCAGTGCGAATCAAGACTTGCACCTAGAAGTGTGAGTCAGGACTGACACTTAGAAGCACGATTCAATATTGGTACTTAGCAGTGCTAGTTGATAATATCACTGAAAGTATGAGTTGAGAGATGTAAGATTTGAGGCTAGCACATACACATGTGACCAATCACACTTCGACATGCGACCAATCACACTTGTAAGTGTGATCACTCGCACTTACACACTACTTACAAAATTTATAAATGACAATTCCATATTTTTAAAATATGATTAATATATATGAATAAATTAGTTATATAAATGTATATAAATATTGATGGTCACCTTTTAAATATGTGAGTCACACATGCCTATTTTATAAAATATTTGCAAATATGTTATGTCTAAAATCACGAAAAAATCTAAACAACCATCACATTTAACACCATTCAAGGAAGTTTAGGGAAGGGATTTTTGATGTCAATTTTTATTGATTTGAATAAGGTATGGATGAATAGTCGTATATGTATAAAGATATTAAGATTGATATGTGGCATAAATGAAAACAATCACTTACACACTATCTTGAAGTTAGCTTGAAAGCGGCGCTTGATATGTAAGTTAGCACTTTTTTGGCATATGTTAGTTAGTGGCCTCTTGGCTTATGTAAGTTTTCAACTACTTGGGTTATGTAAGTTAACAACCACTTGGGTTATATAAGATAACAACCGCTAGGCTTATGTAAGTGGGTGGCTATCAGGATTATGTGGTGAAAGTGGAATCCAATAATAGTGTTATTGGAATCTAGTAATAGAGAAATTTGAGTCCAATAATAAGGAAATTGGAATCCAATATTAGTGAAAGTGGAATCCAATAATAGATAAATTGGAACTTGAATAAGTTAGATAAGGACAATATTGGAATCCGATATTTCTACTAATGGAATCTAGTATAGCCAAAAATGGAATCCAATATATGCAAAAACGGAGATGGATTTCTTCCAATACTTGAAATACTGGAGTCTTAATTCACTGGAATATGTCCCAATTTAGTGAAATAAGCATTATGTACTAAAACGGATCAAACATAATTATATAAAAAAGTGCATGCCCATGAGAATTAAGTGGTTCACCTAGTTATAAAACAATTAGAATAACAAAAATGTAGAGAATGCATTTAAGGGAAAATTAAAATATAATTAGATCAGTCCATCTACTATTATTTTAAGATTTGGTCTAATTATTTATCATTTGGTCACACTTGATGGAAAGCCTGTGAAAAATCCCATGAAAATTATGCATTTAAGGAAATATTATACTTCATATTTCTCATTACTCTCACATATTTGTTTCAAAAATCCATGCATTCCAATAGTAAAAAAACATTAATATATTTTCACAAATACAAAATTAGGACATGTGCATTTTACTTGATTTGTTGGCACATTACATTAACCATGTTGTTAATCAATTTGGTTTGTTCATAACATGTTTCTTTCTTCTTTAAAAACATGCATTCACTTGGTTTATTGAGCTATATGAAAGACACACAGATTGGTACACACTAATATGAGAACATATCAATCCTTACATTCTTATCTTTGGAGCATCGCCTTCATCTCATACAAGTGTTATTGTTCTATTATAGTAACTTTTTCACTTCCTCATTTATGCTCAATTACATACATTATGTAATTGATATTTTTAGACTAACATGAATAAAACATGTATTCCGTAGTGTTCACATATCCTATTTCACATATCTTTCCTATGTTATTTACTATATCTTGTTATAATTTTTTGACACTCTTATTTCATCCATACTTTCTTTTGTGTGTATATTACTATTTACTTATTTTATTTTCTTATGGCTCATGTTCCTTCATTATCTTGTGATATCGTGGGTGTACCATGTTTATGGAATTGATCCTATCTTTTTTCAATTATATGTTATTGTTTATAGGCTTATGATTCTTGATTGTCTTGCGACATCGTGTGTCCCATGTTTGTAGGCTTTATGCCTTACATGCATAACACTATTTTCCTACTTCTTGTATTTGATTGCACTATTTTTGTATTTACATGAATTAAGAATAATTTGTTATCATATATGTGGTTTTATATCAATTACTATCATTTCTTTTCTTGTGTGCCATGGTTTCCACCATGAGAAAATATCTTCCTTTTTGTAGGTACAAGTTATTTTGGGTGGACACCAATTCAAGTACTCTACACTTTATTATAGTTTCTTGAAATCTCCTTTATCAGCACACACCTATTTATTTTGAACCACATAATTTACATGGTTTTTGCACATGCCTCAAAAGAGGAGGCATCTATCTAGGTTCATTTCTACATGTAAAAATATAATCTGGGGGCACACATAGATAAAAACATAGTACATGCATTCAAAAACAAATTCAAGAACAAAAATTTAGAAAAATTCACATGTTTATAACCATACAGATTGGTCAAGATAGAATGATGCATTCTTGAAATTCCTATACATTTCTTCCTAGGGATAGAAACATCAATTTTATCAATAGTTTCAAATTTTCAACTTCATTCTTAGGTTTTTGACACATTTTTAGACTTAGTTCCGATCAATATAGGGGGAATGACATAATTAACTCCTTCACCATGGCATTTTAGTTTCCAAACTACTACACAAGGTGAACATAACACCTCCATTTGGGTCAAATTTGCATCAAAATCCAACATTTTAATGGATTTTTGGATATGTTTCCATCGAGAATTTGCATAAAATATTGTAGCATAAATGTGATGTAAAATCAATGTGACTAGACATTTGTTATGTGTAATGTTTACACAACATTAGCGTCTTTTGCAACACATGTTCACTATCGGTTATGTGGTGCAAATGTGATGTAAACATCGACTTTTTTTTATATAGTTATTTTGCAAATTTTTATATGGTATTATATTTTATAGATTATTATTTGAAATTGAATTTAAGATTCCTAATATAAAATAAAATGTTTTTATTAAAAGTCTAGAAAAAATCATAATATGGTTTGAATTTATAAGTACAATAAACACATACTACACAATCAAAAAGCATAGTATTTATATTTTAAATTTGTTTATCTAATAACATATAGTATATTAAATTTGAGAATTAAAAATGAGACCAATTTATATTTTAATTAAAAACAAATGAATATGTGCCTAGATGCTAGTCCTTGTCTTAGTCCTCGTATTAATCCTCCTCCTCCTTCTCTCCCTCCTCCATGCACGGTGATCCTCTTTTGACTCAAATTGGGACCCTTTTTCATCTTCCAACTTTTTTGTTTATTAACCTATGAATACACAATGATAAAAAATTACAAAAAATTGAATTTAAAATGTATGTGACTCATGAATAATTAGACACGTCTTACTAGCACATAACCATTATCATTAACCTAATCAATGAATTCATTTGACTCCCAACCCATTAATTTTAATGCTACTTGTACCACTTTTCTTTCAAGTCTATTATAGTGGTTTTTCTATAAAAATAGTGACATGAAAAAAATATGATTATTAATAATTTACGTAAGATAATTTCTATAATGAAATAAAATCATAGTATAAATCATTGAAATTACATTTTTTTACCGACTTTGCTAAACTTCATTGTCCCATTTGATGGGTCACTTGTCTCCTTTTTTGACTTGTGATTCTTAACCTAATAGATGGTGAATTTTCTTATCTATGCTGATTATAATATTTTCTAAATATTTATTTAACATTAAAATTAAAATTTTAGATATCATAAATTGAGTTAACTAATTTGCAGCCTTTTATTATCATCTCGAGCCATTTTTGTAGAGGCCATTTCAAGCTTCTAGGTCTATATTGGGAATTCGAAGAAGTTTTCTCTCCATATCAATGTGTCCATCATATTTTAGCTATAAAGTATATAATAAATAATTAGTAAAATATTATGAACATTTTATGTAAAAATGTGTAATTCAACAATAAAATTATCTTAACATGCCTCTTAATTTTCCTAAATCCATGTTTCGATTAACTCTATTTTATAGTGTGAAGTTCCAAAATCACGTTGAGTTTACTCAATTATTATCTTACAATTTTATTTTGGGATTTAGTTCCATTCTTTTCATGAATAATATGTTTTGAATATATTCCACACTCGTTAAACAATTCTTTTTTGAAATACCTAAAACCTAAAAATTAGGTTAAAAATATAATCTTTTTCAATATTAATGAAATAAAAATGGATAAGTTGATATTACTAATTTTTTTGTAAAAACTAAGTTGACCAAAATTAATTAAGACATCGAAATAAAACAATATTAAAATATATATTTTCCCTAAACATCTGTATTATTTTTCCAATCTTATTTACATATAGAGTCATTTATAAGGCCCCTCTCACTCTATGTTAATACCTATCATAGATAAGGAGAAATGGTATGTCATTGTTTAATTTTTTTGGGGATGCGCATCCTCCTCATTGTCATACCCCTTAGTGAATTGGGGAGTATGTCGTTGAGGCTAGATGGAGGAACATTTTGTCATCATTATTTTCTTGTTTAGATTGATTAGGTTAAGAGGGTATTGCACTTGAAGTTGTCATTGTTGAATTAAATAAAATCAATTTGATAACAAAAAAAAATAATTATACCTTCGAGGTGGTGAATCCCTCACTAAAATTAAAGGGTGTGTACTCTATCACTCTCATCCTCCTCCAAGTCTATAAGTGAAGTAGACCTATCATAATGAAGTGTTATTATTTTTAATGAAAATAAATAGTTAAAAATAAAGTCAATTTCATAAAATAAATGAAATAAAACTGTATTTAAAAAAATCCTAAAATTTTACCTTTGAGGTTGGTCCCTAGATTTCAAGGGAAAACCACTATCATGAAGATGTTTCGAATACTAGTAAAATTTTATTATAAAGTTGTGTGATTAACAAATGTAAATATGAAAAAATATGCTTTAAATAGAAAATAAAATATAAACTAATACCTTTTTGGTGGGTAGGTGGCTTTTGATGGACCTATAAACATGGAAGGATTTCGTGTTGGCTCATCCATTTCATGTTGTCTTTGAAGAAAGAATTCTAAATCCTCCACCCACAAATGAATCAATCAAACAACCCATAAGTATGTGTCATCTCGATATCAATAAAACATCCAAAAAATTAAAATAAGAACAATGAGATTGGAAATATGCAACGCTACTAACATGATTATAAGGTTTCAAATCATTTAAAACTATACATTTGCACAATTAAAATATTTAATTAATTAAAAAAGTGAATTAATTTATCAAATAATTTTTCTTACGATGACTTGAATGTTTTTTATCAATTAATATGTTCTTGTTGATGATAAGAGTTTTATTGTTTTGTACTTATTGTCTACCAAGAGTGGCATGGGTTGAAATGATGTGATCTTACCATTCAATTTTCACTTTCACCTTGGGCCACTTTCAAAACATTAATTTAAGTCAAATCATGGAAATTTTGTGAATTAAAAAAAAGTTATGGAAATTTAGGTTTGATTTGTTCAATTACATAAAATTAGGTCAATTGATGGTAAACTAGTATAAATTCAATCTATTTAGTACAATTATGTAAATTTCATGAAATTAGGGAAATTAAGGTGAATTTGTTTAAATTTTGTCAAAATAGGGAAAACTAGGTCAATTTGGGTCAAACTAGATCAAACCTCCCTCACTCTCCCTCCCACTACAAACAAGTCCCGATCACCCACCCTTTGTTGTGCATAGTGAATGGGTACATTGGATGACATTGGAGTGGGGGTTGAAAACATGTGAAATCACCCTAGAATTTTCTATATGTTTTTATTGAAATTTAGGTGTTTGTAGAGATATTTGTGTGAAGTTTGATGCTAGTGAAGTTCAACCTCGCTATATGGTGGATGTGAGTGGTCAGTATTTAAAGAAATTATAGTCCGGGTAGTAGGATAATGTTGTATCATACATGAGTATTATTTTCTTGGTTGGGTTGTTGAGCAGAGATTAATTGGGTTGCTTATAGAAATACACTATGATTTTTTGTTTTTAATTTGTAATCATGCTTATAATTACTAGTTAAAAAGGAAGTGTGATTTTAAAAAGAAAGTTTGTAGAAATGAATTGGTGAACAATTTATGTGATTTTAATAATGAAGTTGGCATGGTAAATTTGGATAGAGGATTGGTCTAATTAGCATGAAGTGTTATGCTAGTGAAGTTCAACCTCGCTATATGGGGGATGTGAGTGGTCAATATTTAAAGAAATTATAGTCCGGTAGTAGGATAATGTTGTATCGGGCATGATTATTATATGACGGGTCTGGGTTTCCGTAGATATTAATTAGGTTTCTATATAAATACACTATGTTTTTTTGTATTTTTACTTGTAATCATGCTTATAATTACTAGTTAAAAAGGAAGTGTGATTTTAAACAAAAATTTTATAGAAAGGAATTGTTGTACAATTTGTGTGATTTTAATAATGATGTTGGCATGGTAAATTTGGATAGTTGATTACTCGATTAGCGTGTGCATTAAAGGAGAGTATGTAGTAGGGATGTCACGAGAAAATGATCAAGTCGCTATAGTGAATGACCAAATTGTTATAGTGACCCACCATATTTTAAGAATATCAAATTACTATAGCTTGTGGTGATATTGAGATTGTATTTGGGGGGTAAATTTGATTTACATGAATTTGAGGATAGTAATAAGGTTGTAGTGAGTAGTTCGACAAGGGTTAAGGATTGTATTTTGTAAGTAGTTTTGATAGGGGTTTTTAAAATTTATAATGCATTCTCTACAACTATGGAAAAAATATATGATTTAAATAGAAATAGAAATTACCTCTATCCTCGATCATCTATAATTAGGTGCCACTTCTTCTTCTTCTTCCTCTTCCCCCTCCTCTATTGTTGTTGGGTCTATAAAGTACATTCATGGTTTTTCTTTCCCTCATATTCTACTTTCCTCTATCACAATTCTCTTTTACTCAAAAAAATTAAACAAATCCTCTCAATAATTTCTTCTCTCGGTCTTTATTTTACCTCCTCTTGCCTTCGGTTTCTCTCTTGTGGCTCTCCAAGGGAAAAATAAATGAAATGCATTTGGGGTTTGAGTGGTCGGTTTTTTTAATTTTTTATATTTCTAGGTTGTCATGTGGTGCAAACGTGGCACAAATATGATGCAAAATTATGTCAAACCCATGTTTTTATATATTATATATAAGTATAAAAAGTATATAATATTTATTATATATGCATTTTTATGTGTATATATATATATATATATATATATATATGTATATATATATATATATATATATACACATATATATATATATATATATATATATACATATATATATATATACATATATATATATATATATATATATACATACATACATACATACATACATACATACATACATACATACATACATACATACATACATACATACATACATACATACATACATACATACATACATACATACAATGCTACTATTTTCCAAGAACATTAAAATGGTTTTTAATAACAATGTTAATACGATGAAATTCATAAAAAAATTGCTTCACATACAAGCTCAAATGTCAAATTAAACTCCTAAAACCAACATTCCTTATACTTTTCCAAATCATGCATGTATTCATGACAAGTAGACCAAGCTTGTTGCCACTTAAATATGCTAATAGGATAAGTTTCCTACAAAAAATTATTCCTATTTTATATTGATAAAAACTAATAAATCATCCACGTATCACTTCATATATACCAATTAGTGATATTGCAAATTAGGGTAGATTTTAGAAAGTCAATTACATTTACAAATTGATTGAGTTGAATTTAAATTCCATAAATGAACAAATAAATTCTATCTCAAAAAAAATAAAAAGACAACACATGTAACGAGACATTGATAAAACATGATAAAATATGGAATTAATGAGATAAGAAAATAACAAGGCTTATGATTACTTGAACTATTCATTTTCATCTTCTTGTATTTCTTCCAACTCCTCGGTTATGTGACTTGATTTAACAAATGTTACCTTCTTCTTCCTCTCTATATATGTAGCTATGGGAATATTCCATTCATTTATTCAAATAAACACCTATAGGGATATACATTTCATCATCATATTCATTATTTGCATTTTCTTGAAGTTTGTTACCATCACTTTCATCATCATATTATTTAAAATCAACATCACCTTTATCATCTGCTTGATCGATCAAGTATGATGATCTTCTTCATTATTAGTAGGGTCATCATCATCACTAGAGTCATGTTCATCATATCTATTAACAACATAAGTTATTCCCCATGATGCTCATGTTACAACACTATTGTCATCAACAACATGTCTCATCCTTGGTTCATAATGCAATATTAACTACCAATTACCTCTCTCTCTATATCATGATTAAAGAAGACCAATATCAACTTAGTTAAAAAGGATACATATATATAGAAATGGTGTTCATGAAAAAGGAGAAGACATACATAAGAAAAATTATACAAATTAATACATGATCATAATGTTCAGGTAACACATATGGCTCTTTTCCTTAGGCAATCTCTAGAAAAGTCAATTGAGTATAAACCACTTTCATTGTCCACATTGAATCTATTATCAATAAAAGGGTACCAAGTACACCTAAATATGATAACTTAAAAAATTCTATAATCAAGTTTTATTATTTCTTCTATATTTCCAACATAATCCAATTTCCCTTAGACCAAATTCCTTTCATTGGCACTAGCTCGATTGGCATTCTCAAAAGGAACAACAACTTTCCAACAATAAGTGACCCTTCTCTTGTCAATATTTTCCACATGGAAATATTTTCCTTCAAACCACATTTCCGAATGTTTAATCACCTTCATTATGTCAAATAATTTAAAATAGTATTAATAGATTTATAAAAATATAAAACATGTATGTATGAAAATAATGTTGGAACAACGAACCAATTCTTCACATTCTTGCACTATGTCCAAGGCTTATTGTGCCACTTCCATTTGATTGATGACATGGAAATTTTATAAATATGATATCATCTATTTAAGAGTAGATTGTTCCAAAATTGGTATTTACAGATAACTTGGGATTGGTTTTCATGTATGTTTCCATCTCTAATCAATCCTTTAGCTCTCACGACTAGTCATTTCTTCATATTATTGAAGCCACATAACCATCTATGAAGTATTCAATAAAATGAAATTCTCAATGGAATCATTTTCAACAACACTTAAAAATAAAACATGTAGATAAATAACACACACACACACACACACACACACACACACACACACACACTAAAAATACATCATACAAGTTTGATGGGATTGTGTGAGCATTTAGCTTCCAATAAACATGTTGAGACAAGTGATAATTAAGAAGATTTTTTTGTGTTATAAGATAATCAAGGATAAATAGATGATAGTATGCCTAGTCCTTGTTGGAATCAAGATATGATGTATTTCCTACAAACAGTTCTATATCCTCCGAGTTGAGCAAGGAAAAGAGGAGATATTTTAGACTCTAATCCATTCTGTATGTCCTCATTGATGGTGTTATATTCAAAAGGGACATGAATGGGGTTATATTAAGGTGCATTAGAACAAATAAAATTGATAAATTGCTACATGAGTTTCATGATGGAGAAGTTGGAGGTCATTTTTCTCCACAAGTAACAACCCTCAAGATCATGAAGGCAAGTTACTATTGGCCCATAATGTTTAGTGACTGTTATACATGGATCAAGAAGTGCAAAAATGTGCATTTTTCATAGGAAAGGGGAAACTAAAAACATTTCCATTCCATCCAATATTATTCAATCAACCATTTATGCAGTGGGGATTGGAATTCTTGTGGTCATCAATCGAACTTGAGCTAAGGCCACATGTGGATTCTAACAACAACATACTATTTCACCAAGTGGACTGAAGTAATAGCACTCAAAGAGGCAAATGATTCTAGCATACTGGACTTTTATGAAGGAATTGCAACAAGATTAGAGTCCCAACTACGTCATATGAGATAATGCTCTAGAATTCTGTAGCACCAAGATGACTAAGTGGGATATTAAGAAGGGAATATATTTGAGCACCTCAAGAAACTATGACCCCCAGGGTAATGGGAAAGAAGAGTCAACAAACAAGAATCTACTAAGAATCATTAGGAATCTTGATGAAAATTAGAGGACATGGCATACCAAGTTCAAATCATCTTGGTGGGATGATAGGATTACACTGAAGAGATCAACATGTAGTTCTCCATAGAAGCTATTCTATGACAAGGAAGAAATGTTTCCTATATCCCTTGAGTTATTGGCATTGGATCTACTAAAGCAACTAGAATTGTCCAAGTTTGAACCTATGGAAGCCAGGTATGCATAAATCATGGAGTTGGAAGAAATAAGAGAGCATTAAATGTAACCCATGGAGAAAGATCAAGCCTTGATCAAGAGGAGCTTTGACAAGAAATATAAAGCAAGGAGTTTCGGGAAGGAGACTTCATTTTGAATTGGGATCTAGATCAAAGCTAAGCCGAGAAAGCATTCCAAGTTTGATGCCATATGGAATGGCCCCTATACATCACATGATGTAAGATTATCAATGCCTTCGATTGTCCACTTTGTATGGAGAAGAAATTTTGGTTTGAGGTCAATGGAATCTATCATAACAATCTATTCCTGAAAGAAAAAATATCACCCTTGTACATATTATTTTAGGATTTTAAATTCCTCTAAGTGCATATGCACATTGTCTTATTGTTATATTAGGTTTTAGTTTCCCTAAGTGATGAAGGAAATTTTTTTATTGCTCTAATTGTCTTATTATACAATTCAAGGTATGCCTCCCAAAAGGATGTTAGAAGAGCTCAAAGTTGTAGGAAACATTTATAATCCTCAAAAAGTTTTGAATGCAAAGAAACTAAAATAAAATCAAGGGAAATATTTCAGAATTTGTATCTTATTTTCCCTTTAGATCAGTCATGGTTTGAGATTCTAGTGCTCTGCAAGATTTTAAAATCAGCCCCTGTGGGAAACTACCGTATAATGAGATGGAAGGTCTAACATTAACACAGTCCTCGGTTTCAAGAAGTAGTCCCTTAAGTTTTCACGGTCTCCTCAAGATCAGAAAATAGTAGATCAACCTCAAATCCTTCTTGAGTTCATTTCGGTTGTAAATCTTACAGATTTGAAGGAAACTATAATCTTCATTAGTGTCCCAAATAGCGGTTAGAATGAGAAAAATGAGTCCTAATAGATCAGATTTTCCGAAATTAAAGGAAAAGGGAAATTTCAAATCAAACAAATTTTCCACTCATGCAAACTTTGATATTTTATTACAAAATTAGAAAGTGTGAGTGGTAGATCAATTCGGATTCGGTGGGGGTTTCAAGTAGACTCTTGGGGTTTGCGTTAAAGGTTTAAATTAGTTCAAGGCTACCAAAGGTGACTCTGCACCTATGGATACATTCAAGCTATTGGTCAATCACAACTAGCAGACAAATATCCCCACGAGTCATAAAAATTGTTATCCATTTCCCCCCGGTAAAATGGACATCGTGGTAGGACCGGAACCAAACATCAAAAAAGGCCCTCATAAGTGAATCGGGGTTTATAGGGTAAAAACCATGTTTTGATATCATTTGTAGTGTTTTGGGAAGAATCACCATCATTCAAGGAATTTTTTTCCTCTTCTAGGTTTTGATAAGACTCGGTGTGTACCTAAGGTGGAAAGTGGGCTCAAAGACCCACATTTGGTGAAATGAGAAAAAAATGACAACAATCAGTACATGGGCTTATTAAATTTTCCTCAATCTCTCTCAAACAACTAACGTGAGAAAATTTGAAAAAATTGCAAAATATGATAGTTCGAGAACAAACAAATTGCAAAACATTGAAAGGGAGCACCGAGCTAAAAATAGTTTGACGAGCTAGTGAGAGTACTTGGAAATTTGGGTTCCTAAATAGCTTATGAAAATTGGATGTGTGGGCCATGTAGAGGATCTTGTTGATCTACTTGGTGAGCTAAGTTAATGAGTTAGAGGGAGATGAATGAAGCCCAAAGACACAACTCGAAGTGGTGGGCCAAGTAAAATTGATCGAGAGCTTGGAGATAGATGTGATGAGCTTTGAAAAGGTGGAGAAGGTTTGCATGGATGATGTGACATGACAACAAAAAATGTTTTGAGATTCTTGCATGGTGA
Organism: Taxus wallichiana var. yunnanensis; assembly: GCA_018340775.1. Classification (NCBI taxonomy): domain Eukaryota; kingdom Viridiplantae; phylum Streptophyta; class Pinopsida; order Cupressales; family Taxaceae; genus Taxus; species Taxus wallichiana. Next base: position 455,101 of record JADAXU010000134.1, read on the forward strand.
GCTATATGGCTAACAAATTTTGTAGAAGGAATGGGATTGGTGAAATGATGTGGAAGAACGAGGGGTTTTTAGATGTTAGATCAAAAAAAATTTAGAGATTGGGGCAACACATACACGATGGGAGAGAAACCCAAAACAACGAAAAACCCTAGAATTAGAAGGGGTTGGAAAGTCAATGCGGCAGGGGTTCGGAGGTCAAATTCATGGTGGATATTCAAAATTTTGGGGCAAGTTGAGGTGAAAGGTTATCTTGGATCCTAAAAATCCAAATTTCAAATTTCATACTTCGATATTTTGGGGGTTCAGATATTTTGGGGGCTCGGCTCATTAAATAGTGCCAGTAGATGAGGGTGGATTCTATGAATACAAATTTTGAAAGGAATTGGTCAACATGGTTTGGGGCACTAGAGTTGTGGTGAGGGGTATGTGAAATGAGTTGTTTGGGGAGTTAAGGCAATCGGTGAGGCAGCCATGTGGTGGTATCTTGGGAGACGAGCTAAGGGATGTGTCAAATGGGTCAACATCCAAGCTAGAAACGTTTGTGTGGTAGAGTGTCCAAGGAAGAGGTAGGTGAATTATACAAATCTCTAAAAGTTCAAGCCATGGTGAGTCATAATCGGGGATCCCACATGGATTTGGTTGAGCAAGGTAAAGACTAAAGAGCTCAAGAAATATTTTGGGGGTGGTGGAGATAGATTGTAAACAGGATCCCAACCAAATGGGAAACATGTTATTTTGGGAACCTACCATGAAGAACTCACCAAGATATGTAAGGAATGGCACAATTAGGGGCATTCTCCAGGATCAAATGCAAGGAATCTTGATACCCAGCTCATCAAGAAACTTGGTGAGCTACTCGCCCACACAAAATAATGAACAAGGCAAAATGGTTAAAAATCCCCACACTAAAATGGGGATATCTTGATCTCTTATTATTCATTTTGCATAAAATTATAGTTGATGGAATCATGATAAGAAGAGATACAACATGGAATAACTAAAGAAATGATTTTGGGGAAATATGGAACTCCGAAATTGGAGGAATCCTTCCAGTAGTGAAAGCAGTTCCATGGTAGGTGAAAGTGTCATTAATGAGGACTGCACGTGCATTCTCCTCCAAAAGGGAAAAGTCTAGAGGGCATGGGAAACAAAAAGGCATCCAGAATATGATGCAATATAGCATTGTTCCCCATACCTCTTGGAAATCCTAATTTCTCTATCTCATGCACATTTTATTTTATAAATTGTAAGGAGGGGAAATTTTGAAAATGTTGGACATTCTTGTATCCACCCCATCCTTCTTTCTCACATGTGAGAGTGATTTGTGGAATCTCAAGCCTCCATTTTTGGACCACTGTAATATAAATTTTTTCCTTTTTCCTATATAATGCAATATTTTGTAAAATCAATTGGAGCAATAACATCAGATCTTGTGATTACTATTTATCCTATTCTAGTGTTAATGTTTCAGCTTTCTATTATTTTAATGGGTATATTGTGCATGTCCTTATATCTATTTCAGTTTCAAATTTCATTATGCTTAATGGAATTGGTTTATCGCAGTGTTATGATTTGTGGTTCTTCATCACCATTTTCATTTTACTTGTTTTCATTCTCATGAAGGAAATCTTTTTCAACACCCTTTTCTTGGTGCATCACTACCCTTTAGTGTAGGTTTTATTTAGCATGCACCTCCCTTTATACTGTCTCCTTGGAAGTATTAGGGTAGGATTAGATTAATCTTTTTCCTACATTTTGGAGTAATGTTCATATTAGGATTAGGAAGAGGAAGTTGATCTTCTCTGGAGAGTTATCCCATTTGCAAATTCCCACACTTTAGGATAGCTTCATGTAACCCAATCACACCGGATGCCTCACACACACATGCTAGCAATTCAAGGGGTATAGTGATTTTGTAATAACATGACCATCAAACAAATTAGATCATAGGAAACAAAGAAGGAGGTATTTTTACAAGAATGAAGTTAAGAAACAAAAATAATAATGAAAACACGTTCCTCTTATCCATGCTAGAACCAAATATTGTGATAGAACCTAACAAGGAAAAACATTGGGTGGATCACATTAATGAATAGCTTGAACAAATTAAATATAATGAAACTTGGGAGATTGTACCTAGTCGAAAAGACAATAATGTGATAGGAACAAAATGGGTGTTTAGAAACAAATTGAATGAGAAAGGTGAAGTGACAAGAAACAAGGAAAGACTTCTATGTAAAGGTTATGCAAAAATGGAGGGGATTGACATTAATGAAAAATTTTCACTAGTGGAAAGGATGAAAGCAATCAGATTGTTCTTGGCATATGCTTCTTACAAGAAAATCATAATTTTCTAAATGGATGTCAAGTTTTCTTTTCTAAATGTTCATCGAAGCGAGGATGTATATATTGATCAACTTGATGTATTTTTTATAACTGAAGTTAAAGAATGTGTGTGCAGGTTGAAAAAGAATTTGTATGGACTCAAAAAATTCCCTAGAACTTGGTAGAGTAGGCTAGACACATACCTCATTGAGAAAGGTTTTAGAAAGGGTGTGGCTGATAGTAATATTTACATCAAAGAAGAAGGATACCATCTACTAATTTTCATAGTATATGTGGATGATATCATATTTAGAGGGGATCATGAAAATATGACTCATGAATTTGCTGATGTGATGAGAGAAGAGTTTGAAATGTCTATGCTTGGTGATCTTTCATTCTTCCTAGGTTTACAAATCAATTAATCAGATCAAGGAATCTTCATATCTCAAGATAAATACATCAAGGAAATATTGAAAAGGTTCAATATGGGAGATTTAAGACCTATAGGAAAAATAATGGTGGTGGGATGCAATTTTACTAAAGAGGAAAACTCACCAAAGGTCAACAAAACCTTGTATAGGTCTATGATAGGAAGTTTTCTCTACTCTCCTACATCAAGATTTGATATCATGTAATTTATGGCTCTTGTTTAGAGATTTTAAGAATATCCAAGGGAAACACACCTCAATTCAGTCAAAAGGATACTGATATATCTCATGGGAATATTAGAGTATGACCTTTGGTACTCTAGAAGCAATGATTTCAACAGAAGAGCATACAATGATGATGATTGGGATGGGAATATTGATGATAGGAAGAGTAAAAGAGGTGGTGCATTATTTTTTGGAATTATTTGGTGTCTTGGTTGAGAAAGAAACAATATTTAGTGGCACTTTCAACATGTGAGGTAGATTATATAGCAGCTTCCATGTGTTGTACTCAAGTTCTTTGGATGAGACAAACATTGGAGGACTACAAGGTAAAATTTGATGGCCCAAATCCTTTGCTTTGTGATAGTACTAGTGCTATTAGTGTCTCCAAGAACCTTGTGTTCCACTCAAATAACAAACACATTCCAATCAGGTTTCACTTTTTGAGGGAGCAAGTAAATGATAAGAAGATAAACCTTGAATATGTAAGTACAAAAGAAGAGATTGCTTGATATAATGACTAAACCATTGCCTAAAGAAAAATTTGAGAACTTGATAGATGAATTGGGGGTCATTCCTGATCCCAGAAGCATATAGGAGTGATGAGACAACTCAAAGGAGCATCTTCATGTAATATCAGCTCCTAAAAAGTACAAAGAGGTATTCAAGTGAGGGGGAGCTAGTCTACTAGCTCATGGTGTTGTCCTTGTTTGGCATCTTGTTTAGTGTTGTTCATGTTATTTTTCCACACAAGTATGTTGGCTATGAGTTCATGTTCAGTCAAAGTATGGCTTCAAATTAGGTTAATGAAAAGTAGTCATGGATCAAAAATGTTATTGGTGTGGTATAATGTATTCCTAAAGCCCTGGGGGGTGAAATTTGAAAGGTATGTCATATCTATTGTTGTTTCTTGTCATTTCCAAGTTTACCCCATATTTTTCATAGATGTCAAAGGGCAGAGATTACTATAAGAAACTCAAGTATGAAGGTGTTTGTCATCCAATTATATGAGTATGTTTCCATCAATGAAAAAGGGGAGATTGTTGAACCCCGATCACTAATTTTTCATTGATGTCGAAGTGGAATTGATGGAAAATATGTAAATGGTGAAGTGAGACTCAGTTAGGGGCATGGAGGTTGATTGGTAGTGTCTTATAAATGATGGTTGGTAAGATTGACATAGGTTTTCAAGGTCCTATATATCATGGTGTCTATATCTCAAAGTGAGATTGTATTTCTTGGTATGAATGCATAGTGTACCCAAAGTATCCATAAATGTGTTTCAGAGGTATGAAGAGTATTTATTTCTAGTTTGGCCATGGAATATGATGTTCGTACATATGAGAGAGATGTTTTAATATTTTAAAGGATGGAGAAGCCTTGTACATGGTATTGATGGCAAAGGATAAATGAAATTTCATGCGAGATAGGTGTCTATCGGTGGTGTTCAAAGTGGTCTTACACTTGTTCTTTGAGCTTTCAAGTATGGTTCTCACATAGTTTTAGGATGCTACAAGCTTGGTCTGTGATGTTGACATCTACTGAAGGTATGGAGAAGGTTGGTATGCTCAAATTATATTCTCTACAAGTTTGAATTACTTATTCCATCATGTACATGTGATTTTGGAGATGGTGGAGGTATGTATTTTTGAGAACTCAAGGAGACCTTTCCAACTAGTCAAAATTTGCAAAATTTGGAGCTCTTTTGAGGAAGTTATGGCCATTAAAAATTTCACGAGGTGTCAAGATGAGAAGGTGTAGTCACAAAATCATGCACTTACTATTACATTTATGCTAGTAAGTATTTTATTTTATATATGGATATCACGTAAGAAAATTATTCACTAATGGCTCGTATGCTAGTCCTATAATCAATTTAGTCAGTCTTTTTCATTAAGTGTCTTGCACAATTGGTAGTTGTTTACACGGTTCTAGTTGTCTCTCAAGGAGTCTCGGATGTTCTTAATTACTTAGTTTTCATCTCTAGTCTTTGACTAGGATGCCTAGGGATGGATTAGGGTTCCCATGGACACCATGGTCCTAGTTGAACATGGGTCTCATTTAGAGTTTCAAGGTCAGTCTTTATGGTTTTCCCTCCCATTCCCCTAGGTACTAGTTGACATGTCGGGTGATTAGTGTTGAAATTTGAGAAAGAGATCCATATATAAACATAACATACTTACTATCTTATGGGTGTACTATCTAATACTAAGGGATATTTATATATTTAGGCAAGGGACTACATTTTGGCACTATTCTACATCATACACTACAAAAGAAGGGCTTTATTCATTCTATTCCATCCACAATTTGCATATTACATCTAGATATTTCTCGTTACTTTGGCATCATTGGCGCTAGGGCACCCTAGGGACATAATTACACACACATTTACACAGTAACTAATTTGGGTCTGAGATGTAGTGCAACACTTATTTATATGTCCACCATTGTGGCTGCTAAGGAAAATCCAACCCATTCATATGAATCCTTTTTTAGGGGTTTGATGCTTTGTTTCGTGTTTTACAGTGAATATTCATTGTAGTTTTATGACATCATTAGCGAGGCTAATGGAACATCCATGTGACAAAAAGAGAATAATTTTGAAGATATAACGAGACTCTCAGATTTAGGTTTTGAATTGTTCTGCAGACTAGGGTTCCCATACTACACACCAGGGTGCCCATAAGTTCCCTAATCCTCCTCTAGGTTCTCAAGTTTGGTTGAATCTTCATCTTACGTAATTTCCTTAGGTGTGCTATCATACTTTACTCTATCCGCTCATCATCTTGTCCAGGTCCTCGACCACAACAAGGTAAGCCATTTTTAGGTTAGTACCTTTTCCATCCTATTTGAATTATTTCATTTCATTTAAATATCAAAAAAAAATAGTTAGCATTTATACTTCAGTTTACATAAGTTATTTCATTGTTGTTCCAATTTTAGATTAACTTCTAAAATTCATATTTCAATTAATAATTTTTATGAACTGTACTTTAGAATATTTTTCCCCAAGATCCACTTCAAACCCTAATGGCTAAGGATATTTCATTCTCTTCTCCGCCTATCATGTCTCATTTTAGTGTTAACCCTATCTATGATGAGGCTTCCATCATTGAGCTCACAGATCTCTATAGTAATATAACTATGCCAACTGATATTCAACAACAAATATTAGATGGTCAACAATATGTGCCCACTCATTTTGAAGATTCTCCCATTGGAATTAGTATTGTTAAGGATCCAATAAACTTCACTTGTTGTACACCATGTTATATCACTACTTTTGATCCTCCTAATATTTCTAAGAATTTTTTATATTATTCTCTTATCGATTACTTGTTTGGTATTGATAATCGCTCACATGTGCATATTGATTCTTCTTCTATTTAGGCCACTGCTATAGTTCCTTCTCATGATTCTTCTACTTCGATATTGCTTCTCATCATTCATCACATACTAGTTCTCATATACCTTCATATTATGTTGATGATCCTATCGATAGCATTCTTAGTGACATTATCATCTCTGAGTCCTTATCTGATGAAGTGGTTAATAGACATGATTCTTCTAATTTTTTATTTTGTCGATTGTGAATATCCATTGCCACCTTCTCCTAAGGTTTCATCTATCATAGTGCATGATTCATAACCATCCATTGACTCTTCTTCTCCTATCATTTCACCTCGTCTTGTTACATCATTTACGTCTATTAGTCCATCCCTGTCCTATAGATCTCTCCATTAGTCACTTCACCTCCTAGGGTGTCTCGAGATGCTACTCCTATCATTGCTATGGGAATTCCATCTATATCATCTACTATAGCTTCTTTGGCACCTAATCCTAGTGTTCCCTTAGCATCAAAATCTCCTTTATCATCTCTTGATATTCCTATGATCACTCACAATGGAAAGTTACAACCTCTTAATACATTATTTCCATCTTCCACTATTCCTTCACAAGATATCATCTCTCTAATGCATGTTGTAGGTCAATTAAAATATCAAGTTCATTCTCTCACTTTAGAAAGTAGGGCTTACTATGCTTCTATTGACAATAACTCATTACATGGTAACCCTATTCCTAAGAAGATTCACAATTCTACATTTCCTAAGGACTTTATCATGCCTACGTTCACATGTTTTGATGGTATTGGAGACTCTCATGCCCATCTCCTAAATTACCACATGGTTTTGGCCTTTTATTTTAATGATATATTATTGCTTAAGACCTTTTGGCATAGCCCTATTGATGAGGTTTTACAATGGTACACTCATCTTCCATTTGGGTCCATTAGTACTTTATATGACATGGAGGATACTTTCCTCCATCATTTTATCATCAAAATTGGCCCTTGAGTTACTTATGACCACTTACCTACTTTACATTAGGGATCATCAGAATCTATCAAGGATTATATCTTACAGTTTAATGCTTGTATGCATCAACTAGTATTCCAACCTATCAACCTTGAGAAGTAATTCATTTTTATCATGGTTTGATTCCTACGCTTAAGAAAAGATTGCAGTATGATACATGTGATTCATTCATTCTTCTATGCTATAAATTTATAGACCTAGAACAAGATATTCTCTCAACACACATCATAGATCCTCCACGCATCTCTACTATTTTTGGCTCATCTATTTCTCCTCCATTGACATCAATTGAGCTTCTTACATGATTTCCACCCTTTCATAAAGAAGCAATCTCAACCCAATACATAAAAAAATCATACACCTCCTCCTTTGTGATAGGCTACTTCACCTTCCACTCCACCTAGGTCATGTGATCCTTTACATTTTACTCATCATGCTAGACCTCATGATGTGATTCTTACTTTAATTGAAAAGTGTCTCATTTTCATACCATCCAACCAAGATGCATGAAGTTTTATATTTATCAAGTTGTTGTCATTAAACCATTATCTATGGTCGTGAATCACGTTGAGCTCTATTTCAGTTGCATTTTATCTTTCCGTGCGTACGTGTTGGTTGTTTGGTCGTAGATGATGGGTTTTCCCCTTATTTTATTTTCCATGATCATGCCTTCTTTGTTATTTTTTTCCCAGCATCCATGGACACATGGTCGTCTTTAATTGGACTCGGCACGACGGGTCTATTTGGTGAACTTTTCACTTTTGTTACATTTGTAAAAAATTCCAAATTGGTCCCGTGGCTCGATAATTTCTAATTGGCTATTCAACAATATGAAGCGGTGAAGAAAATTTCTTACTTTGACCCCGAAGATGTACACGTGTCATAAGACGAGCGGTTGCGGGAAGGTGGGCCCTTTTGGAATTTTGAGGCATTATGGTGAAAGGCGTAAAAGTGTAAAAGGAATGCCTAGAGCCCACAAATGGACACGTGGCATTTTTAAAGTTAAAATCGGGAAGGCGGGTCTTGAAGGACTTTGGAACTTTTAGCCTTGTTTTGAAAAAAGGAGTAAGGTATAAAAGTGAAGCGTGACCCGTAAGTGCCCAAATAAAGCTACATGTTGAATCTACATCAAATATGGGAGGGAGTTCGCTAGAGGTATTTTGGAAATTTTGGATTTGTTTTGAAAAGGTAAAAAGGTGTAAAAATGAGCCGACGACTCCGCCAACGCCCTAGGAAAGCCACATGTTAAACCTATATTGAAAGTGGGTGGGTGGCCAGAATGTTTAAAAGCACACAATTCCTCTGAGTGGCATAAAATGCAAAAGGCATATCCCCAGGCCCGCCTCAACTAATATATTTTCCATGTGGATGACCCAATTTGAAATTACAAAAAATAGAGTTAATGACTATAAAGCAATGCATTTAATTCTATCGCCATTAATGCTCTTATTGTAAATAAAGGACCTTGGGGGATGTGAATATATTCATCTTTATTGCTAATTTGATGATCTTTCATCATTTTTATCTATGAAGTGCTTTTGAAATATTGTGGGGCTCAATTTGTACAAACCAGAAAAGTGTGAAAGTTGTCATCTTGAATCAATTGCTCAGGCACCTATAGAAAACCGGTAAGAGTTTGAAACTCTTATGTTTTGTGTTTATTTCCATCGGAAAATCAATTGAAGTAAAGTTAGGGTTTTTAAATGAATACTATGCCATTTTCTTCCTTGGGTATGTCGGGGTCACAAGTGACCTCGACAGGATAACAAATACAGACTTGATGAATGCCGACTTGAATGATTTTTGTCAATGATTGAGTAGTGCCCACATGAGTGAATCCTTGAAGGAAATTCGTGATAGTTATATTGCCTTGGTGGGTGCTATTCCACTTTCTATCCAATGCCCAGAGTTAGTGTGGTATTGCGCGATGAATTATGACTTTGAGAAGAGAGAAGTATTAGATGGGAGTGGGGATGCGGTGTTGACATTAACACGGAAACCATAAGGGTAATTCTAAAATTACCTGTAATTGCAAACCCCATTACTATTGGTATCAAACTTGCCTTAGAGGATTATGAAGTAAAAAAGAAGGAATTTGCAAAGATGATAAACACAAAATGGCTCCTTACAGATAGAAAGGCATCTGCCAAAATCCCCAAAAGACTTGGTTAGGGCTCAATTCATTGAAGAGGTTGAAGATATCATTGTGCTCCTGAGTCGGATGGCTGGTTTGGAGACTACAAATGAATTTAAAGAATGGATGTCCACCTACATATGGATTATCTTGGAAAGAAAAGGAGATATTTGTTGGGCTACTTTCATTTTTGATGCAATTCATGGTCATATGGCCACCCTGGTAGCTAAAATTGAAATGGGGAAACTACAGACTTGGAGTTTTATATGATGACTTATCTAGTATATAATGTTACAAGCACATAGGTGTTTCCTGACATTATCACCACAAGCTGATGTTAAATGGTGCCCAATGCATGAAATTTTCCCCCAATTGCAATTAACTAATTTGAGTGGAAATATCATATTAGTAAATGATGCTTTCATTGCACCAATTATTTTCTTGTTCAAACCAGAATGGGGGTAGTATAGAATTTTTGAGCATGCAAGGAAAGTAATTATGGAGTATGGATGTTACTTCATTCAATACAAGAAGTTCACTTACATCAGAGTTAGTGGTTTTGAAGGAAAACCTTTCAAGTTGCCAAGGTATGTGGATGACAAGATTTGTTTATGTGAATTGGCAAGGCAATTAGTGCCTGTGCATAAGCTAATTGTTGGGAGGCAAAAAATGAATGTTAAATTCCCTATTAGAATTGGTAAGTTTTCTTTCCCCTCCATTATAAAATCTAGATTGATTGGAGAAGAAATGAAGAGCTTGGCCATGGAGACATTTGTAGCTAGGCCTAATTATGACATTCGGTGGGTGGTTAACAATGTGGCTAATACTTTTGAGCATGAGCCTCACTTTGAGGACTATTGGATGAATTGCAGAGATGAAGAAGATGTTAGGTTGAGAGATTTTTCAAGGATGAATTTGTCACAAGTTGTGGATTTCAAGGTTTTCATCATTCTAGAAGGACTTGTTGATGATTTAAATATAGTAAGTAAATTCTATATTGATCAAAAGGTAGAAAGTCAACCCATAGCTCCCCCAAGTTGGGATGAGGAAGAATATGATGATCCTTATATAAGGATAATAGATGTCATGAGGAGAACGGTGATTTGGTTGACCCAGATAAACATTGACCTATCAATACAGAACACAAAGATTCTAAATCACTTCAGAAGTCTTGGGAAACTTGGATGATGATCTCCCACATCTGAGGGAGGGTGCTGATAAGATTGACCCATTAGGAGGAAAATATCCTTTATTTCCCTCCAGAAGGCCTACTGTTGGGCTTATTGATGAATGGACAACAACCACAAGTGAGACAAGTACTTCCATGTCTGCCCTTAGGTAGAAAACTGAAAGAATGCTCTTGAAATCCATGGAAAATGCCCCAATTACTCCTGCAGTGCCACTCTAGGAAAAGGGAAAGGGTTTAGCTTCACATGTGGTCCTCCCAAATGTTGTGCAGAGAAACATAGTACTAAGAAGTTAATGAGTGCAGCTATCACAAGTGGTCATAGTCAGCCCAAGCAACACAAAGAGGAAAAAAGGGCACCACCTGAATTGATGAAGTTTGAAAGGGCACACAAGAAGCCCAAAATTGTCCATCACAAGTCCTGGTGAGGGTAGGTGCCCATACACCAAAGAAATTCAAACATAGAGATGGGGTAATTGATCCCCCAAAAGTGGAAAGAATGGATAATGACTAGAAACAACAAGACATACCATTTTGAGTATGGGGTAGTCAAGTCCTCTAATCCCTCATTCATTCTTTGTGGAGAAAGAAGTAAAGGACACTCAGAGTTCAGTTCCTCAGGGGGATGTTGTAGTCAATATAGTGGACAACCAATTTTTACCTCAGGTATGGACATTCCTGAAGCTCTACTTGTTAGAGATATTAATACACCTCCAGTACAAACAATGAATAAATTTGAAAATATGCAAACTGAGGTGATTGATTTAAATACTATTAAGGGATTTTCTATGTTGGATAAGCTCAAGTTATCCATGGAGGAACCATTGTTAACACCAATAGGTAGTATTGAAAAGGATAAGGGATCAGAAGGAGATACTCATGTGTTGGCAAGTGAAGAGATGGTTCAAAACACAGGAACTTCTTTCACAGAACAATTATTGTCGGTATCAAGAAAATATGAACTAGTGGTAGAAAAGGATATGGATATTGAATTAATGGTAGAAGATATTGTGCCCACTCTATTAAGGTGGTTGAGAGTGATAACGTTCACCAAGAAGAAAAAATGTCTTTTGAAGATAAACTGAAAATGGCACAAGACTTAATTGTTGATGAAGAAATTGTCATTGGTGGAGAATCACAATTTTCAATGGGAGTGTGGATCCATTTCCATTAGATCAACCTACCATAACATTTCCCGAGGTGCCACTTGGAAAAGAGGATAGTGATTTGGAAACTCAGCCAGTCATGGGAGAAAAAGAGCCCATTGCCCAAATTTCAATACAAAAGGGAAATGAAGTGAAAGTTCATACCACTATGTTTTCAGCCGAAGAAACAACAAAGGAGGGCCCTTTGAAAATGGAGGCTGATCAGGTTAAGGATGACCAAACTGAAATTGCCAAGGTAGGAGGAGAAGCATCTAGAGGAATCAATAGCCCAGATTGAGACAAGTGCTCCAGAGAAGACAAAAATATTGACACAAAAGGAGCAAGAAGTATCCATGTAGATGATAGTTGTACCTGACAAAATCCAAGCAAGGATTGTAAGAAACAAAGGCTGAAATAGGTTTGAGGAAGGGTTTGATTAGTGAATTAATGTTAAGTGAAGAAACAACCCTTCCTATTAAAATTTTGACCTCACTACCTTGTCTTTTCCAAAGGCAATAAGAGCCCCAAAGAAAGCCAGAACCATCACAAGAACCCTTATCGATTCATCCAGGGGCAAGAACTTTGGAAATAGTAACCCCTTTTGAGGGGAAGACAAGAAAATATATAACTGATGATGATTACAGTATTCAGGTCATCCCTTGGGTAAACCATCAAGGGAACAACTAAAGTAGGAGAGTTTTGAAGTTGTAAGTGGTCTTCTACAAAAGGTAGATGAGGATGGAATAACAAAGAAACAACTTAAGGAGCAAGTTAGAGCCTTAAATTCATGTTTTCAATAGCTGACAAGGAAAACTAGTCAGGAGCTAGCAGGTGCCTCTATGAACACCCTTGAAGGTATGGAAAAATTGAATAGTGTTATTAAAAAGGTCCAAGCAGTGGACACTTGGGTTGGGTGATTAACTGAGAAGGGAAAGGAAGTTATCACTGAAGCAAGGACAAGATATGAAGATCTCAAAAGTCACTTAGATGAAATTGATGGAGTAATTGAAGACTGTGACAATGAGATCTTTTACTTGGAAGGAATTCTCCCCAAGCTTGACCGTATAACAAGGCTCAAGTGAGGAACTGGTTGAGCAAGAAGACATTGTACCAATAGAGCACAAAAGGAGCTAGTATGCTCTTGAAGAGCTGACAAAGATCAGATTGGATACCCTAAATGAAATCAAGAAAAAACTTGAAGTCAAGAAGGACTGGGTTGATGATTTACTTTATGCCATTGATAGAAGGCTAGAAGACATGGTGGTGGATAAATTTAAAAAGAGTTATGGGGATTTAAAATTGGATTTCTTACTTAGTTCATTTGAAAGTAATATCCAGGCAGATGACTTCTCCTATGACACTATTGAAAAAATGATGAAAATTGAAAATAGGATTGAGGAGTTGAAAGCAAGGCCATTTGAATACAAGCAGAAAATGGCTCAATGTTTGGATGTAGTATCAAGACAAACATTGATTTTCCATCACCACCTAGGACCTAGATGAAGATGAAATGAATGAATTGTTCAGAAGATATGATGCTTATGTGGCTAGATTGCAGAGGAGTTGGATATAGAGGAAAAGGATGAAGAGAAGGAGGCTACAAATACAAAAGAAGAGGAGCATGCTTGAACACTCTCTTCCTCATTTTATATTCTCTTTTCATACTTCATTGAACTGATACTATGAATTGATGTTTTTGCTACATTAAATGTAGTTATCTCTTTGAATTTTTACTATTTCTTTGTTTCAATTGAAAGTAAAAAATGTAGTAGTTCATAATAGATTTGATTAAAATATCACATACATTTGGAAAAGATATGTGAACTATTGACATACTTGTATTGATTGCAATTTGAACAAAAAACAAGATAGGGTTCTATAGGGGCCCTTTCCCATGACAAAAAGAGATGTACATACATCAGAGGTCAAAACAAGTGGAAAGAGAATAGTACTCAAACATCCTTTAATCCTACTTCATAGCTTCCCCTCAGCAGAGGAAGTCTATTCAAAAGTTTTTTCTTCCTAGGTACAAACTCATTGAGCCCCGTGTTGTTTGTATAAAGATAATCGACCCTGCCAAGTCCTGGACATCCCCATACCCATTAATGACTCCAAGGTCATCCTAGGGTGACCCATAATCTCCTCAAGCTCGACTTTATTTTGATGGGATGATACCCAATCCAAGAGGTCCAGACCACCTGAAAAGAAAGTTGTTTTCCCCTTTCCCTTGTGAAGGGTTGACATGTGCCAGGATTGCTCTAAAAAGGGTGTTTGAAGTGTTGAGAGGGGTAGATGCTATAGGTTGGTGACTGGGTGAAATGTGAGGTTTTGAACTGGTTCTTGTTTCCCACTTCCTGGAAAAGGTGGATTTTCCTTGGAGAAGGAATTGGTTGAGGACCTCAAAGTTCCCATTTAAAATGAGGGGCACAATGCATCAAATGCATGGATAGCCGAGTTGCAAACCACCCCTCTGCTATCCCGAGATGAAGAAAGTGCTGCCCTCGAATGATGAGCAGAGATAGATTGGTCCTCTTCTCCATCTGAGATGATGACAGGAGAATGAGTGTGTGTTTCACCCTTCCTCTTGCTCGAGGATGGTGTTGATAATGGACATGATGGCAAGGGCACATTTTCTTCCTGTTTCTTTTCTAGGAATTGAACCCTCTTCTCCAATTCACTCACTTTGTTGGAGATGGCAGGCACTGTATCAATGGAGGTTTTTCATACAATATGTATGACTCCTTAGGGATTTCTTTGAAACAAACTCTTCATTACATAAAAAGGGACATTGAAAACTGGTCTCCCAGAGACTTGAGGCCTCCTTTCAAACCAATATCTTTTCAAATCCTCAGGCATTTTCATGTGCTCCCATCTAAAAAGATGGAAATACATGACTTGGAAGGAGGTGAACACAAGATTGATTCTGATCAACCTGGTTAAAAGTGCTATATGAACCCATTGATATGTCAATGGTCCTTTGGTGTCTCCTGCACATTCCACTTTAAACAAGGCTCTAACAAAAGCTTCATCCGGGCCACTCAGGTCAAAAATCTGATTCAAATCTTCCGAGGAAATCTCCTTCAGGTGCTATGTGCCATGAGTGTCTTTTCCATTTCTCTGGTAGAATCTTCTATACTCAGAGTTATGAAAGAAATACATAACTACAAAGGAACAAAACTGAGTTTTATAGCCCAAAGGAGACACATATTTCAATTTGGAAAAATCTTTCCCCTGAGGTAAGAGGGATCTTGCTCAGTTTACACAAGGGAAATTTAAAGACTGAAGGAAAGTATAAATGAGTAGAACTAGTAAATCATGGTGATTTGATAGACATCTGTATAGCATTTAAGCTAGTAAGATGAGAAGTGAAGTGCACTGAGCCCGAGAAGGTTTTCAAGAGATGAGCGTAGGTGTGTGTCATGTCAACAAACATCTAGAAACACTCAGTGATCATTTGAGATGATTGCTTAATCAAGATCTGAGGGGGATGGTTCAAGTAACCTATTAAAAGCAATAACCGGACATCCCAGTCAGATACAAGTGGAGCCCATCAAAATGACTCATGTTTGAACACCTGGCAGTATAAGATGAAGTGCATGAATACCATTTTTTAGAATGAACGTGTAACAAAGAAGTATTCCCTCGAATATTCTTGTTTTTGGGGGAAAAGAGATTTGAATTGAAAAAGGTCATATAAAAGCATGTAAAAGTGATGAGAGGAGGGGTTTTTTTAATTTTTATGAAAAATTTTAGAAAACCATCTTCTTGAGAAACCATCTGAGAAACCTATTTATTTCTATGCCTTTAAATTTAATCATGTCAAGCTAGTTGTAAGTGTACAACCATTGATGAGCTCTGAGATTGTTATGAAACTTTCCCACTTGATGAATTTAATAAGTCTTGAATTAATCTGTGTTGATCATGGGCATTATTGTGTTTTCTTCATTTCAGAATGTTTTCAAATAGTTTTTCTTGTTCTATTGCAATCTTATGTTAGAATCTCTATAAGTCACACAAGATCTCATCCGTGTGTTAGTATTGTGGCATTTTCAATTTCATTATGAGAAGAGCTTTCATCTTGTAATGCAAATAAACAATTTAAAATCACTTTACTTTCATTATGTTGACAAAGATTGTTTGTTAGTCTATGAGTGTATCTTAGACGTGATGAACCAGGGATTTCTAATGTTTAATTGAGTCTTTAACATGAGCCTTTGTGTTGAATTCTTGAAGAATGTATGAAATCGTGCACCTCTAGGCTTCCATTGTTACACACCTTCTAGTTGAAGGAATATTTTGGCTATCTCAAAGCATTCTGTTTTGTGAATTTTCCAGTATTTGTTAAAGGTTCTCAAAGATCTGATATAATCAACTTTATCCTGCTTAACTTCCCACCAAAAACATCTTAAATGATGAATTCTACAAGAACTACCCCTGTTTGTACTGTGTATCCATAAATGAACAAATTCCAATGCCAAAATATGTAGAAACAATCAGGTTTCAATTAATGTCTCTAGTAACCTGAACCTTATCTAGAAAATATCTCCATTCTCTAGAAGTGACAACTCGTGAGAGTTAGATTGTGGTGTATTGATCATATTTTCTCAAGGTCATCCTAAAAACTGTGCAAAGAAAGATTTATTGATATTCCTTCATCAATATAGGTTACAGAATGGGTCCTCTCACCCTGGTTGAAGGCACAACCTAAAGTAGTGAGGGTAGATCAAACCCTTAATATGGTGCTATCCATTTTTTCCAACATCTGAGTGACAAAGAGTTAGCTGAATTTCATCCCTGGATACAAATGACTTATATTATGATTCATCTATCTCTAAGCATCCTACTTGATCCGTGATGTTGCTCAACACCTAAGGGAGAATCAATTTGGGTACCAACACCGATCTGGCACCGTTGCTGGGGAATTATTTGCACAAATGCATACACAAACCTGACCCTAGTAATGCTTCTTACATGATTTAAGTGCAAATACATTGTTTAAATGTCATTCTTTGTTAAGATTTGTAAGAATTGT
Source organism: Taxus wallichiana var. yunnanensis (assembly GCA_018340775.1). Taxonomy (NCBI): domain Eukaryota; kingdom Viridiplantae; phylum Streptophyta; class Pinopsida; order Cupressales; family Taxaceae; genus Taxus; species Taxus wallichiana. The sequence continues at coordinate 471,952 of JADAXU010000134.1, forward strand.
GTGAGATCACAACTTCATTGTGCAATATTTCTAGTTTCTAGTGGTTATTGCACTAATTTTGTATCGTCAAGTGATAAATACGGGTAAAGGAAGGTTGGATCTGCTAAGCTTTGTGGGAATTAAGTATTGATAGACATTTGACAAGTTTCTTATAGTGCATTTGCACAACTAAGGTGAGAATCCTTAGTGGTGACTCCATTTTGGTTTGAAATTTGATAATTACCAGTGTCTTAACCCATGTTAAGTGAAATTTGTCATTAATCTTGCAAAGATGGAGGGAAGAAGATATTTCTTCACTAGGGACCCTACTAGGAAGTTATTTCCAGAGCTGGGAAAGGAAAATTTAGAAGGAAGACGAATCTAGAAAGTAGTAGGAGATCACGAGTCAGGAAAGGAGATTCCAATTGTGGAAAGTGAACAACCTATGTAGTTGAAAATTACCATACATCTTCAAGTGACTCTGAACCAAGTAGTCCTTGTGTAACTTTGAATTCTCCAACTAGAGAGGGCCCATCATTTGTGTCTGAAAAGTGTGCCTCTCAGTTTTTTCCTATGTCCTCCAAAGTTGATAGGGCTTTCCATGAAGCTGAGTCATTAGAGAATATCTATTTTGAAATCTATACTCCTATGCTCCAAAGACCCCTCATTCCCTATCATTTTGATTCTCCTGTAAATTCACCACCTCAAGGCAATATGGCCCAACCTCCACCTAGACCTCCTTTTGTTGTCAACACTTTTGGACCTATAAATTTCAGAGGTATGGATGGATATCCTAATATGGTGCCACAAGATGTCAGAAATAGGTTGCCAAAATTTCAAGGGAATAATGCCATCACTGGTGACCAACATTTAAAACTCTTTGTCAACATGATGGAAGATTTTGAAATTGAGTTTGAAGACATGTATGTAAATTTGTTTATTCATACTCTTGAGGAGGATGCATGTGACTAGTACAAGTCTTTACCAGATAATTCGATAGATTCATGGACTAAGATGAAAAATGCCTTTAGATTGTAATATGGGGACAAGACAGACCCCAGGTTCCTTTTATCTGAGTTTGAAAATATAAAGAAGAATCCAAATGAATATGTCCATGATTTCAATACTAGGTTCAATAAAACCTTGAAAAGGTTACCTATAATCTTAAGGCCAAGTGATGAATCTGTTTGATCAAGTATTCTGATGCTTTTGATAAAAACTTATTACTTAAGAGATAAAAACCGGGAACATTGAGGCAAGCCTTCACTATGGATTTACAAATTGAGAATAATATCAAGGCAGTTGGAAAGCCTCCTAAGAGGGAAGGTGTTAAGTTGATCAATCCTGAAAATCCTCAGTCAAGAAAGGTTATGGATCTAGAAGAGGTTGTAAAAACTTTGGCTGGAGTAGTTAAAGAGATATCCTATAAACTGGCTAGAGCAAAAAAGGGGATAGGATAGAACTCCCAAGGTCAACATAAGCCACAAGGTTAGGAGAGATTTGGAAATCACCCTAGAGGTGATCATAGACCAGATGACTGAGGAAAAGGGCCCATGGGGTCAGGAAATAGACAAGCCTCAACCCTAGGAAAATAGATTGGTTCCTGATCCTTTAATTACAGGATTGCTACTGTGGAAGAGGCCCGTGTTATGGAATGGTGCGATAGGTGTTTCTTGCCACATTCCCCATGTGATGTAAACAAGGAAATTGAGGAAGTAGATGATGACGATGAAGCATATGGTGATGTGTGCATGATGGAGTGCCTTGTAAGCTCACAACAGGGGGAAACCTCAACTGAACTGATAAGTGCAAGAACTGTCAAAGACTTCAGGATTATGTCCACCAGGTATTACCTCTTCCCCCCATTAATACTTTTGAAATTGATATGGTATAAGCATTTGATTTTCCCAATCATGATTTTGAATACTTGAGGGCATTGATGATTAAAAAATATGATGGGGGAATTCCTTTAGAAGAAGACAGTAAAACTACTGATGAATGCAAGTAGTTTCTCAAGAGAAGGAATATAATACTAGAAGTAAAGTTGTCAAAGGGGTAGGGCCACAAGCCAAGCCAAAGATTCCAATCCTTACCAATATCCCTAAGGAGACCCTAAAAAGGATACATCTAGAAAAGGCCTAATTTCCCCAAATAGAACTTGTACTCCTCCTCATGCCCAGACTGTCAAAACCCCCATACTGTCAGATGAAATTGTAAACCTTCCTCCTAATACTGCCCTACCCAAATATATTCCTTGTGACATAGCTCAAATCTTAAGCCAGATCAAGGTTACTGTCCCAATTGTTGAATTACTTAGGATCCCTGAGCATAGGAAAAGGGCATTTGAATATTTGGGATTCAAGGAAGAAAAGATTACCCAGGGAAAAAGTGTTAATAATGTGGAGGCCCCTCCTATTATTGTAGAATTGGAAATACCTCAAGCATTGGAAGAATTGGGTGAATCACCTGAGGTGTATCTAGGAACTTCTTTGGTTGAATCTCAACTAGATGTGGATCCATTTTATACCACTTTGATCATTAAAGATAGGTTGGTACATAATTGTATGTTTGACTCAGGAGCCTCATGTAATGTAATGCCTTTAGAGGTGATGAATGAGTTAAATATCAAGGTGACAATGGCTTTTGGAAAATGTACTGCTATGGATTCAAGAGAAGTGCCAAGTAATTGGATATGTCAAAGGATTAGTAGTGCAATTGGCAACTTATCCGGGAAAATGCTTGACCATGAATGTAGTTATCGTGGACTATCCTGCCAAGTGGGGGATGTTGTTATCCAAAAAATGGGCAGCTAGTGTGGGTGGAAGTGTGCAAATGGACATGTCATATGCCACCATACCAATTGAGGGAAATATTGTGAAGTTATATGGTGAGAAGAAAATGCTACATCTGATTGAGGATCCTAATAATGCTTCTTATGAAGTATTATACGCAGATGTTGATGTCGATAACTTTGTGGGCTATGCTGATTGTAAGGAGCATATAATTGAGGAGTGCAAGTATCCTGAGAAGGTAGGTTCTCCTTGGAATTTTATGTTTGATGGGGCATGTTCTAGATTTGGTAATGACACCGGTGTTGTTTTGATATCTTAAAGCCAATAGGAGTTTCACTTTTCTTTTAAACTCGATTTTGACTATAAAAACAATATTGCAGAGTATGAACCATTGTTGTTAGGTTTAAGGATTGCTTGGAAATATGGTTTCAAGGAAATTATTGCTAGAGAGGATTGGAGCTGATAATCAAGCAAGTTAGAAAGTTGTATACAACAAATAATCAAAGAATGAAGTAGTATAAGCATGCAGTTTGGGAATTCATTAAAATGTTTGATTCTTTAAATATAATACATCATGATAGGAAGTATAATATTGTAGCAAACAAATTGGCAGTATTGGGATCTAGGTTTAAAAATTGTACAATGTCTCCCTATTGTGAATATGATATTGAAATATTGACAGACTATTTGTCCCTAACAATATCAAGCACTAATAGGTGTTTGAAGATGATGCCCAAGTCAAAGGTTTCTATAGAATAAAGGAGAATTTTCCAATCAAAGTATGGACTAGGAACCAATGGTTTGTGCAAGTGAAGGAAAAGAGACCTTATTTGGTAAGGAAATTATCCAATTGAAAACTAATACTATTCCTAGAGGTTTGGTTGCACTGGAATCAAATTTTGATAATGTTGACTGCATTATTAATAGACACATGTCAGCTTTGAGGGATGTTGAGGAACATAACCTAGGCACAAAAGATAAACCTTGAAAAATATGGTTAGGTAGAAATTTGAGTAAAGAAGAAAAGAAATCATATATCCAATTATTAAAAAAGTACCAGGATTGCTTGGCATGGTCGTATTCAGAATTGAAGGCATATAGGGAAGACCTTTTTCAGCATGAAATACCCATGGAAGCCAATGCCAAGCTGTTTAGGTAGAAACAAAGACCAATTAATCCCCTCCTTTCCTCAAAAATGCAAGAAGATTTGAAAACGTTAAGGGATGGAGGAATTATACAACCTACAAGATACTCCTCATGGGTAGAAAACCTGGTACCTGTTCAAAAGAAAAATGGGGATATAAGATTGTGTGTTGACTTCAAAAATTTAAATAAGGCATCAATCAAGGACAACTATCCCTTTCCAAATATGGATAACATGTTGCAATTAGTTACTGGTTCTGAGTTTTTATCCACTTTGGATGGTTTCTTTGGGTATAACCAAGTGGTTGTGAAGCAGTCAGAGAGAATCAAAACTACTTTCACCACTCCATGGGGAACCTATGTGTATGTCAGAATGTCGTTTGGCCTGATGAATGCCGAGCCACATTTCAAAGAGAAATGGATGTAGCATTCTTTAGATATATAAATGACTTCATTTCCATGTATCAGGATGATGTGATAGTTTTTTCAAGGAAAATAAGTGATCACCTGCAACATTTAGAAAAGATGTTGTTAAGATGCAGGGAATATGGTATATCATTGAATCCTAAGAAGTGCCATTTTGGGGTTCAAAAGGAAAATCTGCTTGGACATATTGTGTCAAAATAAGGGGTCATGATTGATCTTGAGAGAGTGGAAGCCATTAGTAAAGTTCCTATTCCAAGAACCAAAAAGGGAATTTAGTCCTTTTTTGGGAAAATAAATTTTATTAGGAGATTTATTTCCAACTTTTCGAATTGACTATCCCAATCACCAGTATGTTGAAGAAAGATTAGAGTATCAAATGGGAAGAAGTAGTTATTCAAGCCTTTACTAGGATTAAGGAAGCATTGAAGAATGCCCTTGTTTTAGCAGCTCCTAATTATAAAAAGGCTTTCCAAATGTTTTCCTTTGCTTCAGATAATACTATTGCATCTGTGTTGTTACAAAAGGATGATGAAGGAGCTGAAAGACTAATTTATTTATTTAGTAAAGCATTACAAGGAGTAGAATTGAAGTATACTATCATGGAGAAACATGCCTTTGCTTTGGTCAAGGCCACAAAAATCTTTAGGCCATATATTTTGAGCTCTAAATTCATAGCTTATGTTCCCCATACCATGGTTAAGGATATCCTATTAGAGATGGAAATTTCAAGTAAAAGATGCCGATGGGAAAATAAATTGCAAGAATATGATATGGACATCCAAACTACAAAATTGGTCAGAGGATTGGGCCTAGAAAAGATAATGGCAGAAAGCAACCTACAAACAGTTGAGATAAATGAGGTTGAAGAAGAAAGATTGAATATTCTTGAGAAATTGAAAAATTCTGAATGGTACAAGGATATTATTTTTTATCTCAAACATCTACAAAGTGCCCTAAGTATTTAAGCAAGAATCAAAAGAGAGAACTTAAGTTAGCCTCCCAGAAGTACATCATCACTAATTATGGGTTAGCTTGGAAGAACCCTGAGGGAGTTCTCTTAAGATGTATCACTAAGGATGAAGCCCCAAAAATAATTGATGATTTCCATGGAGGAGTTTGTGGAGGGAATTTTACTAGAAGAGTCACATCCCATAAGATCTTAAGAGCTTGTTACTAGTGGCCAAATATTTTTAAAGATACAACTTTGCTGGTAAGAAAGTGTGAGAGTTTTCAACATTTTCTAGGAAGATTGAAAGCTTTAGGCTCCCTCCCTTTGCAACCTGTATCAATTGAATCCCAGTTCAAGTAGTGTGGAATGGACTTCATTGGTGATATTTCAGACTCTTTAAGTGCAGGCTATAAGTGGATATTAGTGGCCAATAATTACTTCACCAAGTGGGCGGAGGAAATCCCTACCAAGAAATCTACCCACCAAATTGTTATGGACCTCATTATGAATCATATAATTTGTAGGTTTGGAGTGCCTACTAATATAGTTGCTAACAATGCTATGATTTTTCAAGCCAAACCTTTGGTAGCCATGTGTCATGAGTATGGGATGCACTTAGCATATTCTTCAAATTATAATTCCCAAGGCAATGGAAAAGTAGAATCAAGCAGAATTTGTTGAAGATAATCAGAAGGACCTTGGAATTAAACAAATGGAAGTGGGGTGAGTTGAAGTTTGTTGTTTGGGATGATAGAATTACTATCAAAAGAGCTACTAGAAAAAGTCCATTTGAGTTGGTGTATGGAACTCAATCTCTACTTCCCTTGCATATGCAATTATCTTCTTACCAATTTATCCAACAATTGGAGGACCAAGAGGTTAGTCCCTATGATGCTCGTATTAATCAAATTTTTGAATTAGATGAAGAGAGAAGAGAATCCCACCAAATACATGTGAAGTTTAGGGAGAAATTGAAGAAATTATTTGATAAAAAGGTAACTCTAAGAGATTTCAGTGTGGGAGATATTGTGCTATTGTGGGATAGCAAACATGAGGACAAGGGAAAATATGAAAAATTTGACGTATTATGGATGGGATCTTATTCTATTGATATTAGGATTGGTGAGCACACTTTTTTCCTAAAATAATTAGATGGGAATTGCTTGAGTTGTCTATTAATGGAAGAAACTTGAACTATTTCCTTGACTGATTTCTCAAAATCAAGGTACACATCATTGTATTGTGTATAGTCTTTTGTTTTTGTTCTATTTTTGTGTTTTTCTGTTTCAGTTTCTCCTAGTCCTTGGTGACCTGTTTTTGTTGGTTTCTCGGTTTGATCTTAGGAGGTTGGTTATTATTTCTTTGCTCTGGAGGTTGGTTATTAAATTTTTGGCCCAATGGATTTTGGAACATGGTCTCGTTGTCTTCATATTATGTTGTTCTTGTGGCACTCATCGGGGAGTGCCCATCCCGAGTCGGAGCCGGTGTTGGTGCTCGGTTTTAACCTTGCCCCTTTTGGACCAATTTTTTTCAGTCTATGTGGTTTGAAATAATCTTTGTCTTCCTGTGTGGATGCATGAAGTTTTATATTTATTAGGTTGTTGTTGATAAACTCTTCTCTTTTGGCTTGAATAACGTCAACTTTGTGTTAGTTGTGTAACATCCTCATTTTAGTACATTAGAACAAGTAATTTTTTTTTTTGATAAATGCTTCCTGGTTCTAAATACATAATTTAGAACTCACAAATCAAAACCACCATTCTTATAATAGATAACTATATATAGTTGTAATGACTCGGAGTACTTCCGATCTATTCATTCCATGACTCGGTAATCCTTTGATCTATTCATGAGTATCAAAGAGTTGGAATTTTTATTCTAACACATCACTCTTGCGGTTCTCTTCCCTAATCCGGGATTCAAAATGCTCTATCCAAGGAACCTATCTGAATAATTGTTACCATTATTCATCGGCATCTCGTCCCTTAGACTAGGTGACATAGGACAATGCAATCAGCAGCTTGCGATACTTTGGCCAAAGATTTGAAACATATTTCTTATGTCTCGTATTCCTTGATGGCATACTCGTCAATCTGGAATATGTCCTTCACCCCATTCCTATGTTATGTAGAATGTCTTACGCTGACTTCTGTCAGCCTCCCTGTCCCAAGTTATTCACTCAGGAACGGATTAATAATATGGCAACGTTATAAGGATGCTCTCGAGAACTAGGGATACGCTGACATACTGGGTCAACCCTAGTTAACCCTGTGTGTCAAGGTACCCCGAGTCTCCAGGGGCAGCCTCATAACATGACCATGTTGGTAACCGTTCCGGAGTAAAAACTTGTTCGAGTTTAAGGAGTAAATCTTAACGATCAATGCAAAGGGTGTCGCCATAAGTCACCTGCATTGTTGTATCTTCGAGAAGATCCTAATCTTCTCGAAGGTACAACCCTGCAATCGACTTGTGCCATCAACCTTCAAATCCACCTCGAAAAGATCTACTTAACTTTAAGGTGTTACTTACGTGGAGTTTAAATTATACTTTAAGACACTCCTTTTTAGGGTAGTCTTTTCCCAACCCCTGGGTTCCTCATCTTAAAATTTCCTTTCTTATTAAGACCCATTCCACAAAGAGAAGTTTAATAAGATTGAGGTCTCAACAAGGAGATCATTGTTTCACAATAATCTTAATCTACGAAATTGGGTAGTAACCCCAAGTCTTCTCATAAGATTGCTAACTTATCCCTTTTGGGTTTATTCCAGATCTTTAAAACTGAAATATATCTTACTTATTAGTGTTAAGATATAGTGATTTTAAAAACATTCAGTACGTTGTCTTGACTTAGATCGAGGTTAGAGAGTAACAGATTACTCTTCCCGTTCAGCTTCCTGAAAGGGTTTATTTTAACCTTAGCTTCTCAAAAATCAGTGATCTAAATTACAATTAGCTTTAAATGGAACATAGCAGAACTATTAAACATTTACAAGTATTTAGTCACATAATCTTTGCAAGGCTTACCTAGAGAATTCCCAAATATCTCCAAGGTATACAATAATATAAATGTACTTTAAAACATTCGAACCGAAGAAGTTCAATCCATCAAGATACAGTTGCAACCATATACAAGTAACAATCCCTTTATTTCATTCATTACAAGCTAATCAATTACAACTTATGCATTCAGCATATGAGATACAATACTCAACAGCAAGAGAACAACTTCCTTCATATAATACAATTAGAGAAGTCAAATTGAAATTCAACATAAAACCAAATTAAATAATCTGAGCATCATATCAGATCTGCGTGCCTTTACCACTTACGACAACCATCTGCAAAATTGCCAACACGGGTCAGTTCTGTGAACTGAGCATGATAAGCACTAAATCTTAAAACAATTGCATTCTACCAATTGCTCTCATTGAACAACCTGTTTAAATGAAATCAGGCTAAATATCTTTCTACAATTTTAACATGACTATAATGCATAACCTCTATTATAGCTGTCAAATAGTCCTAAATATTTTCAGATGACTCAACGTACATATTAGAGACTAAGAAGAACAAAATAATTCCAAAACATCCATCCATCTGTATCTCCAAGACAACAACAATCCAACAATTTATTCCATTCTAAAAAGAATATCCTATCAGTTCGTATTTCAACAAGTATGATTCAAACAAGTCCACAAGGCAGTTTATAATAACCGGCAAGCTCACTGACATAATTCCTTTTTAATCATACACTATGTTAATGGTACAGACAAGTATAACCACCTATACAGCAACACACATTTTATGCCAGTCTCTCCATACCATACCACTGTCTATTCTTGTTTTACCCTTACCGTTGAGATCACATAAGGATACAAGAGAAGAAAACATTCATAGTTTCTAGACAAGGAGAGAATAACTTATTATTCATACAGTTATAGATATCAACATAACTTAACAGTAGAGGAGAAAGAAATAGAGACATTCATATTCCATTCCAATCATGTTCATGACTGTACCGTCCTCTCAAGAGTAATGCATTTACACTATACGCATGCGACTAAATCAGCCGAGACCACAAGAAGATACTACAGCTTCACCAGAATTCCAATATAAAATTCACCTGTAGATTATTAAGCAATACAAGAGTTCACGCGACAAGCAATAATAAAATAATCTAACCCCAAAAGGCTCAACAAATCTTTCCATATTATTCAACAACATGCAAAATATCCAACGCCATCGCCTGTCATGGCACAGCTAGTAACTTTTTATCTCAGTCAAGCTCAAGACTAAATAACACAATAACAAAAGACGTAACCGTGTGCAACCCAGCGACACTCCCACTGAGTCGAAATACTCAGCAACAAACAGCTGAATCTAATCCCTACTAAATACAGCAAGGTCTTAAATCAGAAGCCGAAATCAAAAAATAATAACCACAACAAGATCTTCATAGAAGTCATCATCATATCATTATTTTCAACAAAGTTTCATCCAAGCCGAGATAATACGAATACAAAGCAAGGACTCATACAGAGTCGAGTTAAAAAAGTTAAACACAGCGTGGACTAGATCAGAAGTCGAGCCATCACGCAAACACGTCAGGGCTTCAACAGGAGTCATGTTCACATGGAGATACTGCAAGGACTCCAACTGAGTCGTATCCAACAAGAACTCATAGCCAGGGTTAGGATTGAAGTCAAATTCATACGAAAACATTCAAGGTCTCCAACTAATTCAACACCAACAGTCTTCACAACTAAACTTCTACAGAAGTCGAAATACAAGATACATATTAAGGACTCCAACAGAGCCAATATCAATAAGTATTCACAACCAAGCTTATACAGAAGTCGAAACACTGGTTACATATCAAGGACTCCAACTGAGTCCATAACAACAGTATTCACGACTGAACTCCTACAGAAGTAGAAACGTATGTTACTTTTCAAGGACTCAAAAGGAGTCGAACCCATTTAGTATTCTCAAATAAACTTCTACAGAAGTAGAAAGATACTATCTATTTCCTAGAATTCCAACTGTATCAATCTCAACAAGTGTTAACAGCAAGGCTTCAACAAAAGTCGATACCAAACAAGAAAACATTTTATGGACTCCAACAGAGTCGAATTCGTACATTATCCTTGCAAGCATTTCTACGAAATCTAACCGAAATGCAAAACACAACAAGATAATTCAACCGTATGAAACAAAATGTACACCCAGCAAGGGTTCAACTGAATAATCGAGCCAGCATGAAGATACAACAAACTAATTCATACAATGCTACCATAAAAACCAACTAGACCAAAAATCATCTGAACAGAGTTGTTCTAATGAAATCATTTGAAGGAAAGAAATATTTTTAAAATTTAGGGCCTAACATGGGTAATGCCACTTAAAAATTTGAAGAAGATCTCTGAATGAGCTTGAGCCTTCTCCTCTTCTTCCATGTTAGATTTATAAAATTTCCTTGAAAGAGAAAAGAGCTAGTTATTCTCATAGTTGCCATGCAACACCAAGTAGACTGGTTCGAAGAACCAGTGATCAAACAGAGAGAAAACCGAGCGTATGGAAAACCAAACAACCAACTAGTTTTCCATTTTTCATGCCTTCCCGAGCAATCTGCGCTTGGGAACCGAGTTCATTAATTGCATTAACTCCAAAATTCCCACTCAATCTCCATTGCCACCGACCGCCATAGTTGGCGATGGACAAAAACAAACCAAAGACCATTTCCAGATTTGGTGACTCTGCCACGTCGGATTTCATTAGCCGTTTGAAACTTCCACCAAATCCCTTGTCCTTCATACTTATCCATCTCATTTAATGCCATAGAAACTACCACCCATGGCTCGCACCCCTTCATAGGTCCCTTTCATCCATGATCATTAGTTTGGTTAGAAACATAGGTTAGATCTTAAGGTGATACTTAGTCTAACCTCCTTAGCGCTAGGTCACTAACCTTAGAAACATTTAGCTTATAGTTTAGGGCTAGGTTAGATTAGCACTAATCCAACCCATAGGTTATAGTTTAGGTTTAGGTTATTAACCTTAATAAATCCAGTCTAGGTCTAACAAATAGAATCGTTCAGTATAAGAACCAACAGATACATTCCCGAAATGGATTCAATCCAACATTGATAATAAGCTAGCAATATATATATATATATATATATATATATATATATATATATCAGAATTTATTACCTGGCTCAAGGTCTAGACCTTCCTGATATTACGATATCGGGAACCAATTCATTTAACAAGATCAGCCTGAGTTAACTCCTGAATTGCTCATTCCACACATTCAGACCTTGCAACCTTCGTAAGGTCTATAATTTTGGTTCATCCAGAATAAACTTAAAACATCTCTTGGATCAATGCAACTGATCCAAGGCTGAGTCATAAAGATGGGTAAATCCACAATTCATTCCGAAATCAGATTAAACTCAGGTGCTAAAAATGAAAGAAATAAAAGAGTCCAAGCATATCCTGGCTCAGTCAAAGATCTTCAAATGCAAAGAAGATACAATCCATATCAAGCATGACTTCACAATCAAAGGAACACATCCTTTTACAGAAGAAATCATATATCAACACTTGAATGCTTAGGAGGAAGTAACAATAGTTCAGGGTGTTACAAGTTGCAATTTCTCTTTCCATGCATACATGTTAGTTGTTTGGTCATAGATGACAAGTTTTCCCCTTCTTTTATTTTCCATGATCATGCCTTCTTTGTTATTTTTTTCCCAACATCCATGGACACGTGGTCGTCTTTAATTAGATGTGGCATGGTGGGTCTATTTAGTGAACTTGTCACTTTTGTTACATTTGTAAAAAAATGCCAAATTGGTCTCGTGGCTCCAATAATTTCTAATTGGCTATTCAACAATATGAAGTGGCAAAGAAAATTTCTTACTTTGACCCCGAAGATGTACACGTGTCATAAGACGAGTGGTTGCGGGAAGGCAGCCCTTTTGGAATTTTGAGGCATTATGGTGAAAGGCGTAAAAGTGTAAAAGGAATTCCTAGAGCCCACAAATGGACACGTGGCCATTTTTAAGTTAAAAGTGGGGAGGTGGGTCACAAGAGGACTTTGGAACTTTTAGCATTGTTTTGAAAAAAGGAGTAAGGTATAAAAGGAAGTGCGACCCCGCAAGTGCCTAGATAAGGCCACTTGTTGAGTCTACATCAAAGATGGGAGGACCGGTTGCCAGAGGTATTTTGGAAATTTCGGATTTGTTTTGAAAAGGTAAAAAGGTGTAAAAATGAGCTGCTACTCCACCAATTCCCTAGGAAAGCCACATGTTAAACATAAATTGAAAGTAGGTGGGTGGGCCAGAATGTTTAAAAGTACACAATTCCTCTGAGTGGCATAAAATGCAAAAGGCCCCAGTACCACCTCAACTAATATCTTTTCCACGTGGATGACCCAATTTCAAAATTGTAAAAAACATAGTTAATGGTCAGAAGCAATGCATTTAATTCTACCACCATTAATGCTTCTATTGTAAATAAAGGACCTTGGGGGATGTGAATATATTCATCTTTTATTGCTAATTTATGATGTTTCATCATTTTTATCTCGTGAATTGCTTTTGAAATATCATGGGGCTCAATTTTTAAACCGAGAAAAGTGTGAAAGTTGTCCTCTTGAATTGGAATTGCTCGTGCACCCTGCAAAAATTTGGTAAGAGTTTGAAACTCATGTGTTTTGTGTTTGCTTCCATAAAAAAATCAGTTGAAGTAAAGTTAGGGTTTTTAAATGAATACTATGTCATTTTATTCCTTGGGTATGTCGAGGGTCACAAGTTACCTCGATAGGATAATGAGATATAGACTTGATCAATGCTGAATTTAATTATTTTCATCAACAATTGAGTAGTGCCCACATAAGTGAATCCTTAAAGGCAATTCGTGATAGCCGTATTGCCTTGGCGGGTGATATTCCACTTTCTGTCCAATGCCCAAAATTAGTGTGGTATTGCATGATAAATTATTAATCTGAGAAGAGAGAAGTATTAGACGAGAGTGGGGATGTGATGTTGACATTAACACTGAAAACCATAAGGGTAATTCTAAAATTACCTGTAATTACAAACCCTATTACTATTGGTATCAAACTTGCCTTGGAGGATTATGAAGTAAAAAAGAAGAAATTTTCAAAGATGATAAACAAAAAAATTCTCCTTATAGATAGAAAGGCATCTACCAAAGTCCCCAAAATACTAGTTAGGGCTCAATTCATTGAAGAGGTTGAAGATATCATTGTGCTCCGAGTCGGATGGTGGTTTGAGAGGCTGAAATGAATTTAAAGAATGGATGTCCACCTACATATGGATTATCTTGGAAAGAAAAGGAGATATATGTTGGGCTACTTTCATTTCTAATGCAATTCATGGTCATATGGCCACCCTGACAACTAAAATTAAAATGGGAGAAACTACAAACTTGGAGTTTATATGATGCCTTATTTGGTGTATAATGTTGCGAGAAAATAGTAATTTCTGGCATTATCACCACAAGATGATGTTAAACGGTGCCCAATGCATAAAATTTTCCCCCAATTTGAATTAGCTAATTTGAGTGGAAATATTAGATTAGTAAAAATTCTTTCATTACACCAATTATTTTCTTGTTCAAACCGAATGGGGGCAGTATATAATTTATGAGCATGCAAGGCAAGTAATTATTGAGTATGGATGTTACTTTATTCAATACAAGAAGTTCACTTACATCAGAGTTAGTGGTTTTGAAGGAAAACCTTTCAAGTTTCCAAGGTATGTGGATGAAAAGTTTTTTTATGTGAATTGTCAAGGTAATTAGTGCCTGTGCACAAGATAATTCTTGGCAGCACAAAACGAATGTTAAATTCCCTATTATAATTGGTAAGTTTTCTTGCCCCTACATTATAAAATCTAGATTAATTAGAGAATAAATGAAGAGCTTGGCCATGGAGACATTTGTAGCTAGTCCTAATTATGACATTCGGTGGGTGGTTAACAATGTGACTAATACTTTTGAGCATGAACCTCACTTTGAGGATTATTGGATGAATTGTAGAGATGAAGAAGATGTTAGGTTGAGATATTTTTCAAGGATGAATTTTTCACAAGTTGTGGATTTCAAGGTTTCCATCATTTCGAAGGACTTATTGATGATTTAAATAATAAGTAAGTAAATACTATATTGATCAGAAAGTAGAAGGTCAACCTATAGCTCCCCAAATTGGGATGAGGAAGAATCTGATGATCCATATATAAGAATAATTGATGTCATGAGGAGAACATTTATTTGGTTGACCTATATAAACATTGACCTATGAATACTTGAACACAAAGATTCTAAATAAATTAAGAAGTATGGGAAACTTGGATGATGATGTCCCACATTTGAGGGAGGGTGCTAATAAGATTGACCCATTAGGAGGAAAATATCATTTATTTCCCTCTAGAATGGCTATTGTTGGGCTTATCGATGAATGGACACAAGACACAAGTGAGACAGGTACTTCCATGTCTTCCCTGAGGAAGAAAACTAAAATAATGCTCTTGAAATCCATGGAAAATACCCCAATTACTCATGTAGTGCCACTCCAGGAAAAGGGAAATGGTTTAGCTTCACATGTGGTCCTCCCAATTTTTTTACCAGGAAATATAGTACTATGAATTTAATGAGTGCAACTATCACAAGTGGTCATAGTCATCCCAAGCAAAGCACAAAGAGGAAAAAGGGCACCACCGAATTGATGAACATTGAAAGGGAACACAAGAAGCCCAACATTTTCCATCATCAAGTCCTGGTGAGGCTAAGCACCCATACACTAAATAAATTCAAACATAGAGATGGGGTAATTAATCCCCCAAAGGTGAAAAGAATGGATAACAAATAGAAAAATAAAGACATACCATTGTCGAGTATGGGGCGATCAAGTTCTCTAATCTCTCATTCATTCTTTATGGAGAAATAAGTAAAGGACACTCGAGTTCGGTTCTTCAGGGTGATATTACAGTCAATATAGTGGACAACCAATTTGTTACCTCAGGTATGGACATACCTAAAGCTCTACTTGTTAGAGATATTAATACACCTCCAAGACAAACAATGAATAAATTTGAAAAAATGCAAGTGAGGTGATTGATTTAAATACTATTAAGGGAATTTCTATGTTGGATAAGCTCAAGTTATCCATGGAGGAACCACTATTAATACCAATAGGTATTACTGAAAATGACCTTACGCACTTGATACTTATCTCCAGGGAGAAGGTTGATTCCTCTATCTATTTATAGTGCAACTCCTAGATCTTGAAAGGGGAAACTAAGCTAGTAAATTCCAAGGGACTAGGGATAGGAGGATAGCATGAAAATTAACTACAATAAAAAGGTGATAGCACCAAAAAGAGAGGGATGAACACTATCTATTTTGAGTTGGGAATGAAAAGGGGAGGAGGAGTGAAAAGAGGCTAGGCATGAGTAGAAAAATTGAAAACATGTTTGCAGATTATTCTCATGGAACACAACGAAATAAGGAACTTCAATGGATGTAAAGTGGCACAACAAACACACAATGTAAAAGAAAAGGAAAGAAAAAGGAATGTAAACATGTTAGGATAGAGAATAGTAACAAAATGATGCTTCTATTACTTCCAAAAATGCACATAGCTGTTACAATGGAGAAAGAGGCCAATATCCACATGCATGAGCAGATCTAAAGGTCTACAACTCAAAATGTAGAAAATATGAATTCCTTAGCAAAATTTGTAAGGGTTCAAAGTATAAAATGTTAATAATGAGCCCAACTCTTACATTTATAGATGAATCTATGTAAGGAGAAGATAAGGAGGGAAAACCTGAATTTGAAATACAACCACCAACAAGAAGCATTCAATGCCTGCAAATCCACCTGAGAATTTGTCAAATGCACTTCCCTAGGTCTGTTTGGTGTGTTGGAGGAGGAAGGAGGGTGGATCATATCAAATCAGGTGGTTGAAGCAATCAGATATGCTTCATTAATGCTCAAAAAGATATTTTCCATTTCTCACCTACCAAGTCCACCAAAATTTGAATTTGAATGTCTAGCACTATGGCTGATGTCAACAGATCTCTAAAAATTCTAGGCACATGCTAATTGGAGCTCTATAGCAAAATATATGGTTGTCAAAGGATGTTAGAGTTATCTCGTACATGCAAGACATGTGGCACATGTGAATTGGCTAAAAGGATGGCCAAATGTGTAAAATGTTTGTCGTTTCGCCATGTGTCACTAATTTTTGCAATAATTCAGCACTCTATTGTTAGTGCGCTTTAACTTTGATGTGTGTGGCACATTCAAGTATGTTAGAACATGACCTACACATAAGGGTTCAAAGGAGGGCACAAGGGAAGGGTGCATGAAATAAAATAGAGGAACGTGCACGATGCGCTGGGGAAAATGGGGAAACTGGTGAGAAGAGAATGCATGGTGAAGGAACAACCATTACAAGATGATGTGTGGGTGCACATGAGGGTGAAAACATACCAAGAAAAATCTAAATGCACAAAATATGTGTGAAAGGGAAGGTCGATTAAAGAAAAAAAATGAAAGAAGGAAAGCGTGGAAGGGCTAGTGAGGAAAAGAAAATATTTTTCCAATGGAACTTGATCTCTCATAATGAAGAGCTCAGAATCGAGAGGATGTATACAAGTTATCCAAATCACTAGGAGAGTTATTTGGATAATAGTTTTGGTGACTTTTGGGGCCATCTTCCTACTAGATGAAGGAGATCAGTAGCCTAAAGCATCCATTGGGCATGGATTCTACTATGTAATCATTTTAAGAATTACCCCTGAAGTCACTTGAAGGATCATTTCTTGATTCTATTATGAATCCTGTAAGTTGCTGAAAATTGTTGGCATCTGTAGAAGCAAAAGAAGAGCATGCAGGAAGCATGCAAGAAGAAAGAACTATGTACAAACAAACAATGTGCACACAACACACTTAGAGGAATTGAAACTACTATAATGTATATAGAATGATGTAACAAATTTAATGGAAAGGTTTGAGATAGATCCCATTGACTGGGATTTTCACCACACCTCCATCAAGATGAATTAAATCAAAAGAGGTAGCTTATTTTCATGAATTAATGATGTATGGGCCACTCCAAAGTGTATCAAACTTTGAATGGTGCCCTTGTTTAGCTTTATCAACATCCCATTTCAAGTCAAAATCCCCAAATTTGAAAGCTTGAGGTTTATCCTTTTCGGCAAACCATTTCTTTGTTGCTTGTTGATACTATTCGAGCTTGACCATGGAAGAGTTTCTTGAATCTTCAAGATTAACAGATTTCCATTACGATTTCTCTCTAGTATGTGCCTTTGAATTCTAGTTGGTGGGAAAGCTCTAATGAGTTCAACTATAGTGTCAAAGGAAGGGTAGTCTCCTTTCCGTAGAAAACATTGTAAGGAAAAGTTCCTATTTCCTTTTTAATTTTTATTCTACTTTCCTAGAGTGCGCATGAGACCTTTGTATGCCACTATCTTTGGTTCACCTTTATGCTTCATGATTCTGATCAGGTTTTTTTGTTGACTCCACCAAACCATTTCCCTAAGGGTAATAGTTGGAAGAATTATTTAGGTAGATGCTAAAGATTTAGCACCCAATCAGTGATTTTAGTACCAAGGAAGGATTTTTCATTGTCAGAGATAATGGTTTGAGGGATGCCAAATCTTGTGACTATACCTTTGAGAAAGTCAAGGATGGTTGAATCGGTTGATTCCTTGAGCACAAAAACATCTATCCATCTGGTTAAATAGTTCGTAGCTATAAGCATCCATTTATGTCTAGTGCTTGAAGGAAAATTGATCATACCTATGAAGTCGAGACCCCATTGCACAAAAGGCTGATATGCCTAGATTGGTTGGAGGAGAAGCGCTGCCAATTGTTTTTTTCCTGCAAAGAAAGAACATTCCTTAAATTTTGTGACCCACTTGTGTGCATCTAAAAACAAGGTAGTCCATAATATTCCTACCATTCTGATCTTCATTGTTGTAGTTCTGGTAGAAACGTTTCCACCTAAGAATCCATTGTGAACTTTTTCTAACACTTTACTGATCATGCACCATTGATACATCTTAACATCGCACCATCAATATTTTTCGTGAAGATAATTAAATCAACCAAAACATAAGGTATTAATTATAACCTCAAATGTCTTCTCTTTTCCTTGTTAAAACCAGGAGGGTATACGCCCTCGGAAAGGAATGTGATTGTGTCCTTCATCCATTGTGCATGTTGGGATCTATATTCTTATCAAGCTCTACACACGCAATACCTTCATCTATAAATAATGAAGCCTCATATTCATTTTATGCATTCTCAATAATTTTCATGAAGAGAATGCTATCTCTTATAATTTTTGTGGCTTTAATGGTCACATCATATTCCATGATTTTTGTCACCCATCGTCCTCTCTTTTCACCGATGTCTTCTCCCATGAGGAAGTATCTATCATAAGTGTGGGAAACTAACACCTTGATATGATTTTTGGTGAGTATACTTTTAAATCTCTTAAGTGTATACATGATGGTGAAGACCTGCTTCTCTGTGTGAGTGTATATTTATTCGTAATCCTTCAGCATCTAGATAAAGAAAGCCACTGGTTTTTCTAGCCCTTGTTCATTTTCTTGTGTTAGTACAACAACAAAACTAGTATCAACACCATAAGCATAAAGGATGAAATCCTTGGAATAATCCAGGTTGATGAGTGTTGGTGCATAATTAATTTCCTGCTTGATTTTTCTAAAGCTCTCTCTTCCTTCTACTATCTATCTCGAAATCAGTATCCTTCTTGAGCATCAAGGTGATTGGCCTTACCATTCCTATAAAGTTAGGAATAAAGCACCTAACAAAGTTGATCTTTCCAAGGAAGGAATCCAAGGATTTATTATCTGCTTTGAAAGGAAAGAGCTAGGATGTTTTAAATGCACTCGGGATCAATTGCGATGTCATATTTTGAAACCACATGGCCCAAGAGTTTTCCCTACACCACCGCAAAATTACACTTCTTGGATTTAAGAGACATGCCATACTTTCTACATATCTCAAATACTTTCTCCAGGTGCCGTATGATCCATGCTTTACTTTGAGAAGCTGTTATATCATCAAGGTAAACCAAGATGAACTCACGATATAACATTTGAAGGAAATTTTCATGGTGTGCTAGAAAGTTACACCTACATTTGACAGACCAAAGGGAATTTTCTAATACACATATGTTCCCCACTTGGTTGTAAACTTCATTTTGAATTGATCCTCTTCCTTGACCAAGATCTGATTGAAGCCTGAATATCCATCTAACATTAAAAATATTTGCATGCCACCACAATATACAGAATCTACTCCATTGAAGAAAAAGGATAATGATCCTTTAGATATGGCTTATTCAAATCTCTGAAATCAACATAGAGTTTGATTTCACTATTCTTCTTTTACAGATCTTTAACTAAATTTTCCACCCAAGTAGAGTACTTGATAGGAAATTTTATTTTTCCTCAATGATTTTAGATAATTCCTTCCTCATAAGGGGATCTATCTTTGGATTCATTGGCCACTTCTTCTCTTTTAAGGTCTTGATACTAGGATGAATATTAATGGATTGTTGAGAAACACTTGGATAAAAACATTTGAGGTCTTCATACTCCCATGAAAATATATCACTATATTTTTGACAAAGAGAGATGAAGGCCTGTTTTTCATCATGCACGCAAGCCTTGCTGAGTAGAAACTCCTTTCCACACGTAATAGTGACTGGGGAGTAGTCTTCTTACATGGTGTGCATACATTTTTCTTCACCCTTGAACTCATCATCAGGGATAAACATTTGTTCTAAGGTGACCAGCCCTTTAGGAAACTTTTTGTCTTCAGTTGTATTACTTGGTCACCATAGCTGTCATGCAAGTTAACTTGCATGCTTGATGAGAACTCAACTTCATTTTGGATGAACTAGATGATCTGTACATCACTTTCAAACACTTTCTAGCTGGTATTGTTTTCTAGAATGGATGTCTTGATCACCATCTTAATGTGTTGAGTGTTTCCTTTGAAAAATTCCTCGGTAGGTGATAACTACAAACCAAGAGTGGCCATTTGGTAAGCCTCCTTATTAATTTTGCATGGAACCACCTACAATTTTAGAGCATCAAAGCTCTAAAGGAGGTCCCAAATTCTGTGCTTATAAGCTTTGAAAATCTTATTCTTTGTTAATAGCTTGTTAGTAACCTCATGGATAACCAACTCTGCATCCCTAAATATTTGTAGTACCTTAATCTTATTCTTTTCAATAATCGGTAGACCATGTATCAACGCCTCATATTCTTCCACATTGTTGGAGCATGCAAACTACAGCCTATGCGCGAAGAAGAATTTCTCATCCCTAGGGGAAATGAGAACCACTCCTACTCCCATGCCATTTCTACTTTTAGAACTATCAAAATATAACTTCCATAGACCAGGTTCAACTTGATCTTTCTTGAGCGCATACGACAATATAATTTCTTCTTCAAGAATGCAGTAAGTACCAAGCCCATTTTCATAAGATTCTAGTTCTTCAGTATATGGATCAAATTTATGGTGCCTCTCCACCCATTCATCAAGTACTAGGTCAGGAACAAAGGGTGGAAGAGGATGCTCTTTAGGAACTGAAGCTTATTCTAAGATTAGACAATTATCTTGGAGGGGGAATGAGGCATATGGATCTACATGATAATAAAATATAGGTTCAGCTTGTATGGTAAACCAGGTACCATACCTTGTATTGACTAACATATGAGACCAATCATAAGACAAGTAACCACCCACTTGAGTAGTGAAATATCTTGACAGACATAGGGAAAACAAAGGAGGTAAGTCAATGATTGACACATCTTGAGTAATTATTAAACTTGGACATGCATGAAGGGTCAAATCAAGATCCTTGATGACTCCTAAGGTAGTGACAATTGAGTCATCGAGTTATAGGAATCCTTTATAAAAGTGGCTATAACTAATACCTAGGACATAGGATATATTTTAAGGCATAACGAGGTATTATCACCTTAGTCTATCATACAATTATGGATGATATGTTCACCTATGATCAAGGACATGTAGAAAGGTGGGGCTTTGATAACCTTACTTACACACTTCTCATTTTCTTAGAAGATTTTGATAGAAATTTGTGGCTTCTATACGATTAGATCAATGTATAGGAGCTGTCCTAAAGCTTCATGCAATAGATCCCACTGAGATGGAATAGTCAGGGCATCCCACATTGTGACATATATATATTTTTTCTTCATCTTGTCAACAATTTGAATGGAAGACATGTTGACTTGTGCATTTGAGGAACACCATCCCTTTTGATTTATTCAAGCAAAGAAGCAAGAGTTGTAGCTAGAGCAGGAGCTTGACCTACCAAAGGAGGGGTGTGCACCACTTCAGAAGCCTTGTGAGGGGCCTCTTGTGTAGGGAATTGAGTGATCTTAATACTAGATGCCTAGGATGTTTCTTTCTGATTTTGAGGGTCATTTTGTGTTCCTAGGAGTGTGACATGCATGCTTGACTCAAACATTCTCTTCTTATATCTCGGGTTGTCCAAAACTTGGGCGTGCGGTCTGCTTGTACCATCTTTTGCCTAGTTGATTTCACAAAGTCCTCAGCACCAAAGAACATAAAATTTTCCTTGGTAGGCACTTCTGGTCTTTCTTGGTTTTCAGCTTTAGAGGCACTTGTTTAAGGATCATAGGCTGAATCATTATGGATCATGTAGGATTATGCGTACACAACATTAGCAAAATGATATTAATTGTGAGGTATATTACAAGTGGGAAGCACCATTCGACTCTTGCACCAAACTATTTTTAATTGGAACAAGTGCCTTCCTTGTACTAAGTACTAGAATAGAGGGCATGAGAGGAACAACTTGCAAGGGCGAGATATGCATTAGCATGCCACCTATCATTTTATAGGTTGGGCATGTATCTTTGGTTTCTATATTTATTCCTCTGAGGCTGATTGTTTTGGCTATGTGCTTGATTAGAATTTCCTCTATAGGATTGTGCCTATTGCTTTTCTAATGATATGAATTTGTTTGATAAATTTATGATCAGAGCCTTTAATTCTTCATCTTTCTTTTGTTGCACTAGGGAGTAGGATGTAGATGTAATTGGTTGTGCACCTTATTTAGGAATAAGAATAGGGGCCATAGAAGGTTGAGGCACTTGTGACATTTCTGGGAACAAGGGCATAAGTGGTCTAGGAGCTATCTTTCCCACCTGAATAAGACTATTTTCTACCCTTACTGCAATATTATAAGCAGCTGGTAAGGTCCTACCTCCCATGGATTGAATCATGACTAAGATATCATTGTTCAACACCTTTAGATAATATAGAAAATCATGCTTTGTTGTAGGTATTACCATAAGATGGATTCTATCACAAGTTTTCGAAATATGATGTTGAAATCAGTCATATTCTCGTTGGGAACCCTTTTTGTTGTTAGTTTTTCCACCGATATAGGTGATATGAATTATCTTAAAAGTAATTATAAAGCATTGTTACCAACTCATCCCAGGCAGTAATAGATCCAAGTCTCAAGCCTCGGTACCATTGAAGTGATTTACCTTTGAAAGAGGCATTGAAGTAGCCTAACTACTACATCATCAAAATAGAGTGTACACATGTTTTCGCATCCTAGATATGTTTCTGAGGGGTGAATTGATTCTCACTAATAAAGTATGGAATAATTTTGAGCACACCATTTGGCATGTCATTTTGCATGGCCAGCACCAAGGGACTCCCTCCTGTGAAGTTGGCAAAGTTCCTCAATGAAGAAAGTGGTGATGGGCTATGGTAGGGTGTGCGGGTTATCTATTTTGAGGATTTGAATGCTTGTGGTGTGATGGAGATAGAGATGCATGTGCATGCCTTCTCAAATGGATTCTTCTTAGGGATAGTTGGAGGTACATGAAATAATATTTAATTGATGTACTTATTCTTGTATGCACTCTTCTCATGAAAGGTGCTCAGGACTGCTAAAATAGAGATCTAAAAATGTTGGGAGTCACCAAATGTGTTGAAATGAGCCTCCAAAGGCTGAAATACTAAGTCCACACACAATAACTTACCAATATAAAATTTAGGACTTTATTGTTGGTTCCACTGGGCATTCTAGAAAGCTGTTGGTCTTTAAAATTACACGTGTATCTCAAATTCGGAAAGGATAAACTTTTTGATATCACAATGGAGCGGTCTCTAGGTTATGGTACCTTGCGCACTTGAGATGGATCTGCAGAAGGCCGGTTCCTCTATCTATTTCTATTACTACTGCTACCCATAGTGCTAAAAGGGAAACAAAGATAATAAACCTGCAAGGGACCGGGGATAGGAGGATAACAAGAAAATGAACTACACTAAAAAGTTGATAGCACCGAGAAAAGAGAGGTATGAAAAATATCTTTTCTAAATGGGAATGAAAAGGGGACGTGTGAAAGGAGGCTATGCATGAGTAACACAAATGAAAACATGTTTAGTTATTGTCATGGAACACAACTAAATAAGGAATTGCAAGGGATGTGAAGTGGCACAACAAACACATAATGTAAAATAAAAGGAAAAATAAGGAATGTAACAACCATAGGACAAAGAATAGTCATAAAATGATGCTTCTATTAATTTCAGAAATGCACATAGCTATTACAATGGTGAAAGAGGCTGATATCCACATGCATGAAATTTGTATCTAGCGATATAAAACTCAAGATGAAGAAAACATGAAGTCCTTAGCAAAACGTCTAAGGGTTCAAACTATCAACGTTAATAATGATCCCAACTCTTACATTTATAGATGAATCTATGTAAGGAGAAGAGAAGGAGGGAAAACTGAATTTGAAATACAACCACCAACAAGAAGCATTCAATGCCTCCAAACCCACACGATAATTTGTCGAATGCACTTCCCGTGGCTGCTTGGCATGTTGGAGGAGGAAGGAGGGAAGATCATATCAAATCGGGTGGTTGAAGCAATTAGATCTGCTTCATTAATGCCCAAAAATATATTTTCCCATTTCTCACCTACCAGTCTGCCAAAATTTGAATTTGAATGTCTAACACTGTGGTTGATGTCAGCATCTCTCTATCAAGTCTAGGCACGCATTAATCGAAGCTCTATAGAAAAGGATATGGTTGTAAAAGGATGTGAGAGTTGTTTTTACATGCAAGACATGTAGCATGCATGAATTGGCTGAAATGATGGCCAATTGTGTAAAATGTTTGTCATTTCTACCATGTGTCACTTACTAATTTGTTGTAATGATTCGGCGTAGTGTTGGCGCGCTTTGACTTAGTTGTGTGTGGCACATTCAAGTATGTTAGAAGATGACCTAACACACAAGGGTGAAAAGGATGGCACAAGGGAAGGGCACATATAATAAAACAAAGGAACATGTGTGACATGTGTGGGAAAATGAGGAAAACTAGTGAGAAGAGAATGCATGGTCAAGGCGCAACCATTACAAGATGATGTGTGGGTGCGTGCGAGGGTGAACAAATTCCAGGAAGAAGATGTGCATAAGGGAAGGTATAAAAATGAAGAAGAGGGAAAGAAGGGAAGAATGGGAAGTGCACAAGGGCATGTGAGGAAAATAAAGGAATGTGCCAAGGGAACTTGAGTGTGTGTAACCTTGTAATGAAGAGCTTAGAGCTAGAAGATGTATACAAGTTATCCAAATCACTAGGAGAGTTATTTGGATAATAGTATCTTCCTTAAAATTGTGACAATTACCTTGTCAACATTGTACTCTACCTTAATAAATTACTATATACTTTCTCAACCTTTGCATAGGAGCCATTTGAATTTACAAGAAACAACCACTCATTATTTTTCTTCTTCAATCATACAAAAAGCACTGAAACTAAGATTATACACCTATAAAATAATGATTTCATGGTCCTTGAATCTTCTTGTATGCCTTTGACAAGATTTGAAACCTTCATGATCAGATATACACCAGACTACAAAGCACTTAGAGCATACTTATAGACATAAGAATCATTTTCTTATATCAATATTAGGCTTGAATTTAAACATTCAATACTATTTATGTCTCCTACTTCGACATATAAATCAAGTATCTTTTGAGTGTGGCCACACTCTTTTCAAATACAAGACATGATAAATTGTGTAGAGGTGGACATTATTTTCTTCATCCTTAGAAAACTCAAACCTTCTCATAGCTTAAGCAATCCACTTTTAATAAATAAAACCTTATGCAAAAGCAATAACTTGATACACATCATCTCAATACTTATCGAAATCATGATCATGCTAGCAATAACATAGACCATCAACCAATTAATTGGGTCTTTTCCTTACACAACATTTCTTAGAAGAAACCTATTGTTTCCAGGACATTGAGACACATACCTTCATATTTTTGATCATGTTATATTCCCACTCACTAGTTGATATCACATGCAAACTATAATGCTATGTTTTAGACTTAATAACACTATAATTACTTCAATATACAATGCATTCTTTAATTGTACATATCCTCACTAAGAATCATATCGTAGTAGAGACCAACTTGATGATTTATATCATAGAGTCACCTTGTTATATCAAACATATACTATATTAGATTAATATATCCACTTCAAGAGCCACTATTTTTGCTTGAATTGGAACACAAAATCTTCTTCAAATAACTTCCGAGTCTTAAAGATGCAACTCTTCTTGGATGTGACATTGCTTGTTAAGAATAGAGAATTCATACTTCATGATAGTACCTAGATATATTCATGGATTATATATGACTTTAAACATTGAATTGGGACCTTCAGAACCTCTATAATGCTTCTTGACCATTTGACATCGCAACAAAGATAGAAAAATTTATCATCTTTACTCAAACATAGGACTCATTTTGATGAGTAGATATCATGAACTTTAGAAATTTAACCGATCTACCTCAAAAGTAGACTTCTCAAGATTAAATGTGTACTATTCATCATCATCTTGACAGTAATATTCATGAAGCTAAAACCTTTTGATGAATAAACCGAAACTTATGATCTCAAACTTTAGATAAACATGAGTCTATAGTAGCTTTAATTGAAAAACCATGATGTCTTTAGAAAAAATCAACAACATACCTTAGATACTTAATTGACCTTAATATTTGATGCTTCCAAAACTTCATCAAACTCATATACTTAGCTCCCCACGGGTTAGTGTTTTCTTCTTGTCTCTTTTAAACCTTGGAAAACACAAGTTCACTTTGATGCATCCATGAAAAATATTTGACAATATGGAATTATTCATAGTTGATGGTTGTGACTCACAACAAGATATATACAAAACAATGAAACTAAGGATTACTAAAATGAATCTTCAACACTTAGACCATGTACTCAACCTATAATTCTCCAATTTTAAAAGAGGGTACAAATTTAAGCAACATCAAATTTTTGGGTCTATCATGGCACCACATACTGATAAAAAAATTTATATACATCTTAGAAAAAATATTCCACAAAGGAAACTTTTAATTCATAACACATAATTTGATAATTTCTTCTTAAACCATTAATTAGACCATAGAATTTCAATAGACCTAGAAACACCAAGTCATGGCAAATACTAAGACACATCTTTAAGTTTAGGATTTAAGAAAATACAACACTTTAACCAAGAGTACTAACAAGATTTTAATGACAACACAAAATTCATAATTACTCACATGGTTGGACACCACAACTGATGAGAACATAGAATTTTTATGAAATATTTGGGACAATGATGAACACAGAGACCTTCGGACAAGATACATAGTAGGATTTGAATTAAAGAATGGAACTATACATAGCAACATATACCTTAAAAGACAAGATCCATGAATTTTATCAACATATTCAAAGGATAATTCACCTTCAACTCCTATCCATTATTATTTCATCAAATGAATGTCTTTTACAAGCCTAGAGAAGAAAAATAATGTTCATTAGGTCACTAAAATAGTATAAAAGCATCAGAAGGTTTCAAGTATTGTATCATTTCCCTTTCTCGCATCTAGGATCTTGTAACTCTTAGGTACAAAAATTTCATCTCCAATGTCTTCATCATCTAATTTAAGACCCGATAAGCACATATATATAGTTGTCTCCATTAATAATTAGGTCTAACAAACCTCTAGTACATGTACTAGATTTGATAAACTTTATTTCCTCCTTTTTGGACCTATAAACATGTTTTGTCAGTAGTTTTGACTTGGATTCCTTCTCATTTACATCCTATATTCTTTTATCCTTCTCATCTTTAGAAAGAACTCCACCTTGACTATTAGATAAATATGAATTCTACATTATAACACCTTGATTAACGTCATACTTAATGTACTTGAAATTTTCAAGGTCTTCTTTCTTAGGTTAAATCTTACATACATCCTTCTTGGCCTTAGAATTTTTCATGTTAGTTTTAGAATCATTCATATGACCTTACAATATGACCATGTTTGTGATAGTTGTAGCAAACATTACCTTTTCTATCTCGTGAATCATATACACTAAGATTCCATCCATAATAAACTTCCTATTACCAAATTCACAATAATAGTAACATTGAAAATTGAAAACACTTTTATGAATCAGTGAATACTCATTCCTTGAAGGTTTCTTCTTTCAATCTCTAGCCTTATGACCAAAACCATTAAAATAATAGTAATACCAATTGAAAGAAGAACCATACCTTATAGAATTAGGTTTTCAAATAACGATATACCTTCTTGAAACATCATTCTTGATCACCTTCATGTTTACTTGAGAGCTTGGGCCAACTTTTTCATCATTCTTCACATGTTCTCCTTTGAACCCTAGACATGTTTTGTCACTAGCATCTCTTTGACTCTCCAATATCCCATCAAGATATTCATAACTCTTCTCTAACCTTCCATACATCTTCAACGTGCTAGATGAATCTTCTAAATCAGATTCCAAAGTTTTCAAATTTTCTTCATACTTGGAACAAGCTTCTTCTTTATCCTTTAGGGC
This sequence comes from Taxus wallichiana var. yunnanensis, assembly GCA_018340775.1. NCBI lineage: Eukaryota > Viridiplantae > Streptophyta > Pinopsida > Cupressales > Taxaceae > Taxus > Taxus wallichiana. Next base: position 500,314 of record JADAXU010000134.1, read on the forward strand.
TTTAGTCACACTTTCAACTTGTGATTCAAATGTTTTGATAGATTGTCCTTACTCTAACTTCATGAAACGAATATCCTCTTGAAATCCATGTATAAGAGACTCATAAATCTCATACTTATTTTTCAAGGTCACCAAGGAAGTGTAAACATTAGATGATTTTCCCATTTCTTGTGTTTCAAGAGGATCTCCTTCAAGTTGTCAAACTTGCTTCACAAGGACCAACTCTGATACCAATTGTTGGAAGCACAATGGACTTATAAGGGGTGTGTATATCATTCCTTTCAAAAATTTAACCTTAATAACCATGTATTAACATTCACAATTAAATATCCATTCATCATAAATAACCACACATAAGAATATTAGATGTGTATTAATCATTCATAAGATCATAACACAAGAGAGAGAACACAAGACACTAAATATAAGTGGGAAAACCTAAAGGGAAAAAAACCCATTGAAATCATTTCTTATATTACTCAAATCAAGTACTTGCAAGAATATTACACATCCTGCAAGATTTGTTTAGTGAGGCACCAACCCCACAAGGTACACCAACCCCTAGACCTTTGATGATATTACTCACCAAAAAGAGCTCATGTGAATATTATACATCATAAGAGATTTGAATATGATATGTTTCTAAAAATGTTATTGTGATCCAAATTCATCTCACAAACACATCAAAACCTCTTCAAACTTCTCTCTCCTTCAACTTGCTCAAATTTGTCCTCTGTGGTTGATTAGGTAAATTTTCCTTTCACATCTGGTATTTAATATTATTTAGGTATTCATGGATATTTTTATATATTTTCTTAATCCATTCGACACTCTCCTTTAGTCCTTTCTTGGTCAGTCATAACCCCATTATCTCAACAAAAACATGTAGTTCAAAATGAACAATTACGCTTACTTATATATCCAACTCAACTCTAAAACACCCTGAGGTCAGCCATGACCAAGTAGGTAGATAGTCCTATCTCAAAAAATAACAATAACATCATATAAATCAACTCAACTGACCTAAGTAGGTTGAAAATGGTCAAAACAACACCAACATGCACCAACATGCACCAACATGCATAAACAAGCTCAAAATAAGCACTCTAAGCTCCAACGAATGCTCCAATTGCTCTAAGGTCTTTAAAAACTTTGACATGGATCCAAATGTAGACACAATTTTTAGTATGCTTGTCTCCCATCCTGCATTCACTCCCCTTCATCTTCATCTTGCACATGCATACCTCTCTTCCTATTTTCCCTCCTACATCCTAATTTCCCACTTTCCCATATTTATCCCATCATTTATTTCATCTTCTCTAATTCATCCTAATCACATTTATCTATTCCTAAATCCATCCATTATCCTAATATCTTCCATAAACACTCCATTTATCATCCCTAGACATCCATTTACCCTCATTCAATGAATTCTTATCCTCCAACCACCTTTTATCCTCCTATGTAACCCTAACCTACCTAAAAATCATGAAATCCCAATCTTACCTCTTTAGGCCCCTTTATATAAGGTAATCACCATATCCACCACCTCCGAATCAATAGTCATCCGCATTGACAAAGACCTATACGGTCATCGTAAACCCTATAAGTATGCGCATACCCACTTCTCCCTAAGATGTAGTTTTGAGAATTCAGGTCTTCTTGCGAGTTTTATTGTGTTTCTTTCTCTTCTTTGGAGCTATTGTAAAGATATTGCATGCTATCTTGGGATATTTGAAGTTTATTTCCTTGCTTGGATCCTCATCATAGCTTCATAACCATTTTATATAAGTATTCATGTATGATCGCTACTTTGGAGTTCTACCTTTATTTCTACCATCCCTTATCCATCTTCACAATCATTTCCCCATCAATTTAGTCCCATCAAACCATAGATCTATCCCCGATCACCGTTGACCCTATGCAGTCAATGTTGACCTGATCCAAATCAACTTTATTTCTATATTTTGCTTCATTTGTCATCTTCGTATAACTTCATTTAGCAATTAGGACTTCTTTGTTCCGTGATCCATCTTTTCAAGATCTCGAAAGTTCATCTTCACTACATAAATCATTGTCAATCCATCCTAGTTTCCATCGACACTATCTATTTGCATTTCTCATGTCTATTAATTTTCTTACATATTTTTTGTTTCTCTAGCATTCCAACATCGATCTAGGACCTTCTCATTGTTTCAAATCCTATTGTAGGTATGTTTTTCACATTTTATTATCTACCCTACTATATTCACCATCAACTATACCTATCGGTCTCAGTCAGTCACGTTGACCCAACCAATTTTTCTTTATTGTGTTGGTTATCTAACTCGTAGTGGAGAGGATCTTTTACGAATGTGTCTTCATCATCATCATATCTAAAGAGGTAGCCTTAAGCCCTCTCATCATTTGGATTTTATTATTTTTGTATTCCTTTTTATTAACTTCAAATAGGTTCAAGAAAATTTGATCAAAATTTTGGCACAATTAGTGAGACCCACCCTTTCTCTTTGGTGAGTTATTTCATTATTTCATTTTCATTCTCTATTTCTTTCTTTCTTTCCACTAACTTCATTGTTGTGAACTTATTTTTCTTGCGTGCATGGTGGATTTCTTACTTGGATTAAAAAAATGTGTACTTAAATGAAAAACAAAAAAAGTAAATAGTGTTATCCTAGTATTCCTCATTTTTACTATTTTATCTTTTTTCATATCTCTCCTTCCTTTTTCTAAATGATCTCATCGAATATAACATTTATCTTTGGGATTTAAAATAAAACCTTTGTGTTTTCTTTCTCACGTAGTCTAAGTAAGAGGTAAATCTATCACATTCATAGTTCTTCCACACATAAAAAAACTCACAAACCAGTTAACACATCTAAAATATCTTCTACTAAGTGGAACTATTGGGATTTCATCACCCAATAGGAAAGACACCCCGATGTTCAGGAAGTGTAATATTTTTTTTGATTATCAGTATAAAGGGTAAGCACTCACCACCCTTATCAATGTGGTGTCTAAATTGAGGGGGTAGGCCCCAATCCCAATCCATGTACCTATAATCATCACCAATTTTAGCCTCACATAACTTTGGGTATATCAAGGACACTAGCCAAAATAACTGAAACCATCCTTATATTGGCCACTTCTTAGGTTCCCTTTGAGCCCCTTTCTTTTCTTCTCCACACTCTTCTAATAAACAAGATAATTAACACTTTTCTTCTTAACTTACTTGTCATATTAAAAAATAAGCATAAGTTCTTGTTTGTTGTTTCATGCCCATTATAACTTGTTCTCAAGCCAAAAAAATGGAACAATCAACTTCTTCCAACAACATCCCTACTTCCAACAATCTTTCCCAACAAACTTCTACACTTTCCATTGTTTCCTCTACACCTATGATCACCACACCTTTGGTTTCCCAACCTATCATTTCTACAGTCACTTCTCACGAGACCCATGTCACCCAAATAAATCCCTTATTTAAAACCAACCCTTTTCTCTATCATCAATATATTCCCTCTAGACCAAATACACCTCGATCTACCACATCCTTTGGATCATTTGGACCTCCCACTATCCCTCATGAATGTGCATAGTTTCAAGAGATTCTTGACACCAATCCCATTTCCATTATGACTATCTCATCCATAAATATAGCAATATCCCCATTGATGGACCTCGTAAACAACTTTATGCTTATCACTCACAAACCGGATCCACCCAAGTCCTTACTTGTCAACTTTATGTATTATCTCCAATAGACATGAATGAATTAACAATTTCCCAAAGTTAACATGTTCCTCATGAATCTTCCATTATGATCCCTTAATCTCATCAATACATGCAATTGGTGGTCCATATTCAGCCCAACTTACCTCACATTAATAATATTACCACATTCTCTATTACCATCACTTATTAAACTACCTTGGTTATTATCATCCTAATTAAAAACATCAATAATCCCACCAAATTATTCCACCACCTAAACAACATGTTTAAGGCTTGGTGCTCATCTCAAATCCATTCCAATGTTGTGATCTCGCAACCCCAACCTTAAGAGTCTACTTAAATTCACCAAAGCACCCACTCTAAGGCATCTATCAAAAATCCTCCCCAATCAACCTATATAAACATATCAACCATCCCACATGCATATCCTAACTCATCTTATGTAATATAAATCTAACATCCCCATCTATCAACAACTATTGCAAAACTACCCATCCAATTGTATATTTATCTCTCAACAACATCCTATCTCCCAACCTATCCAATAAAAATAATTCAACTATCTTCCACCTTATGAACCACCTCCATAAACTCCTAATTATCCTCAACAATATCAATCCCATCCACATCCTAACCCATCCAATTATATAGCTTGCAACCTCAAAAATCAATCCTTCATCCTCACACATATAACAACCCCATGAAGTCTTTGCTAAGTAGGTTGGAAAATTTGGAATCCCCTACTTTGGGTCCTAAAATCTCATTCACATATGAAAAAAATTGTAATGATCCTATCAACCCATCGGTTCCCATCAAACCTTATCCTCTACATTGGAAAATCCCTATGTTTTATAAATTCAACAGTAATGAGGGCCCTTAACAACACCTTCATGCCTTTAGGAATGCATGTTATCTCATAACCCATGACCAAGATCCCATGTTTTTCACTTTCCCCATGTCACTGACTAGACCCACTTTAGATTGAGTCTGTACAATGACATTACCTAACATTATTTATTCTTTTTAATCCAACTTGCATAACTTAAATTATAACACTTCTCCATTAATATTGCACGTAAAATCACCATCACCAACCTTTATGCCATTAAATAGTTTAATGGTGAATCCATCACAAATTTATTCGCTAGATGATGTGACATCATAAATTAGTTATCTTTCTCACTTCCCCAAATTGAACTCATCAAACTCTTCTCTTGGACATGTGCGAAGAACATCTCATCCACCATGGTTCACAAAATAGAATTATGCTCCCTTGAGAAAGGCCATGTCAAGCTTTGTTCTAACAAACCAAAACCAAATTCACTACATCATCTACCCATAATAACAAATCTAACAAAGTAGCCAATGTCATTGTAGTCAAATCATGTTCGCATCTACATCCCACACTAACCCTCCACAAAGAGCTCCTCAACCAACACCTAACTACACTCCACTCATATAATCATACAGTTCTATCTTTGACAAGCTTATGGTTGCATGTCTTATCAAACTTCCCCTATCGACCCGTTGATGATTCACGTCCCAAACCCCATGGTACCAAGAAGATCACTATTGTAAGAATCACCAAGTCCATAGTCAAAATATCATGAAATGGCGTACCTTCAAGGAACTCCTACAATAGCTCATAGATCATGGGGACCATTATTGGACAATTGCAATGCTCCTCCCAACTAAATGCTATATGTCTTTAAAAATCCCTTCCCAAATCATCCACCTAATAAAAGTAATCTCCCTACATAACAAGCATGCTACGACCATATAATCAATACTCTAAATAAATATTCAACCTTACCACCCATGACCATCCTCCCTCATATACTATATCTATGACATTGACCCCTATGTCTATAATATCATCCACACAGGTTCCCATATATACTTCTTTATCTACATACACTATACCCAAATATGTCTCTATTACATCATTTACACCTAACTCTATTACACACACACCTATCTTATCCATACATATATCCTTATCTATGTCTACATCTACCATCACACCTATGCCCACACCTATTTCCACATATTCTACATCTGCCATGCCTACATCTATTCCCACATCTACCTAAAATAATATCTCTATATCCATGCCTACTTCAACATCTCTTTCTTTATCCACATCTACAATCGTATCCATACCCACATCAACATTTAAATCTGTGTCTGCATCCATATCATCCCTTAAAACTTATATCAAGTATAAATCCCCCATGATGAAACTGAAAGTGGCATCCATAACCCATCCTTATCCTCAAAAAGTATTATAAATTTTGTACAAACACCTTCAAGATCCACACAATCTGTAACTCCTCATAATCTCATCATATGTGTTATCCAAAACCACTTTTGTCTTGAATCCCAACATCTAAAAAAATCTACACCATCGATTCTACCTCGAGGATCCCTTAGTTGAAATCATTATAATTCCCACCAAAGGTAAAACATCATAGAAAAAATCTGAAACCCTTGATGTCCCTACTCAAAAATATCTCACCCATCCACATAATAAATTGGAGCTCCCTCCTCCAAATCCCCATCAATCCAAACCATGTAAGAAATATGACACCTCATCTTTTATCTTAGGACCTTACCCCTCCATTTTGGGACCAATACCTTCATCTAAAAACCCCATAACTATTAATAAATTGGAATCAAAACCATCCATACCTCTTCCTAAGTCAAAATCAGAATCTAAGATTTGTATAAAGCCTCATAAGTGTAAGAAACCTCTCTTTCCTTCATCCATAATTCCTAAGTCAAATCCATCCACAATCCATGAAACTCCTTCTTTAAAAAACCCCATCAGATCTTATAAAGAAATAATGCAACGTCTCATCCAAGCATTGGAAATCAACCTTCCCTTATCAAATACTTTTATTCACATGGGAAAAAACCCAAGTGGTGTGATTGTAATGCCATTTTTCTTACCATCATACCTTTGGACATGACTTACTTTTGAACATTATAGGGCCCTCAAAACCCTCATACACAATATCATAGAAGAGGATGAAATTATCATTGAAGAAGTTCACCCTCTTCCATCTACTAGTTCATCCATATCTAAACACAATATTCCAATCAAATTTATAGATCGAGGACCTCTAAATAACCTTCCTCATCCAAATCATTCTTTGCAATCCCTCCTCTAAACACTACCTCTTCCAAAGAAGGTCCCGCTCTTTTATCGATGTCATTTGTATCCCCACCCATTCTAGCCCTAAAAATTTGCAATCATCTACACAACCTAAACAAAAATTTATCATCTCCCTCCTTCAAACTAACGTATTCCATCTTCATCTTCATCCGAGGCCAAGGTATCCATCTTAACCACTCTACCTACTCAAAAACCTTATGTTATTGAACAAAGTTTTGTAAATAAGTTGTAATAGGATATCGTTAAGATATCTCTCTATAAGCTCATCCAAAGTTGTCCCAATCATCAACACGATCTCATCAAATCCTTACTTCATATCCCAATTACCAATGATGAGACTAAAACTTTCATGGCTCTTGTTGAAGCCCTCATGCCTTCTGCTGCCATCTCTTTGACGACTCCAAAATCCTTAAAATTTTACCTTAAGACCATGATCTTCCCCTCTTCATCACCATCTACATCAACGATACCTTTATCCACCGATCAATGATTGAAAATGGTGATAATATCAATATCATTACATCTCATACCTTTGATCAACTCAAACTTCCCAAATCCATTTTCTCCCAATCATCAAGATTTCTTCATGCTTTTGATGATGTCATTACCCCGATTTGGGTATGGTTATCCTCCCCATATGCATTGGTGAAAAACTACTCCACTAAATTTTTTTACATTGTTGAGGAATATTTCCAATATAATGTCTTACTTGGGTATCCATGGATCCATGCCATGTGTTATGTCCCCTCCACACTCTATCGCTGCATCAAATACAAGCATGGGGGGAAGATCCATATACTCCCTACAGATCTATCTCCATTCGAAAGATTCCATCTGACCTATCTAATGAATGACATGCTCATCCCTAAACCAAAATCATCTTTTGAACCATCCACTAGCTCATTTGTACTTGCATCCAAATTTCCTAGTGATGAATCTCTTGATGTCATGATGTAACATATTTCATTGGCGGAATATCAAGCGCTTGTTGGTCATCAAATAGGACTTCTAAGAAGAGAAACAGTCAGGGGACAAGAAGTCCCTCCTCTTTAATGGGAGAGGTTCCCTTATTCAGAAACGAACCTATTTACAAATATACAAGACGTGATTTTATGGTTGAACTTGGATATTACGAAAGTGTTTCCTACAAGGATCATCAGTTACAAAAGGACTGAGGAAAGGGAATACGAGGATGAGCAGAAAAGCAACATGCAGAATTATAGATAACAGAATAATTCTTTATGTATACGAAGTTGCGGTGAATTTAAAACAAGATCATTTGCATTGGATGAATAAGATGAAATTTAAAGACACAAAGTTCTGTAAATAACCTTCTTCAGATTCATTAATCAAGGACACAAAGTTCCTTCTTGGTTATACAAGATCACCATACTCGCAATATTTGAAAATATGCAATCAGTGAGACTAACAAACTAGAGACAAATGATCTTCACAAAATTAAATGAAAACACAGAGATAACAGAGATTAGATAGACAAAGAATGGAAGGCCCTTCTGTATTGATTTCTTTGTGATCTATTTACACTTTCAGAAAATATGCCAAGTTCTTCCTCCCTTTAGAATGGCGTAGAAATGCCATTATATAACTTACAAATCAGTTACTCTTCGTAACCGCTTCTTTTAACCAAGAATAGTTAAGGACCGCAATCGCGATACCTCAACTTCTTACAAAGAAAATGGAAAAAGAAAGGGAAGAAGAGAAAAGAATAAGGAGAAGAAGACAGGTGGCCGGTTACTGGGAGGGACCCACTGACTTCAAAATCTGCTGCCTGAATTTCTTCAACGCCTCGGCTATGTCTCTGCCATGAGGGACTGACGTGTTGGCCCTGAGTCCAAAATCCAAGACACTTTTCCATCTCTTTATCAAACTCGACATGAGTATGATAATCTTTATTTGCTTCTTCAATGGCAGATTGAAGAGAGAAAATCTCCTTCATTTTATCCTTGGAGATGGAACTTTCCTTGAACAGATTATCTTTGACAAAAGCTCTGAATTGAGCTTTGATTTCTTGCAAGGAAAGGAGTACACCAGAAGTTTCATCTTGAAGATGGCAGTGTATATCTTTGAAAGCAGAGACAACCAGTGTCTTGAAGGCTTCACCCTTCTGCCAGCTGTTCTTCAGTTCACCCAAAGCCTCCTCCAATACTTTGATTTTCCACTCCACACTGTAAACCCAGGACTTTGACAGATTATCCTTTGCATCATCAAAAACCTTATTCGCCAGTAAGATATTCTCATCTGTCTGTCCCATAAGGTGGAGGTCTACTATGCAACTGCTCCAGAGTTTGAGCTCTTTATCCATGATCCCAATAGTAGAGGAGAGCTTCTGTTGCAAATTGTTCACTTTTCCATGGAGTTTAAAAGCTTCATCGATGAAGTTCAACCCTGCAACAAGCATATCATCCACCATGGCTTCCATAGCTCTGCCATAGATGGAATACTTGTGCATGTCTTTGATACTCTGTACTTCATCTTGGCTCAAAATTACAGGTGGTGGAAGAGTGGTCAACGGAGTAGGGTCCAAAACTTTGTCCTTAGACAAAAGAGACTTGATGAAACCTGTGAGAATTTGGGCCTGTTCTTCCAACTGTTCAATAGTTTGCTGCCCTTTCTCTACCCTCCCAATGACCCTGTGACTGTTTCCTGGAGGTTGTGAATTTCACCTTCAGGGGTAGACTCTCCCATTGGAATTCTCGAGAGCTCTAAGTCAGATACCTGCAAGTCCTGCTCTGATTTATCCATTGTAGGCTTGGCAATCTCTAGGAATTGCTGACCTTGAGCATCAGACACTATTCTGGAGGTAGTTCTGGATTTCTTGGCATGAGGAGTGGTGCCCAACAAGGCTGCGACAGCATCAAAATTTGACCCTGAACTCCGAGAGGAAAATTTCCTCTTCCTATTGTCAACCAAAGGTTGCACCCACGCAAAAGAGGAAGAGGAATCAGCAGGGGGAGCAAGAGGGCCGAGAGATAGAGAGCTCATGACACTCAAGGTCTGCGCAGCTGTGGTCTCAAGTTGAGACGTGAGAAGGGGGCTGGACACAATTGCTGCTGAAGAATCGACAGCACTTGGAAGTTCAGTGCTCTGGACTTCCTTATCTTTATCTGCTGGACCTTCAGGAGCATCCGCAGGGGCTGGCACTTCACTTTCTTCGCTTTCACTGAGAACAATGATGTTCTCCGGTCCCATAGGCATTTCTACCTGCTTTCTTTGAGGATCATTTTCCATAGGCTCCTTCTTAACCTCCTTGAGTTTCTTCTGGTACACTTGAGTGGATGAAGAAGGAGTGGAAGCTGCAGGTCCTTGTATTGATGAGGCAGGTGGGGTTTGCACTGGTGTTTCTGACCTGGGAACCGATGCCTCTCTCCTTGGCGTTGAAACATCCTTGGAAGAGGATTCTCCTGAGTGCCTTCTGAGCTCTCGAACTTTCTGTCAAACCAGACCTTAGTCCGACTAAGACTGGAGCAAGGATCTCAGCCAGATCATCTTTTTCTTTCCTGTTCCAATCCAAGTCCTCCAAGGGGGTGTGCTTAATCACACTGTCATACTCATATGAGTATAGATCAGAATTGTCATCCTGGAGTCCTTCGGGAACTTGGTACAAGCCGAGTTCTTGGATCAATTGCAGGAGAACCTGCCACAATGCCTTCTCCTGGCCTCAAAATCATCTGCACAGTCAGCCCAGTAGTCTTCTGTATCTGCCCTATGATGGTAGATTATCTTGATGTTCTGTTCAATGAACTTCTTCAAGTCGAAGCAAGTTCTTGGCTTGAAGAAATGAACAGTGATAGGGACCAGGGCTCTCTCTATGTTCTGTGCATCCAGGGCTGTTTTACAAGTGTAATTTCCCAAAGAAATGGGAAAGTGCAAACCAGAAATCTTCTTGTCTCTGCAGGTTCTGTAGTTTGTCTAATTGCCTGCATACTTCGATCAAAGCCATCTTATCATTGCAGAACATGGGAAGCCGCAGAGGGGTGCTCTCATAGCCAGCAAGCCTGATATAAGAAAATTTCCTGAATTGGATGAAATAAGCACCATATTGCGATATCAGGTTCATGGCTTCATCTGAAAATCTTCTAGCAGTATCACCTTCGAGCAGCCTGACCACGTACATGGTGAAAGCGTCATTGACCCTTCTGAAATTACGATTGCTGGTCTCCAGGGTGAACTGCGGGCAGTAGGCATATATTGGATCATCTTTGTGAGCGTCAATGTAAGAAAAGCCAAACCATTGCCGTGACGCTGCCAGGGTATACATCAGGTAAGAAGTCATGTAGAACTTCTTCGTTTGCTGTACATTGGACAGCTGCTCTGCCAAATTCATGCTGATGATCTCTGCCCAGTTAATATTTTGCGTTCCCTCGCACACCATGCTGATGAGCGGGCACATCCAGAAGTGAAATTCGTTGGTAGAGGGCAAACCCATAACCCGAGCCAGTAGAATTATAAAGTCAGACAATTCTTCATTAAAATCTACTGGAAAAGAGTTTTGGACAGGCGAGAGGCTCCTTTCTTAGGGTTCTTCAGCCAGGACTTCGCCACCCGTGCCTTGTATTTGTCATTGTCTTGATTGAACAGAGCCTGTGCTTGATCCCGAGAAATGACTATGGCATTATCCATCTCTAGAATCCTCGTGAGCAAGAAGTGCTAATGGTGGCAGACATCAATTTGGTGCAATGAGTTCCCCATGTATATTGGTCAATTCGCTCGAAGCGGGGTCAAAGTGAGCTCCGCATGAAAGCATGGTATCGGCTGACACCTGTCTCGAGATCGGAAACCGCCAGCAAAGGCCAAACCACTATCGTGAATCATTTGTGCCATTGGTGTAGGGTTTGCATCTGCCATCCTCGCCCAAAAATCACCGAAGTCAAGATGTCGAGCTTCACTGTCCCCAATATTGAGAACGGCAGACTCTAGTGGTGAAACTTGTTCCTGTCCCTGGAATTTGATCTTCATATTGATAGTCTCAGAGCCGCAACCTAAACTCGGGGAGGAATTACAGAGAAAAGGGATACACGCGCAGGGAATTAGGTTGCAAGGGTTCGAGCAAGGGTAGCATGGGAACAATGTGGAAAATGCAAAGGTGGTGTGCTCGTTATATAGCCGTTTAGGAGAGAGAAAGGTCATGAATGCGCATTTAATGCATACCCACCAATTTGAATAAGCAGGATATTCGGGTAGAGTGGCAAAAACTGGCACGAATGACACTTGGTTCATTAGGGACATGTGAGACGCGGATGCGCGAAACACGCGGCTCGGCCGATTCGGGCGAAGCGGGGAAAAGACGCACAAATGCCTTTTGGGACACGCGGGACATGAGTGCGCGAAGTGCGCGATTCGGGCGAATCGGCCGAAAAGGTTCCAATGGGTCCGAAAAAGTTTGGGACATTTGAGACGAAAATGCGTGAAGTACGCGGTTCGGGTGTTTCGGCGAAAATGGAACAACTTGCACAATTTGACTTGGGACATTTGGGACATGAAAGTGCGAAGTACGCGGTTCGGGTGTTTCGGCCGAAAATGGAACAACTTGCCCGATTAACTTTGGGACATTTGGGACGAAAAGTTCCGACGGGCCCGAAAATGGAACAACTTCGGGGATTTCGGCCGATCGGGGAACAGAACGCACTTTTGAACTTGGGACAGTTGGGACAAAATTGTCCGACAGGCCCGAAAAACACACAAAAAGACCCAAAAAGCAGACTTTTCTCAATTTCACGACTTTTAACAATTTCAGCACAACAGAGAAGACACTAAAACTCAAAATTTTGAAAGTTCACTTTCTTTAAGAGTAGGGAATTTTGAGTGGACAACACTACTCACCCTACATTTTATTTCCACTCCTAACCAACTCAAGTAGACAAGAAAATATCCTATGTATAAATCAAACATTAGGGATACCATTTCCTTCATTCCACCTCATCTTAAAACCAATCTATCTATGGTGGAAATGATCACTCTTCTTTTCATATTGATAGTCAACCCCATAATATTACATATACCAATGTTTTTGACTTCCTTTATAATAATTCCTTCTCCTATACACCTCCACCACTACATGTGGAGGGATTTGGTCTTTTTATTTATCACCAAGGAATGCATGATTTTATCATCAACCCCACAAGCCTCATGAGAAATTCATATTTGGTTTCAAATAGAAACCCCCGACCCTCTCACACATAATTTTTCATCTACATCCCCCATACACATTGGTCCATCATCCAACATTTCTCTATCCAATCACCCCATGGATATGGATGATAATGTATCCCTTTCTTCTATCTTCTTTTTAATCTCCACCATCACTTTGGGACTAATCACTTATCAAATGAAGGTGAAACTAGGTCCCTTCATCTCGATATTTCCTTACATGGTAGAGCACTCCTCTACCATTTATATCATCAATGTAACGAAAATGAATCCATTATTTCGACATGAGGGTCAAATATTATAATATTCATAAGTCCTTACTACCCAATACATCTACCATCCTCATGAATCAAGCATTGAAATAAAACTACAGACTCTATGTCGGTTAATCTCTTAATCCACAAGAGCTAAAATCCTTCACTACATTTATTTCTAAAAATAACTAGGACTTCACATGGTCATACACCAACATGTCAAACCTCGATCCCAACATTTTCATCTACAATATTATCACTATCCCCTGATGCCAAGGCGTTTAAATAGAAGCTACATCATGTGCATCCTCACATTTCCATCCTTGTCAAAGAGTAATTTCAACACCTTCTTTCCACCAATTTCATCATACATATCGATTATCCATAATGGGTTATCAATATTGTACCTATTTCCAAAGCCTCCATAAATCTCCACATCTATACCCAATTTCTATATTTAAATCTTGTTTCCACTAAAGATGAATTTCCTATCCTAATATTGATCAAATAGTTGACCTCACCATTGCCTACGAGATTCTTTCTCTTATGGATATTTTTTTTGGATACAATAAGATTATCATCACACTAGAAGAAAAACATAAGACTTATTTCCTCACCCCTTAGGGAACCTTCTTCTATCGTGTCATGCCATTTAGTTTGAAGAATTCTAGGACCACCTATCATGGAGCTATGACCTATATCTTCCATGATCTTATCTAAAAAACTGTAGAGGATTATATCGATGACCTCTTGGGTAAATCCAAGTTTTGATAGGACCATCATTCTATCCTTAAAATCCTCTTCCCACACCTTATTCATTTATTCCTTCACCTTAATCTTGTCAAGTGTGTTTTTGGATTTTTAACTACAAAACTTATTAGCTTCATTGTTTTTATTAGGGGTATTGAATTTGACCACTGCCAAAATCAAATCCATCCGTGACATGCCTCCTCCTTCCAATCTAAAGTAACTTATCAATATCCAATGCCGAATTCAATCAAGGCCATTGTTTCATCTCATAGCTATAGACACACAAAATTTGGTATTATTACTCTTGTCATCTTGCATTCACTTATTTTTACCATTGTCACTTATTTAGACCCTTCATTTTAATTCATATTTTATTAATATTATCATCCTTCCCACCTATAATCCTATTTATTTTAAATTATGATTATTTATCCCCTAATCCTCATCTCATTATATAATCAACCTCTAATTTTCCTCTCTTGGTGGTTTATCATCCCTAAACTACCGAGTTGTTCATCCTGGGCTCCCCTTATCCTTTATTTCCTCCATATCACCTACCCATTTCATCTCCATATGCAATTGTAACCTACTTAAGCCTCCTAAAACCTTAATCCTACTTCTAATGGGCTTGATGCCTCAAGCTAGGCATCCTCCCACCACCAAAATGGATGGTTCCCCATAGTTTGTGATGACCCACCCAAGTAATCATTGACCCTATAAATCCACCCACACCCCTCTTAAGAATATGTAAAAATAAAACTTTTTGTGTGACTTGCGATTTTATCTTCATGCTTTAGCTTCTTTAAAAAAATTCAGTCTTCTTAGAGTTCCTTATAGCTTACTTACATCATTTGTGGATACTTTAGGGAGATCATATTTACCTTGTGTTGGTTTATTCAATTACTATATTATTATTATCACTATTATCAACTACTAACATTTTACAAGTCCAACTTCCATCAGATATCTAGATCCAGCCTTCCCTTTTATCCATCTTGTGTACAAGTTTTCAATCCAACCCATCCATTTTTGGTCACACCTAGGTCCCAGTTCATTGTTGACCGTGTTAGGTCACCTTCGACCACGATCTCGGTTTTTCATAACCTATTATTCCATTTAGATCTATAGAATTCATATATTATTTTTCCACACGTTCTCGGATCTCTCATTTTATCACTTTGTCAACCCATATCTAATCTTACAATCCTGACCATCTCCAACTCTACCCGGTCACCATAGAACCAATCCCTATTTCCATCCTATCTCCTTAGATCCCCTTTTAATTGCATCTTTTCTATTTCTCTTATTTCAGATATTCTTTCGAGTTACCATCGGTTCTTTACATGACTTTGTCATCTTTAGATCTACACATAGAGCTTATTAGATCTACAATTTTTGGTTTTGATTTGATTCATCTTCTCTAGTCACCATCAAGTAGACCTCTCGTAGCATGGGTCACTTTGTCAACCCAACCATGTATATTTAATTTTTTATCAATCTAGATTAGTTTGTACTTTCCTTTCATTTCTGCAATTTTAGTTTTTGTTTAGTTCATATTCTTCATGTTACTTAGTTATATACAATTTATCTTATTTTCTTTCATCAATACAGAGGTTGACATCTACATAAGGAAGTTCATGCTTCTTGGAACCAAATTTTTCAAGAAACCCCCTCATCTACCATCTAATCCATTTTCTTTCTAGTTATCTTTATTGTGCAGATCCATCAAGCTTGCAACAAGGAGTTTACTTTGCACCCGTCCATCATCATCATATTGTTCCAAGGTACCATAAACCCTTGCATGTTTTGAGTTACTTCATTTTATTTAGAATTTAGTTCACTAATGTAAATAGGAAAGAGTATTTGTTTTCCAACATTCTAGAATGCTTGTTGTGACCACCCTCTTAGGTGAGTCTCTTACATTTTGTTTCATTTTTAATTTTCCATATTTCTTCTATCTTCCACTAACATTATAGGTAGAGGATTTTCTTTTGATTTTTCATGTTGGGATTTTGATTTCTTTGATATTGATTTTCACTTACTTTATTTTGAAGATTAGATAAAAAGGAAAATTGAAAACTAGGTATTCCCTTTTGTCTTAGTTTCTCCTTTTTGCATCACATTTTCCATTCCTTGTGTGGTTGTTCTCATTGAATCTCCATATTTTGTTTTGGGTTTAAAATGAACCTATTTCATTCTTGCTTGCAAATATAGTGTAAGTATGGGTTTAATTGGTTGCATTTCACACTTCTTCACACACATCCAAACACACAAATCAAATTCACACATAAAAAAATCCCATACCAGGTGGACCTAATTGGGATTTCATCACCCAATAGGAAAGCCACCGCATGTTATGGTCACGTTATAAATCCTATACAAACTTGGGCCTCACATACCTTCAGGTATATCGAGGACTCCACATCCAAAACTACCTAAAACTAGCCTTATATTTCCATTTCTTAGGTACCCTCATTATCCACTTCCCTTTTTTATTTTTCACATCTTCTAATTAATCAAGATAAAGAAAACATTGCATGTTTGACTTGTTTTCTTTAATTAGTATAGTCATTGTTTTCTTGTTTTGTTTCATGCCCGTTATCACATGCTCTTTAGCTAGGAAAATGGAACAAAATCTTGCATCAAACAATCCCATCATTTCATCCCAATAAACTTCTTCTTTGGCCATTGTCTCATCCATGCCTTTGGTCACCTCTTCCATGGTCACCCAACCTTTGATCATCAATTTGCATCATCAAGAATCTCTTGTTCAAACCACTACCCATGATGAGACCAAATTTTTTTACATCATCAATCCATCCCATCTAGGTTGGACACACCTCAATCGGCTAAGTCAGTTGAAGCTTTTGGGCCACCCATTGTCCCTTCATGGGAGTGTGGAGTTTTAATAACTCCTCAATGCTAATCTTGTGGCTCTCCATGATTACCTTCTTAGGAAATCAACCCAACTTCCTATCATGGGCCACCTATCCAACAAATCTATGCTTATCATTCCAATCCTGAAACAACCCAAGTTCTTTCTTCACAACTTGTGGTGTTTTTCCCTAGAGCCATGAATGAGCTCGCTATGGCCCAACATGAGCTTGATCCATCTTCTTCCACTAATCCTCAACCTCATCAAACCACCTAACTAGTCACACCCATTCCTCCTAATCTACCTCCCATCAACACAACTATCACCACCTCCACTCCTATCACTTATTCATCTACCATCATCACTAGTATCCCATCATATCTTTTAAACAATCTTGAACATTTACTCTCATATCTGAATAAAATAGTTAATCTTTACCTCTCACATCCCACATTCATGTGAATGGAATCTCTTCTCAACCTCACCTAATAGATTCTAATCATACTCACCAACCTCCTCTTGTGGGTGTTGACCATTACATGACGTCTAATCCACCTCTTCAACAATCTCAACCGATCAAAACTCATATCCTTACTCATCCTATACCTTAACAAGTCCATATCCATATCTCACAAAAACCCATCCAATCTCAACCAATGACCTACATTCCTCCTCATCAAGCAATCCCTCAAACACCCACTCATTCAAAATTATACCAATAACCCTATCAAGCCACTTCTCATGTCATACAACCACAACCATCTACCTCTCATCCAACCACTTCAAATGACCCCATGCATTCCTTGATGAATATGTTGGCTGGCCTCAAAGCCACTACCTTCGGATCTAAGGATACATTTTCTTATGAAAAATTTGTAATGAACCTATCAATCCATTGGTCTTAGTCAAACCCTATCCTCCACATTGGGAACTTCCAAAATTCACCAAATTTAACAGTAAGGAGGATCACCAACAACACCTTCATGCATGTTAAGTCATGCATGATCAATACCTCATGCTTTAAAATTTTCCTATGTCCTTGGTCGATAACACATTGGATTGGTAAAATGGCATCCCTAAACAATCATTATTCTCATTTACCCAAAATTTGTAGCTCTTTTTAGAACATTTCTTAATCAACATTACACGCATAAGATATCACCATTACATACTTATACGCCATTTGACAATTTGTGATGACTCGATAACATAATTTTTCACACAATGGCTTGGAATCATAAATTGATTATCATTTGACCTACCATAGATAGAGCTCATTGAATTATTTTCACGCTCTTGTGTGAAGAATATCTCATCCACCTTACAAATCCAATCATTTTAGACATTTGAAGAAGCCTTCACTCATGTGGCTAGTAAACCTTAGATTCGTTCCCTTGAGAAAAGACAACTTAAGATTAGATCAAACAAGCCAAAATATGAGTTTACTAAACCATTTACACATAGTAAAAAATCTAAAAATGCAGCCAACACCATAGTGGTTAAGTCTTCTTCCATGTCCACTTCTAATACGGGGCCTCAACAAAGAGCTCCTAGACCACCACCCAACTACACTCCTCTTGGAGAATCCTATAGCTCTATATTCAATAAATTGATGGCGGTCCATCTCATCACACTTCCCCCCATTCAACCATTCGACGAATCAAGACCTAAACCAACTTGGTATCGTGAAGACCACTATTGCAAATATCACCAAGTTTCCGAGACATGATATAGAAAAATGTTGAACCTTCAAATATCTTGTCCAAAAATCATCAACCAAGGTGATCTTCAAGTGGATAACCCTAAATGCACCTCCTAATCAACCACTTGATGTTTTCAAACAACCATTTCCTAATCATGCACCAAAAATCAAACCACCCCTTCTACATCTCAACCACCCAATGCCTCACACCATTAACACCATCAACACTATCATTGATCAATATCTCACCCCATC
Source organism: Taxus wallichiana var. yunnanensis (assembly GCA_018340775.1). Classification (NCBI taxonomy): domain Eukaryota; kingdom Viridiplantae; phylum Streptophyta; class Pinopsida; order Cupressales; family Taxaceae; genus Taxus; species Taxus wallichiana. The sequence goes on from JADAXU010000134.1 coordinate 519,228, forward strand.
AATGACTCCACCTACTTCACCAACCACTACATCTACCACTTCCTTAGACATTTTCCCTATATCTACACTTCTACCAACACCCATCCCCATCTCTACACCAATCACATCCACACCTATATCAAATTCTACCATTGATTCTACATCCACATCTACTTCATCATTTGTCACATCTACATTGGATTTGACTATACCCACTACCTCACCTACATCTATTCTACCCCCACCTATCACATCGGATCCATCCTTAGCATCTATTCCAATTCCCTTTTTACACTTATACCTACACCAATCACATTGACTATTGTGACCACATCTACATCATCCTCTTCTCCTACATCTACCTCATCCTTTGAAGAGTTTTTGAAAGCACTCCAACTCATAATGACTTCAAATGATGTCCCTACTTCATCCACAAAATTATACACCCCCACATCAACCCAATCTACATCTTCTTTAGACCTCATCAAACACAAGTTACTCCCTCCACTAATATCAACCCCTACACCACAATCTTCAGACCCTCCAGTTGATATCATTTTCATCCCTACTAAGGGTTCCTCTTCATAATCAAAATCTAAGACCCTTAGGTGCTTCCTCAAAGGTCTCTTTCACATCCTCATAAAAAGATAGATATCATCGAACCTAAGACCAAGAAATACAATACCCATATCATCTATCTTATGACCACCCCCATCTCTCTAAGGTCCATCCCTTCATCCAAAACACCATAACCAACTAATCAACCCAAAAATTTAATCCAACCCTTCTCCAAAATTTGATCTTTCTTCTAGGACATCAACCATCACTAAATCTGAATCTAAGACATCTAAACCTCGAAACACTAAGACTCAACCTTCAACATCCAAGTCATCTCTCACATCCACATCTCAAACATCCACCTCTTCTTCTAAATCCAAACCTAAATCTAAGACTCCTATTACATATTATAAAAACAAAATTCCTCTCAACATTGTTTGAATCGTATGTGGAAGTCCTTCAACACTTGCTTCAAATGTTTTCCATCACACTTCCTCCTATCAAGGCATTTGATGCACATAGTAAGAAGCCATCATTATTTGACTCTAACCCCATTTAAACTTATCATCACACCCCTGGATATGAAAATAACATTATAAAGAACTTCAAACCATTTTCCACAACATTATTGAGGAGGATGACCTTATTCTTGAAAAAAATAAATCTCCTCCTTCCACCTCCTCATCCATGACCATTTCAACATCTACATCATCAATCCATCCACCAAAGTACACAAGTCCCCCATTCATCACAGAATTTTTCACCATCCCACCACCAAACGAAGATACTTCTAAGGATGGTCCCCCTTCTTCATCAATGTTGTTCAAATAGCTACTCTCTTTGTCCCACATGAATAAAAACCAATAGCCCAATCAAAATAAAGAGATTTGTTTTTGTTCCTCCTCTTAAGGATATTACCTCATCCACACCCCATCAAAACCTAAGGTTTTGTCACTCCTCTATTGATCCCACTAATATCCATCCCTATAATGATAAAAACGTAAGGTTTCTATCTTAGCTTCCCCTTGGACCTATTGAAAAATCATTTTCAAACAACTTCATCAAGCCCGATTAGGATGTTAATTTATGAGCCTAAATAAATCTCTCCAAACCATAGGCAGGATGTCATTGATGCCTTGAAATATATCCCAACATCTAGTGATGAGAATCATCCTTTGCATATCTTATATGATCACTTGTTGCTTCTACTTCCATCTCCTTTGACGATGTTGAGATCCTAGGAATTTTTCCGAGGACCATGACCTTCCCCTTTTCATCACAATTAGAATAAATGACACCTTCATTCGATGATCCATGATTGATAATGGAGCAAGTATCAACATTATTTCATCACATACCTTTGATCATCTCAAGATCCCTAACTCCATTATTGCCCAATCACCCACGGTCCTTTATGCATTTAATGATGTTATCACTCTTGCCACCTTGGGGATGGTTGTCCTTCCTATCTGTGTTGGTGAGAATATCCTCCATGAAGTATTCTATATCGTAGAAGGGGAGTTTCAATACAATGTCCTTCTTGGACAACCATGGATTTGTGTCATGTGTTATGTCCCTTCCACACTTCATCATTACATCAAATATGAGCACGAGGGAAAGATCTTAAATCTCCCCATTGATGCTCCTCCCTTCAAATCATGCAACATGACTTATCGACCCAATGATGTCCTCATTCCAAAAATTATTCATCTCAACCATCCACTAGTTCATCCATCTCTTCATCCAAGCTTCCCAATGATGATTCCTTAGACAAGGTCATGAATAACCTCATGTTGGGGAGTATCATCTTCTCATGATCAACATATTCCCCACACCTCATCACCTCAGTATACCTAAAAAAATCTCCAATGTATCAACCTAACATTGGGGATATCATTCCTTTTGGCCCACCTCATCTTCACACCAATCTCATCTATGGTGGTGTTGATTCTCCTTCTTCTCACATCAATGATCATCCTCACACTAGAACATATACTAGTAGTTTTGGCTTCCTATACAAACCATCCATCACTCATATGTATTTTCATTGTTTTGCATGGAAAGGATTTTTCATGGGATGTTATGAACATGGTGTACATGACCTTGTTATTGATCAATGTCAAAACCTCATGAAAAATTCATACTAGGTTATAAAGAGCAATTTATCAATCCCCTTACACCATCTATGATGCTTACGAACATGCCTTCTCCATCTTCTCCATCCCATGAGGTTATGGATATGGATGAAACCATTTCATATCCTATATCTTTTTTTAGTCTCCACAATTACATTGGGAACTGTCACTTATAAGAATGAGGTGAAACTAGGTCCCTTCCTCTTCACTTTCCGATATGGTTGAAGAAGACTCTTCTACCATTGACATTATCCATTTCACTGATGACAATTCCATTCTTTCCTACATGGGGGTAGAAGATTATTATCTTCAAAATTCCTTACCTCCTAACACATCCACTCTTCTAAATGATTTCACCATCGATATCAACATCAAGAATTGAAAAGAGCCTTGCATCCTCAAAGTGGTTGAATACCTTGATCCATAAGAGCTTTAGTATTTCATCACTTTTATTTCAAAACATAGCCAAGCCTTTGCATGGTCATACTATAACATGTCAAGCCTTGATCCTTACATCATAATCCATAATATCATCACCTTTCCCAATGTGAAGCTAGCTAAAAAAGTTTTCTGTATGCACCCTCAAAGTTCCCTCTTTGTCAAAGAGGATTCACAATTTCTTCTTTTAGCCAACTTCATCATTACTATTGATCATCCTAAATGGGTATCTAACATTGTACCCATCACTAAATCATCTGGAAAGCTTCACATTTACACTGATTTTTGAGATCTTAATCTTTCTTGTCCTAAATATGATTTTCCCCTTCCCAACATCGATCAACTTGTGGACCTTACCATTGGCCAAAAATGATTTTCTTATATGGATATATTGTTTGGTTACAATAAAATACTTCATCGCACCGAAATACCAACATAAGAATTCTTTCACCACTCCTTGGGGTACCTTTTTCTATCACATCATGCCTTTCAGTTTGAAAATCGTTGGAGCTACGCATCAACGCTATGCCATGACTTACATCTTTCATGATATCATCCATAAGACAATAGAGGACTATGTCAAAAATATTTTGGGTAAATCCAAACATCGACATGATTTTCTTTATGTACTTGAAATCCTATTTTATCTTCTCATTTATTTCTTCCTTCATCTTAATCCATCAAAGTGTGTGTTTGGAGTGTTAAGTGGAAATCTCCTTGGCTTCATTATATCCATCAGGGGTATTGAAGTTAACCCCACCAAAATCAATTCTATCCTTGAGATGCCTCCTCCTTCTAATATTAATAAACTTCATAGTCTCAAGCCTAAATTTAATCAATTTACCAATTCATCTCACAACTTTGATTATTGCCAACCCATCCATCATCTTCTTTCCAAAGACAAAGACTTCAATTGGGATGATAACTGCCAAAATATTTTTGATGATCTTAAGCATTATCTTCTATCCCCTCTAGTTCTTACACCTCCACATGAGGGGGATCCATTTTATATTATATGTCTCTGATATTTATCATGCCCTAAGGGCTATGTTGGTTCATTATAATAACAAGGCCATGAGAAGGTCATTTGATTACATCAGTGACACCCTTCATGATTATGAGACTCACTACACTCAATTTTAAAAGATGTGTAGCATTATTTTATTATCCAATTATATGCTTTTACATTATCTTCTCAATCAAAATACCTATGTCATTACTATATTTCATCTTCTCAAAAGGATGTGTTCTTAGCCTTATCACAATAATTGCATCCCTCGATGGCTCATACTCATGACTGAGTTTTACCTAGACTTCATCTCTCAAAATTCTATTAAGGGCTAAGCTATTTCATACCAATTAACTGAATCTCCTCTTCTGATACTCATCTTAGTCATGAGAAATTTTCAGATGAATCCATTAACAATTTCCACCATGAGTATTCTCCTCTTAGGATGACTCTCTTTTTGATGGCTCTAAGTGTCAACAAGGGGGAGGCATTGGCATCATTATCATTCCTCCTTGGGATACTCCTATCCCCATCACTCAAAATCTTGACTTTGAGTGCACAAACAATATGGTGGAGTATGAAGCCCTTATCTTAGGTCTTGAAACCGCTATCTTTTTGAGGGTTCAAATCCTTAACATCTATAAGAATTATAAGCTTAAATCAAACAAGTTATAGTGATTATCAATGTAAAAATGAAATTATTCATAAATATAAGGGTATTGTCATCCTCCTCCTTCAAAATTTTGATTCTTACACTATCAAAGACATCCCTCGATCATCCTAATTTTGTTGACATGATGGATTCTCTTGCATCTATCATCCCATGGACAACAAATGAATCCAAACTTTCTATTTTTATTCACTTTCATGATCAACCATCTCATGAGTTACCTCACATCAATCTTGTTTAATCCAACACATCAGATCTTTGGTACTCTCAAATATTTGATTATCTATCCAAATCCATCATTCCCTCTAGCCTATCTAATAATTGTAGGAGGTCATTTATTAAATAGGCTAACTCACTATGTCATCCTTGGTGGCATTCTTTATAAACATGGGTTTGACGGTATTCTTCTTCAATGCCTTAAATCCCATGAATCTACTCATGCTATCTAAGAGGTCCATGATGGCATTTGTGGTGGACACTTTAGTGGCTTATCTATCGTTAAGAATGTTCTTAATCTTGGCTATTATTGTCCTTCTCTCAATCAATCATGAATATTGCAAATATGTTAAGAAATGTGTCAAGTGTCAAAAACATTCTAATGTTTTCTACATTCCTAGCCAGGCCTTACACTGACTCAGGAGCTTTGGCCCTTCTCACAATGAGGCCTTGATCTCATTGGTACCATCAATCCTTGTTCTTCATAGTATCATCATTCTATCATCACTATGACTGAGTATTTCACCAAGTGGGTGGAAGAAATTCCACTCACCTCAACTAAAGCTAATCAAATCATTAACTTCATCTATCAACACATCATTTTCTCACTTTGGTGTCCCTCACAAAATCATCTATGGACAATAGAAAGTACTTCAAAAATAAATGTGTTAAGAATATTTGTGACTCATTCAATATCAATCTTAGCTTCTTATATCCTTAATATCCTCAAGATAATAGCCAAGAAAAAGAAACTAATAAAAATCTTTTAACATTCTTGTCAAGATTGTCGATAGATCAAGTCATAATTGGCATCTCCCTACCCCTTTCTCTCTTTGGGCTTATCAGACTAACATCCACACCTCTATGGTAACTATTCCCTTCTCTCTTGTGCATGGCTCAAGCCTTCCCTCCCCTCAAAGTTAAAATTCCATCGTTGCACATGTCTCGTGACTTCATTTCTTATGAATATTTTCACCAGAGAGTATCTAGAAAAACTCGAATTATTATACAAACACTACCTTCTTTCTCTTAAGAATCATCATGTTTATCAAGAGGGCATCAAGCATGCTTACAACAAGAACCTCAAAGAACATGAATTTAATGTTGGTTAACTTGTCCTTAAATAAAATCATAACATCATTACTCTAAAAAGGAGCCAACGTGGAAAGTCTTCCCTCAATTAGATTGGACCTTACATTAACCCACATAAGTATGGGTTGGGAGCCTATTGTTTGGCCTCCCTTAATGGTAAACCAGAAGTGGAACCCTTAACACATTATACTTGTGACCATTCTATTATTAGCATACCTACCAATGAGCACTTAATCATATCCTTAGATCATTCCTCCATCATTAGCCTCTTCCATATATCATTGTAATGATTTGGAATTATGTGGTCTAGTATCACCTTCCTATTCATGACCTTAAATATGGGCCCCACATATTTTGCATTTTCCTTATGGAGAGGTTCTCCCTTCTTGGTGAGAACTCCATGATCATTACATCCATCACCCTCTTGTATTATTATTGAAACCACACAATGGGTCCATATGTGTCACCTATACATATTCTCATCCCCTCCTAAGTGGTCAAGTTAGCTATACCTAGCTCTTCCCCATGTCAAAATCATGGATGCTTTATATCTCTTGAAATGTTTTAATTAACAAAAATAGACTGATCCTCAAAGGGCATACTTATCATATATAAAAAAAACCTAAAAAATAGACCACTCCCTTGAAGGATATATAATATATCAAGGAAAACTATCATTGCATATCTTATCATGACATCATAAAAAAATAATCTATTATATCATGGTAGTGAAGGATTCTTGCATTTATTAGTTTTGCAATTTTCCCTCCTCTAAGAGCTAGGGCATAGTCCTAGGAACAACCACCTATGGAGAACCCTCTTCCATGTACGTGCCGTTGCATCTAAAACCCCTTTTTGTGTTGAAATTAGGTTTATGAGCTCATTTCATCCATACTTCCCTCATGATCTTTGATATAACTAACTATCATTGGTTATGTGTTAACACATGTTTTGGTTCATGTGCATTGTGTTACCTGGATCCCTTTCTTGTTTACCTCCAATATAGTTGGAAGCATTTTTTCTCACATATCCCTTTATATGATGTAACATCATTCATACCCATAAGTCACAAATCATTTAGGTTACAATCTATTCTCATTTTCCACATCTATCATTTATCTCATCTAAAACATCTATATGTTATCTATCAAAAATCTCACATCTAATCATATGTTCTATCATCATCCATGTTTATCATCCATCGAATCTATCTCCAAATTACATTTTATTATAATCACATATCATCCATTAATCATATAATAATATATATACATTCACCATAATTATAAAATATAAAACCAACATATACTAATTGTCATACATAATCATACATAATCATGAACATAAATCAAATAGTAAAAAATTGTATAAATGATACATGCTTTAGAACATGATAAAATCACATGTATATATCATATTTCATCAAAATAAAGTACCCCAATGCATCATTGGCCTTTAAGGGTCATCTCTCGGAGATGATATATAATCAAAATTAGTAAATCTAATATCAAATAATCACAAGTATTTCCCTCTATGGCTAGGTACCTCTATCTATCTCTACGTAACATCTCCTCCGCCCTAGGCCTCCTCTCGATGTGGTGAACCATGCCTGGCTACACTCCCGATGGATCTTCTATAGCTACTCCTCTTCGTTGTAGGTAATCCTAATATCTCAATGTCTGTGGTAACTTGTGTACCACTATCTACTCATAATATCTAGCCTCTGCAAGTAGTTATCTATATCGATGCATGTATATAGTTCCAAGAGGTGCCATTTTTTATGTTGTTAGTAACACCACTCACTTACTTTGAGGATAGTATAGATACAATATCTCAAAATTGGTCTATATATTCCTCCCTCTTCCTGTTGTACCGATTCCTATCTTGGATGGTTGTGTCTCTCTCTTGATTCATTGCATCCCTCTCACGACATATTGTCTCAAGCTCCTTCCTCATAGTGTATCTCTCTAAGTGAGCCAAATATTACTTTGTGCATAGCTTCATCATCTCTGTAGACTCTCCTCGATCACCACCACTAGGAGCCACATCCTCTCAACCTTTATCTCCACATCCTTGTCATATCCTCTCTCAACTCACTCCTTAGCCATCTCAGCTACCCATGTAGTGGACATCTAATCTGCAAACCCAACTCCAAATCCTAAATCATCATTTTCATCCCATGGCTCATGTGCCTCCTCCAATGGATCAACTATTTCTAGACTATGAAAATCTCTATCTATATCCTCATGCTTATAGGAAATGGGCTCCTTGGACTGTCTTGGATGACACAAAAATGTCTCTCGGACTCTATCAAACGGTATGACCTTGATCATCATCTAGTTTTTAGCCCTATACCTATCACTTCCTCCTCATACTAGATATCTTTACATCTAATCTAGGCTATGTAGGGAAATATCAATATGGTTGCCATCTTATAGCTCTACATCAAGCTCTAGGAAACCTATCACTATACCAATCTGCATCTTTGACTCCTTTATCTCCATGATCTTGATCGAATCACTATTTAAAAAATCCAACTGTGAGCTCTATGTGATCCCCTGTGACCCATGAAGCCTAGTGGACTAATGAAAACTATGTTCTCATAATATTAGTAGTGAAGAAGAAGAATACATCCAGTCTTGTCCTCCTCTTTGATCTATACATCATCAACTCATGATACACCTCCACTAGCAATGTTTTGTCAAATGAAAAAATAGTTTGGTGATCCATAATATCTGTCAGAACCCCCTAGTGTCCATGGAAATATGGCTCCCCTAAGCCAAGAAGTGCATAACATGATATCACCATCATCACTAGGCATATCAATCAGCTTCATGGTACCCCACGCTTATATCTCATCTCATATGAAAAAGCACCTAGAGAAAATGTAATTTGTGGGGCATCATCTCTAAAACTTTGTGTTAGGACCTCCGAGTTGCTATCAACTGTAATAGGAACTATCTACTAACCTTGTATCGGAAATCGAGAATGTAATATACATCCTCTAGGGTGATCCTCATCTCACCTATCCTAAACAAAAATGTGCATGTGTGCACATCTCATCTCTCCACCAATGCGATCATCAAACCCACATATCATGGGATCCATGATAATATCTGAATCCACCCAATCCCACTACCGATAAGTGATCCCACTCAAAGGTCTACTACCCCTTAATACGATCATATAGTGTTGGGAATTTGTCTCTTAAGTACAAGGTATCTCGGGCTTGCAATCATCAATAAACCAAGTATATATCAGATTCCTCATCCAAAATTGAAAAAAAACATAAAATATCAAGCCTATCCATCCCATCCCCAATTGACGTTGACCTAGGTGGTTTGATGTGATTAGTCAAAGTTGATTCCTTTTAGGCTCGTTTGATGGTTTGAAATAGCCAGTCACCTTTGACCACCCCTAACGCCAATCCAAAAATTGGAAAAATGTAAAAAAAAAATAAAAATAAAACATAAAATCAAAAAAAAGAGTTGGGGACTTGTTACTCACCATCCTATGTGCCCTTTGGCACTTCCTGTAGATCTCTAGCCTCCATCTTTCTCAAAATATCAATCTACTTTTATATCTCATAAATGTTATCAATCATCACTTTGAGGTGTGAAAAAGAGCTTAGTCGGCCCGACTTGTGGGCTTATATAGCTATGACCATAGTTGTTTCCGACTCCTTTAGGTCACCAACGATTCTCCCTTGTTATTTTTGTCAACCCATACTATAATTTTTTATCATTCTTCTTCTTCTCCACATCATTATACCATCTTTACTTCAATTTTTTTATTTTTGGTGTATCACCCATTACACACTTTTTCCTATTATTTCCATCTTTTCTCATCACCATTTCTTATTTTATGAGTCATCCATTTTTGTGTATTTTTCTTGGGCACTACTTTATCATCCATATCTGATCTCAAGTCAAAAAAATTCGCCACATTTGTGTTCCCTCTCGGTGTACCATATCACACATATTTTATATTTCTTCATTAGGCCATTTTTTGTTCCTTTTATTGGGGCACCATTATTTCCATCCCCATCCTTTGCAAACCCATTCCTTTTTATCCATTCCTCATATACAAAGGATTTTAAATTATTCTCTCATTTGGTTGTGCATGATATTTATGTGTGCCTATGACCCGTTGTTCCCCAAAACTTGGATCCATTTTGGATTCCCTCCATTTTGTATTGATTTTCACCAACTCACAAGCCCATAGGAAATTTGTCGTCATCTTGCTAAAGACCGTGCCTTTGTTTCCTACCAAAGTGACTCTTAAAATCACCACCATGTTTTAATTTTTTTCTTGAATCCTTCTTTCTTGGGGCATATTGCCTCGTCTTTTCATTTCCCCATCCTTCTTTTCCCACCCACCCTTCTTCATCTATCTCTTTCAAACTCGTGATCAATCTTCCTTTGTGTCATCGATCCCTAGTTTTGAGGGGGTCTCATCATCAATCCTCCATCATCTCATCTCCCATATCTCATCATTTTTGTCACATGGCTTTCTTGCACAAACCACTTGACAAAAAAAACACAAATGTAGACACCAAACATTGGTATCACTACCATTTTCATCCTGCGTTCATTTCTTTTCACAATGGTCACTTATCTAGACCATTCATTTTAATTAATATTTTATTTATATTCTCATCCTTCCCACCTATTATCCTATTTATTTTAAATTATCATTATTTATCCCCTAATCCTCATCTAATTATCTAATCAACTTCTAATTCTCCTCCTATGTGGTTTATCATCCCTAAACTACCTAGTTTCTCATCCATAGGCTCCTGTTATCCTTTATTTACTCCATTTAATCCCTCACATACCCATTTCATCTCTTTATGTAACCCTAACCCACTTAATCCTCATAAAACCTAATCCTTCTTTTAATGGGCATGATGCCTTGAGCTAAGTATCCTCCCACCATCCAAATGGATGAGTTCCCCATAATTGGTGATGACCCACCAAGGTCACCATCGACCATATAAATCTACCCATATCCATCCTTCTAAAAGGATGCAAAAATAATATTTTTTTGCGAATCGCAATCTTATCTTCGTTCTTGAGTTTCTATGAAGTTGTTTAAGTATTATTCGAGTCCCTTAAATATTTATTACATCATTTGTGGAGACTTTAGGAGATCATATTTTCATTGTGTTGGTTTATTCCATTGTTTCATTATTATTATTACTATTATTAGCTAGTAACATTCTATAATTCCAACTACCATCAAAATCCCCAGATCCATCCTTCCATTTTATCCATCTTGTGTACAAGTTTTCAATCCATCCCATCCATTTACGGTCACACCTAGGTCACCCAAGGTCACTATCGACCCTTTTAGGTCATCATTGACCTTAATCCTATTCCATCACCTATTTAGCCACCCATATCAATAAAATTCTATTATTTTATTTTCACACCATTCCCAGTCACCACCATCAACCCGATCTATATTTCCATCCTACCTCCTTAGATCACCCTTTTCCTACTTCCTTTCTAATTATATTTTTTAGATATTCTCTATAGATTACCATCAATTTCTACATGACTTAATAATCTTGAGATTTTTATAAATATCTTATCAAATCTACATTTTTTTGGTTGTTTTTTAAATCATTTTCTTTAGTCACCATTGACCTGGACCTAACTAGGTATATGTAGCTTGGGTCACTATTGACCCAACTAGGTATATTTCATTTTGTGTTAATATAGATCACATTTGCACTTTCCTTTTTTCTAGAATTTCAATTTTTGTTTAGTTTAGATTCTTCACGTTATTCGGTTCTTTACCATTTATCTTATTTTATGTCATCAATATGGGGGTTGACATCTACATAAGGAAGTTCATGCTTTTTGGAAATGATTTTTTTGAGAAACCCCCTCATCTACCATCCAATCCATTTTATTTCTAGTTATCTTTGTTGTACAGATCCATCAAGTTTGCAACAAGGAGTCTACTTTATGTCCATCTATTATCATCATCATCTTATCCCAAGGTACCTTAAACCTTGTATGTTTTGAGTTTCTTGATTTTCTTTAGTATCTAGTTCACTAAACTAAATAGGAAATAGAATTTTTCATCCAACGGTATGTCTCAAATCATCGCCAACATTTTCACCATATCCTTCACAAATAAATTCACTTCAAATGGGATTTCAATTGTTAAAATGCCTTCAAAAAACACAAACATTATCTTCTATCACCACAAGTGTTCACCCCTCCACACAATGGAGAACCTTTCTATCTTTACATCTCCGACACTAATCATACTCTTGCTTCCATGTTGGCTCATCTCAATGAGAAGGGTAGGGATCATACCATCTATTACATTATCTGCACTCTCCATGACTACGAAACACGCTACATTGAATTTGAAATGTTGTGTTGTGCTATTTTCTTTGCCACTTATAAACTTCACCACTATCATCTTAATCATAAAACCTATTTTGTCACTAGTTTCAATCCTATAAAAACAATGCATTTTAAGACTTATCGAGTCACTGGATCACTCGAGGGATCATTCTCATGACTAATTTTTACTTAGAGTTAATCTCTCAAAATAAACTAAGGGTCACACTATCGCGATCAACTTTTGAAGCCCCTCTTCTAACAATCAACTTCCGCACAAATAATTTCTTGATGTATCTATCCACACAATCGATCATGAATACTCTCCCCTAAAAATTGTAGTCTTCTTTGATGGATCTAAGTTTCACCAAAGGGGAGGTGGTTGAGTCATCATCATTCCTCCTTAGGAAACTCCTATCCCCATGGCTTAGAATATTAACTTTAGGTGCACTAACAACATTATTGAGTATTAATCCCTCATCTTGGGCCTTCGAATGTTATCATGCTCAATTTTCAAATCCTCGATATATATGGTTCTTCTCAGCTTATCATCAATCAAATTAAGGGAATATATTAGTGAAAAATAAAGTCCTTCAGAAATACAAGGACATCATCAAATTTCACCTTGAATTTTTGATAAATATACCATCCAAACCTTTCCTCACTCATCTAATTTCTTCAAAGACACTATGACATCTCTCACATCCCTCATCCCTTGGATAACCTAAGAATCAATCCTCTTTGTTGTTGTTCATTGTATCGATAAACCATATCATATTAATGAGCTTCATCACATCAATATCATCAAAACTAATCAATATGATCTCTAGTAAAATTAGATCTTAGACTATTTATCTCAATCCAAAATTCCCTCCGACCTATCCAAAAATGGTAGGAGGTCATTTCTTCATTGTGCTAAGTGCTATGTCATCCTTGGTAGCATCATTTAAAAATGTGGTTTGATGGCATCCTATTATGATACCTTAAATCTCATGGATATGTGTGTGTTATCCAAGAAGTCCATGACAACATTTGTGGTGGAAATTTTAGTGGTTTGGTTATCACCAAACATGTTCTTTAGATGGGTTACTATTATCCAAACCTCAATCAATATTATTGTGACTATGTCAAAAAGTGAGTTAAATACCAAAAACATTGTAATATCATCTGTATTCATAGCCGGACCTTATAACTTGTCATATTTTATAACCTTAGACCAATAGTCTAATCCCATGTGTCGTCACCTATCACCTAGCGAGTTCTAGGCGATCACCGAGGGCATGCGCGTGCATCAAGTCTCTCCTTTATGTGAGTCTTATGAGAATGCATCATCTTATAATAGATATTCAAATGGAAATGAGTAGAAATAACCATGCCATATTCTAGAATGAGTTGTTATCTTATTGCATCCAGAAAAGATAAATAACAAACAACATAAGGAAATGGTTCATACAGAAAGGAAATGCACAAGTATTATGCTCCTGAACACATATATGATTTATAATAGAGTTTTATATTCATCTTAATAGGTTCAATAACCACATTACAATCCCTTGAGGTCATGAAATACCCTTATATAACTATGTAGAGTCGAATCATGCATTATAACTACATTATGCTCACCATATTGTAAAAACAAAAAGAATGCAAACCCATCCCTCTAGGTTTGCCCTTATTTACAGAGCTCTCCTAATCCCTAACCCATAACATCCTTCATTTTTATTTCTATAGGGCTTCTCCTCTCCTTTCTCTCCTTCACATTCTCCACACACTCTCTATACCATTTACTATATCACTGAGATCTCTCTCTCTTTCTTCTATTGGGTGCTTATATTTATAACCTCAGAATCCATTGCCATGCCTTTTAGAAATTACAGATCAGTCACCAAGTGTCAAAGTGGTCCTCCATGTGAGCATGCCTTATGATATCGAGATTTCTACTTCTTTTAATGATGTCTTATGGAACCTTCCATCGCATGCCTATAATATTCCATTTTTGATCCCACAGTAGCTAGGCTAGCACCTTATCCACAAGGGTCGTGATTTTCTCATGTGCTACCCGGGATGTCGAATGGATAAATACAAAACATAATCTGCCTTGTGCATGTGCCATATGTTATGTAAAACCCTATCAAAACCCTTCTTAAAATCGGTCCCGCATGCCCACTCACCTTCTAATACCTAGATGATATTTTGGGGCCCAACATCACCCCACACTACACCTATTCTCTATCCTCGAAACAATCTTCAATAAAGAAATAATGAATGGTGAATCCTTATAAATGGTTGTAATGGAAGCATAAAGGAATGAAGAAATTTGGAAAATAATCAAAGAATGGGGAACTTTATTTCTAGAGGAGAGAGGAAATCCTTCCCTAATTCTGCTTCTAACTTTCCCCAAGTGTCTACCTTATTTCGAGCTTCACGACAGAGGTCACCCACTAGGGCACTCACTTCTTAAAAACTCAGTTCCTCCCCCTTAGTGCTCATTATCTCCACAATATCCTCCATATGCTTGGACAAATCCTCAAATGCATCCATCCTTTGAGTGATTTTGGGTACAATTATTTTAGCGAGTTCTTGATTAAGCCCCGCAAGGTCTCAATTGCTCGGCCTTGTTTCCCTTGTTCTTTTCTTAGAACTCCTTGAGTTATATTTCATGGGTGGCAACTAATATACTTTCCACTCTATCCCTATCTGTGCAATTATCATAGGAAGATTCAACAACTTGTGTGATGCCTTTTACATTGGTGAGGATCTTGTTGTACTGAGAAACAATTTCCAAAACCTTCCTCTTATTTTTTTTTCTTGGCATGCTAACGCCTCTTCTATGGATTCTAAGGAAAGTGACCACCTCTCCATGGTGATTATGAGGGTCAATTCCTCTAGGAACTATAAGGATGATCTATACTTTTACATGGGTGGTGTTAAGTCTAGATGCTTTAAGACAATGGCATTCATGATCATCTCTATCTTCTTGTATGTCTGACACACTCTTTCCTTCTCATCATTTAAATCATGCCTTAGCTAAGCGCTGATTAGTTCCTCCTACTTTAGGTCCTTACTTTTCTCAAGGATCTCTTCATCCCTTTTCTCCAGCTCTGCCTCTAGGAACTTCACCCTATAATTTCTTCTAAAGATCCCTGGATTTTATTGAGCACGTTGCATATTTTCTAATCCAATAATCATTGAAAATTCACCAAGGGGTTTATCCCTTTTGTTTCGGAACTTTCATCAATGCTCCTTGGCTTACCTCAAATTTAGGCTCATCAATGTGGGACTCAAATTTCCATGATATCATTTTCCTTGTCTGAGGGTATGAACCTTCCTCATCAAATGAAATCATGGCTAAGATCTATTTTGTTGGCATGATGCTCTAGAAACGTGCATGCAACACCTTGTTCAGATCATCGATGTAGCCCATTCCTTGAACCCGTCTTTGCTTCTATGCTCTTTTTCACTATACATGTGGCATTTTGAAAGCTTACACCAAATTGGGATCTCCCCATGTTTCCATATTCCTTACCTATGATCTCCTCCTCCGCTTCCTTTGGTACCTCACCCACACTATGTTCTACCTCTTGTTCCATAAGATTATTGATACTTCCCACCACTTATCTATTCGCTACCTCTTCTATCTATTCCGTGTGAAGCTTGGGGTTGTTTTATCTTTTGTATTTTCTTCCCCACCTACCCCCTTGCCTTGGGAATCAATTTATTCTTTATCCTTCTCCTCATCCCCTTTGTTATACTTCTCATCCCATTCTTCCTGAGAATCATGTATCTCATAGACTTGATGGTCTTCACCTTCTTCTAGCTCATCATCATCATCCTTATCGCTGATGTAGGCATCTAGATTCTTCATCTCTTCTGAATCTACCTCATTAGTCACCTTCTGCTTCTTCCTTACTAGGGGTTCCAAAGTACAGAGATTCTTCCTTTTCCTTCTCTTTGACAGGTGATGTCTTCCTTGGTGATTCCTCCTAGGTGAGGGGATCTTCGTGCTCTGGCACCTCTTCTTCTGGGGTCTTTTCCTTGACTAGATATTTCTTCCTCCACATGTAAGTAATAGTCTTATCACACTTGCTTCGGGACGCACTCACTACTGCTTGTGTGGTTTGAACACTTGGTGCCTTTTGCACCTCTTCTCTTTCTCTCTTCCTAGGTGTGGCCTTATTCCTTCTGTAGGGTCTTCAAGGATGGAGACATCATTCTCCAAGTAAGCACCTTTTTCAAATTTTGGCCTTATACATAGATACACCCTTGTTGTGGTCCTTCCTGTAATCAACAACATTAAAGGCTTCATCATCTATATCTCGTGGGAGACATATCTCTCCATGTACGTGTGTTTCTTTGGGTAGGTGAGCTTTTGACACAGATCAAAGTGGACTATATCTAGCTCACTAAGGTCGAACCTTAGTCACTTGGATTATTTAAATTGATTAACTTTGGCTTGGAAGTATTATGTGGTGAAGGATAAGGGTAGCTTTCACCATGGACTCGTATTTTCATCTGTCAATATAAATATACCAATGCAAAATTGTTGGTATATAAAAATTATACCTCTCTATTCACAAGTGTCGAAAAATACTCTGTATCCTCCAATCAGCCCCAAAAATGTCACACATTCTCTTATATAGCTTCTCCAAGTGCACCTTGTTACTAGTCATCATGGTTTCACAAGTATATTTCGCAAACCTTTTTTTAGGAAAGGGATCCTCTTCTAGATACTCCCAAACAAACTTGTCTACCCCATTAGGCACTCCAATCTTTCAAAATACAATGGTGAGGAAGACATTACAAAAAAGTATCTTCTCTCCCTCCTGCACACTACTTATAATCTCATCCTCAATGAAAGTGGACAAGTTATAGATGGTTCCTTATTATATATTCTGGCATACATTTAGCCATGCCTTTTTACTTGTGTCCATCTTTCCTGATCATTGAGTTTAGTGACCAAGAACATGGGCATCCTCATAACTAGTTTTGTAATCTTAGTGATTTCAAAGTATCGCGACCCTTTATTGTAGTCATACATGGATACAGTCTCCTTGATATCCTCCTTGTCACTCAAATCATCATCTATGTTATCTCCTTCACAAATGAGGCCTGTGAACTTGGATATCAGTTGTGGTGTGATGCGCATCTTGCGCCCTATGAAATAAAAATGATCCTCATGTATGTGTGAGATCAACCACTCTAAAGGTGCTCAAGCCTGCTAAATTATGGCAACTCATATAGTTGCAATAATCCAACCTTCTCTAATTTGAACTTTACCTCATCGTTATAAATGGGCATTCCATCTGGTGTCCTATTGTTAGTTGGTCGGACCAACTCCAGTGCCATTTCCTTCTCCATTGTGCTCATGTGATGGTTATAATCACTTACGGCCATATTTTGTAAGTGTGACTCCCACTCTTTTCCTAGCAATACCCCATCTAGGTATTGCATTTCCGTGTACCATTCTTCGTTGGTGCTCGTGATGATAGTGATTTTCTTTCCCTTGCCCTTGCCCTTTGTTTTCTTTGGTGAAATGGTTGGTTTCTTGGGTGCCATATTTTCTAGTCGATTGATCTTAAATACTCCTTCCTCTTGCTCTGCTATGCTACTCTATGTGCATGTGTTGTTTTTAAACTAATGCTAATATAAGAAAATACTAACACCTAGATAACGTTAATTAGAAAAAATTAAACAACATACTAGGCACCATCAAGATAAAAATTAAACAAGGGTTAGATGCTAACATTCATCATATACAAAAACTTTGAAACTAACAATGTTTAAGCATCTAAATCCTCTATTTCCTAATAACAAATAAATCAATGGACCTAAATAGGCTCCATGGAAATAAAAAATGGTTGTCTTTAGTGTTCCAAGAACCTAGGAATGATGGATTGTCAAAGTTGGGGACCCTTTTGACACCTCCCATATGACCTAAGCACTTAGGAAAGAGGCTTAACTCTCCAAGATGATGAACCCTCAAGAAAAAAAGGCAAGTTCTTAGTCTATTTTGCTATATGATTTGCATTTGCTTTCTCAAGAAGTTTAGGTGTAGGTATAAAGGTAGAAGGAGGGCTCCTTATATAGCCCCATGGATAAAGGAAACACTTCATCCCTTTGTATGTGGGATAAAGGTAAAACATGATTAGGAATGGATAAGGTTACTTTATAAAAGGTAACCTTACTTTATAATTTATGCTTAGCAAGTAACCTTACTTTAGAAGGGTTTAATTTATGCTTAGCAAGTCATGGGAGTTTGGGGTGTTTTAATTAATCAAAGGTGATTAATTAATAGGTAGATGTAATCTTATAGAAGCTAATTAGAGAAATATTAGTACGATTTAAGCTATTAGAAGGGGATTAAATCAATTAAATATTTATTTATTGATTAAATGGAAGGAAAGCTAATTAATTAATAATAATTAATTATTCTAGATAAAAGGGGTGATTGATTAATGAAAGGCCATTAATTAGGTTGTTTGTTGGATAGGTGACTTAATTAATTAGCGTATTGTAATTAATTAAGAGAGAATATGAGTGTTATTGACAATATGTTGTCAATTTGTGAGGAAGGAGATAATTAGCGCAATTTAAGTATTTAAATTGCTCGGGCATAATTATGGGTGTCTACATTTGTCCCTTTTTGGGGTGGTGTAAGTGATGCTACTTCTAATATAGTAGATGAAAGAAATTTTAAAGGGATAGAAGAAAAATTAGTAGGAAGGAGAGATGCCCCCTCTAGTGTCAATAAGGTAATATAAGAGCTCGATCGACTATCGAAAAAGGTGAAAGATAGATAGAAGAATGGGAAGGGGTGGGATGCCTGGTAAGATGGAAGATTAGGGGTGAGAGGAAAGTGACACAAAAAATATGGAGGAGTAGAGAGAAGAGTTTAGCCTCTAGCTATCGTGTATATTGGAACAAATTATAATGTCATCATATTGCCATAAGAGCTATGTCATTGGTCCTTATGAAAATATAAGCATATAAAAAGATAGAATGACATGAAAAGCCATACTACAAACAATTTTCCATTGCTGAAAATACCAAATTCACGTAACATACAACAATGCAATGCAATACGAGAAGGAAACAAGCTCATTTAACAGGAAAACAAGTACAAACACACATATCCAACCCAACAATGGTCAATATAGTTGTACAAATGTTTTGTTATCAAGTTGAAGATATCCAAATGTTCATGATTGACAAAAAGGGTTAAAAATGATGCCCGAGAAAGGATACATGCAAGGGGAAATGACAATGGACATTGGGTCCAAGTAAAAAGTGTTGTGCACAACGAAACAATAGTAGGCAACAAACGTACCCAGTACGCATAAAGAAAGCATCTAACTTTGTGAATAGTTGTCAATCCAGGTGATTCGTGAGTCATATTAATCAGGGAAGATGTGAAATAAACTAGTAGGATATGGAGAAAATACCATGCGCAAGACACAAGTTTCAACCGTAATAAGCAAGTTACTAATTTTGTAGGTTTTTTACTTTTTAGGATTTTGTGAAAAAAAATTCCCTATTTTTTTTTTTTATATATATATATATATATATATATATATATTTTCTATTTTCCAAAATGTGGTGGGAAGTAGAAGAAAATAGAAGGAAATAGAAAAAGGGGCCTAGGTGCAAACAGAAAGTGCCCTAGGTGGAAGAAAGAAGAAACATATGACAAATAATGTCCTTGTTTTAGTGAAAAATTAATAAAATAATTATTTTTGAAAAATAATTCTTTACGAGAGTGTGGATAAGAAGAAAAATCACCTAGGAGAAATAAAATTTTCCCTAAGGGGAAGAAAGGGGTATTGGACAAGAATAAATGCCCCAATACGGTGAAAAATAAGAGAAAATAATTATACCACAAAGTGAATAGAGAGGAGAAAACAACGGTCAAAATGAGCCTCCAAGCCCTCTCAACGATGAAAAATAGCTTGATATACCCCACCTGGGGGGGTAAATCACCACGACCAGTTCATTTTTTACCAACCACTATTTGATTTTTTACCATGAGGATCGATCGTGACAAGGATGATGGTGATTACAGACTGATTGAGGTGAGAGAAGATGTTGTCTCGAGGGTACTAGTGGCATGATGGCAATAACCCCTTCATGAGTATCTAAAATTTTCCCATCAATTTTTGTCATTAATGCCTAAAATTAGCAATTAGGGCTAGGGAGTCATGTCGGCACACACTGTGCACATGACGCAGTGTCAAATTGGGAGCGTAGGCATCTCTTTCGGGGAGTGGGCATCCGAAAGCTCACGCGTGCAAGTGCAGCAAAACTTCACACACCCATGTGTACGCACACACACTACACATGTGCATGCACACGTAGACACTAGAAAGGGGGCACACACACAAAAAGAAGGGTGCACACTGGGGTACATGCACGCAAGCGTGGGTATAAAATGATGGTACAAGTGCAAATGTGTGGCGCACATGCTCAAAAGGGCATGCAGTGCCTCGAATGATGGTGCATGTGCCAAAAGGGAGATGTACATGCCCAAAAGGGCACACAGCATCCAGTCGGTGAAGGATAGATAGAAAAATGCCAAAAGATGACACTTTAGAAGAAAATTGTAGAATTTTTTTGGGTTAACCCTAAAATGATAGTTTCTTAGAAGAAATGTCAAGAACTAATGAGTGGATTGAATTTTGCAAAGACAACTACTAGTGCTACTGAGACATGAGAGTGCACTCCCAGATTGTAGAGTTAGAGGGTAGCATACGTCGGCGAGACCGACGGGCCATTTCCATACTTCTCAAGGTGGTGGGGCTAGGCCCCGTGTCTCGGATGCCCTCTATCACCTTGGACCATGGTTTACTGACTGTGCTAGCCGAGCGATGGCATAGTGAGAGTCAGTGTTTTAGATTACCTATTGGGGAGATGACCATGACCCTAGAGGATGTGTGGCAACTTCTCCATGTGCCGATCATCGGCACTTTGATTGAGTATAGCTCGGATGTAGGGCTGATTAGGGCAACTTGTAGTGACCTCTTTGACATAGATGACATACCACATGATGGTATGACCATTTCTTTACACGAGTGCATTTCTTAACCGACACTACATCGATGGCCTCTTTACATCATGTCACTTATCAGTGGGTTTTTTCTCACTGATAAGACAGGGACATCCTTCCCAAGAGGGTTACTACCATTAATACACAACATTTTTAGTGGTGAGTGATATTGTTGGGGGCAGTGTAAATTGGCCCACTTATACTAGGATCTACATTTGATTACTTACCATGGTCAAAAGACCCGGGGCCAACTTCATTGTTACAGATCTGGTCATGGGACCACATTACAATCAGAATCCCTATGGGCACTTTGCATGTTCGAGATCCAGAGGAGCCATCTTACATGGCATGGGTATCAGTAGGTGGAAATGTACAAGGCCACCTAGGTAGTCTATATAGATACCGATGAGATTTTGATGAGCTTCCAAAGATAGACATCATATGGAGACCTTATAGACATATCTAGTGGCTAGAGGATGCCATAGAGCTTAGTGTGTGCTTAGTAGAGCACTTTATCCTTGGGAGTCGCAGCTATATCATAGAGCTGTATAGAGTTGACAGGTGTCAGTAGCAACTTGGCATAGTACAGGGGGTTCCGTGAGCACGATATATAGTATGCCTACAGAGAATCAAAGAGGCATACTATGTGGCCTCAAATACCAATGGCCTAAGCCAGGTGAGTTTTCATAGGTTGTCCCACAAGCATGGAACCTAGCCCGACAAAGTTAGGGACCTAGGTATGACACAGATTATTTGACACAGTACGCCACTATCTTACCCCGACATCTCACTATCCCAAAGGAGGCCTGGGTAGTAGGTGCTCGACCGCCCATAGAGATTTGGCATGGTTCTGAGTGGAGAGAGAGAGAGTAACAAGTCTTGATCCAGAGGATCCCTTTGATGGGGTACCACATGATGCACTGTGGTACCACCAGTGCACAGGATTGAGGCCACAGAGTCCAGGATAGGTACCAACACAGGTTCCGAGAGATAGGGTCCTTGAGTAGGGACAGTCATCTAGAGAACCACAAGGACCAGCCTCAATGGCATAGATAACCACTTTACAAAGAATGAACAGTTACAGTAGGCCCTAGCTGAGAGAAACACAGCTAGAGTAGAGAGAGATGAGGCCCGAGGATGGTGTGTGACAGCAATAACCAAGTGAGATAAGGCTTGGACCTAGATTGTGACGTTATTATTAGAGTGAGATTAGGCTCAGGCTCGAATGTCCTAGGACGTTATAGTGATGTGATCTTCCAATGATTAGACATATGGCCTCTCAGATGGCCCAGGTGATAGGCTTACACCAGAAGACACAGGATTAGCTACAACATGTGATATTAGAGCAAGATTGGCTTAGGATAGAGCGTGTAGTGGGCCAAGATGAGCTGGCCCGAGATACACTGTGAGATATAGCATCCTACCGATGCACGAGAGGGTACAATGGTGACTACCTAGACTCATAGAGATTTGGCGACAGTAGAGGGCAGAGCCTCATATTACAGGTCTTTATACTTTGAGGTAGTGCCTTCGAGTGACGAACATCATCCTATAGTCAACAAATCCAAGAGAGGGACTAGATCAAAGAGGCCTCAAGCCTTAGTGGAGCAGCTATGACCAGAGAGAGCCGGTGATGCTCATGTCATGCGACCTTTGTAGGACATGCCAGCTACTCCTTCAGAGGTCTTGAGTCAGCCTTGATGTTTTGTACTTCTACATACGCCTCTTGATGAAGGCTATTCTTCCTTGATATATGTACCATTCTTTTGTATGCCTCAGATGAAGGATTTTATTTTGTTATAGATGTATCACTTTTGTACACCTTAGATGAAGGAATTTTTGATATAGAGCATTTTTTGATACATGCCTCTAATGAAGGTTTCTTTATTCAGTGATTTGATGTAGCATTTTATTATATGCCTCATATGAAAGAATTTTTGATTTCTTTGTCATGATGTATACCCCTTTTTGATAGAGATATACTACTCGTGTATGATTCAGACATTTTTGATAGGACATATATGTATATGAGGTGGACCTTTGTTTATTGTTTCACATGGATGGATGTTTTATGTTCATGATGCATTTTGATTTGATTTGACATGTATATGTATCAAGATTGTGTTGATTTATCACATGTGTTTTTGATTTCTAGATGGTGTGATCTTGTAGAATATATCAAATGTTTTTGTTTATGTGATGCGCCATACTTAGTAGATGGGATGATATGATGATAAGGGTATGGGGGATAGATTTTGATATTTTTGATCCCTCATGCCCCCATTTGATGATACGATATACGATGATTAGCTTAGCATTCATGTATGATGTATACTTAGATTTTTCTTGATATATGATGTATAGATGATGTTAGATGTGATGATACTAATGGAAATGTGATGATGTGATAATAAAACATTGCACATGCAATAAACATAATCAAATGCTAACAATGAACACAATGAATTAACATAATAATGCACCATGATTCACCAACATGCAAACACATACCTCAATATGCACAAGCAAGAATAAATCTAATATAAGCAAGAAAAGATGAATTCTAAAAAATTATGCCCAAACAACACAAACACAAAAACATGAAACAACTATACAAGCAACAAGCAAAGCAAGAAACAAGACAATGCAAGTAAATGTAAGCAAATGTTTTTGTAAATGTTGTTTTACATGCAACAATTTTCTATTGTTTTTTATTTATGTGAAACAATTTTCTATTGTTTTTTATTTATGTGAAACAATGTTCTATTATTTTTGGTTTATGTGAAATAATTTTTCTATTCCTTTTGTGTTGTTTTCTAACGGTTTTCTAGAGTTATGCACTGGTAACCAAGAAAGTGTGGATGCCCCCAGTGTTAGATGGGGAATGTACAAGGGAAGAGGCCACACACTTATGAACAAAAAGGTGAATTCATTCAATTGTCCCTAGCATAAGATAGGAAATAACGAAAGACCATGTCCCCCATAGATGAATAAAAGAAGACAAAGCTAGATCAAGGCTTGACAAGATTGGGCTCACAGGGAATCTTGAAGGCAGAACTAGGGCTAGGCTAAGTAAAAGTACCCTCCAGATGTAAGATGCTTGTGAACAACGGATCCTCCCAAGGTGAACGTAAACCATTTTTCACCCCGGGACTTATACAAAGTGCTACAATTGTGTGGTTTTCACTTGTGGATGACCTGTTTTCTCTTTTTTTCCGATTTTTCTTTTTATTATTTTACCATGTTTTTTTTTTTTTCTTTTCTCGATTTTTGCCATGTTTAGGCATAGAACCACTTAAGATGCATGGCATTCATGGGTTGATGGATCTCATCACCATTGGGGTGAGAAAGTTTGTATGCCCCCGTGTCATACTTGGCCACAATAACATAGGGCCCTAACCAATGTGGTTCAAACTTCCTTTCTTTCTCGTTCCGCTCTTGTGTTGAACCGATTCTCCTTCATGACTAAATCACCAACCTCAAACCTGGTGAGGTATGATTATCTTGTTGTAGTTCTTGGAGACTTTGTTCTAATACACTCGAGGTGATTAAGAGCGTGGATTTGCTTCGTCTCAGGAGCTCTAATTAAGCTAGTCTTGCTACCCGGTAATCCTCATCTTTATCTAGATAGTCCCTAAGAGAGATTCTCAGGGAAGGAAGTTCAATTTCTAGTAGGATGACGGATTCTGTCCCAAATACTAGAGAATATTGTGTTGCACTCGTAGGAGTGTGAATGGAGGTTCTATAAGCCAAAAGAGTGGGTGGATTTGCAAGTGCCAATTACAACCGGTTTTGCTGACCATCTTCTCCATTATTCTCACCAAAGTCTTGTACAAAATAATTTACACAAACAATACAAGTAAACTCTCAAATTTCAATTTATCTTTATAACTTATACATTTACAAGACATATGCATTTAGGTACACTACATAACAACCATCTTCATTATGAAAGAATACTATTTTTATTATTTGTTACAATCTCAAGAACGAATAAGAATTCTTCACAAGGAATCAAAGTTAATTCAGCCAATGTATCATATAATTTTTGCCTTCTTTTATCATTTACAAAGTCCATATGCAAAAATTTCTAGCACTGGTCGATTCTAATGAATCGAGCATGATAACACTAAGCCTTAAAATGAGGTGCATTCCAATAATTGTTCCATTAAAACAACTCGCTTTAATGAGACAATTATAACATCAAAAATATTAATATAAGTAATAGCAAATGGAAAAGAACTACATTTAACCAATTGAATTTACTTCCAAGAGAAGAACGGAATATAATCCACTATATCCGCCTTACAAAAATTAATGTTTAATTGATCCTATCAATTATCCTTAAGAAAAAAAAGATCATATCACCTCATTGATTCCAATTCTATCATAATAGAATACAACATTTATTTTTTATTTAAGCCAAAAGAAGGGCTTACAACATGGTTCTCATTAGGATGATTCCTCTAACTCATAAGCAAAAGAAGAAGAAGAAGCATTACAAACTATGCCCAAACAAAATACATCTAAAAAACTGAAACAGATTCATAACATGAATTAACGGTTTCATTTAAAGGACAACTACCTTAAAATTTAACATTTAAGATATTCATCAGAACATAATCCCATTTCAATCCGAGAAGGAATAGAGAATCAAACAGTCTACCTGTAAGTCTAAATCTACTTCCACGTGTTAGAAGTTAACATTTAAAGATCTAAACCCAATGTTCACAAATCAAAGTAGACTCATACAGGAGTTAGTCTCTACTCGAGTCCATCCGAGCAAGATCCATAAAAAGACAGAGTGCAAGAGACAAAACTTACCCATCTCAAACCAAACAAAGCAAAGTCTTGTCAAACAAACAATTTGCCAAACAATTTTACATTTTTGTTCAATAAAACCAAATCATCTAATCTCTTCCTACATCATTTCAACAAATTATTTGAACAAGGAATACAAAACAACTCATAAAGAAATCTCCATTTCATAAAGAATTAAAATAGAAAATCTCTAACTCTCCCATCCAAGAAGAAATCCCAACAAGTTGAGAAAATGGAAAAAATGCAAAAAATAAGGTTGCAGGACTGTTTTAAAGCATTTCGGGTCTGAAGGGTTCGGGTCGTACTGAGGTTCATCATACCAAGCTTGGGGCCAAAAAAGCAAGAAAATCGGCTAAGTCAGACATTTTTGTCCCAGGTGGTCCGCGGGATAGTTGGGACGTTGGGGACGAGGGGGAATGAAAGCCAAATGAATCCGGTTGAAACAAAGAAAAATCACCTAAGTTTTTGTTTCGCGGTTTGGGACAGCTGGGACAAAAGTACGTGTGGGACGCGAATCGGCCGATTTTCCGAAAGACAGTCCATTTTGGGCAGTTCGGAGATATTCGTCCTGGGACAGCCGGGACAAAAGTATGTGGGACGGAATCACCGGGATTTGCCAAAAGACACCATTTCGGGAGGGAGATATTTGTCTGGGGACATGAAAAGGTGAAAAAGTATGCGAGGGATGCGTGAGACGTGAAAAGGAAAAAGCCACAAGCAGGGACAAGGAAGCCCGAATCGGCCGATGTGGGAGAATGTGTCCCAGAAGTGGGGGAAAGAGAAGGACTTAGAAAATTTTCCAAGTTTCACCAAAGTTTTCAAAGGTAAAAGTTTTATCTCACGCCCCCGCCATCGAATGGAATCTTGACACATGTCATCCAAGTGGTGAGAGCATGGGGGAAATGGGAAATTTTCCCAAAGTGAAAAATGCCAAATTTTGAAGGGCAAAGTGCGCCCCTCAGGCCCGAGCCAATAAAATAGTGCCACGTGTCCAAGTGGCAAAAATTTTTAAGGAAGGGCCCGAAAGAAATTTTCAAAGGATGAGCCCACAGATGAATCAGAGCCTGACACATGTGTCATCCAAGTGGTGGAGCATGGGGAAAATTTGAAATTTTTTCCAAAAACCAAACGGGTAAAAAATTCAAACTTTTTGCCCGCCGACCCGATTTGGCCCTGTTTTGCCCTAAAACTTCAAATCGCCATATCTTTCGATCCAGAGCTCGGTTTTTCACGTTATTTATATCAATGGAAAGATGGTGAAATTATCTACAATGATTCTTGGGGTCATTTTTGCATTTTGATGGAGTTTGGAGAGAGAAAATCAAAAAACCTCTGGCACGTGGTAATGGCCAGAAATGACGTTTCAACAACCAGTTTTAATGCAAAATGGGTCGCATTCTTCTTCAGCATGGCCAAAATGTCAGGGCATGGGTCTGTAAGGATGCCCATGCTGTTTTAATGCATCTTCATTCAATGAGGAATGGCTCCCACATTTTTACATGTTTTCTCTCTCCTGGGCTCGACCCATGCATAGTAAAAGCCGATTTGGCTCATTTTTTTGAGGGGGAACATTTCTTTGGATAGCAAGCTTCTTCTTTCACCTTCAACAAGTGATTTTTGCAAGTATTAGACCTCTTGATGGTTGTAACAGGTTTTCTACCTTTTGATGTTGTAATGCAAGGATTTTGACAGTGGAAATGACAATACAGGCTCTGTGATCAGTTTTCAGCCCTTTGGTTGTGTTGTTTGCTTCATTTTAGACTTTCAATTACATCTTATCAGTTTGTGCATGATGTTTATGTTGCATTCCATGATCTGTGTCTATCTGCATAACTAGAAGTGTTCACCACTCCTTTTCTGGTGTATCACCGCTTTAGTGTAGGCTTTCATTTTATGCATTCTCTCTCCCTGGTCCCTTGGAAATTTAGATTAGAATAGTTAGTTTCCCCTGCATTAGAGTAGATTGTGGTAGGTAGTTTAGGAGCAAGAACCAGCTTTCTCTAGAGGTCTATCTCAAGTAGCAAGTCCCACAACTTGGAGATAGTACCCATGTTATCCAATCACACCGTGAGTTCAAGTATATGCACTTGTATAAACATTAGGGTGCTGTGATTTGGTGATAACAGTTTTGGCACGCCCGGTGGGACTTTAGAGGTCTCATTTTCATCGCAGCAAAGTTGATGTGCATCTGCTGCAATTTTCTTGCTTAAAAGAGCTATAAATTGCACATCTGGTGACTCCAAGGGGAAGAATCAGCTGGTTTTAGCAGTGCAGGCCTGAAAACTCATGAGAAGAATCACTACAAGGTCAAGAGCTGGAGAAGAAGAGGTGTTGTTTGAATATCTACAGTTATCTCCAAGAAGAAGGCAAAGAGGAAGAAGGATTCAAAGGTCTCCATCTCCACCAAACAGAACTCTCTCAACTCCTCCACCTGGTAGGCCTTTCATTCAATCAACAAGGGTTCTAAGACCAATTAGAATGGCACAAAACAACCCCTATGTCAATTTCACTGGCAGCAGCCCACTTGCTCTCAATGCACAAAATCCAATCCTAGTTGCAGCATTGAAGAACATTCCATACTTCACTGGAGAAAATCAGACCACCTGGTGATCATGTTAAGGATATTGCTAACATTTGTGCAATCCATGAGATCAATGAGATGCAAGTTGTTGTCAAACTGCTGGCATCTTCATTCAAAGGGAAAGCTTTGCAATGGTTCAGGAGTCTTGCCTCAGGTTCTATTCAAAATTGGAATCAGCTATGTATAGCCCTCCATGAGTAGTTTGGGGAAAAGGGAGACAACTTGTCCCTTTTGGAGCAGCTGACAACCATCAAGAGAGCTCCCAATGAGCAACTGACTGATTTTAATTTCAGATTTCAAATGACTTGGGAGAGAATTCTAGTGTGTCAAAGCCAACAACAGAAGGTGCTTTTCTTTACTATCTCAAAGCTCTAAATTTTGATATTTCTATGTTGATTCAATCCATGGGAGGCATAACTATCCCTATGGCTTATAAGCATTGCCATTAGAGCTGAAAATTGTTTGATCCAAGCTGGAAAACTAGCCCCTAGACCCCCCATGCCATTATTTCCAAGTTTAGAGAGCCCAAACACTAATCAAGCACCTGTCTTAGCTCCTATTCCCACCCCTAGAAATCAGAGTTCAAATGAAGCTTCTACTTCATCTCCAAGTGCCCCAAATGAGCTTCAAGAAGTCATGAAGCAATTGCAAAATCTAGGTAATGAGCTGGTTACACTCAAAGGCAGCAAGCCCAAAGTTTTAGACCTTCTTATCAGCCTCAAGCTCAGCCTAACAGGCAGCCATATCAGCCTCAAAGACCACCCAATCTAGCTGCAAATCAGAATCAAGCAAGGCCTCCTGCCAACAGACCATTTCAGCCCGATAACCCCAATGTTGCATCCACATCCAGAGCTTTGGTACCGGTGCAAAATAACATGGCCCAAGAATATGATTGGTGTTTCCCATGTGCAGTCAGCCACATAACCAATCAATGTGCTTTAACGGTGCATTAAATCAGGCTCTTATGGTGCAAACCATTGGTGGGTCGCAAGAGTCCAGCCACGAAGAGGATCAGCAGCAAGAAGCACCTCAGCAAGGAACATCTCCGAATGAAACTACTCTTGTCAATTGGCAGGCTGAAGATTTTTGTGGTATGAATCAAATACCCTCTCAAAGTGTTGCAGCCAACACAAGGTCAAAAAGGAGAAATTTGGGTGAAGGACAGCCATTGGCTCCAAGTAATCCACAACCTTCTACCACTCCACAAGCTTTTGGCAAACAAAATGTAGTCCCAAACATGCAAGGAGCACCCAAACCAGCTCCTAAACCAACTCAAATACCAGTTGTTGCTGCCCACATGCAAGGGATGAATATGCAAACCAAGGGACAACAAAGAGATCCTTCATCACCATTTAGTATCATTGATCAGATGAAGAAGACAAATGTAAATATATCAATGTGGGAATCCCTATCTATCCCAGGCCAGAGAGATTTGCTACAAGCTGCCATGAAGGACTGGCCAACTTCGAATCAGCAAGTCCAAATGCAAGAGAAGGTGCTCACAAATGCTGCCCAGCCTGAAGGGAATCATGGAGGACAGCAAGGTAAAATGTTGAAGCCCCCTCCTTTTTATGTCTCATTAATCATTGGAAACCAATTGGTGCACAATTGCATGATTGATTTCGGGGCAAGTAGCTCAGTGATGCCCAAGCAAATAGCTGATCAGCTAGGACTTCAATATGAAACCATATCCAAAGGGGTAGTGCAGTTGGATGGGACACAATAATAATAGTTGGGGTGATTAGAAACTTGAGTCTTACCTTGCATGCATGTCCAAATGTTGTTGTTTTACAAGATGTATCAGTTATAGACCTTCCACCACTCTTTGCCCTATGTTTGTCAAGAGATTTCACAGCCAAGATTGGAGGATATTTGTCTGCTGATTGGTCACACATGCTGTTCAGAACGAGGTATGGAACCAAAGCTACAATCAGGTCTGAACCTATTGCAAACTTCCACATTGAGCCCTACACTCCAAGTCAGATCAATGCCAACTATTCGGCATTTGATCAAGAAGATCACCCAAGCACTGATGAAGCTGACACCAAGGTTGGAAGCATCCCGGATCTAACTCTTGATGAATGGGCAAACAAGGTGCATGCTTTTGATCCTTATCAAGAAGTAGAAGAATCTGAGCTAGGAGTCTATTGCATACATGAAGAAGATCAGCCCATTCCTAGCATCACCAAGCCAGACCACAAGGATGACAATGAGGTATGGCAGCTATTTTTTGATGGATCAAGGAGTAGACAAGGTGCCGGAGGGGGAGCCATGTTGGTTTCACCTCAAGGAGTAAAGTACTATTCAGCTTTTAGATTTCAGTTTGCATGCTCCAATAACACTGCTGAATATGAAGCCTTGGTGCAAGGGATGCATTGGGCAATAAAGAGAGGAATAAAGAACTTGCAAGTCTTTGGTGACAGTGAATTGATTGTAAATCAGGTCAAAGGGCAAGCATGCTGCCAAGAATGATCTACTCAAGTGCTACAAGAACAGGGTGTGGGACCTCATTGAAGATTTTGAGGGCTTTGGCATCAAATCAGTTCCTAGGAAAGAGAACCAAGCTGCTGACAGGCTTGCAGCAGTTGGGGCAGCCTTTGATATTGTGGAAAGCATTCAAAAGGACAAGGTACAACCAAACATCCATGTGATTGTGAGGCCTTCAGTGCCGGATAACAATGTAAGTTGGCAAGTGTTTGAGAATGACCAAGCAAATCATCCATTTCTTGCAAGAAGAAGCTGAGTTCTCAGCTAAAAATCAGGAAAATTTGGAACAACAGATGGTGACCAAGTGGTACAGCTGAGAACTAACAAGCTGCCCAAGGGACTTATCACTTTGGAGTCCATTTTCAATCCCAATGATCAGTTTAGGAAAGAGAAAGCAAACATTCAAGTCAAGAGAGAAGATTCAATATCCATCTTGGTGGAAGAGAACAAACCATTGCAAATTGGAAAGATGACAACTGAACAAGAAAAGTATGAGTTCATACAGCTGTGTCAAGAGTTCCCTGATGTGTTTGCTTGGAGCTACGAAGACTTGAAAGGTTTCAATCCCAAGTTGGCTCAACACACCATTGAGTTGGATCCAAATACTAAGCCCATCAGGAAGAAACAAAGGCCAGTCAATCCACACATGGAACCTCTCATGAGGAAGGAATTGAACAAGTTGATTGAGTCAAGAATCATATTCCCAATCAAGCATTCTAGTTGGGTTGCCAACTTAGTTCCAGTAAAGAAGAGTGGAGAGATCAGATTGTGTGTTGACTTCAGAGACTTGAATAGAGCATCTCTCAAGGACCATTACCCACTCCCTTCTATGGAGAAAATTTTGCAAGTGGTGGCTGGCTCCGAGAGGTTTTCACTACTTGATGGCTACTCGGGCTACAATCAGATTATGGTGAAGGAAGAAGATCAGTTCAAGACAGCCTTCACAACCAAATGGGGAACTTATGCATACAGGAAAATGCCATTTGGGCTGTCCAACGCTGGAGCTACCTTCCAAAGAGCAATGGACATGGCGTTCAAAGGTTTGATCAACAACGTGGTGCTGATATACCTTGATGATATCACTATTTTTTCAAAAATGCAGCAGACCACCTCTCTCATTTGAGACAAGTCTTCCAAAGGTGCAGAGATTTGGAGTGTCTTTGAATCCTAAGAAGTGTATCTTCCTAAAGCACATGAAGGAAAGCTCCTGGCCATATTGTCTCCAAAGAAGGATTAGCAATTGATCGAGAGAGGGTGAAGCCATAAGAGCACTACCATTCCAAGCCACAAGAAGGCCCTTCGAGTTTCTTGGGAGAATAAACTTTGTTCGGAGGTTTGTCCAGATTTTGCAGCCCTTGTCAAACCTATCACCAAAATGTTGAAGAAAAGCATGGCTTTCAAGTGGACAAGCAGAAGGCAAGGAGGGTTTTGAAGCAATCAAAGAAGCCATCTCCCAAGCACCAACTCTCATCAACCCGGATTTCTCCAAGGATTTCATCCTCTATGCATTTGGAGGTAATGATACTATTTTTGCCATTTTGGTGCAGCAGAACAAGGACAATGATGAGCAGCCAATTGCTTTCTTCAGCCAAAGCTTGGAGGACTATGAGGTGAGATATTATTTTATTGAGAAGCATGTACTTGCAAAGAATCAGAAGCTTGAAGAAATTCAAGCATCTAGTCTCAAACAACAAAGTTCAGTTGTTGGTCTCTCATGCAGGAGTAAAGGACTTCCTCCTCAACAAGGATTTGAATGAGAAAAGAGCAGGTTGGATCACTCATGTCATGGAGTATGACATTGAGATCAAGGTCACCAAGCTGGTAAGAGGAAAAGGATTGTGTGAGCAGCTGATTCTGGGCAAGCAAAAAGGAGTATGCAATAAAGAAGAGGCTGTTTTGATAGTTCAAGACAGCCATGTGCAAGGTAGCACTCAAGAAGAGGATAATGTTGTCCCCACTCCTTGCTGGACCCAAGGTATAATGCACTTCCTAAGCATGGGCCTATGCCCTCCAGAGATGAACAAAACCCAAAGAAGACACTTCAGATTGCAGGCTGTCCCATATGCCATAGTAGATGGTGTTTTGTTCAAGAGAGATGTGAATGGAGTGCTGCTGAGATGCATTAACACAAATCAGATTCATAGGGTGTTGGAAGAGTTCCATGGTGGACCAGCTGGTGGTCATTTTACACCAAGAGTGACAACCCTAAAAATCATGAAGGCTGGTTATTATTGGCCCAAGATTTTCAGTGATTGCTTCGCGTGGATCAAAAGGTGCAAGAATTGTGCATTCTTCACAGGTAAAGAGAGGCTTGCTGCCCTCCCATTGCATCCAATTTCAGTTGACCAGCCATTCATGCAATGGGGTTTAGACTTCATTGGAGTCATTAATCCCAATTCAAGCCAAGGGCATAAGTGGATTTTGATAGCCACAGACTACTTCACCAAATGGATCAAGCAAAGAGCACTCAAGGAAGCAAATGAGTCTAGCATCTTAGACTTCTATGAGGGGATAGTAACCAGATTTGGCATACCTGCTACAATAATCTCAGATAATGCATTAGCATTCATTGGATCCAAGGTGACTGAGTGGGCTGTCAAGAACGGGATCTACCTAAGTACTTCATCAAACTACTACCCTCAGGGTAATGGCCAGGCTGAATCTACAAACAAGAACTTGTTGAGGATCATTAGGAGGACTCTTGATGAGAATCAGAGGTCTTGGCATACCAAACTGAAATCAGCCTTATGGGCTGATAGGATAACTCCCAAGAGATCCACAGGTAACTCTCCATTCAGGCTTGTTTATGGAAGAGAGGCAATCTTGCCCATGTCACTTGAGTTGCCAACATTGGAACTCATGAAGCAGTTAGAGTTGCTAGAGTTTGGGCCCATGGAGGTGAGATATGCAGAGTTGATGGAGCTCCAAGAGATCAGAGATCAGGCATCCCAAGCAATGGAGAAGGATCAAGCTTTGATCAAGAAGACCTTTGATAGGAAGGCCAAGAGTAGATCTTTCCAAGTTGGAGATCTAGTGTTAAAATGGGATGCAGATAGAGCAAAACCGGGAAGGCATTCAAAATTTGATGCCATTTGGAGTGGCCCATACATGGTCACAAAGTGTAAGGACAACAATGCCTTCCAATTGTCTTCATTGGATGGTGAAGAACTGCAGATTCCAGTCAATGGAATCTATCTAAAGCATTGCTACTAAAGGGAAATTCTCCACCTTGTAAATATTAGCTTAGGTTTTCATTCCTCCAAGTGCTTGTGCACATTGTTTTGCTATAGGTTGTTTTTGCTTTCCCTAAGTGCTTTGGCACAGGCTTGCTGTCCCTGGAGATGTTTTGCAGCCCTTGCTTCCATCGGGTGATATTCCATCTTCCTCCTTGCAACATTCTAAGTCAGTTGGGGTTCCGAACAGACAACTCATGACTCCATGCCCAATGGATGCTTCAGGCAACTGGTAACTTCATCCAGCAGGCAGATGACCCCGCTGAGTCACCAAAATTGTTATCCAAAATTCACCCTCAAGGTAATTTTGATAACATGCATCAAATTATTCAGTCCCGAGCAAGTAGATTGATTCAAGGCCCAAAATCATGTTTTTGGTGCCCCTCGGCTTCTCTCTAACTCTCCCATCCAAGAAGAAATCCCAACAAGTTGAGAAAATGGAAAAAATGCAAAAATAAGGTTGCAGGACTGTTTTAAAGCATTTCGGTCCAAGGGTTCGGTCATACTGAGGTTCATCATACCAAGCTTGGGGCTGAAAAAAAAAGCAAGAAAATCGGCTAAGTCAGACATTTTTGTCCCAGAAGTCCATGGGACAGCTTGGGATGTCGACGCGAACGCGAAAAGTCGAATGGCCAAACAAAAAAAAATCGTCTAAGTTTTTGTTTCACGTGGTTTGGGACAGCCGACAAAAGTACGCGTGGGACGCGAATCGGCTGATTTTCCGAAAAGACAGTCCATTTTGGGCAGCAGTTCGAGATATTCATCTAGGACAGCCAGACAAAAGTACGGAAAGATGAGGGATCGATGAATCCGAAAAAATACAAATATCCTAAGTCTTTTGATTTCATGGTTTGGAAAAGTGATAAAAGTACGCGTGGGATGAATCGCTGGTTTGCCAAAGATACCCATTTGGGCGCTTCGGAGATATTCATCTGGGGGAAGCTAGGACAAAAGTACGTGAGGGATGTGTGAGACATGAAAAGGTGAAAAATCCACAAGTAGGGACAAGGAAGCCCGAATCGGCCGATGCGGGAGAATGTGTCCCAGGAAGTGGCGGGGAAAAGAGAAGGACTTAGAAAATTTTCCAAGTTTCAGTCAAAGTTTTCAAAGGTAAAAGTTTTGGCCCGCTGCCCCGCCATCGAATGGAATCTTGACACGTGTCATCCAAGTGGTGGAGTGTGGGGGAAATGGGAAATTTTCCCAAAGTGAAAAATGCCAAATTTTCGAAGGGCAAAGTGCGCCCCTCAGGCCCGAGCCAATAAAATAGTGCCACGTGTCCAAGTGGCAAAAATTTTAAGGAAGGGCCCAAAAGAAATTTTCAAAGGATGAGCCCATGGATGAATCAGAGCCTGACACGTGTCATCCAAGTGGTGGAGAGCATGGGAAAATTTGAAAATTTTTTCCAAAACCAAACGGGTAAAAAATTCAAACTTTTTTTGCCCGCCGATCCGATTTTGGCCCCTGTTTTGCCCTAAACTTCAAATCGCCATATCTTTCGATCCAGAGCTCAATTTTTCATGTTCTTTATATCAATGGAAAGCTGGTGAAATTATCTACATGATTCTAGGGTCAATTTTTGCATTTGATGGATTTTGGAGAGAGAAAATCAAAAATGTCTCTGGCACGTGGTAATGGCCAAAAATGACATTTCAACAACCAGTTTTAATGCAAAATGGGTCGCATTCTCCTTCAGCATGGCCAAAATGTCAGGGCATGGGTCTGTAAGGATGCCCATGCTGTTTTAATGCATCTTCATTCAATGAGGAATGGATCCCATGTTTTTACATGTTTTCTCTCTCCTGGGCTCGACCCATGCATTGTAAAAGCCAGATTTGGCTCATTTTTTTTGGGGGAACATTTCTTTGGATAGCAAGCTTCTTCTTTCACCTTCAACAAGTGATTTTTGCAAGTATCAGACCTCTTGATGGTGGTAATAGGTTTTCTACCTTTTTGATGTTGTAATGCAAGGATTTTGATAGTGGAAATGACAATACAGGCTCTGTGATCAGTTTTCAGCCCTTTGGTTGTGTTGTTTGCTTCATTTCAGACTTTCAATTACATCTTATTAGTTTGTGCATGATGTTTATGTTGCATTCCATGATCTATGTCTATCTGCAGAACTAGAAGTGTTCACCACTCCTTTTCTGGTGTATCACCGCTTTAGTGTAGGCTTTCATTTTATGCATTCTCTCTCCCTGGTCCCTTGGAAATTTAGATTAGAATAGTTAGTTTCCCCTGCATTAGAGTAGATTGTGGCAGGAGTACTATAAATAAAAACAATCGTAAACAGAAAAGGTAATCCCACCGTAAAAATTCATAAGATGAAATAATAAACTCTTCTTTCAAATGAAACCTAGAGCTTATTTAAAAGATTTGAAAATGGGGGTTTCAAAAAAATAGATGAGAAAAGAATACCCCCAATAAAATGCCATTGCCATCTCAGAAAATATGAAACAATTCTAAGAAAATAATTACTCAATCCATTCATCAACAAAAATGTTTTCAGTTAAGATCTCAAAGAGTTTACCCAACAACTCAGTCAACTATTCTCCCAGTTTTCTTTGAACAATATTTCAACAAAAGAGTTATAAGTTTATAAACTTTTAATACAAGTGAAACCCAACTCAAAATACCAAAACAGAGTCAAACATAAAGTCTCAACAAAAGTTCGGAGCTACACAAGTAGTTGAATACGAGGGAAGTATAAAATATGACCTTCCAATAACAGGTTTGGAGCTACACGAGTCTATAATCACGGTGGTGGGAAACACGAAGTTCTAATTCCAGTTTATACTTTAAACAAGAATCCCTAATACAAGATCGAAAAAAACATGAGCTTTAACAAGAGTTCAAAACTATACAAGTAAAAAAATATGAGTGCGGTGTAAAACACGAACCTCCAATAATAGTTCAGAGGAACACAAGAAATGAAATACAAATACAGAGTGATAGAAGAACTTGAACAACAATCCAGAGCTACCCAAGATTCCAAACACCGGTTTAGAACAACAAGAATCTCTAACACAAGTTCATATCAAAACACAAATCCCAAATACAAGCTCAAATGGAACTCAAGGTTCCCATATAGTTCAGAATCCACATATTGCAATGAAGGTCAGTTCCAACACAACAACCTTGAATAAAAATTTTAGAAATGGAAAGAAGAGCTACTAATACAAGCTTCACATGCATGTTTCACTATTAAACTATCAAAAATAAAGTTCAAAAACCAACATTATTTTTTCCATGGATTCATATCCAAGATAACAGAGATTATAAAACCCAACAAGCAAGTAACCAGATAAAACATGCAAGCCAAGAATCTCAAAAGAGCATAATCATTTTAATGAAACATTTAGAAGAAAGCAAGAGATCTTAAATATTAGAGCCTATCATGCTTGATAGTGCTTCTACCAAATCAAAGGAGATCTCCAGCCGAGCTCACAACTTCTCCTCTTCTCCACGAAATATCAAACAACCATATTCTTTTCAACAATGCCTCTTATACATCCCATGAACCAAAAAATAGGTCTAAGACTTCAAAAATAACCATTAAGTGCGATTCAATTTTCTTGTTAGAAAAACCAGAGAGCATGCAGATAAAAATTGTAGAACATGCAAAGAGAAACAATCCCAGAAAAACCACTTGCATGCCTTCCAAGACGGTTTGTGCACAAAACCAAAAACAATAAGTTTCATTAACTCCAATTTTCCCACCTATCCTTCCTTGCCACCGCCTTCCAAGTCGGCAATTTCTAAATCAAAATTAGCATGAAATTCCATTTTAGTGATACTTCCACATAAGCCTCTTCCAAGTCATTAGCCCTACCAAAACTAAAGTACCCTATGCATTAAAAACCTTATCAATAACATAAATGCCATAGGAACTATCACTCTTAATGCATGGGACCACCTAATTCCCCTTTCATATCCATTATTTTAGGATAGATCAAATTGCTTAGGTTATACCTTAGGTAGTTTATAATATATACCTTAGGATATAACCCTAACAACAAATTTCCACCATAGATCTTAACACATAGCCCTAGGTAGTTTCCACGCAGTTAGAGTAATTCACAACATAATAGTTTTAGGCATTAGGTTAGATCATCATAAAACCTTATAGTATTAGGTTCTAGGTTAATTTTAATAGCATAGTAACCTTTCCATATCCTTTAACACAGACCTAGGTTAGGATGCCAATCAACCAACAAAGTAGAATAGGAAGCTTTAGGTTAGAATAAGAATTCTATTAAGTGATATAGCTTAGGTAGCAAGTATTCTTACCTAGCTTAGGATTCTATAGGATAGTCCTTTTAGGATCTCAAATCCTTTCTATCTTTGTGAGCAGTATTTTTTCATGTTCTTCAGACAGTGTCCTACCATGATCGATGTCCAAGGACCCAAGCATAAATACAAATTTGAATGGAAATAAGTTCACATAAAAATCAAAGAACTTGTAACAACAAAGTTCATTCAATATGTCTCTTAATTCATGGAATGTCAATTTTACCATTTGTTCAACAGAGCAGATTTAAAACATTCCTTGGATCATTGAAATTGATCCAAGGATGAGTCAAATTAATAGATAAGTTTATAACTCTTAAACCAGATTGCAACTCACCTACCAAAAGAGAAAATGGATTCAAGGAAGCCATTCCAATTCAGTCAAAGGATCTTAAGAATAGAAAATATTTATCCATATCAAGCATGATCTCCATCAATCAAAAGAACATATATTTATAAGGAGAATCACATGTCAATACTTGAAATGCAAAGGAGGAAAATAAAAATTGTTAAGGGTGTTACATGCTTCCTCATAAAAGAATCATCATCACGATGATTACCTCTTTTAACAATTTACAACAAGAACAATCAATTCATTCACTTCTCTTATCCCAAGTCAAATATATCAAAACCTTATAGTTCAAGAAATCAGCATTAAAATATTTGTTTATTCAAATCAAATAAATATTTGCCTAAAAATGTCATACTTATTGTCATATAAAGATAAAATAATAAATTTTTATCAATCGACAAAATCAATTCTATTCAAATAGATATGGAAAAGTAGTTTTCATATCCTCTAGATTTTCCCAAGTTGCACTCTCTTCATTAAATTGGTCGACTTTGGACCTTACATTGACTTATTTCTCGATTTCTTAAATGCAATGGCAAGTTTCAAGCACTCATATGGGTTTAACCATGATAATTCCCGAGTCTTACACTGTAAGGAATTCCAATTTAACACATGTGATAAATCTGAAAACGTATTTCTTAAGCAAAGAAATATGGAAAACATCATGCATTCGTGACAAAGCAGGTGGTAATGCTAAACGATAAGCTACACG
The DNA here is from genome assembly GCA_018340775.1 of Taxus wallichiana var. yunnanensis. NCBI lineage: Eukaryota > Viridiplantae > Streptophyta > Pinopsida > Cupressales > Taxaceae > Taxus > Taxus wallichiana. The sequence continues at coordinate 559,200 of JADAXU010000134.1, forward strand.
GTTGATTGCTTCAACTATTTCAAAAGGTCCCACATAACGAGGTGATAACTTGGTAGCCTTTCCAAAAGTTATAGAACTCTTTTTAGTTTAACTGAAGAAAATCCTTCCCACCAAGTTCAAATTTCCTATCAACCCACTTTAAGTTAGCATAACTCTATTTCCTATCTTCTACTTCTTTCAAGCGTTCACGAATCATTTTAACTTGTTGTTCCATTTCAGTAAGAATTTTAGGTCCAATTACCTCTCTATCTTCTATGCTATCCCAACTAACATGGGTTTTGCATTTTCTTCCGTATAATGCCTCGAAAGGTGTCATCTTAAGAGAAGCATGATATGTATTATTGTAAGTGAATTTGCTTCTTTGGAAGATACTCTTCCCACTTATACTTTGTTGATCCATGTAATACATTCGTAACGTATCCTCTAAAACTTGATTTAATGTTTCATTTTTCCCATTTGTTTTAGATTATACACAAAACTAAAATTTAGCTTAGTTCTAGAGTTGCATTAAGTGTTTGCCAAAATATTGATGTCATTCTACGATCTCTATCCGAAATGATTAACTCAGTACTCCATGTAATTTGAAAATTTCGTGTACAAATCTTCTTGCCAATTTAAAGTAGACTTTTTATGTTATCTTATGTATTGAATACATATTGTATACTTCATATATTTTGTCATCCTACCCTACACCGGGTACTGAGTGATCTATTTAAAGAACATATCTAAATATTTGTTACCAATATTCATCTGATATCATGTTGTTTTAAACTTGGTGACATAGGACAACACAACCAATAGTTTGTGATACTTTGGCCAAAGATTTATAACATACTATGTATGTCACTATTCCTAGATGACATACTCATCATTTTGGAATACGTCCTTCACCTCACTCTTCTATTATCATTATTGGTCTTTATTGACTACCGTCAGTCCACTTGTTCCAGGTTTTACCCTAGCCCTAGATAGAAACATAACCTATTATAGGAAGATGCTCACAAAGGCTTAGGGTAGATGGGAATACTCATTTGACCTAAGTCATCTGAATGTGAAAACGTACCCCAAGCCTTTGGGAGATAATTCCTATCCAAAATATGCTCCTATCCAAAGGTGCTACTGGAGAAACTAGGTTTGAGTCGAATTCCGGATGTGTGTAGATCTAGATGATCAATGAAAAGGGTGATGCCACATGTCAACTACAATGTTGTATTCTCGAGAAGACCCAAGCCTTCTAGAAAGTACATCCCTGCAGTTGGTGTGTGCCAACATCCTATAGAAACTACCTCATCGAGATGTACATACCTCAAGGAGTTTGTTAATACCTTGATAGTTTGGATTAAAACCTATTACAAGTAACCCTACCAAACCCTAATCCAATGCTCAATAAGTTCTTTCCTGAATTTTCCTCAATTATCCCATTAAGAACATCGTTAGTTTCAAGGTCGCTTTTAATAATTGATCACATGGTTAAACTGTCAATTAACCGTAATAGCGTGAAGCGTTATACTATTTCTTATTTAAAAAATTACAATAAATTTTTAGATAGATTCAACATTTGAATATATATCCAATTTAAAGTATACTTCATACAATTTGAAGTCTAATAAATTGTAGTCATATTTCCAAACCTTTTGGTTTATGAGTAATTAAGAAAGAGAAAGAGTCTTTCTCTACATGTTAAGTGTTAGGGTTTATCCTACCCAATGGCCACATTTTCTTAATGTATGTTCATCACACGTTACATTACTATGTTATATAGTTTAGATAACAAATATCATATTTGTAACTTAACAATCATGCATCACAAGTAGAGAGATTGAACTAAATCCCTCTAACCAACTTATTAAAAGATAACAAATTAACATATAAATAATATGAAGAATATAAACAAGATAGAATCCATCTCTTCCATACAAGTACAAAATAATTTACACAACCAATACAGGTAAACTCTCAACTTTCAATTTATCTTTATAACTTATACATTGCAATACTTTTACATTTAGGTACGGTGCATAACAACCATCTTCACTATGAAAGAATACTACTTTTCTTTTTTGTTACAATGTCAAGAATGAATCAGAATTCTTCACAAGGAATCAAATTTAATTCAGCCAATGTATCATATAATTTTTGCCTTCTTTTATCACTTACAAAGTCCATCTGTAAAAATTTCTAGCACGGGTCGGGGATTCAATGGAATCGAGCATGATAAGCACTATGCCTTAAAATGAGGTGCATTCCAATAATTGTTCCATTAAAACAACTTTGCTTTAATGAGACAATTATGACATCATAAATATCAATATAAGTAATAGCAAATGGAAAAGAAGTACATTTAACCAATTGAATTCACTTCCAAGAGAAGAACGGAATATAATCCACTATATCTGCCTTACAAAATTAATGTTTAATTGATCCTATCAATTATCCTTAAGAAAACAACAGATCATATCACCTCATTGATTCCAATTCTATCATAATAGAATACACCATGTATCTTTGCTTTAAGCCAAAAGAAGGGTTTACAACATGGTTCTCATTAGGATGATTCCTCTAACTCATAAGCAAAAGAAGAAGAAGAAGCATTACAAACTATGCCCAAACAAAAGACATCCGAAAAACTGAAACAAATTCATACCATGAATTAATGGTTTCATTTAAAGGACAACTACCTTAAAATTCAACATTTAAGATATTCATCGAACAGGATCCCATTTCAATCTAAGAAGGGATAGAGAATCAAACAAGTCTACTGTAAGTCTAAATCTACTTCCACATGTTAGAAGTTAACATTTAAATATCTAAACCCAATGTTCAAAAATCAAAGTAGACTCATACGGGAGTTAGTCTCTACTCGAGTCCATCCAAGTAGGATCCATAAAAAGATAGAGTGCAAAAGACAAAACTTACCCATCTCAAACCAAACAAAGAAAAGTCTTGTCAAACAAACAAGTTTTCCAAACAAGCTCACATTTTTGTTCAACAAAACCGAATCATCTAATCTCTTCCTACATCATTTCAAAAAATTATTTGAACAAGGAAGACCAAACAAATCATAAAGAAATCTCCATTTCATAAGAGAATTAAAATAGAAAATTTCAACCAATGAACTTATCCCAATAATAGAAAAAAAGGATCGTAATTAGAAAATGTTCCTATCAATAATTCATTTTATTGTACTAAAAAATGAATTTCCACTTTTAATTCAAACATAGAAATTCATAAGCTAGTTCCCAGGAGAGAGAACAAAATTGACTCACAGTAAGAAGAAAGCACACTGCCATTTTCCTTACAATTCTTTACCTTCAATAAACACGAGTTTCAATTCCAATCGAGAATAGTATACACATGAGTCTAAAAACAACATTTTGTTCCTAAGGAATCACATTCCTTTCTTTTACAAAGACACAATGTTTATTTAATATATCCAACAAGAGATAGAAAAACAAACCGATCAACAAGCTAACATGTTTAGAAGTATCAACGAACTCAAAGACTGAAATCCCATTGTCAAGTTTCAATATTGCATTACAAAATAGTATTTAGATCTCGATTCAATAAGTACTATAATTCAAAAACAATCAGAACACAGACAAGGTAATCCCACCATAAAAAATTCAGAGCACTGAAATAATAAACTCTTCTTTTAAATGAAACCCAGAGCTTATTTAAAAGATCTGAAGATGCGGGTTTCCACAAAATAGAGGGGAAAAGAATACCCCCAATAAAATGCCATTTCCATCTCAGAAAAGATGAAACAGTTCTCAGAAAATAATTACCCAATCCATTCATCAACAAAAATTTTTACATTTAAGATCTCAAAGAGTTTACGCAACAACTCAGAACATAACTATTCTCCTAGTTTTCTTTGAACAATAGTTCAACAAAAGAGTTATAAGTTTTTAAACTTTTAATACAAGTAAAACCCAACTCAAAATACCAAAATAGAGTCAAACACAAAGTCTCAACAAAATTTCTAAGCTACACAAGTATTTTAATATGAGGGAAGCATAAGATATGACCTTCCAATAATATTTTGGAGCTACACGAGTCTCTAATCATAGGGTGAAGGAAACACGAAGTTCTAATTCCAGTTTATACTTTAAACAAGAATCCCTAATACGATCTTGAAACAAAACACGAGCTTCAACAAGAGTTCAAAACTATACAAGTAAAAAAATACGAGTGCGGTGTAAAACACGAACCTCCAATAATATTTTAGAGGAACACAAGCAATAAAATACAAATACAGAGCCATATACGAACTTTGAACAACGGTCAGGAGATACCAGGATTCCAAACACCAGTTTAGAACAAAAAGAAGCTCCAACACAAGTTCATATCAAAACACGAAGCCCAAATACAAGCTCAAATAGAACTCAAGGTTCCCATATAGTTCAGAATCCACATATTGCAATGAAGGTCAGTTCCAACACAACAACCTTGAATACAAATTTTAGAAATGGAAAGCAGAGCTACTAATACAAGCTTCACATGCATGTTTCACTATTAAACTATCACAAAGAAATTTTTAAAACCAACATTATTTTTGCCATGGATTCATATCCAAGATAACAAAGATTATAAAACCCAACAAGCAAGTAACCAGATAAAACATGCAAGCCAAGAATCTCAAAAGAGCATAATCATTTTAATGAAACATTTAGAAGAAAGAAAGAGATCTTAAATATTAGAGCCTATCATTCTTGATAGTGCTTCTGCCAAATCAAAGGATACGTCCAGCCAAGCTTACAACTTCTCCTCTTCTCCACGAAATATCAAACAACCATATTCTTTTTCAACAATTCCTCTTATACATCCCATGAACTGAAAATAGGTCTAAGACTTCAAAAATAACCATTAAGTGCAGTTCAATTTGCTTGTTAAAAAAACCAGAGAGCATGCAAATAAAAATTGCAGAACATGCAAAGTGAATCAACCCTAGGAAAACCCACTTGCATGCCTTCCAAGATGGTTTGTGTACAAAACCAAAAACAATAAGTTTCATTAATTCATATTTCCCACCTATCCTTCCTTGCCACTTTGCCTTCCAAGTCCGGCAATTTCAAAATCAAAATTAGCATGAAATTCCATTTTAGTGATACTTCCACATAAGCCTCTGCCAAGTCACTAGCCCCGTGAAAGTTGGCGGTACCCTATGCATTAAAAACCTTATCAATAACATAAATGCCATAGGAACCGTCACCCTTAATGCATGGGACAACTTAATTCCCCTTTCATATCCATTATTTTAGGATAGATCAAATTTATTAGGTTAGACCTTAGGTAGTTTATAATATATACCTTAGGATATAACCCTAACAACAAATTTCCATCATAGATCTTAACACATAGCCTTAGGTAGTTTTCACATAGGTTAGATTAATTCACAACATAATAGTTTTAGGCATTAGGTTAGATCATCATAAAACCTTATAGTATTAGGTTCTAGGTTAATTTAATAGCCTAGTAACCTTTCCATATCCTTTAACATAGAGCTAGGTTAAAATGCCAATCAACCAACAAAATAGAATAGGAAGCTTTAGGTTAGAATAAGAATTCTATTAAGTGACATAGCTTAGGTAGCAAATATTCTTACCTAGCTTAGGATTCTGTAGGATAGTCCTTTTTTAGGATCCCGAATCCTCCTATGCCGTGAATAGGTTGTATTTTCGTGTTCTTCAGCAATGTCCTACCATGATCGATCTCCAAGGACTCAAGCACAACATACAAATGAATGGAAATATGTTCACACAAAAATCAAAGAACTTGTAACAACAAAGTTCAGTCAATATGTCTCTTAATTCATGGAATGTCAATTTTACCATTTGTTCAGAGAGCATATTTAAAACATTTCTTGGATCATTGAAATTGATCAAAGGATGAGTCAAATTAATAGATAAGTTTATAAATATTAAACCGATTACAACTCACCTACCAAAAGTGAAAAATGGATTCAATGAAGCCATTCCAATTCGAGTTAAAGGATCTTAAGAATAGAAAATATTTATCCATATCAAGCATGATCTCCATCAATCAAAAGAACATATATTTATATGGATAATCACATGTCAATACTTGAAATGCAAAGGAGGAAAATAAAACTGTCAATGGTGTTACATGCTTCCCTCATAAAAGAATCATCGTCTCGATGATTACCTCTTTTAACAATTTACAACAAGAACAATCAATTCATTCACTTCTTTTATCTAAGTCAAATATATCAAAACCTTATAGTTCTAGAAATCAGCATTAAATAATTTGTTCATTCAAATCAAATAAATATTTGCCAAAAATGTCATACTTATTGTCATATAAAGATAAACTAATAATTTTTATCAATCAACAGAATCAATTCTGTTCAAATAGATATGGAAAAGTAGTTTTCATATCCTCTAGATTTTCCCAAGTTGCACTCTCTTCATTAAACTGGTCCCATTGGACCTTACATTGACTTATTTCTCGATTTCTTAAATGCATCTGGTGAGTTTCAAGCACTCATATGGGTTTAACCATGATAATTCCTGGGTCTTGGACCTGTAAGGAATTCCAATTTAACACATGTGATAAATCTGAAATGTATTTCTTAAGCAAAGAAATATGGAAAACATCATGCATTCGTGACAAAGCAGGTGGTAATGCTAAATGATAAGCTACATGGTTGATTACTTCAACTATTTCAAAAGGTCCCACATAATGAGGTGATAACTTGGTAGCCTTGCCAAAAGTTATAGAATCTTTCAATTTAACTGAAGAAAATCCTTCTCACCAAGTTCAAATTTCCTATCAACTCGCTTTAAGCCAAAGCATAACTCTTTTTCCTATCTGCTTTACTTCTTTTAAGTGTTCATGAATCATTTTAACTTGTTGTTCCATTTCAGTAAGAATTTTAGGTCCAATTACCTCTCTATCTTCTATGCTATCCCAACGAACATGGGTTTTGCATTTCCTTCCATATAATGCCTCAAAAGGTGCCATCTTAAGAGAAGCATGATATGTATTGTGTATGTGAATTCAACTAATGGAAGATATTCTTCCCACTTATACTGTTGATCCGTGCAATACATTCGTAACATATCTTCTAAAATTTGATTTAATCTTTTCGGTCTGCCCATTTTTTGGGATGATATACGAACTAAAATTTAGCTTAGTTCTTAGAGCTGCATTAAGTGTTTGCCAAAATCTTGATGTCATTCTAGGATATCTATCCGAAATGATTAACTCAGTACTCCATGTAATCTGAAATTTTTGTGTACAAATCTTCTTGCCAAAATAGGAGAACTTCAGATTTCTAGCAATAAAATGTGCTACCTTTGTTATTTTATGAACAACTAATAAGATAACATCATGCTTATTTCTTGACATAGGTAACCCTTGTACAAAATCCATGCTTATTACCTATAATTTGTCTTGCGGTATGCTATGAGGATATAAAAACCGGCTGGTTGCATATGTTCCGCTTTAACATGTTGGCATTCAAGGCAATGTGTCACAAAATCAATAACATCCTTTTTCATTCCTTTCAGAAATATTGATGTTTTATATCAGCAAACATCTTAGTAATTCCAGAGGTGTTAAGAAAAAGGTGAATTGTGAAATTTAGTTAATAATTTCTTTCTGAAATTATTAAGCAAAGGTACATAGACTCTATTTTCAAATCGTAAGATTCCTTATTTATCAAAGTGAAAACCTTTATACCTCAAATCGTTAGAATCTGCAGCAAGTGTTGATTTTACTTGTTGAAAGTAAGAATCATATTCCATAACACTTTTTACTTCATCCTTAAACTAAGTTCTAAGTGTTATAAGAGCAGAAATGTGCTTCCTATGACTTAGAGCATCAACCACTCTATTTTCTTTTCCTTTAATATAACTTATGTCAAAATCATATTGAGACAAAAATCTAACCACCTTCACTGTCTTGCATTAAGATTTGGCTAAGTAAAAATTTTCTTTAGCCCAAGATGATTAGTTTTCAACTCAAATGGTTTACCAAGCAGATAATGCCTCCAAACTTGGAGTGCATGAACAATGACAACAAGCTCTAAATCATGTGGAGCATAATTCAACTCATGTAACTTAAGTTTTCTACTTTCATATGCTATAACATGACCACTTTGTAACAAAATACCTCATAGACCTTCACTGGATGCATCTAGTACTACAAGGATAGGTGTTGAAGTTAACTATTCCTTCAAGGTTTTAAATGCAATTTCACATTTCTCACTCCAAATAAACTTTTTATCTTTTTTCTATAAGGAAGTTATTGATGCAACCGTAACATTCCCATTTTAAGACTTTAGAAACAAGGAATTTTTATTTTTTTGCATGATTAATGTCCTCTGTTCTAAATACATAATTTAGAACACACATTTCATAACAATCATTCTTATAGTAGATAACCATATGTAAGCTATAATGACTCGGTGAACTACCAATCCATTCACGTGTAACATTGAGTTTTGATTATTCTACTGAATACTCCATACAATTTTTTCTTTTACCCTATTCCGGGTTCTGAGTGATCTATCTAAGGAACCTACTAAATACTTGTTACCAATATTCATCAGCATCATGATCCTTTGACTAGGTGACATAGGACAATGCAATCAACAGTTTGTGATACTTTGGCCAAAGATTTATAACATACTATTCGTATAACTTATTCCTTGATGGGATACTCATTAATTTGGAATACATCCTTCACCCCACTCCATTGTTAGCAAGAATGTATTATACTGACTTCTGTCAGTCCCCTCATCCAAGGTTTAACTCTAGTTCAGGTTAGCAACATAGGTCATGTTTTGAAGAGGCTCGTAAAGACTTAGGGTATATTGGCATCGGGTCAACCCAAGTTAACCCCATGTGCGAAGGTACCCTGAGTCCAAAAGGGCAACCTCATATCCTAGCTATGATACTAACCAGATTACGGAGGAAAATATTGATCAAGTTCAAAGGTGTGTAGGTCTTGTCGATCAATGCAGAAGGATGTTGCCACATGTTAACTACACTGTTATATCCTCGAGAAGATCCTAATCTTCTCAAAGGTACAACCTTGCAGTTGACATGTTTCAACATCCTACGGAACAACCTCGTAAAGTTGTACATACCTCCAAAAGTTCACATACGCTAAGCTAAATTTGGGTTAAAAGATGACAGAATCGCGGCGGCCCTAACGAACCCCGAGTTCAATACTCTTAAGTTCTTTTTATGTATCAAAATCAATTGATCCTAAGAACTTTAATTAACTTATGATTACTTCCAAATTTTTAGTTTTAACCTAACAACCCGTTATTCCAAAATAGGACAACAACTTATGTTCCATTATTTTAAATAACTCAACCAATTAAGGAAGTGTAACCACCTACTTAGGCTGAAACATGTCAGACTTATTGTTCTTAAGTCTTAATGATTAACCCTCATACCTTCCTCTTCATAATTACATTCTAGGGCTCAACACACCCACAATGTCCTTTATAATTACAATGGTTTAAATTATAGTTTTATTTCACATAACAGGGTATAATGAAATTCTTAAATAAGATTGTTGTGTTCAGCCACTCACTTAACTTCAACTTACTTAGGAAGTTCATCTAAATTCCTTTTTATATTACCATTATGAATATACATCCAACCATATAGATAATAAGAAGTTTATCCTCAAAACAAGATAATTTACACAATCTATGCCAGTAAATCTCCATCTTTCAATTCATTTAAAACTTATACATTTTAGGCATACTGTGTGATAGCAACCTATATTCAGAATGAGATAAACTTTTCTTTCTACAATACAACCTTGGAACAAATCAGAATTTCATTTACAAGAATCAACTTAGATCAGCCAATGCATCAAGTAAGTTTTTTCCTTCTTTTATCACTTACGAAGTCCATTTGTAAAAATTGCTAGCATGGGTCAGTTCAATGAACTGAGCATGATAAGCACTAAGCCTTAAAATGAAGTGCAATCCACAAAATGTCCTAATAAGAACAACCCTGCTTAAATGAACCACTAATAGTTCATGCCCCTAAGCATATGTAATATTAATAAAAGAAGATTAATACTAAGGCGAGTTAACAAATGGAAGAACAGAGTATACTCTAAAAATTTTGTCCTTCCACTTAAAGTATAATTGATCTCATCAATTATCTTTATAAAACAATAATCACAACATATCATTATTTCCAATCTTGCCAATTATATTACAACACTTATCCTTACTAAAAGATACAGGAAATGTTTTCAGCATATTCCCATTAAGATGTTTCATCCAATTGTCAAGTAAAACAAAAGAGAAAACATCTCCGTTATGCCCAAACACTTAACATCTGAAAAGGCAGAAACAGATGCATATCATAATTTAACTATTCCTCTTCAAGGTTTACTACTTTAAAATCCAACAATTTTAAAGTATTCATCAAACAAATTCATATAAAGGTAATCCTAGAAAACATGATAGATTATCAGTCAACTATAAGTTTACCTATCATTAAATGATCCCAATCTATAACCAAATTTTACAACTCAATTAAACAATTTTACTTCCTTTTTAAACATACATTTCATGTTTAAGAAAGATTTCAAGAAAAGAGAGCTAGAACAACATCAAAAAAGAGATAACCAACTGATACATCTTTCTCAACTTTCCCAACGTAATACATGTTTTCTACTTTCTGGTAGAAACATTTTAATAATGCAACTCATACACATCCCACAAGTGGTAAGGTATTACAGTATATCCCTAAAGACTTATTATTCTTTCATGGTACCAAAATAGTGATGTTCAAACATAGTCTATAATCAATTTTAAAAACACTATTTACTTTTCTAGACTTGACATCCATTTATTGAGCTCAACAAGAAGTAAGAAATCTGGTTTGGTACTCACCCTCTAAACTTCTTGATAGTCCAGGTAAGGTAGAACTATCCCAATAACGACAAGTTCAATAATAATTTAAATACAATTCATACTGAGTAAGACTCAGATTATAATCCCGAGCTCAATGAAATAGACACAACTTCCTCAAAGACTCTAATCATTCAAGTTGAAAAACCAAGTTAAGGTAATCAACAGATTCCCTCTAGTTATAAGTAACCAAAGCCTATAATAGTTGAACCGATACATTGCTCATATCACTATTTAATTTGAAGCATCAAGAACAAATTTCCTATACAATATTGCTTCACCGTATTCAAATCACGAATTCATACCTACCCAATTACCGTATTACAAAACCGATTATAATAAAAGAATTATAAACAGTTTAGAATCTAAAATAGGTCTTTTAATTTCATTCATACACCTTTCAAACCCTATTTCCAATTTCAAATAGAATGTAATAAACTTGACATCGTTAAGACTTAACGACTTCCAAGTCGGGTTCGTAAAAGTCTCCACAAACCATTAATGTGGTCAAAGAATAAGATTTCACAAGCACCATGCTAAGAGACTTCGGGTTACAGTCTAGTTTACCCATAATAGCAAACACAATTTTAGTACTGTTCCAAATTCAACCAAGTTTTCGGGAAGAAACACAACACTAATCCATATACTATTTTTCTTGTGCATGTAAGTTTCATTATCAATCAATGTTCCTCACAAGAAGAATTACAAACTAAACCATATACTAGCCTACAACAAAGGATCGCAAATTTCAAAATATTCAATGCCTTTCATAAGAATAATATAGACTAAACCATATATTGGCCTACACATAGTGCCTACAAATTTCAAAAACAGTCAATGCCTTTCGTAAGAAGAATATAGACTAAACCATATACTATGTTTTCCTATGCATGCAAACTTTACAATAGTTAAAGTTTCCCAAAGTGATACAAAACAACCCTTCCACAAATTTATTCATAGTCTAATTATCCATGAGATAAAATGCTAACATCCTAAAGTAAATAATCTTAGAAATGATTTCATTCACTGAAATGAGTATTCAACCAATTAGCTCGAACCAGTTTAAGAGTTTCCAAAAGTCACAAGAGTTGCTTACCCACTTGGGTTTATAAACACAACAGTTCACAACACCAACTCAACAAATATAGACAGATTTCATGTACAATAAAAAACACTAAAGAAGTCAAAACCAACCAACAATTTCAACCACTGAGGAAGTACTGTGAAGTTTCCAGTTTTGCTCACATATTCACAATTCCGTTGTAAAAGAAAAAGCAATGCAAACAAGCTTCCAACAAAATCAAGTAAAATCCAGATTCAACCTAGAAACACTAGTTTATACAAAACCCATAAATCCATATTCCAGATAAAGCATGAAATGCACAAACACTTCAGATCAAAGTTGTTTTCATAAAAACATTTAGAGGAAGCAAGAGGTTTTAATAGTTAGAGCCTATCATGCCTGATAGTGCCATTGTGAACTCGAAGAAGACCTCTGATCAAGCTCCTTTCTTCTCTTCTTCTCCACGATAGGTCAAACAACAAAAACTTCTTCCACTAGTGTTTTATATACATTCCACAAAATGAAAATAGATCCGAAACATCAAAAATAGCCATGCAATGAAGCTTAAACTGTTGGTTCAAAAAACCAGATTGCATGAAGAGTGAAAAATGGAGCACATGCAAAATGAAACAACTCATCCAAAATCCGTTGGCATGCCTACCAAGGTGGTTTGGGCTCGAAACCCAAATGCATTTAATTCTATTAACTCCAAGTTTCCCGCTTAGTCCTCCTTGCCACCGACCACCAAATTTGGTGAGTGCCAAATCAAATTTAACAAACATTTCAAACTTTAGTGATGTTACCACCTTGGCTTCCGCCAACCTACTAATCCCTGCCAAAGCTGGTAGTCCGTATGCCTTACAACCTTATCACTTAACATTAATGCCATAGAAACCATCGCCACTATGTATGCGACCCCCTTTAGGTTCCAATTCATAACCACTAACTTAGGGTAGATTAGTGGCTTAGGTTAGGTCTTAGGTAATTTAAAATTTATACCTTAGGATATAACACTAACCACTAACCTTAGTATAAGCCCTTAGCAATTAGGTTAGGTAAACCCTTAGGTGTATAACAAAAATACATAGTTTAGGAACTAGGTTAGATCACCCATAACCTGGTAGTATTAGGTTCTAGGTTAGATTATTATCTAGCAACCTTTCTAGGTTTTGTTTGCACCAAGCTAGGTTAGGTTCAGAAATTGTATCAAGTACCATAGCTTAAATAGGAATACCTATATACCTTACCGGGCTTAGGGTCCCAGTTCTCTCCAATGCCATAAATGGTTGAAAACCCAATTATGACTGTAATGACCTGCCGGGGTCGATTCCTAGAAATCCAACGAAACTTTCCACAGAATGGAAATATTTTCATTGAGGAGGATTAAAGAACTTATATCTTCTAAGCTCAGTCCAAAACTTAATAATTCATGGAATGCCAATTTTATCAATTGTTCATCTTGAATAGATTTAAAACATTCCTTGGATCACTGTAATTGATCCAAGGATGAGTCATAAAGATAGATAAGTTTACAATTCCTCGAAATCAGATTGCACTCATTTATGAGAAAAGAAAGAAATGAATCCAGGAAACATTCTAGTTCTATCTAAGTTCTTTTAAGAGCAAAAAGACTTTAACCATGTCAAGCATGATTTCCCATAATCAAAAAGAACATATCCATATAAGGAAAATCACATATCAACACTTGAATGCAAAGGAGGAAAATAACAATAGTTAAGGGTGTTACATGCTTCCCTCCTAAAAGAATCATCATCCTGATGATTACATCCCTTAATTACATTAAGGATAGTCAATTCATTCCCTTCTCTTATTCAAAATCAACTAATTTAAACTTTTTAGTTCCAGAAATCAGTATTATATAACTGTTTGCTCAAATTGAATAAGCGTTTGCCCAAAACTGGCTTATTTAATGTCATGGAAAGATAAAATCATAAAATTACCCTTTTTTATCAGTCAATAGATTTAGTTTTTTCAAAAAGAAAGGGAAAATCAGTTTTCATATCTTCCATATTTTCCCAAGTTGCACTTTCTTCGCTAAACTAGTCCCACTGGACCTTACATTGTCTTATTTCATGATTTCTTAAATGTAACTGGCGAGTTTCCAACACTCAAGTGGGTTTAACCACAATTATTCTTGGGTCTTGGACCTATAAGGAATTCCAATTTAACACATGTGATAAATCTAAAACGTATTTTTAAGAAAATAAATATGGAAAACATCAAGCATTAATGACAAAGCGGTGGTAGCGCTAATCAATAAGCTACGGGGTTTATTAGTTCAACTATTTCAAATGGTCCCACATAATGAGGTGATAACTTGGCAGCCTTGCAAAAATTTATAGAACTCTTTTCGGTTTAAAATGAAGAAAATCCTCCTCACCAAGTTCAAATTTCTGTCAACCTGCTTTAAATCATCATAACTCTTTTTCCGTCTCGCTACTTTTTTCAAGCGTTCACGAATCATTTTAACTTGTTCCATTTCCATAAGGATTTTAGGTCCAATTACTTCTCTATCCTCAATGTTATCCCAACTAACAGGGGTTCTACATTTTCTTCCATAAAGTGCCATCTTAAGATAAGTATGATATGTATTATTGTATGCAAACTCAACTAATGGGAGATACTACTCCCACTTATACTGCTGATCCATGTAATACATTCGTAACATATTTTCTAAAACTTTATTTACTCTTTTAGTCTGTCCATATATTTCCGGATGATACGTAGAACTAAAGTTAAATTTAGTGCCAAGAGAAGTGTTAAGTGTTTGCCAAAACCTTGACATCTTTCTAGGGTCTCTATTAGATATGATTAATTCAGGTACTTCATGTAATCTGAAAATTTTTGTACAAATCTTTTAGCCAAAATAGGAGAATCATCCTTTATATTTCCAGCAATAAAATGAGCTACTTTCGTTAGTTTTTCAACTACTACCAAAATAACATCATGTTTATTTCTTGACATAGGCAATCCTTGCACAAAATCCATGCTTATTACTTGTCATTTGTACTACGGTATGCTATGAGGATATAGCAAACCAGCTGGATGCATATGTTTTGCTTTCACTCGTTGACATTCCAGACAATGAGTCATGAAATCTATAACATCTTTTTTCATTCCCTTCTAGAAATATTGTTGTTTTATATCAGCAAGCATTTTTGTAATACCTGGGTGTCCAGAAAAAGGTGAGTTGTGAAACTCTGTCAACAATTTCTTTCTCAATTCATTAAGTAAAGGTATGTATACTCTGTTTTCATAACGTAAGATTCCTTCATTATCAAAGTGAAAACCTTTATACCTTTCATCTTTGGATCTACAAAGAAGCGCTACTTTTACTTGCTGAAAGTATGAATCAGATTCCATAGCACTTTTTACTTCATCCTTAAACTGAGTTCTTAATGTTATAAGAGCATAAATGTGCTTCCTACGACTTAGAGCATTAGCTACTCTATTCTCTTTTCCTTTAATGTAGCTTATATCAAAATCATACTGAGACAAAAAATCTAACCACCTTCATTGTCTTGCATTCAGATTTGGCTGAGTGAAAATCTACTTCAGTCCAAGATGATCAATTTTTAGCTCAAATGGTTTACCAAGCAGATAATGCCTCCAAACTTGAAGTGCATGAACTATGGCATCAAGCTCTAAATCATGTAGAGAATAATTCAACTCATGTAACTTAAGTTTTCTACTTTCATAAGCTATGACATGATCATTTTGTAACAAGATACCTCCAAGACCCTCCCAGATGCATCTGTTACAACCGTGAAGTCTCCATTTGGATTAGGTACAACTAAAATAGGTGCTAAAGTCAACTGAATTTTCAAATTTTTAAATGTAGATTCACATTTATCATCCTAGACAAATTTCTTATCCTTCTTTTGCAATGAAGTTATTGGTGTAACCACCTTAGAAAAATCCTTAACAAATTTTCTATAATAACCTACAAGGCCCATGAAGCTTCTAACTTCATGTACATTCTTGGGTGCAAGCCACTTGACTATAGCTACAATTTTAGAAGGATCCACAACAATCCCATCTTTACTTATGACATGACCCAAATAGTGAAATTTAGTGTCATAGAAAGAACATTTGGATAGCTTACCATATAACCGTATTTTTTCAAAATTTCCAAAACTATTTTCAAGTGTTCGTGGTGCTCCTCTACACTTTTAGAATATATGAGAATTTCATCCAAGAATACAAGCACAAACTTGTCGAAGTACTCTTGAAAGATATTATTCATTAAGTTCATGAAAGTTGCAGGTGCATTTTTTAATCCAAAGGGTAATACCGTAAAGTCATAATGTCCATACCTTGTCCTTAAATCCATTTTATGAATGTCCTCTTCCTTAATTCATAGTTGGTGATATCCAGACTGAAGATCTATCTTAGAATATATCGATGCTCCATGCATCTAATCAAATAGATTATCAATTATAGGAAGTGGATATCTATTCTTGATTGTTTCTTTGTTTAACATCATGTAATTAATACACAATCTGAGTGTTCCATCCTTCTTTTTCACAAAGATCGCTGGTGCTCCCCAAGGTGAAACACTTGGTCTAATAAAAACCTTAGACAAAAGATCTTGTAACTGAGCTTTAAGGTCAATTAATTCTATGGCAGTCATCTGGTAAGGTGCTTTAGAAATTGGTTGAGACTGATTTGATTTCAATTGTGAAGTCGACTCCCTTTTGTGTGGTAGTCCTTGTAACTCTTTCGGAAACACGTCACCGAAGCTCAGTAAAAATGGATAACATTCCATGAAATCATTTTTTTCTTTCGCAGATTCAGAAATCTTTACTACATATAAGGTACAACCTTTATTTTTGGCCCTTTTAAGTTACATAGCTGACAATTTCCTAACTGAAATTTCTCGTTTTACACCTTGAATCTTTGTTGTTTTCTGTAGATCATCCAAACAACTAAACAATCTACCTTTACTTTATGATCTGCTAACCAATTCACACCTATGATTATGTCATAAGATCCCAAAGGTGCTACATAGAGATCAACTGTGTGGAAAAGATAGGTAAGTCAAGGATCGCCCTAAAAAGACACATACTAAATGTATGAACAGAATTATTACCATAATGTACAACCCATGATTTATCCATTTTTCTATCTTTTCTTTTAAACTTTGAAGCAAGTTTACTAGAAATAAAACATTTAGTAGCTCCTGTATCAAATAGAATAGTTACAGGTATGTCAAATAACTTACCAGGAACTTCAATAGGTGTAACTTGCTTTTCAGCTTGCTTGTCAGCTATTGTAGCATGTATCTTGTGCTACTGATTGTGATCATCCTTCTTCAAAGGACATTGATTCGCGTAATGATATTTGCCACAGTTATAATAGCCTCCTACTGGTCCCCTTTTTGGCTCCAAATTAATTTCAGTCTTGAAGTTGTTATGTTGACCTCCATAGGACTTCTGTTCGTTATTGTTATTTCTGGAAAAATTGTTCCGTGTATTACCAACAGTCTTATTCATTGCTATTTTCTTATTATTATCAGTTGGAAACTTACTTTTGTTACCAAAATTTTTCCATGGTCCTTTCTTAGGTGCAAGAGAAGCTGAAGAAGAGTTTAGAAATTTCTTCTACACTTCCTCTTTATGAGCAAAAATAGCCTTTAACTTCTATTCTTGCCTTATGAATTTTTCAACAACACCTTCCATAGTGGTTGGGCTGCGAAAATTGACCTCTCCCCAAATTATGGGATTCAGCCCCATGATGAATTTCCATATTCTAAACTTCTCATCAGTTTGATACTAAGGTACATACTTAAGTAGTTTAGTAAACCATTCCCAATACTCGATTCTGATTAACCTTCCTTGAGCTAAGTTATGAAATTCAGTCATTTTATTATCATAATAAAGTTTTGGCAGCCATCGTTGCCTAAAATATCCTTTAAATTGATCCCATGTGATGTTAGTTTCATCGATGTTCAACTCAGCCTTCCAACTATCCCACCATGAAGATGCTTCACGAGAAAGCTGATATGCTCCCAAATAGCTTTGGTCTCTTTGGAGAATTTTCTTATTGCAAATTACTTCTCCATCTTGCTGAGCCAGTTCTCGCCCCATCACCTAATGTGGTGCCATCAAACTTAGGTGGACTTATCCTTTTTATATCATTAGTGAGTTCAGCTACCAACCTTTCCTTTTTGTTTTCTGGTTGAACAGGTACATTAACATTGTTATTATCAACACCCAAATCAGGGTTGTCCTCAGGAGGTGGCTGATTGTTATTACCAGCTTCTTCTTCCTCCTCATTACCCATCACTTGTTGTTTGAGCACAGTTAAATGATCTCTTGTGTCCAACAGGGCAGCAAGGATCTCATCAAGTTTTTGGGTTATTGTTACTCCTTCATTAGGTGGAGCATTATTCGCAATGTTCCCCCTTGTTCTAACCATTTTCTATTACAAGAAAATCCAAGTTTTTATCAGATTATGGACATAATAGGTCCAAGAGCTACAACCTTCAGCTCTGATACCAAGATGTAACATTCCCATTTTAAGACTTTAGAAAAAAGGAATTTTTTTGCATGATTAATGTCCTCTGTTCTAAATACATAATTTAGAACACACATTTCATAACAATCATTCTTATAGCAGATAACCATATGTAACTATAATGACTCGGTGAACAAACGATCTACTCATTCCATGACTCGGTGAACTACAGATCCATTCACGTGTAACATTGAGTTTTGAGTATTCTACTGAATACTCCATATACTTGGTTCTCTTACCCTATTCTAGGTTCTGAGTGATCTGTCCAAGGAACCTAATAAATACTTGTTACCAATATTCATCGGCATCACGATCCTTTGACTAGGTGACATAGGAAAGCTTAATCAGTAGCTTATGATACTTTGGCAAAATATTTCTAACATACTGTTTGTATAACTTATTCCTTGATGGCATACTTGTCAATCTAGAATACATCCTTCACCCCACTCCATTGTTATCAAGAATGTCTTATACTGACTTCTGTCAGTCCCCTCATCAAGGTTTAACTCTAGTTTAGGTTAGCAACATAGGTCATGTTATGAAGAGGCTCGTAAAGACTTAGGGTAAATTGGCATACTGGGTCAACCTAGGTTAACCCCATGTGCCAAGGTACCCTGAGTCCAAAAGGGCTACCTCATATCCTAGCTATGATACTAACCAGTCCTAGAGGAAAATCTTGATCAAGTTCAAAGGTGTGTAGGTCTTGACGATCAATGCAGAAGGGTGTTGCCACATGTTAACTACACTATTATATCCTCGAGAAGATCCTAATCTTCTTAAAGGTACAACCTTGCAGTTGACATGTGTCAACATCCTACGGAATAACCTCGTAAAGATGTACATACCTCCAAAAGTTTACATACGTTAAGTTAAATTTGGGTTAAAAGATGACAGAATTCGGCAGCCTAACCAACCCCGAGTTCAATACTCTTAAGTTCTTTTTATGTATCGAAATCAATTGATCCTAAGAACTTTAATTAACTTATGATTACTTCTAGATTTTTTAGTTTTAACCTAACAACCTGTTATTCGAAATAGGACAACAACAACTTATGTTCCGTTATTTTACATAACTCAACCAGTTAAGGAAGTGTACCGCCTACTTAGGCTGAAACATGTTAGACTTATTGTTCTTAAGTCTTAATGATTAACCCTCATACCTTCCTCTTCATAATTACATTTTAGGGCTCAACACACCCACAATGTCCTTTATAATTACAATGGTTTAAATTATAGTTTTATTTCACATAACAGGTATAATGAAATTCTTAAATAAGATTGTTGTGTTCAGCCACTCACTTAACTTCAAATTACTTAGGAATTTCTTCTAAATTCCTTTTTATATTACCATTATGAATATACATCCAACCATATAGATAATAAGAAGTTTTATCCTCAAAACAAGATAATTTACACAATCTATGCCAGTAAATCTCCATCTTTCAATTCATTTAAAACTTATACATTTACAACTTATGCATTTTAGGCATACTGTGTGACAACAACCTATATTCAAAATGAGAAAATTTTCTTTCTACAATACACCTTGGGAACAAATCAGAATTTCATTTACAAGAATCAACTTAGATCAGCCAATGCATCAAGTAAGTTTTTTCCTTCTTTTATCACTTACGAAGTCCATCTGCAAAAATTACTAGCACGGGTCAGTTCAATGAACTGAGCATGATAAGCACTAATTCTTAAAATGAAGTGCAATCCACAAAATGTCCTAATAAGAACAACCCTGCTTAAATTAACCTCGATAGTTCATACCACTAAGCATATGTAATATTAATAATAGAAGATTAATACTAAGGTAGAGTTAACAAATGGAAGAGCAGAGTATACTCTAAAAATTTTGTCCTTCCACTTAAAGTATAATTGATCTCATCGATTATCTTTATAAAAAAATAATCACAACATATTATTATTTCCAGATTGCGGTTATATTACAACACTTATCCTTACTAAAAGATATGGGAAAAGTTTTCAGCATACTCCCATTAAGATGTTTCAACCGGTTGTCAAGTAAAACAAAAGACAAAACATTTCCATTATGCCCAAACACTTAACATCTCAAAAGGCGAAACATATGCATATCATAATTTAACTAATCCTCTTAAAGGTTTACTACTTTAAAATCCAACAATTTAAAAGTATTCCTCAAGAAAATCCATATAATGGTGAACCTAGAAAACATGAAATATTTTCAGTCAACTATAAGTTTGCCTATCATTGAATGATCCCAATCTATAAATAATTTTTTACAACTCAATTAAACAATTTTACTTCCTTTTTAAACATACATTTCATGTTTAAGAAATATTTCCAAGAAAAGAGAGAGCTAGAACAACGCCAAAAAAGAGATAACCAACTGATACATCTTTCTCAACTTTCCCAACGTAATACATGTTTTCTACTTTCTGGAAGAAACATTTTTATAATGCAACTCATACACATCCCACAAGCGGTAAGGTATTACAGTATATCCCTGAAGACCTATTATTCTTTCATGGTACCAAAATAGTGATGTTCGAACACAGTCTATAATCAATTTTAAAAAAAAAAACACTATTTACTTTTCTAGTCTTGACATCCATTTATTGAGCTAAAAAAGAAGTAACAAATTAGGTTTGGTTCTCACCCTCTAAACTTCCCGATAGTCCAGGTAAGGCATAACTATCCCAATAATAGTAAGTTCAATAATAATTTAAATACAATTCATACTGAGTAAGACTCAAATTATAATCCCGAGCTCAATGAAATAGACACAACTTCCTCAAAGACTCTAATCATTAAAGTTGAAAAACCAAGTTAAGGTAATCAATGATTCCCTCTAGTTATAAGTAACCAAAGCCTATAATAGTTGAACCGATACATCGCTCAAATCACTATTTAATTGAAGCATCAAGAACAAATTGCCTGTACAATATTGCTTCACCATATTCAAATCACAAATTCATACCTACCCAATTACCGTATTACAAAACCGATTATAATGAAATACTTATAAACAATTCAGAATCAAGAATAGGTCTTTTAATTTCATTCATACACCTTTCAAACCCTATTTCCAATTTCAAATAGAATGTAATAAACTTGACATCGTTAAGACTTAACGAATTCCAAGTCCGGTTTGTAAAAAGTCTCCACAAACCATAAATGTGGTCAGAGAATATGATTTTGCTAGCACCATGCTAAGAGACTTCAGGTTACAGTCTAGTTTACCCATAATAGCAAACACAATTTTAGTATTGTTCCAAATTCAACTGAGTTTTCATAGGAAGAAACACAACACTAATCCATATACTATTTTTCTTGTGCATGCAAGTTTCATTATCAGTCAATGTTCCTCACAAGAAGAATTACAAACTAAACCATATATTGGCCTACACACAAGTGCCTACAAATTTCAATGCAAATTTCAAAACAATCAATGCCATTCATAATAATAATACTGAGACTAAACCATATCTTGGCATACACACAAAGTGCCTATAAATTTTAAAATAGTCAATGCCTTTCGTAAGAAGAATACAGACTAAACCATATACTATGTTTTCTGTGCATGCAAACTTTACAACAGTTAAAGTTTCCCAAAGTGATACAAAACAACCCTTCCACAAATTTATTCACAGTCCAATTATCCATGAGATAAAATGCTAACATCCTAAGCGAGTTAATCTTAGAAACAATTTCATTCACGAAATGAGTATTCAACCAATTAGCTCAAACTAGTTTAAGAGTTTCCAAAAGTCACAAGAGTTGCTTACCCACTTGGGTTTATAAACACAACAGTTCACAACACCAACTCAACGAATACAGACAAATTTCATGTAACAATAAAAACCACTAAAGAAGTCGAAACCAACCAACAATTTCAACCACTGAGGAAGTACAATGAAGTTTCCGGTTTTGCTCACATATTCACAATTCCATTGTAAAAGAAAAAGAAATGCAAACAAGCTTCCAACAGAATCAAGTAAAATCCAGATTCAACCCAGAAACACTAGTTTATACAAAACCCATAAATCCATATTCTAGATAAAGCATGAAATGCACAAACACTTCAGATCAAGTTGTTTTCATAAAAACATTTAGAGGATGTAAGAGGTTTTAACAATTAGAGCCTATCATGCCTGATAGTGCCGTTGTGAAATCAAAGAAGACCTCTGATCGAGCTCCTTTCTTCTCTTCTTCTCCATGATAGGTCAAACAACCAAAAACTTCTTCCACAAAGTGTTTTATATACATTCCACAAAATGAAAATAGATCCGAAACATCAAAAATAGCCATGCAATGAAGCTTAAACTGCTGGTTCAAAAACCAGATTGCATGAAGAGTGAAAAATGGAGCACATGCGAAATGAAACAACTCATCCAAAATCCGTTGGCATGCCTACCAAGGTGGGTTGGGCTCGACACCCAAATGCATTTAATTTCATTAACTCCAAGTTTCCCACTCAGTCCTCCTTGCCACCGACCACCAAATTTGGCGAGTGCCAAATCAAATTTAACAAACATTTCAAACTTTAGTGATGCTACCACCTTGGCTTCGCCAACCTACTAATCCCTGCCAAAGCTGGTAGTCCGTATGCCTTACAACCTTATCACTTAACATTAATGCCATAGAAACCATCGCCAATATGTATGTGACCCCCTTAGGTTCCAATTCATAACCACTAACTTAGGGTAGATTAATGGCTTAGGTTAGATCTTAGGTAATTTAAAATTTATACCTTAGGATATAACACTAACCACTAACCTTAGTATATGTCCTTAGCAATTAGGTTAGATAAACCCTTAGGTGTATATCAAAAATACATAGTTTAGGAACTAGGTTAGATCACCCATAACCTTGTAGTATTAGGTTCTAGGTTAGATTATTATCTAGCAACCTTTCCAGATTTTGTTTGCACCGAGCTAGGTTAGGTTCAGAAATTGTATCAAGTACCATAGCTTAGATAGGAATACCTATATATCTTACCTGGCTTAGGGTCCCGGTTCTCTCCAATGCCATAAATGGCTGAAAACCCAATTATGATTTGTAATGACTGTCAAGTCGATTTCTAGAAATCAACGAAACTTTCCATAGAATGGAAATATTTTCATTGAGGAGGATTAAAGAACTTATATCTTCTAAGCTCAGTCCAAAACTTAATAATTCATGGAATGCCAATTTTATCATTTTTTCATCTTGAATAGATTTAAAACATTCCTTGGATCACTGTAATTGATCCAAGGATGAGTCATAAAGATAGATAAGTTTACAATTCTCCTGAAATCAGATTGCACTCATTTATGAGAAATGAAAGAAATGAATCCAGGAAACATTCCAGTTCTATCTAAGTTCTTTTAAGAGCAAAAAAGACTTTAACCATGTCAAGCATGATTTCCCATAATAAAAAGAACATATCCATATAAGGAAAATTACATATCAACACTTGAATGTAAAGGAGGAAAATAACAATAGTTAAGGGTGTTAAAGCAACTATCTTTGAAAAGTCTTTTACAAATTTCCTATAGTAGCCAGCAAATCCCATGAAGCTTCTAACTTCATGTACATTCTTAGGTGTAGGCCATTATGTTATAGCTATAATTTTATAAGGATCTAAAACAATTCCATCTTTACTAATTACATGTCCTAGATAGTGCACTTCTGTGTCATAAAAGGAACATTTAGAAAACTTACCAAATAATCGTCTCTTTCTTAGAATTTCCAAAACTATTTTCAAATGCTCATGATGCTCCTCAATGCTTTTAGAATATATGAGAATGTCATCCAAGAATACGAGCACAAATTTGTCCAAGTATTCTTGAAAGATATTATTCATTAAATTCATAAATGTCGCAGGTGCATTAGTTAATCCAAAAGGTAAAACCGTAAACTCATAATGTCCATACCTTGTTCTAAAAGTTGTTTTATGAATATCCTCATCCTTAATTCGAGTTGATGATATCTAGATCAAAGATCTATCTTGGAATATACCGATGCTCCATGCATCGATAAAATAAATCATCAATCCTAGGAGTGGATATCTATTCTTGATTGTTGCCTTGTTTAATATTACGTAATCAATGCACAATCTAAGTGTTTCATCTTTCTTTTTCACAAAAATTACGGGTGTTCCCTAAGGTGAAACACTTGGCTAATCAAACCCTTAGAAAAAGTTCTTGCAATTGAGCCTTAAGCTCTACTAACTCTATAATAGTCATTTGATACAATTGCTTTAGAAATAGTTTGAGTTCTAGGCTTGATCTCAATCGTGAAATCAAATTCTCTTTTAGGTGGAAGACCTGAAAATTCTTCTAGAAATACATCACGAAGTCTCGTATAAAGTGGATATCATTCCATAATATCACTAATTTCTTTGTTTATTCAGTAATTTTTACTGCATATAAGGTACATCCTTTATTTTTGGCTTTTTTAAGTTGCATAGCTGACAAATTTCTAACAAAAATCTCACGTTTCACACGCTAAATCTCTACTATTTCTGCAGGTCATTTAAACAACTAATGTGTTTTTCAAAACAGTCCACTTTATCCTTATGTTCTACTAACCAATTAACACCTATGATTACATCATAAGACCCTAAAGGTGCAACATAAAGTTCAACCTCTGTGGAAAATTTAGGTAAATCTAGGATCGCTCTAAAAGAAACATTCTAACTGTATGAACAACATTATTACCATCTTTGTATAGTCCATGTTTTATCCATGTTTCCAGCTTTTCTTTTTAATTTTGATGCTAATTTACTAGAAATAAAAAATTCAGTAGCTCGGTATCAAAAATAATAGTTATTGGTAATCAAATAACATACCTAGAACTTCTATGGGTATGGCATGTTTCTCGACCTACTTGTCGAATCTTTGCATCATGTATCTTGTGCTGCTAATTACATTCATCCTTCTTCAAAGGAAATTGATTTTTGTAATGATCTTTTCCATAATTATAACAACCTCCTACAGGTCCCTTCCTATGCTCAAATTTATTTGCAACCTAAGAGTTATCATTCGACTCACATAGGACTTCGTCCGTTATTATTATTCTTGGCAAAGTTGTTTCATGCATTACCAACAAGCTTGTTTGTTGCTACTTTCCTATTTGTATCAGATGAAAACTTACTTTTCATTCCAAATTTCTTCCATGGTCTTTTCTTGGGTGCAAGAGAGGATGAAGAGGAGTTGGGATTCTTCTTCCTTACTTCCTCCTTGTGAGAAGAAATAGCCTTTAATTTCTGTTCATGCCTTATGGCTTTTTCAACAACCCCTTCCATTTTTGTTGGGTTGTAAACATCCACCTCTCCTCCTATAATGAGATTCAATCCCATGATGAATATCCTTACCCTAAAATTCTCGTCAGTTTGGTATTGAGCCACATACTTTAGGAGTTTTGTAAATCACTCCCAATAATCAATTACAGTTAGCTTTCCTTGAGCTAAGTTCTGAAATTCAGTCATTTTCTGATCATAATAAAGTTGTGGCAGCCATCGTTGCCTAAAGTAACTTTTAAATTGATCCCAAGTGATGTTAGTTTCATCAATATTTAACTCAACCTTACGGTTGTCCCACCATGAAGATGCTTCATGGGAAAGTTGATATGCTCCCCATATAGCCTTGGTTTCCTATGAGAAGTTCCTTATTGCAAATTACTTCTCCATTTCACTGAGCCAATTCTCAGCTCCATCTCCTAATGTGGTGCCATAAAACTTGGGGGAATTGTCCTTTTTATATCATTAGTGAGTTTAGTTGATGACCTAGCCTTTTTGTTCTCAGGCTTCACAGGTATATTAACATTGATATTATCAACACCCACATTGGCATTGTCCCCTGGAGGTGGCTAATTATTATTATCAGCTTCTTCTTCCTCCTCATTACCCATTACTTGTTGTTCTAGCACATTCAAATGATCTCTTATGTCAGCCAACAGCAGCAGAGGATCTCATCGAGTTTCTGGGTAGTTTCCACTCCTTCCTTAGGTGGAGGGTTATTTGTAACATTTCCTCTTATTCTCATCATTTTCTGTTACAAGAAAATTCAAGTTTTATCATATTATGGACATAATAGGTCTAAGACTTGCAACCTTGACTTTGATACCAGGATGTAACGTTCCCAATTTAAGACTATAGAAACAAGAGAAGTTTTTTTATAATGTTCACTATTCTAAAGAAAGCAATATTTAGAACAAACATTCCATGCCAATCAAATTCAATGGATAAACATATACAACTGTAATGACTCGGTGATTCACCAATCTATTCATTCCATAACTCGGTAAGATACCAATCTATTTATGTTATCTTATGTATTGAATACATATTGTATACTTCATATAATTTTTCATCCTACCCTACACCGGGTACTGAGTGATCTGTTTAAAGAACATATCTAAATATCTATTACCAATATTCATATGATATCGTGTTGTTTTAAACTTGGTGACATAGGATAACACAACTAGCAGTTTACGATACTTTGGCCCAATATTTATAACATACTGTGTATGTCACTATTCCCAGATGACATACTCATCATTTTGAAATACATCCTTCACCTAACTCTTCTATTATCATGATTGGTCTTTACTGACTACCGTCATTCCACTTGTTCAGGTTTTACCTAGCCCTAGATAGAAACATAACCTATCATATGAAGATTCTCATAAAGGCTTAGGGTAGATGGGAATACTCATATGACTTAAGTCATCCGAATGTGCAAACGTAACTTGAGCCTTTGGGAGCTAATTCCTATCCTAAATATGCTCCTATCTAGTCCTAGAGAGAAACTAGGTTCAAGTCTCGAGTTCCAAATGTGTGTAGATCTAGATGATCGATGAGGAAGGGTGATGCCACATGTTAACTACAATGTTGTATTCTTGAGAAGACCTAAGCCTTCCGGAAAGTACATCCCTACGGTTGGCGTGTGCTAACATCCTATAGAAATTTCCTCATCAAGATGTACATACCCGAAGGAGTTTTTAATACCTTGATAGTTTGGACAAAAACTTGATTACTGATAACCACGCCAAACCCTAATCAAACGCTCAATAAGTTTTTCCTGAATTTACCTCAATTATCCCATTAAGATCTTTGTTATTTTCAAGTCTACTTTTAATATTTGATCACATAGTTAAACTATCAATTAACTATAACTGTGTAGTGTTATAATATGTCTTATTTAAAAAAGTACAATAAATTTTTACAAAGATTCAACATCCGAATATATATCAAATTTAAAGTAGACTTCATACAATTTGAATTCTAATAAATTATAGTCATATTTCCAAACCTTTTTGGTTTATGAGTAATTAAGAAAGAGAAAGAGTCTTTCTCTACATGTTAAGTGTTAGGGTTTATCCTACCCAATGACCACATTTTCTTAATGTATGTTCATCACACATTACATTACTATGTTATATATTTTAGATAACAAATATCATATTCTACAACTTAACAAGCTACATCACAAGTAGGGAAATTGAACTAAATCCCTTTATCCAACTTATTAAAGGATAACCAATTAAGCATATAAATAATATGAAGAATATCAACAAGATAGAATCCATCTCTTCCATACAAGTACAAGATAATTTACACAACCAATATAGGTAAACTCTCAACTTTCAATTTATCTTTATAACTTATACATTTACAAGACTTATGCATTTAGGTTTCTTTGCATAACAACCATCCTCATTATGAAAGAATACTACTTTTCTTTTTCGTTACAATCTCAAGAACAAATTAGAATTCTTCACAAGGAATCAAATTTAATTTATGCAATGCATCATATCATTTTTTCCTTCTTTTATGACTTACGAAGTCCATCTGTAAAAATTACTACCATAAGTCGGTTCAATGAATCGAGCATGATAAGCACCAAGCCTTAAAACAAGGTGCATTCCAATAATTGTTCCATTAAAACAACTCGCTTTAATGAGACAATTATGACATCAAAAATATTAATATAAGTAATAAAAATGGAATAAGTACATTTAACCAATTGAATTCACTTCAAGAGAAGAACAGAATATAATCCACTATATCTACCTTAAAAAAATTACATTTTAATTGATCCTATCAATTATCCTTAAGCAAACAACGAGATCATATCATCTCACCGATCCCAATTCTATCATAATAGAATACAACATTTATCTTTTATTTAAGAAAAAGAAGGGTTTAAGATGGTTCTCATTAGGATGATTCCTCTAAATCATAAGCAAAAGAAGAAGAAGAATTATTACAAACTATGCCCAAACAAAAGACATCGAAAAACTGAAACATATTCATAACATGAATTAACGGTTTCATTTAAAGGAAAACTACCTTAAAATCCAACATTTAAGATATTCATTAGAACAGAATCCCATTTCAATTCGAGAAGGAATAGAGAATCAAAGATCTACCTACAAGTCTAAATCTACTTCCACATGTTAGAAGTTAAAATTTAAAGATTTGAACCCAACGTTCACAAATAAAAGTAGACTCATATAGAAGTTAGTCTCTACTCGAGTCTATCCAAGCAGGATCCATAAAAATATAGAGTGCAAAAGACAAAATTTACTCATCTCAAACCAAACAAAGGAAAGTCTTGTCAAATAAACGGTCTGCCAAACAAGCTTACATTTTTGTTCAACAAAACTAAATCATCTATTCTCTTCCTACATCATTTCAACAAATTATTTGAACAAGGAAGACCAAACAAATCATAAATAAATCTCCATTTCATAAGAGAATCAAAACAAAAAAGTTTAACCAATGAACTTATCCCAACAATAGAAAGAAAGGGATCATAATTAGAAAATGTTCCAATCAATAATTCATTTTATTGTACTAACAAATGAATTTCCACTGTTAATTCAAACATATAAATTCATAAGCTAGTTCCCAAGAGAGAGAACAAAATCGACTCACAGTAAGAAGAAAGCACACTGCAATTTCCCTTACAATTATTTACCTTCAATAAACACGAGTTTCAATTCCAATCTTAGAATGAAATATGCATAACAGTCCTAAAAACAACATTCTGTTCCTAAGGAATCACATTCCTTTCTTTTACAAAGACACAAGGTTTATTTACTATATCCAACAAGAGATAGAAAAACAAACCGGCCAGCAAGCTAACATGTTCAAAAGTATCAACGAACTCAAAATCTGAAATCCCATTTTCAAGTTTCAATATTGCATTACAAAAGAGTATTTGCTTCTTGATTCAATAAGTACTATAATACAAAATCAATTAGAAAAGAGACAAGGTCATCCCACCATAACAATTCAGAGCACTAAAATAATAAACTCTTCTTTTAAATGAAACCTAGAGCTTATTTAAAAGATCTCGAAGATGTGGGTTTCCACAAAATAGAGGGGAAAATAATACCCCAATAAATCGTCATTGCCATCTCGAAAAGATGAAACAGTTCTCGAGAAAATAATTACCTAATTCATTCATAAAAAAATGTTTACTGAGTTAAGATCTCAATGAATTTACCCAACAACTCAGTCAACTATTCTCCCAATTTTCTTTGAAAAATAGTTCACAAAAGAGTTATAAGTTTTTTAAATTTTAATACAAGTAATACCCAACTCAAAATACCAGAATAGAGTCGAACATGAAGTCTCAACAAAATTTTAGAGCTACACAAGTATTTGAATACGAGGGAAGTATAAAATATAACCTTCCAATAATAGTTCGGTACTACACGAGTGTCTAATCGAAGTTCGGTGGCAACACGAAGTTCTCATTCTAGTTTATACTTTAAACAAGAAGCCCTAATACCAGCTCAAAATGAAACACGAGCTTCAACAAGAGTTCAGAACTATACAAGTAACAAAATATGAGTGCGGTGTAAAACATGAACCTCTATAATCAGTTTAGAGAAACACAAGCAATAAAATACAAGTACAGAGCCATATACGAACTTTGAACAATAGTCCAGAGCTACCCAGGATTCCAAACACCAGTTTAGAACAAGAAGAAGCTCCAACACAAGTTCATATCAAAACACGAAGCCCAAATACAAGCTCAAATGGAACTCAAGGTTCCCATAAAGTTCAAAATCCACATATTGCAATGAAGGTTAGTTCCAACACAACAACCTCGAATACAAATTTCAGAAATGGAAAGCAGAGCTACTAATACAAGCTTCGCATGCATGTTTCACTATTAAACTATCACAAAGAAAGTTTCAAAACCAACATTATTTTTGCCATGGATTCATATCCAAGATAACAGAAATTATAAAACCCAGCAAACAAGTAACCAGATAAAACATGCAAGCCAAGAATCTCAAAAGAGCAGAATCGTTTTAATGAAACTTTTAGAAGAAAGCAAGAAATTTAAATATTAGAGTATATCATGCCCGATAGTTCTACCAAATTGAAAGAGACCTCCGGTCAAGCTCACAACATCTCCTCTTCTCCATGAAAGATCAAACAAACATGTTCTTTTTCCACATTGCCTCTTATACATCTCACAGACCAAAAATACATCTATGACTTCAAAAATAGCCATTAAGTGCAGTTCAATCTACTTGTTTGAAAAACCAAAGAGCATGCAGAGAAAAATCGTGAAACATGCAAAGTGAAACAACCACAGACAAACCCACTTACATGCCTTCCAAGATGGTTTTTGCATGAAACTGAAAACTTGATAATTTTCATTAATTCCAATTTTCTTGCCTATCCTTCCTTGCCACCGCCTTCCAAGTCTAGAAATTTCAAATCAAAATTAACATGAAATTCCATTTTAGTGATACTTCCACATAAGCCTCCACCAAGTCACTAGCCCCTGCCAAAATTGGCAGTACCCTATGCATTAAAAACCTTATCAATAACATAAATGCCATAAGAATTGTCACCCTTAATGCATGTGACCACCTAATTCCCCTTTCATACCCATTAGTTTAGGATAGATCAAATTTCTTAGGTTAGATCTTAGGTAGTTTATAATATATACCTTAGGATATAACCCTAACAACAAATTTCCACCATAGGTCTTAACACATAGCCTTAGGTAGTTTCTACATAGGTTAGATTAATTCACAACATAATAGTTTTAGGCATTAGGTTAGATCATCATAAAACCTTATATTATTAGGTTCTAGGTTAATTTTAATAGCCTAGTAACCTTTCCATATCCTTTAGCATAAGAGCTAGGTGAGGATGTTAATCAACCAACAAAGTAGACTATGAAGCTTTAGGTTAGAATAAGAATTCTATTAAGTGACATAGATTAGGTAGAAAATATTCTTACCTAGCTTAGGATTCCGTAGGATAGTCCTTTTAGGATCCTGAATCCTTCCTTTGCTATGAACAAGCTATATTTTTGTGTTCTTTAGCATTGTCTGCCATGATCGATCTACAAGGACCAAAACACAACATACAACTGAATGGGAATATGGTCACACAAAAATCAAATAACTTGTAAAAAAAAATTTCATTCAATATGAATCTTAATTCATGGAATGACAATTTTACCATTTGTTCAACAAAGAAGATTTAAAACATTCCTTGGATCATTGAAATTGATCCAAGGATGAGTCAATTAATAGATAAGTTTGACTCTTAAACTAGATTGCAACTCACCTACCAAAAGTGAAAACTAAATTCAAGGAAGCCGTTCAATTCAGTCAAAGGATCTTAAGAACAGAAAAGATTTATCCATAGAAAGCATGATCTCCATCACTCAAAAGAACATATCTTTATAAGGAAAATCACATGTCAATACTTAAAATGCAAAGGAGTAAAATAACAATTGTCAAGGGTGTTACACCATAAGGGTGAATCCCAATGTCGTATATTTCTGTTTTAAAATGTGGAATAGACATTGGTTCTCTCTATCCTTGTTTGTTTCTTCCACATCCTAGGCTCATTGTAGCCTATGGAGTACATCATTTTGTTGGATTTCTTGTATTTGGGGTTTGATAACAGGTTGGTTGAGTATCCTCTCGGGACCCAAGTTTTAGGTGGATCTAACAATTTTTCTTCAGCCAAAAGCTTCTAGGTAAGAATGACCCAATGGTGTGTTCATTTCTAGGTCTTCTGAAGTGATAGTTGGGTCAACCTCTAGTCTTGGGAAACAATGAGAGGTCTGAAACCAAGAGGGCTTGCTGCACATTATATTCTCCACAACCATATTCAAGTATTTTCATCTCCTATGAATCAAAAGGATAAGTTGATGTAGATGCACCATGGGTGCAAGAACTAAGAGAATCTGAATCTATCCGAGATTCCATGGCCTCAGATTGGAGAGGGACAACTATATCAGCAGAGGGACATGCATATGTTCCCTTACGTGTAAAACTATTGAGAGCTCTGTAGTGAGCGAAGGGCTCTAAATCTCCTTATATTGTAATGGTGTGTCCCTCATGCTTCAATTTAATGCACTAATGGAACATCGAGTACACGACCTACATGACATGAATCCACGGTTAGCCTAGAAGCATATTATACCGAAGTTCCAAGTCCAAGACATGAAACTTTGTTTGATGGAAAATGGGACCCACCTCTATGGGCAATGTGATTGTGCTTGTTGACTCCCTCTCCGTGTTTTCGTAAGTGGTGATAGTGATTATATTCAATTCAAGATCTTCCTCGGTATGTCCCGAGTTATTTAACCAATTTTGGCATGCATATGTTCAACCCGATCCGTTGTCCACAAGCACTTGTTTGATCTTCCTACGGGTAACAACTAACTCAATATACAAAGGAAGATTATGTGTTCTATTTTTAGTAGGGACTTCCTTATGGTTGATGGCAATATGTTCATTTGGTACGATGTTTGCCACTATGGCTTGAATATGTGTAGGATCAACCTCTAATGACACTCCCGACCCCTGAAGAGTTTGGTAAAGAATGTCTTTGTGTACATTGGATATATTAAGAAGATCTAAGATCAAAATCTTAACAGATGTCTTCTCAAGTTGCTCTAAGAGGTTATATTTACCAGTTTGTGGGGTTGATGGAGAAGGTTTTAGAATCATGAGGTGGGCACACCTTGTTACCATGGCACAATCCTTTCCCTTGATTCAGATGGCATTAATATGGTTAGTAGGAGAGTGAATACATCCAATAAGTTAATCATAATGATTGTTGTCTTTTTTGGTGTATAAGTAATTCGTTGCTTTATAACCTTGGGATGACTCTCCCCAATCGACTTTGAATTTCCGATTTATCATGATTAGGAATGGCTCTTTATATATCCCCATTTTCTCGTTGGGTGTACGAGTTTTGCCTAGGTTGAACACCTCTATTTCCCCATTCTCGATGAGGTCTTGGATATAATGGAAAAGGCACGAGACATTTGTCTATCTTATGTCCTTCGACATGATGTATTTCAAAATATTCATGCTCCTTGTACCATGAAGGTTTTGGAGCATTGCCATCAAATGGTTGTGTTGTAGGATATGTCATCATGTGAGCCATGTCCAATTGTTTTAGTATAACCGAAAAAGGTTCATTAAGAGAGGTAAATGTTCTTCGTTTTGGCGGTGGTTGAATTTTCCTTTAGTCGAGTTTAAAAGGTTGACCGATTTAGACCATTTGTACACATTTGTAATCAATGATCCCATCTCCCACCACATTTTTGTATTTTTTAAAAACCTTCGGCTTCTCTGTGGCTTTAACATTTTGATTATCTCTAGATTGGGTCTTGAGAGTTCCTTTTGCAATGAGATCTTTCTCTATCTGAATACCTTTTTTGATGACCTCCTCAAAAGTGTGAACAAAATGCATTTGGAGGTGGAAAGCTATATCTAGATTAAGGTTGGGTATAAAAATACTAACCAACTATTTTTTAGGGAAAGCGCAAGGGAAGTGACTAGCTATCCCTCTCCACCTTTAGAGGAAGCTGGTGAAAGTCTCATTAGGGTGTTGTTTGGCACCACCTAAATCTACCATGGTGACATCATTCTCTATGTTGTATGAGAAGTGACACACAAACCTTTCTGCCAATTCTGGCCAAGTGAAAATTGATCCCCAAGGTAAATGTGTAAACCGCTCTAATGTTTGACCTCCTATACTTTTAGGAAAATGTCTTATGAGATAATTGTCACTATAGGACACCTCTTAACATGCCATATAGAAATATTTGACATGATCCCATGGATCTCCCTTTCCTTTATATTTGTCAAATTTTGGCATATCAAATTTCTTAGGAAAGGGTTGAAGGGTCATAGTCTTGTCAAAAGGATAGGGGCATAATTCTTCATATTGATACTTTATAATGCTCCCTATATTTCTCTCTTAAAGGCTTGTGAGTGTTGATTTTATAGATTGTACCTCTTGTGCAAGAAATTGTTCTCTAGTGGGAGAAGCAAGGATATATACTCGACGATACCCCGTATCATATTCTTCTTGATTTTCTCTATGGAATTCATTGATCTTAACCTTAGGCTTTGACTTTTGAATGATTTTGCTTGCTTCCTTCTGTATATGAGAGGTTAGCAAAGCTAATTGTCGGCTTAGGCTACTAATCTATTGTTGAATTTTGGTTTCTTCTTCTAAAGGTTCCTCCTCTTCCTCGTTTTGTGGAGATTCTTCACCATTATCATGTCCCGTCTTGTTTTTACATGGCACTTTGATAAAGGGTATTCTATGTCCCACTATCTTATTATTTCCCGCATTGGAGGTAGAGGCATGTCCATGCATCAAAATGTCCTCCATGTTGCTAAGGGGTCATTCTTCCTCAGTAGCGTTATTCCTAAGTGGGATTGTTTCACTTTCAGTGGGCATTTTGGCCCCTAATTCTACAACATGTGCTAGTACTCTATCCTTATTTATGAAAAGAAACTCGTCTAATAAAGTGGGTTCAAATTCAAATTTTGCGTGTGGGGATTCCAATTCATTACCACTATGATCAATCATATCTTGTCTCTTTTTATGCAGAAAATAGAGGCCTTAGATCATGTCCAATGAAAGGGTTTGACCCTTGCAGTTGAGGCTTCCCAAGCTTGTGCTTGTTGATCCTCGTATGTTTGTTTCTTGAGTCCTAGTCATGTTTTGGGAGCCATGATTTGTGATAGTTTCACTAAGGTAAGTTGTAAATGTGTTTAAAAATTTGTGACCACACCTAAGTGAAATGCAAGATAAATTGTCAAGAATATGAATGAATAACAATGTGAGAATACCAATGTCATAGAGTGATAAATCACCAGTGACACAAATGTTTGGTATCTAAACCTATCAAATGAAGTACCTCCTAGACTATGTCTCAAAAATTAGTTTAGTGTTGTAAGATAATTAACAAGATGTTCTCACTTATGCCAAGTTCAAGAGAATGAACAAGACGTAAGTAAATATAAAAAGCTAATGTGACCTCCTAACAAGATATACTAAAAGTGAGTTCAAATTCGATTAAGACCTATATCCCAAAAAGTGCCGATTCAATTCATGAGTGACACAACAATATCACTAAGATATGTTAACCAAACTTTTCTAGAAAGTAAGGTATTGATATCAAGATGCTATTGATACAACATGCACGAGTGGTAACACGTAGCACTCTTTAAAATTGAGGTAATAATAAAATTGAACCAAAAGCTCAAAGTATAGCTAGGAATAGTTAAAATTTGCATAGTGTAACCTTAAAATATAGATATTTTGGTGAGTCTACAAGAAACAAGACGTAAATATCAAAATTGTATTGATACGATACAAATAAAGTAACCCTTCTAACGAATTTTAAGATGATGAACCATGCCTAACTACAATGATGATCTTGACATGGGTATCAAGATCACAAAGGCCACCAACAATATGAATATGCCTCCACACACTTTAGATGTTTAACTTACCCAATGCAAACATGGATGGGTGTAAATGGAAAAAAAGTGGCAGAAATAATCAATTGGTAACACAAAGGTATTCACCCTTCTTTTGATCAACAAAATGTCAAAATAATGTGAAGGAAGAAAATCAAAATGGGGATGAAAAATGATGGCCTCACTTTGGCAGAGTTTCACCTCGCCTTAAGGCAAGTGAAAAACTAAGTGAAAGTAACGCATCACACGTTTCACAATGAAAAGATGGTTCACAACTCAAAACTGTTTTAGAATAGTCAAATTGGGATCCTGGCCAAAGTATATTTTCTTAGGTGGTTCTCTCATCCTAGGTGTTACAAACATTATCCACGAGTGGGATGATTTACCCAAATATTCCCAACTATCTTGGGAGTATCTCGACTTTTCCCCCTTCAAGCACAGTGGGCAGTAAATGCATCCATCGTGTACTTAAAATGGTCATTTAGGGACAACTTGTAACGCTATCTCACAAAGGAATCACTAGTCAGGTAGGTAGTGTGGAGCACTTCCCATTTCATCCACAAGGTTCCCTCTTGTGTGGACTACTTTAGGGTTCCTAGAACCACCCCCATTGTTGTAACTTAAGGCGTTATTCCAAAGGGGTTATGTTCCAGTTGAGCAAAGAGGGATGTACCATTTTTCAAAACTTGTAATACAGTGTTTTGAATATGTTGTTCTTTTTATCTTGTTTAATTAGGTGTGGTTTTCTCAAAACACCTTTTGGAAACCTATATAACATTGTATTAGTAGTTTTTGACTTCGTTTGCGGTTCCTCCTTTCTTTGACAAGCGAGGTGTTTTGGTCATGTATGATGATTTTTAGTAGTTTTCCATCAAAAGAGTAAACACCATTTATGATTCTCTAGATCATCCAAGGATGTAAGAGAAGAGCATACGTGATGTTTTCAAAATTTGAAAAGATATCAAATGGAAAAACACTTTAATTCAAACACACCAAGTTAACCAATTCCAATTCAAATATTCCTAAAAATCTCAAAGCATCAAAAATGACCTAAGAATCATTTTTGATTCCCAAGATTGCCCGAAGGGAGGTGAGGGAAGAGCATACACGATCTTATTCCGATGAGTAAAACATGTAAAGTTTAACTAATCAAGTAAAACATGTAAAAAAATCTTGTAAAAATGAGTATGTGATTAGATAAAACCTGCAATAATGTTAGCACCTTAACACATTAATTTTAAGAAAACAAAAGACACCTATGCACCTATTTTGGTGTCTACAAGTGGGTTAGGATGGATATGCCACTCTATTTTTTTAATTTATAGTGCACCTATGCCACCCGAGAGGCGTGTGCACCACCAGAATGACATGTGTGCCACTTTGTGTATTTCTAGTTTACCTTGTACCTGTACCACCCGAGAGGCGTGTACACCACCAAAAGAGTGTATACGCTACCTTTGATAAAAATAGTCTAAGTTTTTCACAGAGTTCTTGCGCTACCAGAATAGCATGTGAACTACCAGAAAAATGTGTGTGCTACCGCTTTGTAAAACAACCTTAGATTATGACAAAATGTTTGCACCACCAGATATGTATCTATTCCATTAAAACAGCGTGTGCACTTAGGTTAGGGTGTACACACAGATCTGATAGGTTTTTAATTACAATGAAGGTACATTATGAAAATGTGTGCGTACCCAAGTTAGTGCATCCATGCATTGGTTAGGGTATGTGCATTGAGGTTAGGGCATATGTGCCGTGGTCGATAAACAGAGAATCATGTTCGACAAAGTGCACCTACGCCACCTAAGAGGTGCCTGCAGCACTAAAAATGTACCTATGCTCCTAATAGTGTGCTTGCGCCACCCTTACTGCAACCAAAATATGCAAAAAAAAAAACACAAGAAATCTCACAATACTTCAAATTTTGACAAGTTAGTTTAAAAATGTCAATAGCCCATTAAAATGATGGCTATGGACAAGAACCTACACATATAAAATTAGCAAAAATTCCAAGAAAATGGAAATTAATTACTACATGTGCATATCAAAAATTAGCCAAAAACAATGAAATTTATACTAAAATGCCAAGGGACTAGGTCCCTTTGGGAGTGCAAATGTGTGCATGTGTTGTTTTTAAACTAATGCTAATATAAGAAAAGACTAACACCTAAATAGCCTTAATTAACAAAAATTAAACAACATACCAAGCATCGTCAAGATAAGAATTAAACAAAGGTTAGATGCTAACATTCATCATATACAAAACCTTTTAAAGTAACAATGTTTAAGCAAATAAATCATCTATTCTCTAACAACAAATAAATAAATGGACCTAAATAGGCTCCATGGCAATAAAAAATGGTTTTCATTAGTGTTCCAAGAACCTAGGAATGAGGGCTTGTCAAAGTTGGGCTACAAGACCCTTTTGACACCTCCTATATGACCTAAGCACTTAGGAGAGAGGCTTAACTCTCCAAGATGATGAACCCTCAAGAAAACAAAAGGCAAGCTCTTAGTCTATTTTGCTATATGCTTTGCATTTGCTTTCTCAAGAAGTTTAGGTGTAGGTATAAAGGTAGAAGGAGGGCTCCTTATATAGCCCCATGGATAAAGGAAAAACTTCACCCCTTTAAGCATGTAGGATAAAGGTAAAACATGAGTATGAATGGATAAGGTTTCTTTATAAAAGGTAACCATACTTTAGAAGGGTTTAATTTATGCTTAGCAAGTCATGGGAGTTGCGGGGGTGTTTTAATTAATCAAAAGTGATTAATTAATAGGTAGATGTAAGCTTATAGAAGCTAATTAGATGAATATAGTATAGTTTAAGCTATTAGAGGGGATTAAATCAATTAAATATTGATTTATTGATTAAATTGGAAGAGAAAGCTAATTAATTAATAATTATTATTTATTCTAGATAGAAGGGGTGATTGATTAACGAAAGGTCGTTAATTAAGTTGTTTGTTGGATAGGTGACTTAATTAATTAGTGGATTGTAATTAATTAACAAAAATAAGAGAGAATATGAGCGCTATTGATGATATGTTGTCAATTTGCGAGGAAGGAGATAATTAGCGCAATTAAAGTATATAAATTACTTGGGTGTAATTATGGGTGTCTACATACTCTGTCAATCCCAAAGTTCACTCCAAAGATTGAACTCCTTAAATGAATCCTTCTTTCTTCGTGCCTTAGCTGCCAAAACCTAACCAAGAAATCCTTCCACAAGACAATGCTCTTCACACAACCTTCCTCACGCCCATGCACTCCTTCCTTATAGTTTGTAGAACAACTCTAGATGCACATTCAAATTCTCGGGATTCTCTTTTCTTCACAAAAATTCTCTCTGGATGCTCTAGTTTAAGAGCTTCTTTCATTCATAATCGCAAGGTAACAAATGACTTTCCCAACCATGTATTTATAGTTTTTTCTTCTTTTTGACTTTAAATGTTATACCACGTACCAACATACTTTAACATTAAATGTAATTTTTTTAACTAAACAGATATCAAGCGCTTTTACCCACGTGCCACATCCTACATGAAAAACACTTTACAACCTTCAGGTGCACAAAAATCATACCCGACCAAAGATTCTTACACACATGTCCATAGCGCAAAGGCACTTCTTCTACCCTTTACCTAATTTTTGCCCTCTCCTACCTCATGTTGTTCTTGTGCTCTTCATCCTTTTTATACGTGGTTTTGCAAGGCCTTTTTAACACAAACCATTCTTGTCCACCTCTCTTCTACGTGCTTCTTAACCTTATGCACCTTTATCTTTAACTTAGGGCCATTCACTATAGCTTCTAGTTCTAACTCAAACTTGTATTACAGTGTATACTTTATATCACTCCACCCTACACTAAAATAGATGCGTGTCCTCTGCATACACAAACTTGGGAAAAATAATTTGGTTCTTGGTGCACAAGGTGCAAAAATGAAACAAAAAGAAAGGAATAAACAACGAGAAAGGAAAACACAAGAAATAAAAATCATAAATGGAAATTCTAAGCTAACTGGAAATACTACCTTATTACAAACACCAAGAAGACTTATTTATAATAGGGCTTTCAGCCTACTCCCATTTAAGTGAATTAGTAACCTCATCCCATCCAATGCTTGTAATTGACAAGTGCTGAATCAAGAACGTCACGGGATGATGTAAGGTCCTAACCAATGGAATTTCAACTTCCTAGGATGGTGTAGATACTTGGAATCATAAAAAATACCATTTTCCCAACCTCAAATTTTTTTCTAGATATGACGATCATGCCATGCCTTTTCTCTTGATTTTTCTATCTTCTAACCTCATCTAGCAAGTGATTGCCTTTCATCTAACTCGCATCAAATTATCAATTCTTCCTTCCAAGTGCTTGTTCATGCCTAACCCTCCTTCACACACTATACACAATGATGATAACATGAATTCTACTAGTATAAAAACCTCCGCACCAAAGACCAATTGGAATGATGTGGCCTTGTTCAATCTCTTATAGGTTGTCTTGTATGCCCATAGAACGGATGACACATTATCATCCCAATCCTGTCTTCCAACGTCATAGATCTTAGTTAACCGTGAATTAGTATCTTGTTAAATACCTTTGTAGTTCCATTTTCTTAAGCGTGATATGGGGTAATATTATGATGGGAAAAAATAAATTATGCTAACATAATCCCGACTATTTCATTGAGAAAGTGTGTATCCCTATCACTTGTTAAACTTAAAGGGAAACCATACCTGCTGATTATGTTCTCCCATAGATATCGAAATTTCATCCTTTGTAGTGAAATTATTTATAGGTGCTGCCTCTACCAACCGTGTCAATTAATTAGTGCAAGTGATGATATACCGTGAACCAGTCCTTCACGCGGCTAGCACAATTGTTCCTACAAAGACAATTTCCCATTTTCCAAATCGTTCAACATTGGCTATTGGTTACAAATGAATTTTATCTCTCTTCTAGGTTTTTCAAGGCATTGGAAATGGTCACAGGCCTTGCAAAACTCAATAAAATCCTTGTAGATGGTTTCCCACCAAAGCCCTGCTAATAAAATATTCCACACGGTAGCATTTCCTGCATAGTTTCCTCCTATAATCCCAGCATGTAATTCTTCCATAATGGCTATGTAATCATGTTCCAATATGCATTGACATAGAACCTCATCATGACCTAACTTATATAGATCTCAAAAAATCAACATGTAGGGTGCGACACTTATTAATAATTTCTTTCTCTCCAAGGCCTTCATCCCTTCCAGTGCCACACCTATTTTTAAGAACACTACGATATCTTCCAAGTCTAAGATTACACGTTGTAACCTAAATAGTTACGTGTCTAGTATGGTATCCTTAATGCTTTATGCATCCTCTCCTAAGTCAATCCTTGATAAGTGGTCAGGCCTTGAATTGCTATTTCCTAGTTTTATGACCACTATAAACTCAAATCTTGAAATAATAAGACCAAACGGAAAATGTGCCCTTGTAGAATGGGCTTGTTGACTAAGTATTTCAATTCCATGTGGTCAGTGTAGAATATAAACGGTTTTACCAATAGATCGCATGAAAATTTGTAGTGCATAGATCATATAAAAAATTTTGCGCTTAGTAGTTGTGTAATTGCATTCGGTTGGTGTCAATACTCTACTTGTAAAGAAAAATTGATGATCAACAATTCCCTCACTAGGTTGTGCTCAGATCTTGCTCCCATAGTTTTCCTTGAGGTATCAACATGCACATGGAAAGGCTTATTCCAAGAAGGAAAACATAATATGGGCATCGTGACAAGCCTATCCTTCAAAGTGTCAAATGCCTTCTGTTGCATCTCTCCCCAATGAAAGGCACTCTTGTGTTTTAACAATTATTCCAAGGGTGCAACAATCCTAGCATAACCCTTGATGAACTTCCTGTAATACCCCATATGCCCAAGGAATCCACACACTACGCTTTGATTAGTAGGCTCCCCTAATCCTACAATAACTACAACTTTAGCAGGATCTACTAACAAACCTTCTTTACATATAATGTGTCCTAACAAAGTTCCAAATGGAGTAGAAAAGACACATTTCTTAATGTTGAGGGATATCCTTAATTTCCAACATCTCTCAAACATCATCCTTAAATTTTCACAATGATCTTTCACCAATCCATACACAGTCTAGTCATCCAGGTAAAATTGAAGAAACTTATGGATGAAGTCCTAAAATGCTTGTACCACAATGTGTGAGAACACAATAGGCACATTCTTTAATCTAAAAGGCATAACCATGTAGGTAAAACTTCCCCATCCATTTGTGAAACTTTTATTTCTCTAATATTCCTTTGCGAACTGGACTTGGTGATACCACGAGAACCCATCTGTGAAAGATTAGACATCACACCTAGCTACTCCCTCCAAAATTTCTTGATAAAGTGGGTAGAGAAAGGATCAATGACACATACTACATTCAGATCCCTCTATTCAACAAATATTTTTGTCCTTACATCCTTATTTATACTGATAACCATTGGGATTATCCATTAT
This sequence comes from Taxus wallichiana var. yunnanensis, assembly GCA_018340775.1. Taxonomy (NCBI): domain Eukaryota; kingdom Viridiplantae; phylum Streptophyta; class Pinopsida; order Cupressales; family Taxaceae; genus Taxus; species Taxus wallichiana. The sequence goes on from JADAXU010000134.1 coordinate 602,004, forward strand.
GATTCTTCCACTACCTCAATGATACAACATGGTATCATCTTGTCTATCTCTTCCTTGACCCGTATGCATAAATTTGGATTCATCAGATAAGGCATCTTTCAAATAGTGCATGCACCTTCCTTCAACTTGATCTTCATTTCACTTGAGGAATGGTGAACACATTTGAATTCATGGTACTCGCAAGGAAAAAAATCTTGGAACTCACGCAATAGATCAATGATCTTTGAAACTTATTTTTACAACCAATAGTCTCTGATGATAACTTCTTTAGGTTATGTGTCCATTCCAATATTAACCCGATTTGTTTTCAAAAGATCATTGTAGGTGTTTTATCGCTCATCAGTGTTGTTTATGAATTCAAATGTACCATTTGAATGGTTAACATCCAAAGTCTCCATCTCTTCTCTATCTATTACATAGACCATTTTCCATTTTATTTTTCCATGCACACACACTCAAGTTGTACTTCCTCTGATTACTCTTCATTGAGGTGCGTCTCTAAGTAAGGATCACTTAGTAAATCCAATAGCCTATCCTCTACCATAGAACTATGTCCCATTATAAGGCACTTGATTACTTGCAACACTTTATCCATTGATGGCTTAGTACTCCTATACTCAAAAAATTGAATGAGATCAGCCACCAAATCCTACCAATTACTTATTTGATGATGCACCTACAAATGAATATACCATGTGCATGCAAAAATGTGTAAGGTGGAATAAAATTTATGCACCCATAATGAATGTGGTAACTCTTATGCACTCCCCATCCAAGCCTTCTCACATGCTTGGATATGAAATGAGGTGGTCCCTTTACCATGGCAGTATTTTATGACCATGGGCATGTTGCTCATGGAGAACCTTAAAGAAAATGTAATCATTGCCTCGCACCACTCTAGGAGGTTATCCCAATGTGTAACCCATCAATGTGTTATAGTTACGAGTAGGCTCTAACTAAGCATTTCTCTCCTCTTGTCCTCATTTTTCCATTGAGATTCCATTTCTCGCAAGAAAATTTTAGGATATGCTCCTCCAGAGTAACTTGACAACTTATTTCCTCCTAGGCACTTGACTAAGCATGTGTTTTTAACCCTTATTACACATCCTCTCAAATGTCACCCAATTAAATCATAAGTCCCATGCACCTAATTGTTGTATGCCACACTAGTGGTATCACTCAAGGATTGAGCATCTTCAAACTGGATAACTCCCTCCATGGGGTGAATTATCTCAAGATCTCTAATGGAGTGCACATAGATTCTATCAAGGAATTCTTCTCCTAAGGATCAGTATAGGGTGTTCACTTCCCATCTGTCAAAGGAATGATCACCCTTTCTTCTTTGTTTTCAAAGTGATATACCCTTTGTTGAAGCTCGCAAGTCATCATTGTTCTTGTAACACCATGGGTGACCAAGTAAAACTAGAAAGTTTTATACATCAATGAGTGCTAAGAATTAAAAACTCTCTAGTGAACTTGGCCCCTTGAATGGTGATAACTACATCCTTTATGTCTCAATGGGCATTGCTTTAGTCCTTTTACCTATCTACAACACATCCAAAGATGGCTGAAATGTGGGGCTTCCCATTGATATCGGGGCATCTAAGGTAAGAACATTTACCTTTGTTCCCATGTTGATGAGAATATATCTTCGAATCCATCCATCAACAACTGAATTCAAAGTAACCTCCTTGTCATAGTATAGGTTGTGAGGAGGAAGGTTTGCATGTAAAACTTTCCTTTCATGCTCTACTCTGGTGCATGGTACCTTCTCTCTTAGCCATTATCCTAGCACGGGAATAATATTCTCTTTCCTTAACATCCTACACACTTCCTTAATCTCATCTAGGTCATCCTTTGGAACTTTGACATTCTTACTTTGCTTCAACTACCTCAATTTCTCCTTCAAACATTGGATCTCCCCTTGTAAACTCCGAATCACATTCGTAGTCTCTTGATAGACCTCCTTCCGATAAGTAGGGTCTAGATAATTTCCATGTACCATGTCCTCTCTTGAAACTAGTGTCATTTCTCTTGGCATCTCCTGGCATATGTGGCCTCTACTCACGTCATCACGAGAACAATTTTTAGCCCCGACTCAGCGCCATCCTTGGCATCCCCTACGACTCAACCTTCTTGATGCTCACCATCCCAACACCTTTATCCTTACGGTGCTTTTGGTTCATATGCTCATAAAGTTATAGACACTCTTCGTACTTATGTTTCTTTCCGCACGAAGAGAATTATAGCGAGATGAAGACACTTGTGTTTGTAATGCTTTATAGATCGACAATTATAATAGGTTCCTCATGGGAACTCATTTTTTCCTCCTTCGTAATTACTACAGCCATAAAATCTTCCACGTAAACCTCTCCCATGAGCTCCTTTTTCTATGCACCCTTCATAACGATGATCATCATCCTTAGAAATACTTGTAATACTAGTTTGGCACACCCCTAGATCAATAGCATCATGGATCTGATGAATTAATCTACAATCCTTGGTATTATGGGTCATACAGTACAAATATTACAATAACGAGCAACATTCTTATGGATTACATGCTAGAGTAGAGGGCATATACTTGCACCATGATCCCCATGGAAAATCTTATAGTCTACTGACATAGTGTGCACCAAATTCAGAGGGAAACTATCCTTTGCTTGCCCCTCCACCTCACAGTTTGTAAACCAAAGCCCACTATGCACCTCATGCACTGAGTTTGAAGACAACTTCTCCAACTACTTGGTCATTGTAGCAATTTGAGCTTCCAGAAAAGGACTTTCACCATTATCAATGCTCCCAACAACTTTGGCATACAAGGTAGCTTCAATGCCTCGTGTGCATCTGTGAAAATCTTGTGCAACAAAGCCCTTATAAACGGTGTTATCAATCCTCTAAAAAACCATTGAGCATGGTTAACAGGATAAATGTCATAGGATAGTTTTGACAAGAGAGTATTGAAACACGCGTCATACTCTCGTACACTCTTTTCCATTCCCTATTGGATCTAGTTCGAGAGCAACGATGCTCTTTTCTCAAACTCGGGATATGGAAATCTGCTAGGAAAGTGTTCTTTAATGTAATGTAGTCTACCACCATCTGATGGGGGTCATACTTCCTATACCAAATATGTGTGCACCCTTGCAATGTCTTTGCAAAGCGGCTTACCTTCCATTCTAGGGTAGTGATCCCTTCGCGCGCCATAGTAGTTAACACTTGTGCACATTATGTACAAAATATTAAATGCCTATATAGTACGGTAAGTGTAATTAAATCTCAAAAAACACTTAGGGAGGTGGTTCGGGTTCTTTTCCCCGATCTAGAGCCTTGGTTTCCTCCAATGTTTCCTCCTCCACCAGATCCACTAGATCCACTAGGTCCTATTCCTCCTAACCCACCGAGATCCACATCTTGCATTCAAAAAGGGCATGAAGTGGTCACACCTAGCGTACCTAATGTCCCACTAAACTACGCATTGATGGTTTGTGATATTGTCCCACTACCGGTTGTATGTCTCACGCCACTTTTAGATGCGATATCCAATCCTTGCATACTTACATCATGTGTAAAGATTCCTCTAAATACAGGAATGGCTTATGCAGACATGGATGTTCCAAATGAGAAATTATATCTCCTAGGCACAGATTGGTTACTTCCACCTTTACCAATTGGGTTAACAATACTTCTCCCTTGTTTTGGAAAACCAAGCACTAAGGGTTGGTCACCATGTGGGTTCAGATGCACACCAATGGCTCTTATTTCTCCATGTGATGAAATATCATCATAAGCTAAAGGGGATTCTCTCCACTCTAGCAAATATGGGGTAACATGAGACTTCTCGAGGCTCCACTTCCTCTGCATGAACCTCGACTCCTTCCCATAATGTCTGCCTCCATAGATTTATCACACTTGCAACCTCGCATTGTCTAGTCATATCCCTTTCACAAGATTTGCTATACTTGAGATGCCTTTCCTCCCTTTCCTTCTCAACCTGTAATTTCCACCATCTTCCTCCACCCTATATTCCTCTCCCAAGACTCAAAGAAGTTTAGTTGGGCATGGGAAATGCTTCTAAACTCAAAGTAATGACAAAGATCTTCATAGAAAAAGGAATAACATGCAAAAATGATCCTCTAGGATCCCTTAAAAACTCAAACTCAAACAACTTCTGGGCAAGAATATGTAGAAATGGTGTATTCAAGAGTATAGCTATTTATCACTCTTTCCACTACGGTGATCAACATCACATATCCGGGTTAGATATGCATCCTTTATCTTTTGATAGTCATCTTGGGTTAACACATACGATCTATAATACCAACTCGATTTGGGTGTGTATGATGAAATCCATTCATATAGTTCTTCCGGGAAGAAATTAAAGAATGTCTCATACATCTCATGGTATAGGTTATCTTCTACCCATCTACACACATCGAAATTAGGTATAGTGATGAATATTTGAGAAAACTCATCCTCTATGATCTTGAACCATCCTTCAACAATTTCTAAGGTCAAACGCTTTGTCATCATGCATTTTAGGGACAACGATTCATGCCATATATCACAACAACTTCAAAATAGGTTCCGGTAAAGGAACCAAGATTTAGTCATATTTTATACCCTTACACCAATAGTCTAATCTCATGCACATTGGCCTATCACCCAGTCGGTGCTAGGCGCTCACCCAAGGCACACATAGGAGCCGAGTCTCTCCTTTATGTGATTATTATTAGAATGCATCATCTTAGAACAAATATCAAAATGGAAATGAGTAGAAAGAACCATGCCATATTATAGAATGATTTGTTATCTTATTGCATCCAGAAAAGAGAAATAACAAACAACATAAGGAAATGGTTCATATAGAAAGGAAATACATAAGTATTATACTCCTAAACACATATATGATTTATATGTAGATTTATATTCATCTTAACAAGTTCAATAACCACATTACAATCCCTTAAGGTCATGACAGACCCTTATATAACTATGTAGAGTCGAGTCATGCATCAAAACTACATTATGCTCACCATATTGCAAAAACAACAAGAATGTAGACCCATCCCTCTAGATGTGCCATTATTTACAAATCTCTCCTAATCCCTAACCCATAACATCCTTCATTTCTATTTCTACAAGGATTCACCTCTCTTTTCTCTCCTCCGCATTCTCCATACACTCTCTATACCATATACTATTTCACATCTCTCTCTTTTTCTTCTATAAATACGCTTGTATTTATAACCTCAAAGCATCCACCACCATGCTTTTGAAGTTATAGATTGGTCGCCAAGTGTTGAATTGGTCATCCATGGGAGCATGCCTTCTCGAGATCCGAGTAATTAACTTCTTACAATGATGTCTTCGGAACCTTTCAACGCATGACTAGAATATTCCCTTTTTGATCCTATAGTATCCAGGATGGCACCTTATCCACTAGGGTCATTATTTTATCGTGTGCTTCCTGGGATGCCAAATGTAGCTAAGTAAAAACCTTCTTTGCATTATGTGTACATGCCATATGCTTAGCAAAACCCTATCATAACCCTTCTCTATGAACCTTCAACCTACATGCCCTTCTTAAACTAGGTCTGTGCACCCACATGCCTTCTAGTACTTAGTTAATATTTTGGGGCCCAACATAACTACCTCGGGATCTTTGGCCTTTCTCATAATCAAGACTCAACCTCATTGGGCTCATCATTCCATGCTCTTCTTAGCATCATCATTCTATCCTAACTGCTACCGAGTACTTCACCAAGTGTGTGGAATCCATTACACTTACATCCACCAAAGATAATAAAATCATTGACTTTGTCTATCAGCACAACATCTATCATTTTGACATCACTCATAAAATCATCATGGACAATGAAAATTCCTTCAAAAATAAATATCTCAAGAAGCTTTGTGACTCTTTCAACATCAAGATTAGCTTCTCATCTCCTTATTACCTTAAGATAATGGCCAATCCACAACCACTAACAAGAATCATCACAATATCCTTGCCAAAACAGGTTGATAAAGGAGGTCAATATTTCCATCTTCATATCCCATTCACTCTTTAGGTTTATCTAACTAACATCCAAACCTATGTGGGTGTTACTCTTTTATCTCTTTTGTATGGCTCCGAAGTCATTCTTCCTCTTGAAGTTCAAATCACATCCCTTTTTGTGTCTCTATGTAAATTTTTCTCCGATGATGATCATCATCAAGAGAGTATATCCCATATTGAACTTTTAGATGAGTGTCACTTAATTTCTCTCCAACATCATCATGTCTATTAAGATCACATCAAATGCACCTATAAAAAAATCAAAAATTATGCAAATTTTACATTGGTGACCTTTTCGTCAAATAAAATAAAAATTTCACTACTCTAGAAAGGAGCCAACGTGGAATTTTTTTCCCAACTGTATTGAACCATATATTATCACACATGATTATGGGTTTGGGGGTATTGTTTATCTTCCCTTCATAGTAAACCAAAAATAGAACCTCTTAATGCCTTGCATTTGTAACATTTCTACTGTTAACACATCTACCAATGCATTCTTAGTCGTATTTTACAATCTCTCATTTCCATCGCTAGCCTTTCCATCTCTCATCATAATGATTTAGAACTATGTGTTCTATGGTCATTTTCCTTTCTATGACCTTGAATATGGGCACCAAACTTTTCCCATAGCATATTCCTCCATCTAGGTGGTAACCCCATAATCATTACATCGATCACCTCCTTATCTTCCTATTGAAACCATGATAAGGGTCCATAGGTGTAACTTGTACATCTTATCTTCCCCTCCCCAAGTTATCTACTTGGATATCCTCATCTTTATCCTAAATTCAAAAAAATAGGATGCTCATATCAAAAGCTATCTTATCCAAAAAATATATTACTCCCTCGAAGGAAAACTATTCATATGAAGAAAATAATGTCAAAATTCTAGATTGATCCTTGAAGGACATCTATCATGTATCTTATCATATCATCTCAAAAGTCAAGAATAAAAAAAAAAAAAAAAAAAAGAAGAAAAATCCCAAACTATTGACCACTCCCTCGAAGGATGACTACTTTCTCATATCATGGTAGTTCTTTCCACCTTTCCCTACTCCCTTTCTAAACTCCGAGTGCATCGTCCTATCACCCAACATTATCCTAGTGCTCACCCAAGGTGTGCGTAGGCACTTATCCCCTCTTTAATGTGAGCCTTATAAGAAATTTTTCCATTAATGTCGAGTACGTGAAGACATAGAAATGCATGCATTCATTCTAGAACAAAAGTAAAGACACTATATCTAAGCATATATGCACCATGAAAAGAATAGAAGTATTATAACAACACAAAGGAATCAAATTTAAAGCATGAGGGATATGAAGAACACAAGGGTTTGGACCCAGAGACACAAATATACATAAGCACTAATTATATATTAATTAAAAAATGTTTACAGTAGCCAAATTACATCAATAGGGTCATAGCATACTGAATACATCCTGAAATAACATTCTAGCCCTATAAAATGACTCGATCGAAGGATTTTATCCATGATCTCTCCTATTCACTCAAAATACCTTATTTCTTGTATCACAAATCCTCTTCCTCTTGTATCATCTCTCATTTCCTCAAAGCCCTTCACATCCCAATACACACCTTCACCTCTTCTTATCCATACACTTTGCCTTGTTTTGGACCCAAGCACATTCTTAAATAGAGAGGAATACCTCCCCCTTTGCTTCAAGATTACTCATGAGTATGCCACATGCTAGATGGAATCATGCTCCTCCATAATCGAGTGCATATGCCAACTCACCAAAACCTTGATTAGCCTCCACTAACCGTAATGATTACATCCTGGAATATTCCTTTCCTAGAATATTCTTTCCTCATTGCAAGACTCCAAGTTCTAACCTTATCCACTCATCACACCTACTCACATCTCCACATGTTGTCCACATAATACCATATCCCAAAATGCGGCCAATTCTT